>JACGAQ010000014.1:0-600000 GCA_014119065.1 Orius insidiosus | reverse complement strand
CGCTTTCTGTGCTTTGCTGGGCGCTGGGAGCGGTCGGGGAGAAGTGAGGGGAAAAGTTAGGGGGAAAATACTGCACCTGTAGCGCAGAGAATCCGGCGTCAGACGCGGTCTCGAAAGAGGGTGTTTTTTGACCGATACGGATCGATGAAAACCGCGGAAAACACCCGAAAAATTAGGATAAACGGAAGGAAGTTGAAAATCAAGTCGACAGGTCGCCGGCAGACTGAAGACTCGTTCGCCTATAGATTATTAATGTTTGCAGGCCGCTGGTTTACGATTGCATGGTTATAGATCAAGAAAAAACCCTAACGTAGTGCAATAACTACCTACTTAATAATTTTATAAAGGTTCCTTTTCTTCGAAACTCTTTTACAATAACTTCGATCGTATCTAAAATTTTTTTATTTTATTTTATATGTTCGGGGACCAAGGGACAGATCATCATTTCAAATCTTGGGTAAAAGACTTAAGAAAGTATGATTTTAGACAGAAGGGTTAATAATGAAGGTATAATAAGGGTCAACCAGGGGTGGCAGGTGGTGCACCCAGCCACCCACATACGTAGGCGTAATTATAGCTTCCGTTCCCTCGATAACCTTCATCAGAGCTTTAATCTTTCGAATAGAGAGGGAGGCCCAGTTGGTATATCAATAAAAACATTTTATTTTAATATTTATTTTTTTGCCTCATATTTCCCACTTTCAGAGGAGCCACGTCGTTTTTGACGAATAAACCCCATTTGTAGAGAAATCTCAGGAGTCTTTCTCGGTTTTTTGACAAAGAAACCCATTTATTTCAGGATTTTCAATAGTTCTCCTAGGTTTTTTTAACTTCCTTAAAGAAGTTATTGTGATACCCTCGACGTCGAGTTTTTGGGGAAGGGTCTTCCAGAATCAGTCGAAACGGATAGTTATTATAAACTTGAAAATTGGCTCATTTTGTATTCAGATCTGGGAAGTTCTATTGGCTCATTTGTAGATCGCCCCTCACTCAAAAATGCAAAAGGAAGACGAGGTATTGAGAAATCAATTTAAATGAAGGCCTCTCCTACTTGGCGAACTGTCTGTGGGAGGGACTTGAGGAATATTTTACAATAAGGACGGGTCCTGTCAAAATATAAGTGGCCACCAATTAAAAGGTCAATAATAACAGAGAGCAGGTAGATTTATATGAGGACTCGAGTAGCACAGTGATGAAAGGAAGGGATGAGCGCCAAGCGTGGGAGGTCTTTTAACACTAACCATTTTATTCAGTCCCTTTTAAAGTAGTAATAGTTAAACGGGAGGAAGCCCTCACCAACAATATTTCTCCCTACAATAAAATATCCACCTAAAAAAATAGCTTAAATAGAAGAAACAATATAGGAGGGGGAAGTATGATTTCAAGTATTTTTGAATTTGGAAAATTTCAACTTTTTATTTAATTTTTTTTTTGGAGGTAAAAGTTTCTAAGTTGTTTTATTTTATTTCGAAAAATTATCCAAGTATCAAGGTAAAAATAATGGGCTTTTTGACCAAGAGATGTCCCTCTCGCAAAGGGTGGAAAAATGAAATTTCTCCCTACGAAAAAAAAAAAATATTTTTTTACACCAAAAATCGTAAAAAATATAAGGAGTATTTTGTGAAAATTAGATGAAAATCGGACCAACGTAAACGGTGCGGCCGCAGAGAATATTTTGAAATTTCAAAACAGACATATCTCCGCCATTTTTTCGAAATTCACCGACTAAAGAAAATTATGTGAAAATCGGTGGAAAACTGTGGGCGAAAAGAAAGTGCTACGGCCGGCCAGCACCACAGACAAAGTTGAGGTCGGATCCATATTCGAATTGACCCTACTGGGTCTTGAAGAACCTTCCCCAAAATCCCGACGTGGAGGGTAAAATAATAACTTCTTCAAGGAAATTAATAAAAGGGGTGACCCATTACTTCTGAGCCAAAAAATTATGATAAGTGCAGGCATGATAATCGACTTTGGCTATATTTTGCTTATTATAATATCAAAAACACTCCTCCTCTCAAAAACCCTTCGACAGCAGCCAGAAAAAGTTATGATATCAACTTCCCCACCCTCCGATGTACACTGTAGAGAAAAAGGAGAGATGAAGCGCCCGTGCTCCCGTTTTCAAAGCTCCGCTTGGCGGCGTCGAGGAATGCTTGTTTACAGGTGTGTAATATATTAATCAGTGACTACTGATTAGTTTGGAGCTCTAAAAACTGTGTTATTCCTGATAAAAAAAGCATTTTGCGAGCTTTGAAAACGGACGCAAGGGCGCTTCATATCTTCTCTTTCTCTTCAGTGTACATCGTAGGGCGGGGAAGTTGATATCATAATTTTTTCTGACTGCTGTAGAAGGGTTTTTGCGAGGCGGGGAGTGGAAATTACCCTAAAATTTTAGTTTTTTTATTTCTAATTTTTTTTTTTAGTTGAGATAATGGGTTAAATCTTTCAAAAGGCACTGGCTCAAATTGAAGGGAAGCACTGTGCAAAATTTCAAGTCAATCGGTGAACTAGGAGAGGGTGTAGCCCTAACTGAACGGGAAGAAGAAGAAACACGCCAAAGGCGAAAAGCCGGGTTTTCTGGGTTGTATATCTCGGCACCCTGTATACCGATCGACTTGAAATTTTGAGAATTTACAGAGAAGACCTGTATGAAATTTGAAGTCGATCGGTGCTGAGATCCAGATACTCGAAAAACGCAAATCGTGACGTCCAGTAAACATTCCGAACTTTTTGCTCTTTCGGACGGGTTTTGCTTGGCGTGGGTTATGATTATAATTTATAACGATAATTTAAAAGAAATAATGTTCGAGGTGTTCACCAGAGGTTGACACGTCCTTAAAAACGACGTTGAAAATGAGTGAAGAGAGAAGCTGTTCTCGTATTGTCAATAATTCGTGTTGCCGGGTTGATGTATGGCTGTAAAGACGGCCGTGGTGGGTGGTTGATGGTCGTCGAAGGAAGGGGGAAGCGCTCTCCGGTCCTGGCGCCTCGATCCCACTACGCCTCCCCGCATAATTTACTCATCTATAACTCCCTATCTAGTTATCCCTTTATTTTGGCCACCTACTACTCCCTCTTTTCAAAACACTTATTTATTTTTTTTCTGCCTTCTATCAATCTGCCCAGAGCTAGTCAGCATATTAATTAAATATGTACTAAACAATTTTTTTTTCTTCGAAACCTACCTATGTCTTAAAAAATATATTCTCCTCAGACATTATGCTTTGCTAATCCAACGAACAACGGACGTTAGGTACTTCGCTGAGTTGAGATAATGCGTTAAATCTTTCAAAAGGCACTGGCTCAAATTGAAGGGAAGCACTGTGCAAAATTTCAAGTCAATCGGTGCACTAAGAGAGGCTGTAGCCCTAACTGAATGAAAAAGTTAGGAAATTCGCTCAAGAGTTGTCTTAAGAGCTAACGAAATTTTAAAATATTTGGAGGAATGTGAGCCGACAGTAACTTTTTTTGCTGGTGTGGAAAGGTGACTTCAACGGTTTTAAAAGGCTCGAGGGTTTTTAATAATAATATTAAATTACGAACATGAAATTATACGAATAGGTGGAGGTAATGGAATAATTTTTTCCACCTCGACTTTTCACTCTCCGGAGCAGATGCGAGAGGAAGCACCTGGGGGTTTAAACACTGGGTAGCTATTACACGACGTGAAGAGCAAACACTGGTTAAACCCGATGATTACCGGCCTACCAGCTCCATCTTCATGAACGCCCTGTCATTCTATTGTTACTGACAATCCTAATTGACTTAAAAATAGATCGTTTTGTGAGCACAGGTTCTCAGGGAAAAAAAATTGAAATTAATCCTCATAGAATGACGGTCGTTTTTTCACCTGCTTTCTAAGATATGGAGTAGAGTGAAAAGTGAAGTTTTCCTTCTTTTTTTTTATCTACCCCCGAAAGCCAAAATTTTTGCTAAAGACCAATCCATTGTAAAATGGTTTCCTTCTAAAAAAATTTAATACTCGCTTCAGATTTGGCCGCCATCTATGCAAGTATGGGGAAAAACAGAAAAAACTCAGAAGTCGCTCTATTACATCGAAAATCGCGGGAAAAAAATTACATACCTATTGGCTAGAATTAGGGACATAACAAGGGTTACGTATTTTGTCCTACTGTGAATTAGAATAGTTGCAGGTCGATAAGAAAATTTGGTATCGAATTTTCTACAATTTTTTTTTTTTTTTTTTGCCATTTTGGAGAGCTTCCAACGAAAACTTCCATGAGAAGGAACAATATAGGAGGGGGAAGTTTAAAGGAGATATTAGCTTTGTTCCAACCGTAGTTTGAAACTGATTTGAAACTCATGGAGCATGCGCAGAAGGATCTGCACGTCAGATGACTTCAGATTTGACAAACGATTTGAACGACGACAAATATGACGTCCGAATCCTTCTGCGCAAGCTCCAGGAGTTTAAAACCAGTTTCAAACTGCGGTTACAAAGCTAATTTTAGGCCAAAAACCAAAGAAAAACTTCCGTTAATCCAGAATGATTTTTTTGTCCGAGAATATTTCTTTAAAAGACCCAAAAGGAAAGAAAATAATTAAAAATCTATAGAAAGGGAGGTTTGCGTTTGAAAAATTGTCGTCCGGAGGGGGCTACAGACAAACTCAAAAAGGTCTACCGAGGGTACTACGATAACTTTCTTCTTGAAAAGAAAACTAAAAATAAAATATTCTCGTTTGATTTTTTTAAATTTAAATTAAAATGTCGAAATTTCTTTGTAAATAAGTTCAAAATATTGTTTAAACAAAACAAATTAAAAATTCGACCAAAAGCAGATTTCAAGGGAGAAAACATTCGAAATTTACGTCTGTCAGGGGGACCTTTGTTTGAAAAAACCGAGAAAAATCTCCGAAAATCCGGTCTTAGGGGGCGTTTTACTCAAAACGAAAAATACCGAAAATGTTTGCCCAAAAGTGCGATAATAGCTTTGTTTGAAACTCTTGGAGCATGCGCAGAAGGATTTTGGCGTCATATTGACGTCGTTCGAATCGTTTTTCCGTCTAATCTGAAGTCATCTGACTTGCAGATCCTTTTGCGCATGCTCCTGGAGTTTCAAATCAGTTTCAAACTGCGGTTGGAACAATGCTATTGTATAATGTCAAGTATTTTTGAATTTAGAATTTTTTTTTTTCAAAAATGTTATATTTACCTTAAGTCGTTTTTTTTTTTTTTTTTTTTTTTTTTTTTTTTTTTTTTTTTTTTTTTCGAAAAAGTTTCCCAGTTTTATATTTTATTATTCCAATAGTCGAAGTTTTTTTTTTTATTCGGAAAACTTTCCAAGTTACCTATTTTTTAATTATTTAGTTTTTTCGATTTTGTTTTTTCAAAAATTCTACTTTTTAAAGTTTATTTTCCAATTTTTTTCTTTCTCCAATTTTCTTCTTCTTGGTTTGATGCTATTATTATTTGATGCTATTATTACCTAGCCATCTCCAATTTTCATTTTTATTTTTTCTCTCTTTTTCATTTTTTTTTTTTTTTTTTTTTTTTTTGATTTTAACTTTTTTCAAAAAATTTTATGTGTCAAGGTAGAAATAATGAGCTTTTTGCCCCAAGAGATATGTTTTAAAATTTCAAACAGACATATCTCCGCCATTTTTTCAAAATTTTAAAATCGCCCTTGTTAGTTTCTTTTTCTTGTTCATCGACTAAAGAAAATTTAGTGAAAATCGTTTGAAAACTGTGGCCGTAAAGTGTTCCGCAAAAAATGCTGCAACTAAGTTGAGATCGGATCCATTTTCCAATTGACCCTGGAAGACCCCCAAAAACCAGACGTGGAGGGTAAAACAATAACTTCTGCAATTCTGACATTTTTTCCTCCTGAATCGATTAAGTAGGTCAATTTTCTAAAGTTTTTTAGTTTTGTTCCCCCTTTTTGGCTGTTGGCCGATGGACAAGTCCATACTATACAAAGTTTTTTAAAAAGGTTTAGAAGTTTATACTTAAAACAGAAGTTAGGACATCTTAATGGTAACTAATATTTGATTTTTATTAATTACAGCTTACAAAAATTTAATACAAAAATTACAAATGTACAAAATTGTGATACCAACTTTATCAACGCAAATGAAAATAGTATAAAAACAAGAAAAGTCATCATCTTTAACAATTTCAGATCAAAAGATGGAGAAAAAAAATCGTCTATTTATTACTAGCTTAATGATCAGTTACAAAAGTTTCATGTTAAAAATTATAAAATCAGTCTTTGTATTCAGAGCCAACATTTTTTAAAAATAAATTTGAAAAGGTTATTTTAAAAAAATCTATTTTCACAATTTTGTAACACTTTTATACCTAAAAATTGGGGGTCAAATGCACTGTGCAGGCACTCACAAAAGTACAAAATATTTGCTTATTGCAACGCAGACTTTTTGTTTTTTCCTTGTTAAATATTTCTGATGAGCTTCCCATTATTAAAAAATTGCAAGTTTTTCTAAACACTCAAATGGTAGAAGAAAAATTGATTGCGTACATTTTTATGACAATTATGGACCTTAGATGTAAATATAATTTTCTTTTAATAGTGAATTAATAAATTAGATGCGCAAAAGCATTAACATAACACTGCAGTCTAGCTGAAATTTTTTTTCTAAATTTACAATCAGTGGAACATAAAGGTTTCTTATTTTTGAAACGACAATAGTTTAAATACTTATTACTAAGTATATAAGCTGTGAGAAAAACGTTAAGTGGACAAAAAACTTATGGTGAAAATAAACTTTGGACTTTTTTTTTTCTTTTGGAAAATAAGTTTGACTGAAGAACCAGTACATTATCAAAAATTTTACATCATATCACATTCTGAGCTACTAAAACGATTCAACAAAAAATTTACAAAGCGTCTTCATGGATGCTATCTTTAGGTAGGTTTCTGAAGGGCAATGTGAGGTTTCTTTTCTGCATTTCTTTTTGTACAAAAAAATTTTTTTTTTGCTCAAGTAAAAAATGAAGACGACAGTAGTGCATCCAAAGGAAGTTAAAGTACAATATGAAATGTTAGAACTTCGAAATGAGGGCAACATAATAAAAAAGTTTCCTAAAAATCATCTACAATAATTAATAATTTTTAAAAAATAATGTCATTTACAAGTGCGAGGTTTACATTCAACCTAAACTAAAAATTTAACTTGATCAGATTTTCATTTTTTTTTCACTAATAAAATTTTAGGAAAAAATATAAATGAAATAAATATTTTACAGAAAGTGAACTGGTTCTTTTAGGCCAGAAGTGGTGTAATTTTGTACACTCCTTATAAAGCAAGTTCATTTTCTCAGTTTTTTTGATAAAAGTTAAAATTACAAAAATCAATTGAGCATTGGTCCATAATGAAGTAATAAATAAAATTTAAAACGGGGGAAAAAATAAATAAAAGGAATTATACTTATTAGAGAGACAGGGAGAGAAAAATTTTTAAAACAATAAATAACAAAAAAATAAATAAAATAAAATTTTTTGTGGTAAACAATACAAATAAAATTTTAGCTGTTGTATAAAATAATGCGCTAACACATGATTCCTAAAAAGCCTTACCTATAATATAAAATTAAATACAGGGTGTCCGGAAACACAAGGCATACGACTCGGGGAGCGTTAAAAAGTGGTTTTATGAAAAATAGTTAAATGTAAACTCCCCTTAATTTAAATAAAAAAATTTGATGGTGTAGTTTAAAATGCGTTTGGAAATACAGGGTGCCCCAAACAGAACCTAAGTTCGTTATTTCAAATGAAAACCCCTATTTTTTTTTTAAATTCGCAATCTTCGCAAAAATTTCAAGTTGATTTGACTATTCAACCTTTTCTGACAACTTTAAAAAATGTCAAATTTAAGCGTTTTTTTGCACTAAAATCCATAAAAATCGACCTAAGACTCATTTTTTTTAAATTCCATTTCTTTTTGTCTGAAGATTCAAACTATCATTCAAGCATCTTCGCATTCTGCATCAAAAGATTTCGTCGCAAACGCAGAATGCGAAGATGCTTGAATTTGTGATAGTTGGAATCTTCGGACAAAAAAAGTGGAATTAAAACAAAAATGAGACTCTTAGGTCGATTTTAAAGGATTTTAGCACAAAAAACGCTAAAATTCGACATTTTTAAAGTTATCAAAAACGGTGGTAAGTCAAACCAACTTGAAATTTTGCGTAGATTACGAATCTGAAATATAAAGTAGGGGTGCTCATTGTTTGGGGCACCCTGTATATCCAAACGCATTTTAAACTACACCATCTAATTATTTGATTTAAATTAAGGGGGGTTTACATTTAACTCTTTTTCATAAAACCACTTTTCAACGCTCTCCGTGTTTCCGGACACCCTGTACATTATATAAATGTTTTTAAAACTTAAATATGAATTGTAGGTACCGAGATTGCTAAGTCATATGAGATTGCACAATTTTAAAAATTTTCGGTAACTTTGAAGCTTTCAGCTATAGTTATTTATATACAGGGTATCTAACTAGTGTTAGATAATTGGGATGGGCACTAGTAAGTTTCCACCCTGTATTTAATTAGAAACACTAAATTAAATAAATAAAGGGAAGATAATTGAAATGAAATCATAAAGCAGTTGTCTCAATATTGGGAGAAACGCTTGCTCTTTCATGAATAGGAAGTAAAAGCTCTCGGTTTGTTTTACAGGCAGAGCGATGAACTTCTGGAGTTAAAACTTCGGGAGTCGTTGATTCTGAAGAGCTACTGCTTTTCCCTGAGAGAAAAAGTGATGATTTAAAAAGAAAACTTATTGAATCTGTACCTGAATAGTCGTAGATCTCAAGTTCAACGTCTGACGGTATGGGTAAGTTTGAATCGAGATGGTGAGCGATACTTTCCAACCAAGTTTCCATCACTTCAAATGAAGGTCGTTTATCAGGGTTGAGATCACAGCATAAAAAGGCGACCCTGCATATCGGCTCTGGGCAAGAATCACAGAATTTGTCCCTGAAAACGGCTTGGTTAAGCCCAAAATCGGGAGATCGCGGAAGGTAGTCAGGATCAGCATAAACCCGTCCAATAATCTAAAAATTAAAAAAAAAATAAAGAAACAAACTAAAGGTATCTCAGGGTAAGATAGTCAGCCCTCAAAACGACTTTGCCCAAATCTTTTGTTACAAAAAAAAAAAAAACTTTTTTACCAAGTAGATTTTTCATAATTTGGGTGGGCCAGCTTAGCTTTAAACTTTCAAACTTTAGACCCCTCTAATACTTCTCCAGGACCTTACTAAAATTTTTCTTCCAAATAGATCACTTAAAACACCTTTAGGAAACTCAACACAATTTTTTCCCCAACAAACAAGGCTAAACTTGGGATATACGTACCTCACAAAGTACGATGCCAAACGAAAAAACGTCGACTTTCTCATCATATTTATTCCCTTTCATCATTTCGGGCGCCATCCAATATGGATTCCCGACGACGGTGTATCTCTTTTTCCGCTGGCACCGAGAATTCGACATTCTCGTCTTGTTGTACCTTCTACCTCCTGACATTCTCGTCGTGTTTTTGTCAGCCCCATTTTGAGAAACGATTCGGGCTAGACCAAAGTCAGCTACGACCACCGATTTATCCTAAAAATCCGTTGCATACTTCTTTTTTATTTCCCACATTTATTACCTCTCTGACTAGACAATTGTGTGAGTTGAGATCTCTGTGTATTATATTCATCGAGTGAAGATAAGTCATTCCAGAAGCGATATCTTTGGCAAAGTTCGCACGTTGTTTCCACGGTAAAACTTCACTCATGTCATGTATCAATTCTTTTAAGGTCCCCCCGCTTATATATTCTGTGACTAAATGTAACTTTTTTTCTTTATACAAAACACCGATAAAGCTCAGGACGTTTTTATGGTGAAGGCTTCTTAAAACGGCGACCTGAAAAAATATTTAATATTTATTTGGACCTCTGCAAATACAGACTTCTTTCAGAAAATTTTTTTGCGCTTCCTCGTCCACTCGGTAGAGTTCCTTCAAAACCATTACTTCTCCTGTCTCTCTGTGGGTGACTCGAAAAACTTGACCGAAGAATCCTTGTCCGAGTAAATCACCTTTTACGAGATCCGAAGCCCTGAAAATCCTTTGAGTCTTCGGTTCAACACGGAACGATCGAGTCCTCGATAAATCACATCCACTTCTTTCCGTAGGGGACCTTCAATTTTTTTTTTAGTCTAAAATCATTTTTTTAAATCAAAACAAACCCTTCCAAAAGTCGTGACATTGACGAAGACCTCTCTTTCTCCGGATTCCTCCCTTTTCTCAACTGCCTCGACAATCTCGAACCGCTGATGTAACCTTCGTCTTTTCTTTTGTGGAATCGCTCCCTTTCCTTAAAAAGATTTACCTTTTGTTTCACACCCGTTTTTGTCCTTTCAATAGCGTCTGGATCATGTTCGATAGTCAACTGAAATAAAAGAGAGAAAAAAAAAATTATTTCATCGGTTCTCACTTATTTTAAGTAAACATACTTGGACAATGGTATCTGAATATCGAATAAGGTTTTCTATACTTTCAAAAGATTGGTCCTTAACTGGAGTTCCATTTACTTCTAAAATTCGGTCCCCGATATGTAATGAAATGTGTTCGTTGTTCACGTTGAGCCTGGAGGGAAAAAAATAAAGAAAAAGAAAGTTTACAAGCAAAACTATTGCAATAAAAGAATTGAATTTTTTGATCTTCTGCTGTCACCCCCCCCCCCCCCCAATGAATAAGCCACGTGGGAAGCAACTAGAAATGACTGCTGCCCCCCCCCCCCCCTCCAACATTGAAGGTATATTGAGCTTAAGCGGTTTTTATCAACTATATTGACAAGTATGAAATTTAGAACAAAAAAATTCAGCACAAAAATAATAATATAGCTTAAATAAGTAGCTGCGGATTTTGTAGGAGAGCTTTTTCTTTTAAACTTAATACATTTCTCGCCTAGGACATTTTTTTTTTTTTTTTTTTTTTTGGGTGGTGCTGACATTGTAGCCCCTACGCACTTAAATCCTTAACCCTTTCGAGACCGCGTCTGACGCCGGATTCTCTGCGCTACTGGCGCAGCACTTTTCCCCTCTCTTTGCCCCTCACTTTTCCCCAACCGCTTCCAGCGCCCAGCAAAGGACAGAAAGCGACGAGTGATGCAATCATTACGTAGTTCATTTCTTCCCTAACAGATTGCCAGTTTTTGCATGTCGCTAGCGTCACGGGAAGCGAAGGTATTAGATTTTTTAGAGAGGCTTCCCGCTGGCACCGCTGGGCAACTAAAGTCGCCTGTGGTCTCCAAACGAAAAGCGCGAATGGCAACTATAGTCGCCTGCGGTCTCGAAAGGGTTAAGGATCTATTGTGCTGCCCCTACTCTACGGATCAGATTCTGGAGACTGTCTAGTTCTCATGAACTCCATCAGTTTTCAGAAGGCGGTGCCTTTCAGGTCCGCCAATGTAAGGATTGGTTTACCGAAGTGTAGGTACCATCTCCTCGCGAGTGCGAAGGTGCTCTGTTGTCTCTGAACACTCATCGCAGAGTCTGCACCTCACCTCTGAGATGATCCCCATGTCCCTTAGGTGATATCAAACAGGGTGGTGCCCTGTCAGGATACCCAAAAGCAGCCTAAGGTTCGTTCTGTTCAGAGACAGGGTGTTTGATACCCTTGGTGGGAAGGAGTCCATAGTCTAGGACATACTGTTTGGGAAATAAACGCGAAAAACTACAAAAAGTTACCTTTAAATGGCCCACCCCACCGCTGGAGGAGTATGGTATGCATTTGCATTTCGCAAGAAATCCCTTATTGCCACCTCACAAGAGAAAGAAACCAAAAATCAAGATCGACATCACAAAATACTTGTTTTTTGGGAATTTTCTTGAATTTAGCCCCCCTACCACCTCTTAATTGCTTCTTTTCCATTTAAACTTAAAAGAAAATCGCTTTCTCTCCCTTTATCGCTTAGACAACTGCTTCCCTGATTTTTTTTTAAATTTCTTAGATTTTAAAATCACGCTTTTTTCATCGTCTTTTTTTCATAGCTCAGATACAGCTGATCATGCAATAAAGTTGATTTCGTCAAATGTGTAGGAAAAATCAGCTATCTTTTTTATTTAACACATTTTTCACCTACGACATACCGTTTTGAAGATACAGGCGAAAAACGCCAAAAGTCACGGTTCTACCCAAGGACCAATTTTGATTGTTGGTTTTTTATCGCCATTGATCCAGACCTGTAGTTTCCTATGATAGGCAACTCTTTTATGAATTTAGAGAAGAAAAAAAAAACCTTTTTGTGCCAAACCTCATAATTGTTAAGAAATTTCACAAAAACTGATAAAAACCACAAGGCTCAATGAAAAAAATTTACAACTTACACATTTGAACTTATCTAAAATACATAATACATCCAAGACTTTATAAATTATACACCTAAAAGATTTACAGCTACATTTTGATTTAAAAAAAATATATAGACATACATAGAAAAAGGATGTGTAGCGGTGGCACGAATTCTATCTACCACAGTGGGGCGAATGAGCCAAATTCTTGGCAGAATACGGAAAAATTAAAATTTTGAAATGAATCAACGAGATTGTTTTATTGAATCTGATATTTTTAAAATGAAAATGGGTTATATTATGTACTATTTACTATGAATAATTTACTATTTATGAAAGAGAATTATGCAGTAAACAATGATCACACTTGGCTAGATTTCAAATATTAATACACCCCCTCCCCCAAATAAAAATAAAATAATATAATAATACTTAATAAAATAAATAAATAAGTGTAAATTTTGTACATTTTAAAGTTATAGGTATACGTACATATTTGTTAATTTCTCTTAAATTGTATATGTCAGTATATATAAAGCGCTAACCCAGGGACCTAGTATGAATATAAAATTGTAAATTTTTCTGTTGTCATTTAAAATGTTAAATTGAAATGTAGGCAACGGCAAAACTTTAAAAATAAAATCCCAGTCCTAAGGCACCCCAAAAAACATCAGAACGAAAATATTCATAGTTTTGGCCAAAAATTTGAGTCATTCACAGCACAATCAGGAGGATTCAGAAAATTAGAAGTAATAAACTTTTAGGTTAGTGTTAGGTTGGGAAAATCTGGTCTACAAATGCTTGAGTAGTAGGATGCATTATCTACGGACCTCAAAAATAATAGGGAAATGTTTTTAAAAATAAATAGCCATTCCTGCATTTTTAAGCAAGTTAAGTTCTTTTAAATAGCTTGATTTGAAAGCTTCAAATACAATAAGAAGAAGCAAAGGATAAATGTGGTGGCGGAAATTTTTACTTTGGCATCTGTATCCTGGTCAAAACCTGTGCTGCCTTAAGAATTAAAATTTTGGGATAGAAAAATGAATGGTTTGAAAGAAAGACCACAATGCTGACAAAAAAAACGTGCAAATGTGATATTCTGATAATATTATTCTAATAAATGTACCTATAACGTGTTAGAAGGCAACAAAGTTTGATTGCGGCTTCTAAAACGGATGTCACCAGTTTCATTACTTTTCCGACAACATTAACGACGAATCTGAAAAAATAGAAACTTCTATTTTCACCATTTTCGCTACCCCATAAAAAAAAATGTCCGAAACCTAAAAAGTTTAATGTTTGAAAAGTGAAGGGCTTAATAAATTAATAAATAATTAGTGTGACAAACAGGTTAATAAAAATTAGGATCATGCCACACGATTTTACCTTACATTTTTCTTCTCCATATATTTCATCAACTATAAAACATAATATATAACAGACTATGGACAAAAAAAAATTTTTTTCATAAAAAATTGGAATGATTTTAACTGCACTAACCACAAAAGGAGATGTAAATTATAAGATATTAAAAAGGTACTTACTGTGAGATTCTAAGCCAGGGGTAATTTCCACCGCCACGATCGACCGCCGGGTCGATTGAAAGGCGAATCCCTTGGCGGCTGAGACCGCTTGATGGGAGCTCAACCAATCGTATTGAATGAGGTTTTTTCTCTAATACTTTTGACGAACTGGTTGAAGAAGGAGAAGAAGTCGAGGAACCTGTCGTGGGCTGCACTTGCCTTTTGTAACATGCACCACTGGAAAAAATAAAATGAAAACATTATTTTTTAAACTTTATCAGCTTGGAAAAAGATTTTTCTAATGACACTCCGTTTAACATATTTCATCATCCTGGTCACTTTTCGATGGTAGATAACATAGTAGACTAGTACCAAAATCTCTCAATATTTTTAAGATAACAACAAAAAGAAGGTTCTCTAAAAATTTGGTGAAAATTGAAGTGTTTATGAAAAAAACTGGCGATGGCTGTCACCAGACAACTGATCTGCAAAGATCAAAAATTTTCATTTGTGGAGTTAGGAATACCATCAACCAAAAACGAATTTGTTGAGAATGTTAAAAACTAAAAAAAAGTTAAGACTTACCAATAAAGATTTGATCTTTCAACAAGTGCATACAATTCACCATCTCCAATAAACGTAGAACACGAATTACATTTAAAGCATTCAGGATGGAACTTGTGGTCTCCGGCGACCATCACTGGCCCAGTGATTATCTTTATTATTGAAAAATAAAAGAATAAATTTTATAAATGAAGAATTAATTTACTTGGGCGCAGTTCTGACAGGACTCGCCATATTTTGTCCAGTAATCATTACGGCAGAACAAAAGGCCATCTTTTTCAAAATACCAGTTGGCGAGGGATATATCACAGGCAGAGCACCTAAAAAAAAATTTTTAGTGACGTTTCAAAGCAATTTACAAATATACCTGAAGCAGTCGGCATGCCATTGCTGGCTGAGGGCTTCAACGAATTCTTCATCTTCTATCGAATTTAAACAACCAGCGCAGATTAAGGAAGGAAATGGGTTCTTAAGTGAGGTCCTATCGTGGTCATCTAAAACATTCACAATTACAAAAAGTTAAAAATTTACAATGAAAATGAAAATTCAGAAAATCAATTTAAAAATCCGACCAATGGGCAGGTGGTCTTCTCCATCTTTAACTCACTCGAAGAAAAGTTATTGAAATACCCTCTACGTACGATGTTCGATACAGGAAAATTAACAAGAATTAAAAATCTGAACAAATCGTCGCGTTAGTTCAAACGCCGGCAATGTCATTTTTTCTAGGTTTTCAGGAGAGCCAAAATACAGATTAATTAATTGGAATCAATGCATTACCTGTTGGCTAAATCGTGAACTATGCGTTTTCTGTTGGTAATAGGGTTAAACTACCAACGGAATTCGATTCTCCACAAAATTTACCATGAGAAACAATGCCAAACTAAAAATTGATTTTAAAAAATGACTTAGCCGGTGTTAGAACTAACGCGATAAAATCATAATCGCCTGCGGCAGAGTTGAGAACATTCATATAAAAAATGTTGTGTGTAAATATAAAATAATTTGTTTCACTCTACTATATCATTTATTTTATAAGTATATCTTTTCTACTACGTAAATTCCAGAATTTTCCACAACAAAGTCAGAATTTTACCTGTAAAAATGTAAACCAGAAGTTACAAGAGGTTTCATAACAAAAATTGAGAGACAAAAAAAAAACGGAAAATCCAGCAAAATAAATAGGATTACATACACTCTGAATTTGAAAATGAAAATTCTGAAATTGAAGTGGACTAGTCATTTCGGCCTGTGGGGTTTTCCCAAGAAAAAGGGAATCACAACCAATTTCTTTCGAAGGAAGTTCTAAATCTTCAAAATCAGCTCTTCAAAATCCGCAATGATTTTTCATTTAAGCTTAGCCATCGATATTAAAAATAATAAAATTCCATTCTAAAAAGATCCCAGTATTTCTAAAACGATAAATCTAATTTCGTTGCTAAGATGAAGGTTGAAACGTAGAATCGTGTCAAAGTTGACAGGAAAAAATTAGAGAAATTTCTTTTTGCTCTGACGCTAAAGATGTAGCATTTTTAGATTCTTGAAACTGAAAAATGATTTTATAATAATGGAAAATCGATGAAAAAAGATGGAATTTATATTTCCGAGGTCCGCCTACATTTCAGCCAAAAGGTTCATTTTCTTCGCGAACGACGGGATAAAATATAGACGAAAAACACTTGAATAAAACAACTTTCGTAAGATTAGATAAAAATAAAAGATACAAACCGTTTTCAGTTTCGTCCATGGTCATCGTAAATAAATAAAAATACTGTCAAATAGATTACATCCTGCACAGCGTTAATCAAACAACCTGAGGAAAGGATAACAGTGGTTTAGCTATAGTCTAAAAAAAAACTTTTAGCGGATTATCTTTGAACTTTTCCAAATAGGATTTATTTTAAATAGGCAAAATCCTGGAATCAAACACTTTTGGGGCGGTAAATGCCTTTTTTTTAATCTTCCTCAAAGAAATTGTTGATTAATTAATCTCACTTGTAGGGTTTTTGGGGGAAAAGTTTGATTCGGCTGTTAGTAGTTGGAAATACTTATACATAGCTCAAAACATAAAATAAACAAATCCTTTTGGTCTTTATTTTATGCTCAAAGCATAGGATAAGCCAAGATTTTACTCTGCTTTGCTGGAAAAATTTAAATTATTATAATGCTAAATATTTATCAGGCTGAACCTCATAGTTTTCGAGATATTTGATTTAAAAGTACTTGTTTGAAGAGCTTCCAACGAAAACTTTCTTATAGAGAAGTAAAATAATAAAAATAATAAAATAATAGGCGGGGAAAGTATAACGGCGGGGGAAGTTTTTTTTTTGGTTTTTGAAAAATTTTCCGAGTTTTCTTTTTTAAATTTGCGCCAAATTGGCTGTTTCAGCTCTTTGATTTTGTTGACAATCGATTGTTTCGATGGAGTTGCCGTTGAAGCCCTCGATTATAACCACAAGAGGGAAGAGACAAACTTCAATTTGAAGTGTTATTATGTCGAAAATTAATTTTTAATCTAATTAATGGACTTGAGGGAAATATTGATCACACTGTAAAGAAAGAACATCTCATTCTCTCAAGTGTTCTTCAAATTTTGAAGGTGACTCAGTCCCCAATCTGTCGTTGAAAATATTTTTTGTTATATCGGCTTTGAATGTTTAGAAATGTTATGTTTTTAATTGTTTAAATAGTTATTATTTTTCAAATAACGAGGCTTTGTGGATTGGTTTAAAATTTTATTTGGGCGATGACATATCGTCTGTTGTCAACAAAAAGTAATTTTTTTTATTACTGGGAAATTGGCTTGTTAGACTGAAGGTTTGTTAAAAACTTCAAAAACTTACAAACGTTGGTAAGGCCACTTTTTTGGAGTTGGCTATGAAGAGGGCGCTATGGCAATATGTCGAGAGCCCCCGCCTGGCTCCTGCACCCTCCTCTCCTCATCCAAGATTGCTACTAGCATATTACTTATGGGAAAAAAATTAAATGTAAACCCCCTTTGTTTTTTGACGAAGAATTCATAGCAATTAACGACTTTTGATTTTGGTGTACACTGTACAGGGTGTCCGAGAGCCAACTTCGTTATTGCAAATAAGAACCCTTTTTTTCTTCTTTTTTTATTTTTAAGATCAATAATCTAAGCAACAATTCAAGTTGATTTGACCTCTTCGGACAACTTTAAAAAATGCCTAATTTTGCGTTGTTTTGCTATAAAATCCGTTAAAATCACGTTTTATTGACTCTAACATCATTATTTAAAGATAACCCCCATTTTATATTTCTGAAATGATAAGGGGAGCTTTTTATGAGAACTTTTTCTTTTGGTTTGAAATCTTTGAGAAATTACAGCTCCTCAAAATAGGAGACAGCGATTTTGGACGAAAGAAAATGTTCTTTAAAAAAATCTCTTTTCATTTCTGAAATAAAAAATGGGGGAAAACGATGTTTGAGTCAATAACCAGTGATGCAGAAGGTGTCGATGCTTGAATTTGTGATAGTTGGAATCCTTGCGGAAAAAAACGGATTTTAGAGCGAAATAACGCTTTTGGCATTTTTAAAAGGTGTCCGAAGAGCTCACATGAATAGTCAAATCAACTTGAAATTTTGCGTAGATTACTAATCTAAAATAAATTTTTTTTTTAAGTATCAAGGTAGAAATAATGAGATTGTTGGTTTTTTATGAGAAATTTTCTAAGTTTTTTTTTGTTCCGAAAATTTTTCTAAGTATAAAGGTAGAAATTATGGGATTTTTGCCCAAGAGAGGTCCCTCTAGTAAAGGGTGGAAGCATGAAATTTCTCGCTGCTTCAATGATAATTAATGTTTAAAAAAATGACAATTTTTTTACACCAAAAATTTGTAAAAAAAATATATGGAGTAATTGGTGAAAATTTGGTGAAAATCGGACCAACGGTTCGGCCGTAGCGATTTTTTTATTTTATTTCAAACAGACATATCTCCGACATTTTTTGAAATTCAAAAATTGCCCTCGTTAGTTTCTTGTTCACTGACTAAAGAAATCTTCACAGGCTAAAAAAATTTGGTGAAAATCGGTTGAAAACCGTGGCCGTAAAGTGTTCCAGAAAAAAATGCTACGGCCGGCCGGAGCCAGAAACAAAGTTGAGATCGGTTAAGATCAATATCCCCAAAAACCCGATGTCGAGGGTATCACAATAACTTCTTTAAGGAAATTAAAATAGGGGTTCTCGTTTAAAATAATGAAGTTGGTGTCGCTCTGGGACACCCTGTACACCAAAATCAAACTCGTTAATTACTATTGACTCTTCATCAAAAAACAAGGGGGGTTTACATTTAACTTTTTTCTGATCTTCAACAGTTCTTCTCTCTTTTTTTCGGGGGCCTTTGAAAATAAAAAAAAAATAAATCCAGTGTTAAAAATTTAATTAAAACAAACATTAACTTTTTACTCAAGGATCGTTGATTAGCATATTAAATTTGTTGAACTGATGCGCATTCAGTTTCTATTAATTTGTTTCTTTTTTCATGAGGGGAAATTTTTAATCTTCTTTATTTGAAAATTGTAGTCAATTCTAAATTAGCACAGTTATAATTTGGAAAATATTTCATTTATGTGTTTTACTGTTTTAGATTTAACTAAAAGGAAAAACGTTTGAAGCCGCCTGAGTGAAACTGGAGGTAATTAATTTTTTTTTCTCCATACTACTGGCTAAAAGATCATTTTAACTTTCTAAAAGAGAAGTTGTATTACCCCCAATGTGTAGTTTTGTGTCTAATAAAATTTTCATCCAATTTTCACAGAATTTTTTGATGAATTAAGTTTTATGCACTATTCCCCTCTTTTGTACCTAGCTGGTCTTTTAGTATTTTTGGTGGAGTAAACCATTTTTTGATGAAAATTAAACTGAAATGCCATAGGTTTCCTGGTTTTAATAAAAAAAATTGATTTTTTTTTTTGCTTCCCGAAAAAAAATTCATATTTATCTTCTAATTAAAAAAATTATTTTTTTTTTAAACTATTAATTTGTATCTTTCCAACAAATAAATAACAGTTTCGACCCTTGATTTTTATGTTTCAGAAGTTTGGGAAAAATATTAAAAGAAAACCCTCATTTAAAGGCTGAAAATTATCTTTAGTTTAGGACTATGAGGTGAGAAAATTAAACATTTATTTAATTATAAAAGAAAAATTTAATGTAAAAAAAATTTTAATGGGGGCAATGGGAGCTCCGTAAGCTACCTCAATTTTTTTTACCTTACATAAATATTTTAATGATTTTTTAAAAATTTTGGCGGGAAAGCTTGATTGTCCTGATTAACCTCTTTTCATTGTATTCGATGTATTTTTAGAGATTTTTCAATTTAATTGTTGCATGTTAAAGCATGACTACAAGGATGCTATGAAAGTTGAATTTTATGTTTTAAGTTTTATAATTTAGAAGCTGCATTTTATAATATCAAAAATCTCGTTATAAAATATGTTTGATAGTCGAAATGCATTGTTTCCAGAGAATGAATATCTTTTACCTTTGTAATATGGCGGCGTGTTAATGTATCTTATTTATGAGACTTGTCTTTTTGAGATGAGTTTAAAGAAAATAAAAAGGCGTTTATCACAGACGTTCCGCCTTAGCTATGAAGGTTCGTTGGCCGATTTAGCCGAACATCTCAGCATCGGCGAGAACTCGACAGAAAATGTTTCCATCAAACGTATGTTTTCCAGAATTTAAAATTTAGCGCATGTTTGTCATCTTGTTAAATTTTTTGTCTGTTCCTAAGTATTTCAGTGTTTCATGCTTCTAACAATATTTGAGAAAAAAAAGATATGATTTGTGGTTTGTTCATATAATCGACCACTCGGCAAAATTATTGGGATTTTTATTCGTATAATGTACTGCCCTGTTAAATTTTTACTTTGTGGTGATTTAATAAATTCCATTGCAAGATTATGCTTATCTACACACACAAACTTAATTTCTGCTGCTTATTCAATTTTACCAGGGTGCAACTCGGCTAAAAAAAGGACCAAAACTTTCAATTTATAAGAAAAATTGTTTGGCCAAAACTAGGTGCGTTTTTATAAGTTTTTATCAAATATCTCAAGGTTTACTTTAGCTCAACACAAAAAAAAAAAAATTATTTTTTTTACTAAATACTTTTTGCTCTAAACCTAATAGCTTTTGAGATATAAAAACCAATTTTTGACACCTCCAAAAAAATCTGTTTTACCACTGGCCACTAAAAAGAAGATTATGGCGTTTTCACTTTTCCCATAAATTGAAAGGTCCTGGCTTGATTATTATTTTGCGACATTATATTTTATTTCATCTCATTAATTAATTAATTTTTTTTTTTTCAGGAAAATCTTCATTGGAGAGGAAATTATCTCTGCCGCATCCCAGAATTTTGATAGAACAACACAATACGTTCTGTAAGTTGAATAAAATTGATTCTTAAGTCTATTATTAAAATTTTTATACAATATATTATATTGATTGATCTAATAATGAGTATGATGATAATAATAATACAATAACATGATTTTATCACAAAATTGCGCCTAAAAATAAATAAATGAATCTTATAAAAAGTATGGTTTTTTTGATAAAAACATAAAAAGTACGATTTTTTGAAAAAATCATTTAAAAAAGTACAGTGGGAAAAAAAGTTCTGGTTTGAAGAGCTTCCAACGAAAACTTACTTTAAGAAAAGGAAAATGTAGGAGGGGGAAGAATAATTTCAAGCATTTCGACAAACTTTCTTTTTTTTGTTTTTTCAAAAAATTTTAAGTTAATTTTATTACAAGATTTTTCCAACAATTTTCCAAGTTTTTCCCCCTTAAAAATTTTCAAAGTTATTTTTTCAATTTGCAATTTTCATTCTTTTTTTTTCAAAAATTTTTTCAAGTATCAAGGTACCTACCAAGGCTTTCTGCCCAAGGTATGCCTCTCCCTCAAAGGGCGGAAGTATCAAATTTCTTCTTCTTTCAAAAAAAATTTCTTATTTCACCAAAAATTTGTAAAAAATATAAGGAAAAAATATAAGGGCCAGACGGAATCACAGACAAAGTTGATGTGCAGGGTATCTCGTTAGCTTTGTTCCAACCGGAGTTAGAAACTGGTTTGAAACTCCTGGAGCATGCGCAGAAGGATTTGGACGTCAAAACTGACGTCGTTTGTCCGTCAAATCTGAAGTCACCTGACGTCTAAACTCTTCTACGCATGCTCCAGGAGTTTCAAACCAGTTTCAAACTGCGGATGGAACAAAACTAATAACTTCTGTAAGCACAGAACAACAAAAACGTTGTTTTTTTTTTGTGCTGTAAGTTAAAAACCTTCAGTGGTTAAACTACGGAGGGGTACACTTCATGGACTTAATAATGGAATTCCGTATCTTCTCTATTTTAATATTTCATATTATTTTCTCCATATTTATTTAAAAAACAATTGTTTTACATTTTTTATTTTTATTTTATAAGATAGAATGTTGGGTTGGCAGCCATGGTTTTGTTGAAACAGAAACATCTGTGAGCTGATATCAGACACTGATTTTTTTTCGTATCTTTTTCCTAGTCCCTCTTTCCAGGCGATTTTTTTGTGTTGATAATAGATCGGAGGAATTTTTTTTTCTAAAAGGCGATTAAGATTTTGAATAATCGATCTTTTTTACGAGTTTGCACGTGCGACGTTTACGGGGCAATGGTTGTGTTTCTGGTGTCGATTTTAAAATTTCCTGATTCCGCCTTCGAATTGAAATAAAACTAAAAATGTGGTTTTCGCGGATGGCCTTTCGTCGGATGTTCGGACGCTGATTTTCTCGATGGATTTGAAGACGATCCACAAAAGCGCCTCGTACGGCGCGTTCAAGACCGGGAGCACCCACAAAATCGGCGCCTGGTTCGCTTTTTTCAACGTCAAAACGAAAAAGACCTCCATCAAGTCCTCCAAATCGATCACGCTCGGTGAGAATTCATGTTCAACTCCCAACTTCCTCGCTATTGTGATACCCTTGATGGATTGTTTTGGAAATTCTGAAGTATTCATTTTGTTATCACAGAATTATACATCTTACTGTCAAGTAAAATTTATTGTTTTCACCCCTTCCTGATAAACATCCATCGAGGGTATCACAGTAACTTCCTTTTTGAGGCAGTTTAAAGGGCAACTCGGTGGAAAAAGACCCCAAAGGACGTTGATGAACCCTTCCTGAAAACATCCATCCAGAGTATCGCAATAACTTTCTTTTTGAGAAAGTTTAAAGTGCAACTCAGTAGGAAAAAGTCTACTGAGGACCATCCAGAATATCGCAATAACTTCCTTTATGAGAAAGAGCATTTTAGCAGAAAAGGGTCCCTACAAGATGTGGAAGACCCCTTCCTTAAAAACAATCCATCGAATATTAATGAAAATCACTCATGAATATAAGTATATTCATAAATTTAAAATTTATGTTATCACTTATGAACATTAATGTAGGAATATTTATACATATTCATTTTTGTTAATTTCAATATTTATTTCACATTTTTTAACAAATGCTAAAATTAAAAATGAGTGGGTGATATATTTGAGTGGAGGGTTGGCTCTGAAAAAGGCGCCATGTCAATATGGCGAGAGCCCCCGCCTGGGCGCAGCTCCCTCCCCCAAACAGGAAAATGAAGAAATAAAGCATAACCATTAGGAAGAAGGTATCTTCCTTAGGAAGAAGGTATCTTCCTTATTTTTTAATGATATTCTTAGAAGAAAAAAAAATCATATATAGGCGTAGTTGCCCAACTCTTCGGTTGGTTTTCACAAGTTTTTACTTTCTGGGCCTAGATATTTCAGGTGTCTAGATTATGGCTCTCTGTTGACCGATATTCTTATCAATTGATCATATTTCACGTGATGATAAGAGAAATCTCTGAAAGAATTCTGTGTCGACCCAGTTCAATCGGAGGTGAGACCAGCTTGCCCCAACAAAATCTTTATATTATAATACTTATTTAGATAACTAAAAAGCTTATATTTAGAAGTTAAAAAAAAAACTTATCATATCAGTAGGAAAATCCCAGGGTAAGGTGGCGAATCGACCCCCGAAACGAATTCGCCCAGAACCGCATGGAAGTGGTTTTGTGGACAAAAATAAGAATTTTTGAGTTGATTTATAGCCCCTGAAAGACGTTTTTTGTGGTCGATTTCGAAAAAAAAAAATGTCGTTTTTGGGTAAAAAATTATTTAACCCACATCCGAGAAAATAAATTTTTTTTTTTGAAAAAATTCTGGCAAGTTAAAAAGGCATCCTAAATAAGGTAACATTCGCCAATAGTGCTTTAAGTTAAATAGTTTTTTTTTTTTTTTTTTTTTTTTTTTTTTGCGAATTTTTTATAACTTATAGTGCACATAACTTTTGACCTGTAAGAAGTGCCTCGAATTTTCTTGAGCGAAAAAGTAACTTGTACAGAGTAGAATTTCCCCTATTTTTCCCCGTGTTTGGTGACCCTCAAAATCGCCAAAAACACAATTTTTGTACCATTTTTTTTTTTTGTAAAAAGTAAACTATGATTTTTTCCCCCTCATTTAAAAAAATTATCTAACGTGTTATCTGAATAGAGGAGAAGAAAAACCTAATTAATCTCGCGTGTTCATTTAATTTGTTTTTTGATTATTTTTGTGCTCATTATTTTATTTCATTTGAGCATTATCAAATCGTCATGCGTACTTTCTTTATTTTTATATGACAGAAACATGCCGTTTAAGTTGCAAGTCTCAAAATATTCGTAAAATAAATTTTTTTTAATTTTCTTATGTTGGTTTTTTTATCCTAGTATCAAGTACCTCAATACCAACAAATTTTTTTTTCATTTTTTAAATTTTGCGCGTGCCATTTTAAGCTTGTCTCAAAATGTGTTAGGCGATACTAGAGCGCTGGGGCCCCTGGTTCGAAATTCTTTTTATAGGGTCCCCCGTCAATTCTTTTTTTTTTCCTCAAAAGGAAGTTAATGTTGTACCCTTGACAGACGTCGATTGACAGAGTCTTTGTCGATCCCATCATCCGTCGTCATTGGTTTTTCCATGAATCCTCACGACCGTTCATTGGATTTTTCACCAAATCCTCTTTTGGAATTTTATGTGTACATTCTTTCCTTCCTCACTGGATTAGCCAATGGTGAAACTTTTTTTTTTTTTTTGTGGCCTCTGGCTACACTGGCTGTATGCGTTAATATTGCTTAACGATGGTTTAAGAATAAGGAACCATAAGTAGACTGTAGTAGATGAAAAAAGAAGAAGGTTCTTAGCTGGTTAAAAAGAACTACCCCTGATGCCGAAGAGCGCTCTTGTAGGTAATACATTAACCATCGTAAGAGAGAACATTTATAAACGGATAATTCCTTTGAATTTTTTTAGCTGCCAGCAAAGGAAAATAATGTACGGAATGGACAGCTCAAAGCTTAAAACTCTTATCTTAAAGTATTCACAATAACTGAGCAATTTTTAAAAACTTTTTATTTCATGCTTTCTACTGTGAATCATTTTTTTTCTGCTTATCTCGTCGATTAGTTTCTCGATAAAAAAAATTGTGCCTGAAATGCTTAGCCGCATTCATTGTTCTCAAGATGTCGAACCTCTCAGAAATGTTCAGCATTCTATTAATTTTGGTTTCTTATATTAAGGACTACTTTTTTGGTTTGAAATTCAAAATTGTTCTTCTTTTCAATTGGTTTTTTTTCTTTTTTGCAGGCTCTGTGCCAGAAAATCCGAAAACAGAATTGGAAGAGGAAATTCAAGAAGTTCCTCTTAGGCCTAGGCGAGTTACAAAGACAATTCCTAATCTATTTAAGGTAAAATTTAAAATAATTAAATATGTACACTAAAATTGTGTTTTTTTTTTCTTTTGCAGAGGCGTTCTTTGCCTGCCGATATCCATTTTCCGGAAGATTTCCTTAAGAAATATGAGTCGAGCGAACAAATTCCGTTGTCTCGAGCATCAAGACGGCAGTCGATGTCAGAAATCGGGTTCGGAAAATTGGAAACCTACTCGAAACTGGACAAACTTGGAGAGGTAATAGAGAGAGGAGAAATCTTTCCCAATTATTACTTGCATTTTAGGGAACTTACGCCACAGTTTTCAAAGGAAAATCCAGGCTGACTGACAGTCTGGTAGCTTTGAAAGAGATTAGGTTGGAACATGAAGAAGGCGCTCCTTGCACCGCCATCCGTGAAGTCTCCCTTCTCAAAGAACTCAAGCACGCAAATATCGGTAACACCAACAAAACTTAACGTCTATTTTCAAATTGAATTTTTATTTTTACTTTTAGTTACTCTTCATGATATTGTCCACACAGAAAAGTCTTTGACTTTAGTTTTTGAATATTTGGAGCATGACCTCAGAGAGTACATGGACAGGCGAAGTGATAAATTAAATCCGTATCTTGTCAAAGTAAGTTGTTTTTTACTTTATAAAAATGTTTTAATTTATTTTTTTCAAGCTGTTTCTGTTCCAACTTCTGAGGGGTCTTGCTTACTGCCATAAAAGAAGTATTCTTCATAGAGATTTGAAACCGCAGAATATATTAATTAATGATAGGGGCGAATTGAAGGTAAACTAATTTTTCTTATTTTAAGCCTTGCAAAATGGGGGGTGTTAGTGTGGTGAATATAAAAAAACTAAATAAAAAAGGGCCCCATATCAATTTATGGTGATTTTTTTACCATTTTGAATTAAAAATATTCAATGATTGAGCCGTAAAGGAAGGTGCCGAAAATGGGTTTCTATTAAATATCTCAAAAAACCATGAGGTTAAACACAAAAAATTGGTAATTTAAAAAATAATCTTCATTAAATTTCCTACAACAGAACATAACCTTGCTAATATGAACGGTTTCAGAGTTACGGACTGTCAATAAGGCTATTTTTTTATTTTAATATTAAAAGTTGTGATTTTTAAAATAACTATTTGATAAAAGTATTATAAGCTTTGTTCCAACCGCAGTTTGAAACTCCTGGAGCATTCGGAGAAGGATTTTGGACGTCAAAATTTACGTCGTTTGAATCGTTCGTCCGTCAAATCTGAAGTTCATACCCTTCTGGTGCATGCTCCAATAGTTTCAAATTGTGGTTGGAACAAAGCTATAGATTATCCGGACAACTTAGAAAATTCATTAAAACCTCTCATCTTTAAGACAGGCCTAGGCCTGTATGGACTCGGTTCATTCAGTAGTTTCTGAGCAGGAGTAAACATATCAATTCCTTCGAAACCCAAGCATTTTTTTACAATTACATTGGATTTTAGTACTTATGTCTCACCGAAAACTTTTTATGTACGAGGGTTGTCCGTAAAGTAAGGTTCCCATTGCGCTAAAGTCCTTAAAAACGCTATTTCGGTGGATCCCGCGATTCTGTAGTTTACCTTGGTTCCCCCACTCCAAATCCCCACCCTTCCGAGCTTCGTGCGGAGCTCAGTCTTGATTTGGCAGCCGTACGAGATGGATCTTCCAATCGCTTCGCCCGCCAGGTGTGAGATACGCTCGGTGATCCGTTTTCTGTGTGCAAAAAATATTGCGCCGGCAGAAATCCACACCCAGCTATCCGAAGTTTACGGAGACAAATGCATGAGCGTGCAACACGTGCGTAAATGGTGCAGAGAATTTAAGAACGGGCGTACTGACGTCCATGATGAGGAGCGTTCCGGACGGCCCTCTGTTTCTGACAAAACAATCGCAAAAGTTGAGGAAGCGATGCTCTCAGATCGAAGATTGACGGTTCAAAAAATTTGGATGGACTATTGTCAAACACCCTCCCTACAGCCCAGATCTAGCCCCCAGTGACTACCACCTCTTCCCTGACATGAAGAAACACCTGGGTGGAACGCATTTCGGCGACAGAGAAGAGCTGGAAGAGGCGGTTCTCGGGTATCTGAGAGGCTTGGCGGCAGAGTTCTTTGACTCGGGCATTAAAAAGCTAGAAAACCGTATGGAAAAATGCATTGACCGCGAAGGCGACTACGTAGAAAAATAGTTTAAAGTCTGAATTTTCCAAATATGTACTTATTAATCGAATTAAAAATTTTTTACCAAGTGAAAAATCACTGGGAACCTTACTTTACGGACAACCCTCGTATTAAATTCTAATGGCTTATAATTGTAAACAAAAATAATTTTTTTTTTTTAAGCTTGCCGATTTTGGTTTAGCGCGAGCAAAGTCTGTTCCTACGAAAGCCTATTCGAATTCTGTTGTTACGTTGTGGTATAGGCCTCCTGATGTCCTCATGGGCTCAACTGACTACTATACGGACCTTGATATGTGGTATAACGAAAGTTTTTCTATAAAGTTTTGAAGATTTTAAATGTATTATTTTTATTAAAGGGGAGTCGGATGCATATTTTTTGAAATGGCGAGTGGACGGCCTTTGTTTCCGGGCTCGACGGTCGAAGAGGAACTCACTTTAATCACAAACGTCCTCGGCCCTCTCGACATGTCCGCTCCGCCAGTGAAGCCACCCATCCAAACACTTTCACTCAGAGCTCCCAATTTGAAGAAAAACGGGATCAAGTTACTCACCATGTTTTTAGAGGTTTTATTTCATATTTTAGCCTTCTTATTTATTCTAGTGTTTTCAGTACGAAGCCAAAGAAAGGATCTCTGCTGCTGACGCCATGAAGAACGCTTACTTTTCTACTTTAGATCCTGAAATACACAACCTTCCGGACAGTCAGTATTTTTTTATTTTTTTTTTTTTCAATTTTCAATTTTTTTTTTCTTATTTCAGCTGCCTCCATCTTCAGTATACCATCTATACAAATCAAATCAAAGTGTCGCAAAGGCCCTTATAACCCTAAACACGGCCTCTTCGGGATGATAAAGGACGAATAGGACCTATTAAAATTATATTTATTTGTCTTTCAGTGTTAATTTTTTTTCGTTTATCGGTTTTATTTTAGTTATTTTACCATTTTAGCTATGAAAAGAGAGAGAGAGAGAGAGAGAAAAAAAAGGGGGGGGGGGTATTTTAAAAAAGAATTATTTGGAGAAAGCAGGAGATCCCAGGATGTGGAAAGTGATCGGGATTTTCACTCTTTAATTTTCAATTAGTTGTAAATCACTTTTTGTTACTGATTTGATAGTGTTGGGCGCAATCATAATCAAACTTGCAATTATTATTGCAATCGTATTCGTATTTTTTTTTCTGTGAATACCATTGTTGAAAAAAAAAATCGATTCATGAAATCAAAATTTTAGGTCCAATTTGTAACTCGGGTTTTTTCTTTTTTTTAAATACAGTGCAACCTAATCTGACCCACCCGTGCTTTTTTGAAAATATAACCGTCCAGCTGATAAACGTAAAGTCTTCGGACGAAAGTGAAGTAAATTAAAATTGACAGGTTCCTAAGGTTCGGCCTTTATTACAAACAGGATTTTGCTTTTCTCGATTTTTTAAAAATCATTTTGTTAAAATGACCAAACAAAATTAAGTCATCGACTGGTTGTACTGCATTAACTTCCTTCAAAAGAGAGAGAGAGAGAAAAAAAATATTCTTCACTTAAAAATTTCAAATTTTCTTTACCAAAAAAGAGTTGCAAACTTGGTGGAAGTGCCATATTATTGGAAGTAGGTTTAATTTTTAATTAGGTAAAAAATATATATATTTTGACTGATACATTTTTATGTGGTTGTTATTAGAAAGTAGGATATTAAAAATACTGTGATGGAAGAGTTTTAGCACTTTTTTTCTTTTAATTTGCTGAACAATGAAAACACACCTTCAAAATCACATTGAATAACCATTTTAGAAGTAGATCTCAAAATTTTAATTTAAAAAAAACCTTCCCTCAAATAAGAGCGTCCATTTGTCACAGTAACAAAAAATAGCACAAATTATGCAATTGTGTGTTAACCAATTTTCTTAAAGAAGAGGCAGATTTTCACAAGATAAATTGGAGATGCTATTTTTAAAATGTCTGTTAAAAATACATGGAGTTATATGTTTCCTCATTAAAATTTCCTGTTATGAAAATGCCTGGAATCCACTTTAGATGGCTACCAAAAAATTATCATCCATTAGCATGTGAATTTTTTTTAAATGTCTCTAAATAAATCAAAAAATGTATAATGTCCGTCCTAAGGGTATCAGATGATTGAAAAGTCCTTTTACTATAAATCTATTCGCATTGGATGTCTCTTACTGTTTTGTAATTTTATTAAAGTTATATCTGCCGTCATATATTGTCCCCGTAAAGTGAAAGCAGCAATATTATTTTATCTAGTACATAATTTATTAGATATAGAAAACGTCGCTGAAAGCGATATTTTTGTTCCAATGGCGAATATGTATATTCTAAATGTAAAATTGGAAACATTAAACATTCCAGACACCCTGTTGCATATTTTGTTTCATTCTTATTACACATGATGTTGTTTCTTTTTAAAACTTGTTCTGTTGATTTTTTTACATTCCTTTTTTTCCCCATCTAGCTGAAAATGAGACTTATCAATCTGGTAATGAAGTAAGGATGTGTTTCAAGGGTATACTGAACTGAAAAATTTCTGAAAAGAAAAATTTTTTCCCTCCACAAATTTTGTTGTAAATTATTGACAATAAAAGAAAGTATATCTACTTGATGTTTTTATCTTTTTCTTAGTCGATAATTACATATGTAGGTATGATGAAATTAGAGGAGAAAACAACCCTGAGAGTAATGAATTTTTTGGTTGAGGTAAAAAAAAATTTAATTCTTTTAACCGAAAAACAGCGTTCCAACCATGAAACGAATGTAGATTTTGAAGTGCCTATTAAAGTTGTATTTTAAAAAAATCATTCTCCTATTTTATTTTGAAAAATCTGCTCAAATTCAAAAATGAGTCTATTGAAATCAGGACCTTCTGTTCCTTTTCTATTTTCTACACTCCAGCATTAAAAAAATAATGTTTACCTTCATATGTCATTCGTTGACAATCTTGTTCAATTATCACAAATCTTTTTTTTCCGTGAAACAAGTTTATTTATTATAAAAAATTGTTATAATTAGGTAGAACTTGTGATAATATTATTATTAACTATCTCTGTTTATAAAGCATTTAATTTTTACTTTCGTAACTTGTTGTACAAGACCCATATTCTTTGCAGAGGAAACCTAGATGTTCGGTTATAAAATATGTTTGAAATAAAAAATGTGAATTGTAGCAAAGTACATATTATTCATAATACATATAATTAAAGTTTTTTTTTTACCAAAAAAAATTTTGCTGGCATGAACTTAATACTCTTAGAATATTTTGCATCTTAAATTTTTCCAAAAGCTGTGATATGAGTTTTTCTTTTTCGATGATAGTCAGCCGGCGGTTGTTAATTTGTTGTTCTAAATAGTTGGGGTTTTCGGCTCCAGAAGAAAAAACACTTGCTTCTTATTTTTTCTTCTGGAGCCGAAAACCCCAACTATTTAGAACAACAAACTGTGATATGAGCTTTGTTCCAACCGCAGTTTGAAACTCCTGGAGCATGCTCAGAAGGATCGGGATGTCAAAGTAGACGTCATATTTGACGTACAAAACCTTCTGCGCATGCTCCAGGAGTTTCAAACTGCGGTTGGAACAAAGCTATGTTATGAGAAAGTCAGTTTCATTCCAGAAAATGGACATTGATGATTTTTCCCCTTCACCTTCAATTTTATCCAGATTTCTGGTCCTACTTCTGAGGGAGGCCTTTTGTTTTAAGACCCACATTTTTAAACGTTCCTTGAAACTCTCCTTACCTTAACCAAAAGGAAACCTTGAACTCCCGTTTTCCGATATGGAAACATGAATTTCACCATGACAGAGACTCTGAACTATACACTGCCTTCTATATTGCTACTGTAGGAGACAAAAAATAACTTCTTTAAGGAAGTTAAAAACCAATAATTACTTACTTAGAATTAAATATGGGTTTCTAAAAATTTTAATACGTACAAAACCAATGATTTATTGGTAAATCATTAAAACTAAATTTTTGGCTTCATTGTAATAAGAGCGGGAATACTGTATTCATCCCCACCCTCCACCACAGACCTGTACGAACAAGTCCGGGAATCTTCTCTTTTCTTTTTTTACTCAAGGTGCGTACAATTTTAAATCTGCCTTTTATTATTAGTCTAATTAGAATTCTAATCTATGTTCCAAATAAATGTTTATAAACGTACCTAGAGGATCCCTTTTTTCAAGGTTTCCTTGATGATCCTTCCTTGACGTTACTTCGTTTTTGTGAACCTCCCTTTATGAATTCCCATTTTCATGGTGGCTATTGAGGAAGGAAGAAATTCTATTGAATAATTACCTATTCTAATTACTGATTTCACTGATGAATATCGAATAAGTAGTAGGGCCGTTGCGGTTTAAACAAAATTTAAAACAGATCTCCACCATTTTCACGAATTTCGAAAAAAAAAAAAAAAAGCTTTGGACATTCAATGAAAATTTGGTAAAAATCTGATGAAAATAAGTGGGGAAAATAAAGTTTTGTAAAATTAAAAGCAAGTTAGCGATAAAGTTTTCCATTGCCTCTGCTGGCAGTCTTGAGATAAACGATTTCTCAGTATGTAATCAGTAATTACTAATAGTTTTGTTCCAATCGCAGTTTGAAACTTCTGCGCGTGATCCAGGAGTTTCAAACTCCTGGAGCATGCGCAGAAGGATTTGGATGTCAGATTTGTCGGACAAACGATTTGAGCGACGAAAGAAACAAGCTCAAGGTCATTAAATTTGGGTGCTACTGGTTCCAAAAGGCCAGTCCTTTTTTGAATTTTGAACATTCCCAAAAAGAAGTTATTGTATTACCTCATTTTTTGGCAAAGGGTCTTCCAGAAAACTGGATGTGAATTAAACTTCCAGACAACTGGAAGACCCTTCCCTAAAAACCCGACGTAAAGGGTATCACAATAACTTCTTTAAGGAATTTAAAATCTATAATCATGAGGTTGTCTGCTATGCGGGACGTTTCCAGTTTTTTCCGGAAAACTCGCCGTAATTTACATCAGATTTTCACTCAAAAAACGTTTTTGAAGCCATTTCAAATAGAAACCGTGTAAAAAGCAAATCGCCACGGAGTATACTGTATAATAATCGTAATCATAATTACCACCACGATCATAACCGTAATCACATTTTTTTTGTTATGATTACAATTACCGATATGATTAAGACTATAATAATAATTCTATTTTATTTACGATTTTCATGAAAATCTTATTTTTTATGATTATTGTTAGTTAAAAATCGCGGTTTTTGACCCCCCCCCCCCCAATCATGAAAAATATCGTATTTAAAAAAAACATCATTTTTAAAAAGAATTTTATCGAAAAAACATTTTAAAACGATTTTTTGAGAAAATTATTTAAAAATTCGATTTTATTCTATGATTTCCTGGAAAATCGTAAATAAAATATAATTACGATTATGGACTGTACGTAATCCTAATAGTGATTACGATTATGCTCTATTTCTGAGCATGGCTTCATTTTTAAAATTGAGAGGGAAATTCTATTTTCAAATGGCGCCCCTAGCGGAAGATTCGGTCCGGCGGTCCCTCCTCGATTTCGAGATAATACAATTTTCCTTCGGGATAAGAAAGAAAATCCGGTTTTCTTTTATATAAAAGAAGATGAAAAACCGGAAAATATAAGTATTTTCATATGGATAGTTGGGGATGAATTTTAAGTAAAAGATAACCGTTTTTGAGGGGCGGGGCGGGGAGGAATCATGGAGGTTCGGGAATGGAAAGTTTCACGAGAAGCAGGCAGTGGCTCCGAGAGCTCCGTCAGTGTAGGTCGAAAGAGGAGGACACTTTTTTTTAAAATCTCAACACCCAACCTATAACAGTGTACACTGCCGTTTGTTTTTCTTTTTTTCCACCCCCTTTTTCTAATTTATCATCGTTTTTAAGTGTTCCCGACAAATTTTTTAAGAGAAAAAAACAAAAGAAAACTCCCTTTTTATTTTTCAGTGTCCGAAAAAGCGCATCTGTTTAGTTTTTTAAGTTTAAATTCGGTCACCGATGTGATTTTCCCAGTTTTTCCATCAGGGCAGGACCCGGTTCAGTGAAAAAATCAAATTTTTGTGCGTTCTCCGTTCGAAAATCGAACCGTGTGTTTTTGTTTGTTTCACTAAAAAAAATAATAAAAAAAGTTTAAAAAAGAAGCTCACCCTACAAGATTATGAAAATCGCAGATTCCGAGGCTTAGAACTCAACAATTGAATCATAAGTAAGTTTTTTTAAATATAAAAAGGGAAAAAAATGTTATGAACTTATGTGTTCGACATTCCCCAACAACATACCAGCCCTACTCTTTCTCAGCGTCCCCTCTTGTTTTGATTTTTACTCCCCAGAATATTTATTTAATTTAATTTAATTTAATTTTAAAATAAAATAAATATAAAAAAGTTGAAAATAGACTTATTTTGTGTTCTTCAAAATAATGATTAAGTATTTATTTTTGATTTTTTGTACATAAATCTTTAGAACCGGCGAAAATTTAAGTAAAAAAACCCCCGTTTCTAAAAAACAATTATGGGTAAACGGGGGAACGATTTTAAAATCGCCGGCTTTTGCCCTTTTCGATCGATCCTTTAAATTTCCTGATGGTTTTTCTTCTTTTGTTTTTGTTTGCCGCCTAAATGGAGACCCTTATTAATTTTGTTAAGTAAATAATAATTATTTTTTTGATTAAATTTTTATGAATATTGAGGGGAAAGACGTGTAGCTTGTGGTCCGATCTGGCGTCCGCGGTTTCGAATCATCCGCAGGGAAAGTTTCGTGATAAGCCGGTTTTGGTTTTTTTTTTCTCTCTTTCTCTTGTTTTAAATTCCTTTTCGTTTGAATTTTAAAAATTCCTTTAAATATTAAAGAAATAAGAAATTTCACTTATGAAGAATGAAAAAAAAAGGAGTTTTACTTGACCTTGAGTGTCATTCATCTATAATTTGTGGATCTTTTAAGTCAAGGATATTTTGTTCTTTCAATTTAATGTTTCGGACATTTCAAAGCTTTGATTTAAAAAAAAAGTTCTGGGTTTCTCAAAGAAGAGGGAAATTTTAAGTTCCTTAAAGAAGTTATTGTGATACCCTCGGGTTTTTGGGGAAGGGTCTTCCGGACACCAATCGATTATTAATCTTTACCGATCTCAACTTTGTCCGTGGTGCCGGCCGGCCGTAGCATTTTTTTCCGGAACACTTTACGGCCACAGTTTTGAACCGATTTTTACCTTCACACAATCTCTCTGTTGAACAAGTTTGTATAGAGCGATTTTTGAATTTCGAAAAATGGGGGAGATATGTCTGTTTGAAATTTTAAAAAATTCGCTGCGGCCGAGCAGTTGGTCCGATTTTCTCGAAAATTTCACCACTCTCCTTATATTTTTTACGAATTTTAGGTGTAAAAAAAATTTTTTTTTTGAGAAGGATTTTTAGTGTGGAGAAACGAAGAAAAAAAAGAAACTTTGAAAATTTTTGCCATTTTCGCGAATTACAAAAAAAAAAAAAGGAAGATACTGTCTAAAAATTAGGTGACAATCGGATGAAAATTGTGGCCGTTAAGTTTTCTGAGGAAAACCGTCGACAACCTCATGATTGGATTTTTAATTTTTCTCCATGGTGTCTGGAAGTCGTCTAAAAACCGTTCATCAAGAGTAATACAATACAACACAATTAATTACAAGTTTTCTCTTTTAAAAAAATTAAATAATATGTAGTATAAACATATCTTGTGTCTCTTGGAGAATTAATTTTCCAGCATTGTGGTTTACGTTGTCCGGATGGACGGATTTAATTCTCAACCCCGGGATTTTTAGGGGAAGCCGTGTGTGGGTTTTCAAAATCTTGTTTTCTCTAGAAATAATAAATCTTGCTTAATTATGCGAAATTCTTAAAAAAAATTATTTAAATTCATAAACTGGGTCGTAAATTAAACAAACACTATGGTTTCTTGTCAATAGTAAATTTTTTTAAAATGTTCAGTCCTCGTGGCCATATTTTATGTTTATTATGAAGAAAATATTCTTTTAGCTGATTTATTGTGTATAAAACATATTCCATTTTTTAACTTTCTCAAAAAGGATTTTGTTGTGATACTCTCGTTGGATCGTTTTCAGGAATGGGTCCTCCAGATCCTGTAAGGAATGAGGAATTGCCCTTTTAACATTCTTTAAAATGAAATTGTTGTAATACCCTCGATGGATCGTTTTCAGGAGGGGGTCTTCCAGATCCTGTAGGGACCCTTTTTGCTGAGTAATTGCCCTTTTTTCTCCAAAAGGATGTTTTTGTGATACCCTGTTTGTCTGTTGCTGGATTTTCACCAAATCTTCATTTAGGATCTTGTGTATCCTGAAGCATAATCCATTTAGTCCTACTCCTTTAGAAAAAAAAAGAGAAAAAAAAAACCGCAACCATGTGGTTTTTGAGGCACTCGTGTTCTTCAAAGCTCTTCATTTTTTTCCCCCTTAGACGAATTAATTTTTTTTCTTCCTTTTGCATATTATTGAAGAATTTTATTTTGTTCTCATTTAAAGTCCAAGTAATTAATACATATTGACATTGTGTTACCATTCTCTTTTTTTATTTATCGCGCTGAAGACCAAATTCCCAAGAAAAGGTCAAGAGCGCCTTTTTTTCCCTCCCTGACCTTGAAAGAGAAAATTGCTTGTATTTTACAAATCATTGTTTGCTCATTGATAGGCTCGTTTTATCGATTTTCTTGTTAGGAGAATTTTTGTTTTGCGCGAGAATCGGATTTTTTTTTCTCCCGTCTTCGGCGTACAATCACCTCTTGGAATGTCGAAATAAACCGTGATTCCATCAACCCGACCTCCTGCAGGAAGTTTAATCGTTAACGGTTATGTAATAAAATATAATAATCACTCGTAAAGTCAATTAAAATTATTAGGTCAAGAGAAAGAGATACGAGTATTTTTGAATATGCCAAATTGTAAATATGCAAAACTACTGCAAATACTTTCGTCTCCTGTGGACTTCTCAAAAGAAGGTTTTCTTTCCATTGTCAAGAAGTAGCCGCTGGAAGAGATTCCATTCCTTTTCTGAGTCTGCGTTAATGACTTCTAGAAGGCACTTGAGTATGCAAAATATCCGTGAGTTTCTCCTTTGTTGAAATTTCGTTGCGATTGTGAGTATGAAAAGCATTTTTAAAAAGGTGGGAGAGAGGCACATTTTTGACCTCGATATCTCCGCCGGTCGGATCAGCGTGGACGCTTTTTCTAATTAAGTTATCAACAGCTGTGAAGAAGTAAAACTAACCGCCTTTGTTTCCTAAAAGGATCTGCGGGGTTTTTTTTCCATTCCAGATGAACTCAATTAAAAAATTTAGGGAAGTCAGTACGCTAGGTGGACTTTTGGTGAGGTGACTGGGGGAAAGGTGACCCAGATGTCCAAATTCTAAAGCGACACGCTTCGGAAAACGACCCGAGAGATGTGACGCCAAAACGCCTATTAATAAGGGTGTTTTTAGACCAAAAAATCGAAGAAAAAGCCTCTTCATCGAGAGGGGCTATTTGACCAGCCAGTTGGGCGGGTGTTAGCCAACTGCGACCCAAGAGCTTTACGTCGCTACCTATTGCGTCCCGAGGTTTTTTCGGCGGACTACGAACTGCGACCCGTTACTTTTCTGGCCAGCTACGAACTGCGACCCGTTATTTTTTTAGGCCACTACCAATTGCGACCCGTTCACTATCGTGGATCTCCCCACTTACTCTTTACACTTTCTGTTTACCATGTTGACCAGAAGAATTACATTTTGTCAATTTTGCTATCTTTTCACATTGAAGCAGGTCAGTATTAATTTTTTTCGGAGTGTTAAATCATGTCTTCTCTTCCTTCCGGGTCTAAAGGTTTCAGCGACAGAGGTAAAGAAATTTACGTCTTGGAAGGGTTTAAATATCGGTTTCACAAATTGCTGGCGAACGACGTCCAGCGATGGCTATGCACAAAAAAAACTTGCAAATCGTATGGCTCATGTCCAGCGAAAAAACGACGAGGAGAGTGCACTGGGCGAAAAGATGGATTTTTATATGAGGCGCTCCGGGTACGAAGAGCGAACTCGACATCGGACAAATTTTTTTAACTTCCTTAAAGAAGTTATTGTGATACCCTCGACGTCGGGTTTTTGGGGAAGGGTCCTCCAGTTTTTTTTCATTTTCAGATTCTCGACCTCTTGGTGAATACACCCATATAATTTTTATGTTGAGTTCGCCATTTTTTCCCCTTTAAGTACGTAAAAACCGAAACTTTAAAATGCGAATATCTCGGAACTACGTTTTGTCGAGTTCGCCCTTCGTACCCGGAGCGCCTCATATGTATTACAAGATTTCTTTTTTTAACAGGTAACAGTTACCAGGTGAACTGTTACCGGTCGCAAATGGTAGCGCGACAGAAAATTGACGGGACGCAATTGGTAGACGGCCAGAAATTTGGAGGGTCGCAGTTGGTAGTAGGGCGAAAAGGGCTCCGGTCGCAGTTGGTATAAACGGGTCGCAGTTGGTCAACGCCGAGTTGGGCTAAGTCTTTGAATTGTAAAATGAGATAAACATGATTTTAACGGTGGACATCAGCTGTTTAGTTTCTCTATTCTATTTGGTTTTATAGAAGTATGATGAATAAGTTTATGCTACCTTGGAACTTGAAGGATGACGAAGAGGTACCTTCGTTCCTGAGAAAGAAGTGATCTGCCGGTAGTGCTCGCAATGATTGTGAGAAAGCATCTCCAGTAGTGGAGCCAGATAATCGTCAGAGACGGAATGTAGTCGCATGACCGAAGATATGCTGAGCAGGGAGCGTGTTAAGGAGTCTTGCGTCTTCTGTTAGTTTTTATGCATATTTTGAAGTTTCATCATTGACTTCCGCGTTATCTTTTTTCATTTTAAACAGCATAGTTTCAATTCGTAGAGAATGCCCCTGAGGCTACTGCTCTCGAGATGTCGAGACTTTCACCCGTAGGACCCCACAAATTTCCCGGCTGCCCTGCTCACAGATTCCAGTGAAAACTGGGTAACTCCTATGTTTTTATGTACTTTTAAAAGCGTTGAACGATTTTCTTTTGACTAAGTCTCATGAGTAAGAACTCGGCAGGACACCGTTCCAATTAATGGTTACAATACTTCTTTAGTGAGTTATGCTTGTGACTTTCAAAGGCTGTCGGGACATCTTATTGTGGCTAATTATTAATTAGTTCTTAACAAAAGAAAAGTTGGGTGCACTTGGATATATTGCACCGTAGCGGCTTCGTAATCGTTTGAAGTGGTTCCAAACGTTTTTCATTACAAGTAATTTTTGTTGAGTTTTATCTTTCCTATTTATAATCGTAATAGTGGACATTTTTCAGACGTTTAATCGATCGTTTTCGTGCAACAGGTCAAAGAACTTTGGTCGTCTGTTTTTACCTTTTTGAATCATCTTAATTATGGTCTGTTTTTCTGTGCTCTCGATGAATTTTGCATAGTTCGAATGGGACTAGTTTGCCCGATATGAAGTGGCTTAATTGTTTATGTAACAGGCTTTCCGTTTTGCCCCCGAGTTAATTTTTTAAACTTTCTTTTTTATAGTGACATTAATGACTAATCTTTTTTGTTTTTATGTTTCAGTGTCGGTGAAATGAAGATGTGATCTCGCGATGCTAGGTTCGCATATAATGTTGGGATGGGTGTTGGCCCTTTTCGTGGCATGTTCAGCGGAGAGTAATATAGTGAAAGTGTTTAAAGATCCGAGTGGACTCCCTGACACGAAATTCAATCATTTAGTCGTTGATAAAAATACGGGTCGTGTATTTATCGGTGCGGTGAACCGTCTGTATCAACTCTCACCGGATTTGGATCTAGTCGTAGGCGAGACGACGGGACCTAAAGAGGATTCTCCCGATTGTTCGGTCGTCGACTGCCCGTCAACCATAGTGAAAAAATTAATGGACAATGTGAATAAGGCGCTCGTTATCGACTATACGACGACTCGGCTTATCGTCTGCGGGAGTTTATTTCAAGGGATATGCTCTGTACGGAATCTGAATAACATCTCGGATGTGACGCAAGTCGTAAAAGAAGCGGTCGTCGCGAACAACGCGACGGCTTCGACGGTCGCTTTTATCGCTCCGGGTCCGCCGAATCCTCCCGTCTCCCAGGTCATGTACGTCGGGGTCACCTACACCAACAATTCGCCTTACCGGAGCGAAGTTCCGACCGTCTCTTCGAGAAGTCTCGACAAAGATAAAATGTTCATGATAGCGCAATCTGCGGTGACGACCGGCACAAGGATGTTTGTCAACTCCCTCGCCAGAGAAAGATATCCGATCAATTACGTCTACGGATTTTCCTCTGAAGGCTTCAGCTATTTCCTCACCACTCAGATGAAGCATAGCAACCCTTCGCCGTTTATATCGAAATTGGTCCGCGTCTGCCACGACGACGACGACTACTATTCCTATACCGAAATCCCGATCGAATGCATCGACAGCGAAGGGAAAAAGTACAATTTAGTCCAAGCCGGCTACGTCGGTAAGCCGGGATCCGATCTCGCTTCCAGCCTCGGAAATACAGCCCAAGACGACGTTTTGTTCGCCGTCTTTTCCGAAAGTGAACAACTCGAAGGGGAAGGATCCAGTCGCCCAAGTCATTTCAGTGCTCTTTGCGTCTATTCCCTCAAAGCCATCAGAAGGAAATTCATGCAGAACATCAAAACGTGCTTCAGCGGCGTCGGGAGCAGAGGACTCGATTTCATCTCTCCAAGTCATCCATGCATCCCAACGGTAAATACTAATTCATTTTTCTCTTCAACCTATCGTGCTCTATAAACTTTATATTAACCTACCCTACTTATTAATTTTCAATAGGCAATTTTCATACTCTCTCCATTTAAACTTAACGTTTCTTAATACCATATTGAACTAAGTTTTAATTAATGACAGCCTCGAGAGATAAGCTCATTGAATGATCCTATTAAAAATTTAGGCCGATCCACTTTTATTCATCACGTGATTGAAAAACGGTTTTCACTTTTTCCCTAAGTGACGCAATCCTGATCTCTATCTGGATTATACAAGGAATGCGTTATTCGGCTTAAAAAAAGTTTCTTGGGCCGAGAATAATAAAATGCAATTGTCGTCGAAGAGGGGGACTTCATTCATACCTGCGGTGGGAACTATGCATGGGAAGGGTCAACCCTGATGTTTATTGATCAGCCCTCTCTCCCTTTCCTACGAGTAACTTTTCTCTTTTTATTATTATCATCTCATAATTTTAATAAAAATTAAACAATTAATAACACGGTGGAATATTATTTTAGTCTACCGCCTTACATAGTTGAATTTTTTTGAAATTTGCTTTATTCGATTATGTAAGATTTTATAATAGTGAACGTGTTTGTATTTAATTTTTTTTTCTTTTTTTTATGGGAATTTCTCCCCTGGGTCAAATTGACAGGTGAAAGCATTTTCCTTTTAGCACACTCACTTACCCTTTCTAAACGACCCCCCTCTTTTTTTCCCTTTTTCTATTTGTATTCGTTACCTACATATGCTTGACCCTTCCCCTCATCGATGTACTACATTGCTTATTACATCAAGCTCAATAAAATTATATAAGCGAACGAATAAAGGTTTTTTTTCACGGTCAGACTATGATTTTATGAGGGTAATAACCTCTAATCATCCGTTAAACCAAAGGCCTTTGGGACCAATTAATTCTCTGGATCAGCGCATCCTGCGGCTGACTTAATTTTTTTTTAAATTACACCTAATTGGAGGTGACATTTGGGTTATTTGTTATGTGGGTAGGTTTATTTCCTTAAGAACCGACAGACGGCACGTGGTTAGCTTGTCGCAATGTTTTCCCATTTCAGCATTTCGCTAACCCTCAAAAGGCCCGGCTCGCTCACCGTTTAGACACCACATGATGGAGACAATCAGAGAGACTTAGGAGTCGTTGGGGAGGGAATAGTGAGGATGAATTTCGCAATATCTACCCACAAAAGATAGATGGTCAAACTGCTCCATCGTTCGTCCCTTTCGGACTCTGCCTATATAAGTGTCAACTGTTCTTTAGAATCACTGTTTAAAAACAAACCATTAGGTTCAAGTATTTTACTTGATCTGCTAGGCTTTCCTAACGTTTTGTTTTTTCAAAATAGAGTATTGTTGCATTAATTATAGTCGGGACATGGCCGGTTGATGTAGGCGTCATCACAAGGTCCTTCTCTTCCCACACTCACAACTCGCAGACGTATTCACACCATGTTGTTACTTCTACTTATTTCAACGAGAACGATCCTTACAAATTCGAGATTCAGGCAATTCTTTGTAGTCTTATCCATTGAGTCTTGTTGGAATAAAAAGTGACACTACAAACGTTTCGTCAGTATTGAAAAAGAAGAGTTGTAACGGATCTATTGTGGATGATCTTTCTAATGCGGTAATTGATGGGCATTTGGTTTTCGTCTCTAGTTCTTCCTGGTGCGACTCTTGGGTCTACTCCAAATGCGAGTTTTTTCGCTTTGCGATTAGTCATCTATAAGGCAAAACGGAGTTATTTGTGATTTCGATTGAGCTCTATGTTTGGGGCGATGGCGAAGGGACTCTACAAGTGGGAGGCCCTTCAAAAACGTCTAAAAGGATGGTAATTTCCCCGGGGAGTTTTACGAGAAGAGTAATATGGCGGGGTGATTTCTACTTTTTATCGATTGTTCTCACTACTTCTTGCTTAATATTGTGAGGGAAAGTCTCTTAGTGTAAATTTTTCTTTATCTTCTTCAAGGTTTCTATCGAATGATGTTCGCACCTCATAAGTTTTGTATAGAAGATAAAAGGAAATTGCTTTTTGCCATTTTTCTCACGATTTAATGACTAATTCAGTACGAATCAGTTTTTTTAGAATGATTGAGCAAGCGAAAATGTTGACGGTGTTAAGTGTTCTGGCTTCCCCAGCAAATAAGTATTTACCTAATGAGGTGGGCTGCTTGGCAATTTGGTACATAGTTTCTTCTTTTTGAAGCCCCGTGGCAATAAACTCTGTAGCTCCCAAAAGGTTCGGGTAAAGGAGACGAATAATCAGAAAGGGGGCTCGCAATCCCTTTGACTCGTGCACAATGACTAACAATCGATCTTGGTGGGCTTCTCGTCAATCCTCTTATCTCCTTCGCGATTTTTCGAGCTAAGATGCCCTGACATCTCCAAAACTGTACGTAAAAACGTATTTTTCCATACACTTTGGGTGAAAATTGTGCATTAAACATTATGTGTGGTCGAACGGCAATAAAAGAGAATTGCGTGTTGGCTGGAACCCTACTTTTAGCCGTACAATAGCAGAGTTTGGACACCCCCCCTCGACTTGTCGCGTCTGTAATTTGAAATCACGACGGATTTAATGCTCTTTCACGTAACACGACCTCCCTCGACCCTAATAGAAGAAGGAAAAACATTAGTTTTTCTTTTTTAACATCTACACTCGCAAAAACCCTCAGAAAGGCACAAATGAAAAAAAAAAAAAAAAAAAGAAAAAAAGGAGAGGATTGTTTGTGTTGGATAAAATTGAAAAGCTATTTCCAGGGTTAAGTGGTCGTTATTTCTACAAAGACGTGCAATAGAAATAATGGGAAAATGATTGTTTCTTCCGAGAATAGAGGCGGCGAAATATCTCAGTTTTCTAAATTGGAAGGTCAGCCGAAGGGAAATAGGGTCGTTCCTGAATCCTCGTGAGTGAGAATTCAATCGTATACATCCCCTCAAAATTCCTAATAAGCTATTTATATGCTAAAAGAGCGCAATGAAGAAAATAAGACTTATTTATAAGTATTCATTTTTTTTCCAACAAATAATCGCGTCTATACAATCTGCTCCTCTTCTCTTGGTACATTCCTTCCTGGCTGAGTTTTGCTACCTGCTTTTCATAACTGTTTTACCTAAATAGGTTCCAGAGTTTCCGCGTTGTCTCCACTTAAAAAACTGACAACCCCATTTTTAGATACCTGCGAAGTCTTTCAAGGAGTCCACCTAAAATAAAAGTCCACACTAAATGCTCTATTAGAGAAAGTCGGTAGCTCTCACAAGGTATAGACAAATGAAGGGTGCGGGGAAAAAAATCATCCATGTCCATTTTTTTAAACCCGGCTTTCTCATATCTATCACAGCTTATCATTTAACGGGAAATCTAGGTTGCGAAATATTCTAGAGAATGCATTGATGCTTTTTTTTGGTGAGGTAGGTATCATTTGGAGTTTTTTGAAAGCGAACTAAAAAAAAAATTATTCTTGAAAATTTACTTCCCCTCCTTAAAACTTTCTTCTCCTTTATACTTCCCCCTCTTTTGTACTTCGCCCTTCTTTTTACTTCCCCTCCTATAGTGTTCCTTCTCCTTTTTTCCCTTCTTTTATACTTCCCCCTCCTTCTCTTTAAGTGAGTTCCCGTCGGTTCCAGCTACAGACTAGTACTTTTACAATTTTATAGTTAATCAAAACATTTTTTAACGATTTTTTGTGAAAATGGTATTTTTTTTTTTTAAACAGTAGGAATTTTATTTACGTTCGCTAAGAAACAAATTTTATTCAAAAAATCAATAGGATTACGATTATAATCGTTGTCGTAAATTGATTACGATTATGTCCTACTCTGGCGCCGAAGGCTCTAACGCAGGGCATAAAAAGGAAAAAATGCCTGAAACGTCGTTGAAGGGACTCATTTTTAAATATTCTTCCCGCATCACAATTTTTTTTCAGAGCCCTTGAAAGGGGACCTATTGATCATAGTTAAATTGAAATTTATCGAGGGGGAGGAGGGTTCCTTTAGGCCTTTAGGGATTAACTTGCCCATGGGTTGTATGAATGAAAGAGAATAGGGTGAAAGCATTGATGACGTCGGCGCAGCAGTTTTTTCCCCTCTTTTCTTTTTTTCTCTCCGATTTTCGGCTTATCTTACATTGTTTTTACCTAGAGAAAGCCCCCATCTCCCCTTATTTCGAATTATTATTATTCTATAGGATTCTTTTTTTTTTTTTTTCTAATAAGTTTTAGTAATTAAACCTTTAAGTTGTGATAAAAATGGGGTTGAAGAATACACAGGTAACTTCATGATATAAACAAGTAAGGAAGCAGCTGTGAAGGCAAATAAAAACCAACATGAAATTAAAAAAAAAAAAACTGAAAATTAAAAAAAAATAGCAAATTTTGTTTGAAAATTTTTCGAAAACAATTTTTCTAATTTTTCTAATTTTTCTAAACACATGAAATTATACTTCCCCCTCCTTGAACTTCCCCTCCTTAATACTTCCCTCTCCTTAAACTCCCCCTACCTATATTGTCCCTTCTCTCTAATGAAGTTTTCGTTGGAAGCTCTTCAAACTAGTACTTTTTGTTTTCCGAAACGTTTATTTTTCGATCGTTTGTTCTTATTCGTTTGAATCAGTTTTGGGAGGGTCCCCTTTTTAATCAAACCTTAATAAAATTGATTTTCTTTGTTGGGGTTGGGGCGCGGACTACCTCTCGGCTCATCAAGGGCGGAAAAGGGGTATCGCCCTCCCATCGGTGAAGACGAGAAAAGGGAATGGAAATCTACATTACTAGAAACCACCACTTCTGAAGGCGGTTTTAACAGAAAATGTTCTTTCCTGCTTTCTGCAAGTTTCATCTAATTCCCTTGGTAATGTTTTTTTTGGAGACAGAAAACTATCTTTTGCCTCCTTTAGGTACCTCTATATTTGCGGACTTCCAGTTATGCTTATTGTAAGCCAAATCCTCATTACATCCACGGATTTCTCAGCTTTTACTCCCCCAAAGCTCCTTCAGCCCGCAAATTAAATAATTCCAACCGCAGTTTGAAACTTCTGGGGCATGCGCAGAAGGGTTTGACGTCAGATGCGTTCAGATTTGACGGACAAACGATTTAAACGACGTCAAATTTCAAAGCTTATGTAAAATGGCCTTATGTAAAAAATGTCCATTTTTTTGTCCTGTTCGGTATTTAATATACTTGACTGTGTCGAGCGTGTAAATCCCTTGAATCCAATGAAATTCACCATCACGGCCGCCTAATTATGTTGATCAAACTTTAAAATTGGTTTGTCTCCCCCCCATTTGGTGTTTCATTTATGAAACATTCCGCCTCACCTGTTTTCGGTTGAAGTAAACAACATAAAATCATCCAATTACTAACGTTACTGGAGCATGTTCCTGCCATATTTTTTATAACTGTATTATACATTTAGTCCATGGAACGAATAATTTGAAGGAAGTCATTTTTTTAGTTTGAGGATTTTGATAGTTCTTTTTTCGTTTATGCGTTTGGCTGCTCAGGCTTCTCATTCGCAAAGGGATTTAGAGCACCCACCCTCCATATTCGGTTTTTGGGAGAGGGTCTTCCCACTTGATTAGTGATCTTGAATTGGTGAAAAGAATTTATCAAAAAAGTTGGTAGAAAAGGTATTCCTGGGCATGGTAGGCGAGAATTCGCCCAGAACCGCATGAAAATGGTTCTTTGGAGCAAATAAGAATTTTTGAGTTGATTTATGGCCCCCGAAAGACGTTTTTAGTTTTCGATTTCTATGAAAATGTCGTTTTTTGGTAAAAAATTATTTAACCCACATCCGAGCGAATAAAAATTTTTTTTTAAATCCTGGCAACTTAAAAAGGCATCGTAAATAAGGAAACATTTGCCCATGGTGCTTTGAGTTGGATAGTTCTTTTTTGCGAATTGCGATAAAATTTACATCAATACTTGATTTTTGCCAAATTGTTTGTTTGCATTTTAAGCCTTAAAAAATTTTTACTTCTGTCTTTCGGTTCACAAAATACATACTCTTAAATTATAACTTAGGGCAACTTGGTAGGAAGTTTTAGTTCACGGTTGGCGACATTGCTTGTCATAAATGACAATAAATAATAATTATACAGCGACGACAATGGTATTTTCAGGGACGCTAAGCATAAAATTGATTGAGAATCCCATTAAGGTTCGCCTTAGGAAGTGGTGGGGGAGGTGGATAAGCACCGAGTATTTCACAGGCGAATGCCGTTTTCGACAAACAAGGAATCCCAATTGGAAATAAACCCCATGGATTTCGGCCTTTCGGTAAAGATGGATAGGCAATTTCAATCTCCACTGTTTCACATTAATGAATTCAAGCTCAAGTTATAGTTAGTTTTACCGCACGAGTTGATTACAAAGTGGAAACTAGACCGAGGAATTAATAAGGTTATATACAGTGCGGCGTTACAAGAAATGATTTAATTAACGCGGCTTTTTTATTTTACTTCCTCAAAGAGAAGTTGTTGTAAAACCCTCCATGGAAAAGGGACGTACGGACGGCCAGTGCGTCATTCGCCAGTTTTCCGGAATACTTCACTCCCGCAATTTTCACCAAAATTTATCTTCCGTAATTAGCTTTAAAATTTTGAGAGCTTTTTTCGAAATTCCCAAAAACGGCGGGGATATGGTCTAAAGTTCCGGACGGCCTACAATTTTCCCCCGGATTTTTACCTTTTAAAAAATCTTTCTCTTTTGTTCTCGCAAAAATGGCGGAGAAATCTCCGCTCGCTACGGCCGTACTATTTCGACGATATTCCCCACATCTTCACCAAATACTGATTATTATTTAAAAAAATTTCGAAAAATATAGTGGACGAAAAAGTACTAGTTCGAATAGCTTCCAACGGAAACTTCACAATTTAGGAGGGGGAAGTATACCGGAGAAGTTTAAGGAGGGGAAGTATAAAGGAGTTTTTTTGTTGTTTGAAAGTTTGCATTTTGCATTTATTTTTAACTTTTGTTTTTAAACTGACACATCTTTGCCATTTATTCGAAATTCAAAAATCGCCCTCGTTATTTTTGTTCTCCGACTAAAGAAAAGGTGAAAATTTAGTGAAAATAGGTAGAATACTGTGGCCGTAAAGTGTTCCGGAAAAATGCTACGGCCGGCCGGAACCACAGACCAAGTTGAAATCGGTAAAGATCGATTCGATTTGACCCGACGGGGTCTGGAAGACCCTTCACCAAAAAGCCGATGTTGAGGGCATCACAATAACGCTACTTCGAGGAATACCCCGTCGCGTCGGGCGCTTCAAGATGTTTGAAATTCTTTTCCCCTTTTAAAAATCATATTAATTCTGTTTAACATTTTATTTATATCTCTCTATTTCTTTTTATCGGGAAGAAATTATCTAAAAATATGGAAGAAGAAAAGTGTGACAAGATTTTCACTCGGTGAATGCTCTACCTTGTTAGATAAGAGGAAGTAATAAATCGTTTTACAGGCATATTAAGAAAATGTGAACAACCAATTCTTAAGTACCACATTTGTCAGACTCACCTTATCTCGAAATGCATGCATTCTCGGCTGTCGAGTCAATCTTAATTTCCGGTAAATCTAAAAGAGACGTTTCCTGTAAATCCAGTGGAAAAAGGGGACAATAATCGAGAAAAGGCGGAGTTTGTGCCGATTAAACGTTTTCTTCGCTTAATGCCACCTTTAATTAACAGATAAGAAAGAAGTGTGCACTTAAGGGAAATTTAAACGTTTTAGAACAAACGAAAAACGATCAAATAAGATACGTAAATCTCTTCCGCCTCAATGGACGTCTCTTCTGCATAATTAAAGCTAACAAATATCTTGAACTTGTTAAAAAGTGGTTTTTATCACTTTTTATCAAATATTTCAAAAACTACAAGGTTTAGCGGATAACATATTTAGTTCCAAAATATTTGCCATTAAATTTCTGACAAAAAGTATCAAGGGCATAATCTTGTTAAAATGAACGGTTTCTGAGTTGCAGTCAAAAAGGTTTTTGCTCTTTTGATAAAAGGCACGAATAACTCTGAACCGCTGTGCTAGTGCCTGCTAGATGACCCTAAATATGAAATTAATCTTCATGCAATTTCCTATCGAAAATGACTTAGGTATATATTTTTTTCATAAAACTAATAGTTCATGAGATACTCAGATTTTCAAGCTCCTTGTTTTGCGGCCGAACCGTTGGTCCCATTTTCACCAAAGACTCTTTTATATTTTTTACGAATTTTGGTCTAAAAATTATCTTATCATTTTTGTCGGGAAACTAGTCACTTTAGCAAGTTTATGTGCGGAACATAATATGTGGAAAAGTCGATGTAGATTATTTTTGTACATAGTATGTTTTGCTCTAAGTCTCATAATTTTCGAAATATTTGATAAAAACCGTTTTTTGACACCCAACCTTGAAGGCTATTGAAAGGTTCACCTCTTTTTTTGGTCTTGTTGCCCCGCACTATACATTCACAATATTTTGGACATTTTGGAGAAGAATGACTGGGCGTCGGTGAGTAATTATCGGTGGCTCATTAAAGCGAAAACCGCCTACGCCATTTTTTAAATGCAATGGTCATGTTAACGGTACTAGCTCACGCTCTTCTACTTGAGACAAAGGGGCCGAGTGAAAGTGTCTCACGATGCAACAGCTCTTATCACTAGTTCCGGTCGTAGTATCACTCAATGCCAAGGGAAGCCGTTTTGACTCCTTTCCCTCTTCATACACCTTCATAAATCACGAATGCATTCAACTTGGTTTTTTTCCCTCCATTCCCTCCAATTCTTTTCCTTCTCTTGTCCTCACTTTTCATTGTTGGTGAGAATTGAGAAAGAGCAGTTTTATCGGTGAACATCAAACATGAAATATACCGGGGCCTTTTTATTTTTTTATCCTTTTATTGTGAACACTTTATATGGGAATGTATTACAAAGTGGTTGCATTTTGTTCATTGAGGGTCATGGGCACGATGCCGGATGGAGCAAGATTAGGACCACGTTCTCTAAAAGGTTCACCTTTCTTTTAAATCCTTTTCTCCTGAAGAAAGCTGGAGATGATAAAAACAGTGAAATTGTAGGTGTGGTTTTTGTGAGGGTGGTAGAATGGTGGGGGTGCCTGCGTGCGGATGACTATCGAGTGGCTCAAACATACTGGAAGTGCTAAAGTTGAAATAACTTTGAAACCTCCGGAGCTATCACCCTAGTTTTTGTCAAGGATGAAACTTGTTCAATCCTCTCAGACCTAACTTTAATCGTATTATCCTGTCCCACTCGTGCCAATTTTTGATGCCGATTTCGTCTACTTGCTGAATTTAGCGGCTGCCATTTTTCACGAATATTTTGACCTTTGGCTTAGGAATCCCCCACCGTCGGGAGGTGCCGTAGCCGCTTAGAGCCCACCCAAACTTCGTGGGATTGCGTCAACAATTGCATGTAGTGTACATTATCTACATATAGCGATTTTAACTCTCTCAAAGACGAGTCTTCGGTCTTGGTTTTTAGGGAGGTGTTGCCAGATGCCCTTTTTTACTAAGGCGCTAACTTTCTCAAAAAGGAGGTTATTGTGATACTCTCCTCTTCGGATGGAGATCTTTCCTTCTGAACGTTTGGTTCGCTACGCCCGTATTGTTGACCTAGCTTCAGTGCCTTATGAATCATTGGTGCCTCTATTATTTTAGCCCAGCAGTTTGTAAATTCTTTGTTGTACTTACATTTTGAGTAAAAATTTGTTTGGTCAGTGCTTAATGGAAACGCACGCTTTCCAAGTTTGGGGCTGTTCGATCTGCCTTGAAGCCCGCGTTGGCCTATATGTCGAGAAAGTCTCCAACTCTGATTTAGAAAGTCATACTCATAACGGATTTATCCTCTTTTTCTACCTTCTTCCTTCTCAGGCGTTTCGTGCGTCCCCTCTTTTCCCGTGCCTTTGACGCTAATTTCAACGGTGACGTCCCATTACAGTAGGTATGATAAAAGGGCCTTCCAGGGTCCTCACCCTGTATTCCGTACGCTCGAAGGAAATTTCACGGATGTTGGTCAACTTTCCTGACCTTGTTCCATCATTTTGACCCCTCCTTGAAATATTTCTCTGAGTGAAAACATTCGCGACGTTCGGAAATTTTGGTTACTTTTATCCTTGGATTATAAGAAAAAAATTATCGGAACGCTCAGGGGCTTATTTGGCCTTTATGCATGATGTAACACATCTTACTCGGCGGAGTACATAATTTGTATAATATACAAACTAAGCTATTCCAGAGTTAGTGGGTTTTCGAACTACTAGGGCTGCCCAAGTGTCACTGTTCCCCAACCAATTTCGTTGATGAACGTTTTCTATTAGTTTAAAGGTTCTTTGCCGAAATCGATTAGTCGACAGATTATTGAGGTAGTCGGGATGGGACAAAGAAATGGTTTTTTGTTCGTTTTATTTGGCGTACCTCGTGCTTTATTAAATGTCTCCAATTAAGAAGCGCCCGTTAATTGGTTCCGTGAGGCCGGAATTACCCAGTGATTGGTGTATTTGTTCCAGTTTCCCTACTCGCCCCCCACGGCCGTCCCTTTTAATGAACGATTCAGATTTTCCTTCCGCTTTTCCTTCAGAATTGAGACGTTCGATTATGAAATCGAACCCCCGAAATAGCCACTGGCTTTCTTTACTCCGGTCAAAGAGACTTATGTTTTATGAATAATGAACTAAAAGATAAGACGGAGCGATCTGACATCCGCTAAAATAGCCGGATTGTATAAGGCAAAAATAAAAAAAAGATATTCATCACAGTATTTGTACGATTATGAAAGTTCAATTGTTTACTGTTATTCGTGAATTCCTTTGTCACGGAGGGCAGATCGGGTTAAGTCAGATAGGAGTCGACATATAAGTCTGGGGTCGCCAATTCAGCCAGGAGGCGAACATCGTCTTTCTTAAGGAGAAATCATCCATCTCCTTGTTCATCAATCATAATTATTTATAAAAGAAATACATAGTATGGAATTTTCTTTGAATGAAGCTCCTACTTGGAATCATAATATCATCTGTTTGTCTTTCTTCAGCCATGTTTATACGGCTCCCAAAACCCACCAAAGCAATAGCGAGTCCTCATCACTACTATTGATAGCCCCCCCCCCCCCCCGATCTTCGTCTCCTAACCGCGCCGATCGTGTGTCGTCTACGGTCAACGAGCCGAGCCTTTTGAAATCTACCCTTTTGCTATGGTGACCAGATCCCGATGAAATGAAGAATACGTATAAACGGTTGTTCTCGGGCCACGATTGTAAAGGCAGGTCTACCCAAAACTACTAAAAGTGTATTAAACGCTCAACAACCCGTGGAAATCGATGTTGTCACCCCTGAAAATCGAGGAACACGACCAAAAACCCGGGTGTTTCCGGACCATAGAATGGAGGATAATGGCCCAAAAGTCGTTTAAGCGATGGAGCACTTCAGCAAAAATCAGCGCCATTTGCCACTGTTCTCTGGCGTAGGTTTTAGAAGATGGCTTCCCCAAAGCGGGCCGTCCCCTAAGAGATAGTGCGGACACCGGGCCCTCTAAAGCGAGACGGTCACCCCTGCATGCTGGGTTCTCCTCGCGTATGCCACGAGCATTCTTTTAAAAACCACATTTTCTGTCTGCAGGTTAAATATTCTCAATGATGAGTCTTCCGTGCGTGCACTTGCTCTTGGAATCTCGAGGGGGTGGCCTAAGTGTCAATTGTTAAGGAGATAAAAGCAGTTGAATAGATGACATTTTGTATGACTCGTTTCCTGTTTAATATCTCGATAGAGCCCTTATATTAGTTATAATAAACGGTTCTCACAAAAGTCCACAATAGGAGCATAATACGAGCGTTGATAAAAGTTATTTTTAAAAAAATCCCTTGTGCATCCATTGAGTTATTCCCCTTTCATGAATTGACTTTTAACTTCCTTAAAGAAGTTATTGTGATAAGTTATTGTCCACAATTTTCTTTAGTCGGTGAACCAGAATGTAACGAAGGCGATTTTTGAATTTCGAAAAAATGGCGGAGATATGTCTGTTTAAAATTTTAAAAAAATTCGCTGCGGCCGAACCGTTAGTCCGATTTTACGAGAGGACATCTATTGGGCAAAAAGTCCATTAATTCTACCTTGGTATGTACTTTAAAGTTTTTTTTTTTCGAAAACACAAATAAAAAAAAAATAGTTTTTTACAAACAAAAAAGGGAAATGAACTCTTAAAACTAGTACTTTTTTTAAAAAAAATTATTAGATTATGAAAGTATTGTAGACTTGGAGATATTCTGGCTTGCTTTACCCTCATGACCCCACCTGCTCCCGAATCTTTCCCCTGGAATTTTTCCCAAATGTCACCTACATATTTAAAGTTTAAGGAGAAACTGGCGCCTACTCGTCTTATCTGCGGTATTTTTTTTTTTTTTGCATAATAAAACCGAGGAATGGTTAAGCTGGCAATTTAGTTAGATATTATCTAAGGTTTTATGTGAAAATCGATTGGATTTTCATCGAGCGTTTTGAGTCGGTTGTTTTCGTGGAATCACTTTTCTCTGTTTAAATTCATCGTGGATATTGAATGAAAAACGTTCTCGTTTTTCCTCTCTATTTGATTAGTTACTTTGAAGTCCGTGGAAACAATGGAAAGGGATAGCGGAAATTGAAGTTGACGGGTCTACCAATCTGTCTCACCGGCTAATTGTTCCTGGATCTTTCATTAAGTGTGTTTACAAGTCTCAGTTATTCAATTGGACGATCCTCAAGGCCCCGCCGCCCCCTTTCCAATCGAATCCTCTGAATTAGAACCGTTCTCGTTTATGTTTCTCAATGGTAACCCAATTTTATAACGGATCGTGAGGTTTTTTAAATGGAATTAAGCGGAAAAAGGGCCAAACAGGTATACATAGTTATTTTTCATTCGGTCATTTCAAGTCGTCTCTTTTAACTTCTTATACATTAATTAAGATAAAGGTAAAGAAGTTATAGTGATACCCTCCACGTCGGGTTTTTGGGGAAGGGTCTTCCAGACCCCGGAGGTTCAATTCGAATATACATCTTTACCGATCTCTTTGTCTGTGGTTCCGGCCGGCCGTCCAAAATTTTCTTTAGTCGGTGAACAAGAAACTAACGTGGGCGATTTTCGAATTTCGACAAAATGGCGGAGATCTGTCTGTTCGAAAGACCGTTGGTCCATATTTTCCAAATTTTCAAAGCCCTATCTTGACACTTAACAAAAAAACGAAAAAACAAAAACAAAAAACTTAGAAAATTTTTTGGCAAAAAAAACTTTCATCAGAAAAACAATGCGCATATTTAAAAAAAAGAGAAAAAAATCTCGAGAAAATAGGAACAAAATTTTTAACAAACTTAAGATTTACCCCTCGTTTATACTCAGCCCTCGTTAATAACTTTTAACGATACTCCCCCTTCTTTATACTTCCCCCTCCTATATACTTTCCCCTCCTACATTGTTACTTCTCTTTAAGAAAGTTCCCGTCGGGGCCAGCTCCTGACTAGTACTTTTTTGCTCCTCTTCCTCTTCTTTTTCTCATATTGTACTTATCTACTACTACTTCTATTATAGATTGCTATTTCTGTTGAAGTTATTAACTAAATATATTAACAAACCTCTCAATTTGGAAAATTAAGGCCGCATCAAATTATTTTTCTATGAATTGAAAGTCTTATATAACGCTTTTTGCCTACTTCATTTTTTAATTATTTATTTTTCTGTTACAGGTGAGTTATTTTACATTATTTTATTTTGGTAAGTCTTTGCTTTTGTTTACAATTTTAGTTTAAAAAACTAGTCTTTTTTTTCTCACTCAAGAATTTCAAAAATACTCCTCATTTTCGGCTTATTTCTCGCGTTTTATTTGCTTAGAATAGAGAAGCGAGTGTTTCGGTTAAATTTTTGATTTACGTAGTCGAGAAGAGGGATAAGAAGAAACTTGTTGCCGAATCGATAGGCCTCGGGGCCGGCCCCTTTCGAGTTGTCCTCCCCCTCAGGAGGTGGCTCGATTCCCTCTTCCATCAGTTCCTTTCGGCTGAACCTAATTCTCCTATCTTCTCCGCTCATTTTCTAACACCCCCTTTTCATTCCCCTTTTGTATTTCTTTTTAATTTCAAATCAAAAGTGTTTTTAAGAAGACAAGGGTGGAAAACTAAAATTGAGTATTCTCTGATAAACTCCAGGCTTTTGGGTAAACCACGAAATTATTGAAGAAAAACAAATTTTTTTCCCCCCAAGTTGTAAATCTCTGGGAAAAGAGGTTTTTCACCAAAGTCACGCTGTTTATAATCTTAATTTTATCTTCTTTTGATGAATTGAAGGAAAAGTTAATTTCTAGAATTTCAAAGCTTTCAGGGTTCGTTTCATCACTGGTCCCTCTTTGTCCCTCCGGCCACTTTTGTCAAGAACCTCTCGAACGATTTACACCCAATATTGCACAAGTTTTCTCGGATGGGAATTCAGGCGTCATTTTTCGATTTGTTCGATGGCGCAGATTTTTATCCAGAAAAGAAGATTACATATTGTCCTCTGCTTTTTCGAAATCCCATGGGGTCAAAACATCTTCCTTCTCCTTTAACTCCTTTATTTTCCCCCTGAACATCAGCTTGCTTTGCAGTTACAATCAAAACTTATATTTGCCGGAAAATACGAGTTTGGACGTTAAAAAAAAAATAAAATAAAAATAAAACTGTTATTACGATGGATGTTTTTGCACGGATATTTTTGTACATAATTAAAAGCCCATGAAGTATGCAGTCCATTTCTGCATTTTTCCCCGTGCTCGCTTGAAAATTTTGTTAAAATACTTCCAGCATTGATGAAAATATTTATCAATTATTAATTTTGAGAGGAATATAAAATATATAATTAACATACATAGCTTACATACATAACTAATGTATATAGATATAATTAACGTACATAACATATATAATTGTATTGAGTGGTATAAAGTCATCGCAGAATTGTTTATACTGAGTAATACTCACGGAGTACGAGCATAATTGTTAGAATAATTACGGTTGCGATTATAATCGTAATCATATTTTTTTTATTATGATTACGTTTACGGATATGATTATAATTACTATTTTATTTACGATTTTCCAGAAAATCGTATTTTGTTGACGATTTTTTTTTTATAAAATCGTGATTTTAGAAAAAAAAATCGGAAAAAGTGCTGTTTTCTCAAAAAATCGTAAAAAAAACTTCCTTAAAGAGAAAGAACAACGTAGGAGGGGGAAGTTAGAGTAGGGGGAAGTATAAAGAAGGAGAAGTATAATTTCAAGTTTTATAAGTTTTTTTTTCCCAAAAAAACTTTCAAGGAAAAACAATGCTCTTTTTGCCCAAAGGATGTCCCTCTCGCAAAGGGTGATAGTATAAAATTTCTCCCTCCCAAAAAAAAAAAAATCTTTTTTTTTTTCACTAAAAATTCGTAAACAAATATGAGGAATATTTGGTAAAAATTTGGTGAAAATCAGACCAACGGCCGCAGCGAATTTTTTAAATTTTCAAACAGACATATCTCCGCCATTTTTTCGAAATTCAAAAATGTATTACTTTCTTGTTCACCGCCTAGGGAAAATTGTGTAAAAATCGGTTGAAAACTGTGGCAGTAAAGAAAATGCTACGGCCGGCCCGAACCCCTGACAAAGTTGAGATCGGTAAAGATCCTTAAACGAATCGACCCTCCGGGGTCTGGAAGACCCTTCCCTAAAAACCCGACGTGGAGGGTAAAACAATAACTTCTTTAAGGAAGCTAAAAATGTCCCAGTGTCTCCATTTGATTCTGTGTATTTCGATCAGCGACAATTTTGTGGCTCAACGAAATCCGGCCTTGTTACATGAAAAGATATTGTTTTGTCGACTCTGTTGAAGTTTCCTAGTGGAGATTTCGGTACGTACATAATAAACGTTATGTTTGTTTGATTTTTTCCCATCTCCTCAAAGTTAAACAGAGCGGACAGCGTAGTTTCATAGATCTCCTTTGCCGTTTCAAATATTCAATATTTGTATGTGTATTAGATCTGTTTGACATGTCGGTACACAAAGGAATCCAGTGAGTCCTCTGCTATACAGAGTTCACTCTATTCATACCTTCAGGGGTCGACCACTGCCCGAGTACATACTATATGCATATAAACTCTCTGGACAGGATATGAAATTGGAAAACAGTATCCTCAAACCATTGTTAAATCACGAACTTGGCAAATAGTAATAACCACGTGTACACCTAATAAATCCTCCTCCGCCCACCCTTTTTGATAGTTGAAAAAGAAAAAAAAATTACCTAAGTTTATAAAAAAGAACTGACAATCAGTCCCATATGGTGCTTTGTAGAAACGAGCTATCTCATTTTTTTTTCCTCCTTTAGGGGACTATAATCCCCTTAAGTATGGTCAAGAAACTCTTCCAACACCTCACAACTTCAGATTGAACGGTTGAGCTCCTGTTAAAATACAAAAACTGTAAGAAAAGCCTTTTGATGGATTTTTGGAAAGGGTCGATCGTTTATATTTAGGGGAAACATCTAATATTGTCTTAAAGATGAGCCTAATGTCTAAAAAGAGCCCGGTTTTTCTCTTTTATCTACTAAACGGTATGTCGTAGCCAAAAAATATATAAGGTAAAAAAGAAAGCTGGCTAAATTTCCTACAAGTTTGGTTCGACACAATTTTTTGTCGGACCAATGGCGCCCGAGCTACACGGCGGCGAAAAACAGGGACAAAAAAAAGTTGACCTTGGGGCGATGGAGCGCGACTTTTCGCGGTTTTTCGTCTGTATCTTCAAAACGGGACGTCGTAGCCGAAAAATATATTATACAAACATATAAGTTGATTAAATTTTCTACAAATTAGACGAAATCAACTTCTTTGCAGGATCGGCCGTTTCCGAGCTGCAAAGCGCTGAAAAGTCGATGAAAATGTGATCTACTTTCGATATCAAAAGCCAAGTTATAGAAAGCCCGATTATGAAATAAAAGAATATTACGGATTCGAATTCGGATGAAAATCGGATGCCTTTCTCTTTATGATTGAATAGCTACTGTTTGAAGTGTCTGGCACACGTGTTTCGTTCTCGTTCTATCCGCCATTCCGACAAAAACGGGTGAAACAACCGGGCTGAGCAATTGGACACCTTTTTCGCTCTTCGAATGAACGGGGAGGGCGAAGCGAAAGGAGGATATGTATTACCGTAGCTATTCAACCGCAGTATAAAAACAAAAATCGTTTTCAACGGAAAAAATATTTATTTAAATATCCTGCTAAATTGTGTGTGTAATGGTACCACCCTTCTTTTTTTCCTCCTCTTTCTTAGGCACACCTGATCATGGTACGTTTTTTGGATTTAAAATTGATGGTAATGAGTCCGCTTAATAATAATGTACTATCGATCAAATGTACAATCTTAATAATAATTTACTAGTTTGAAGAGATTCCAACGAAAACTTCCTTAAAGAGAAGGAACAGTTAAGGAGGGGGAAGTATCAAGGTAGAAATAATGGGCTTTCTGCCCAGGGGATGTCCCTCTCGCAAAGTGTGGTAATATGTATCAAATATCTCCCTACAAAAAAATAAGAAAAAATAGTGGGGCCGGAGAGCCGGAACCGCAGACAATGTTGAGATCCATAACCGGATTGACCCTATGGGGTCTGGAAGATCCTTCCTCAAAAACCCGATATGGAGGGTTAAACAATAACTTCATCAAGGAAGTTAATAATATGATCACGATTATGCTCGTAATCGTAATTATGATTACGATAATGCCCTACTCTGCTACTAGTCGTCAGTGTTACCGACACCTACACATCCAATAGGCCAAAAAAAGTTTGTCGAACTCAAAACCCGCCAGTCAACTCAATTTTTCTCGTTGCTAATCCTGCAACATCGATATCAGAGTTTTCGTCTCGAAATATCTCAAAAACTATGTCACAAAAACTATTAAGCTCAATAAGATTCTACGTTTTTGTGTTTATAATCTTGATGAAGTGCTCATTTTCGGAGGTACGAACCAACCGGAAAAGCCCCCCCTTCCCCATCTGTTAATACAAATGGAATGAGGACTAAATGGGACTGACGAATACTTGATTTCATCATATTTCCCTAGAGTATCTTATGATTAACCTTATTAAATGTTTTAACTTATCTAAAGCTTCTCCCGTCATAGTCAAGTCAATCTGGACTGGGACTGGAAAAAAATGTGTTATTTTATTTTTTGACCTTGTAGGGGAGGGCCCAGGAGTATTCCACATAAAAACCCCCAACCTACCCGCGGTTTAAAAGCGGATTTCCCCGGTTTTTCGCTTGTATCTCCTAAACGGTACGTCGTAGCCACAAAATATATGAATTAAAAAAAACTGACTAAAGTTCCTATAAGTTTGGTTCGATACAATTTTTTGTATGACCAACGGCGCCCGAGCTACACGGCGGCGAAAAACAGTGAAAAAAAATTTTGACCTTGGGGCGATGGAGCGCGACTTTTCGCGGTTTTTCGTCTGTATCTTCAAAACCGTACGTCGTAGCCGAAAAATTTATTTCAGATAAATGAAAGGTGATTAAATTTCCTACAAATTAGCCCAAATCAACTTCATCCTAGGATCGGCCGTTTCTGTGCTGCAAAGCGCTGAAAAATGTCGACGAAAAAAAAAGGCTTTAACTTATGGGGCGTTCAAAGGTAACTTTTCGCAGTTTTTTGCATTTTTCTTCCAAACGGTAAGTCTTAGACGAATATGTACTAAATAAAAAAGAAAGCTCGTCAAATTTCCTATGAAATGATACGCTAATCTTGATGATTGGATTAACGGTTTACGATTACGAACCACCGAAAAAGGGCGATTCAACCAAGTTTCAATAGTAGTGGGGGTATTTATTTGTGCAACAAAACGAAAAGAATGACAAATTACCTCAGACGAGAAATAATAAGTCTTTTATATATTTCGCACACCCGTAGCATCCTAAAGGTTGCAATTAGAGGCGGATATTGGATTGTTAGAAAGGAGCTACAACAGTACAGTTATTGGTACTTGGAATTTCCTCTCGCTTAAATGAAATTGACTTATTTTGGGAAACCCATTTAGCCATTTAGCGAGACAAAAGAAAACTGAAAGAACTTAAGCGAACACTTCGGTTTCTGTCTTTTGTATACGAGTCAAAGGGATTGCTAGCCCTCCTCGGGGAAATTTCCGAACTGGACTTATCCTTTTACGTGTACACCGCCAAGACGACTCAATTATAGTCAACCGTGGTGTAAAAGCGGAAAAAAAAAATACATGAAAAATAAGAAAAAACGATATTTTTTTTTCGTGAAGCACGGAAGTTACTCCAATATCTGCCAAGGGTACGAAAAATGTTGTAACTAAGCAATTTACTGAGACGGGTGGGGCCTAAATGACAACAAACGATCCTCCTTTCCTGAATCTTAAACGTTTCATTTTTCAAAGCTTCAAACGTCGGTGTCCGCAACTAGCACCTCACTCTTTCCGACCCTTCTTCACCAATCGATTTCTAACGTAGGGGGAGATTCTGGTTTCCCCAAGTTCGGTAAGGCTTCCGAAATTTAAAAAACCGACTTAACAACAATTTTTTAAAAAGTTATCTCTTTATTTACATCCTTCGATACCGCCAAGTTTCCGCTTCTTTTTGATAAAACTTAAAAACGGATAAGTCTTCCCGGATGCCATCTTTATCGCGTAAGACGAGAAGAGAGGCTAACTTAATATAACACGCGGAAAATCAGAATTAGAAGGTGGAAAAAAACCCTCAGAACCTAAAATTGTATAACAAGGAAATGTCATTGTTTTCAAACAAAAAGAGACACCTAAAACTTCCTAAGAAAAGCTCCTACAACAAAAAGGAAGAACTTAATTATAAAAAGTTATTAACTTTGTTTCAACCGCAGGTTAAAACTGGTTCGAAACTCCTGCAGCATGCGCAGAAGGATTTGACGTCGAATCGTTTGTCCGTCAAATCTGAGGCCCAAATCCTTCTGCGCATGCTCCATTTTCAAACTGCGGGTTGGAACCAATATTTGTTTTCCTCGAAAAGTCCAGAATTTTCTAAAAATTTAGAATTTTTTTAAAAACGCATTAAAGTTCCGGTTTGAAGAGCTTCCAACGATAACTTCCTCAAGGATACAGGAGGAGGAAGTATTAAGTAGGAGAACTAAATTTTTGTAAAAGTTGTGAAATAAATTTGGTGGGTATCGCAGTAAGTCTTGAGGAAGTTAGAAATTTTAGGTATTTTTTGTTGTTCGTTTTCTGTTTTTTGAAAAATAAAAAATAAAAATTAAGTACCTAATAAATCGCCATTTTATTTTCCGTTAAAAAAATTCTTGAGGAAGTTAAAAAAAAAAAAAAAAAAATTATTTTGAAAATTTATATCAAGGTAGAAATTCAGTACGGTTAGCCAAAGAGAGGCCGCCCTCGAGCCGGCGAAGTGACTCACATTTCTGCCTAGAAAAATTATTAAGTAAAAAAATTTTGGAAAATTAAAATTTTAAAAACATGGAAAATTTTTAAATAATTCAAGGAATGTTTAGTGAAAATTTGGTGAAGATCGGACCAACAGTACGCCCACAGCGCTCATTTTAAATCTTTGAACAGTCATATCTCCGCCATTTTGAAAAATTTCGAAAAAAGCTCTCGTCATTTTCAAGATTTCTGTGAAAGGAAGCTTGTGTATAAATTTGGTGAAGATCGGATGAAAATTGCGGCCGTGAAGTGTTCCGGAAAAAGTGGCGACGGACGGCCGGACGGCCGGACGGCCGGACGGCCGGACGGCCGGCACCACAGACAAAGTCAGGATCGGCAAAGATCACTTATCAGATTTATCCTACGGGGTCTGGAAGACCCTTTTCTAGTAACAGGGGGTCGGAGGGTATCACAGTAACTTCTTGAGGAAGTTAAAAAGGTGGGAAAACGAGGATTTTTTTAAAGCGTCCAGTTGCGTGGAAATGATCGTGCGAGTTTGAAAGACTCTCACGGTCGGCAACAATTACAGGGATGAGAAATTTCTAGGTGTGGTATTTATGTGCGAGATCACAAAAAATGTTTTCTACTTCAACGTCTAGGGCCTTACAAAAAGATTCAATAAGTCGTTAAAAAACTTACTAAGTGTGGTCCTTCAAATCTTTGTATAAGGATTACGACTATACTATTAATCGGATTTTCAGGGCCCTCGGTAGCTCGGTGTGTAGCGTGAAAGACTCCGGTGCAGAAATTCTAATCCTTACATGGGTTCTAATTCTCTGGGGGGCCCGGGATTATTTGTCTCGAAAATGTAAATATCAATGGAAACACGCGCCGTCCACGACACCTTAAGGTAGTTGGACGTAAAGCCTAATGTCAATAAAATGCTCCAAAAATGGATTGACATTGATATTTATTATTATATATATATATATATTAATCGGATTTTCTTTTATAACATGTTTTTGGAAAGAACTTTTTAAAACCTACATAATGGCCTGCGGTTTTTTTTGTTGAAAAAATCGTTTTAGTCCAAAAGTTTTCCATTTTCCGAAGACATTTTCGGCAAAATTGCTCCCAAGACCACCTAGATATTCCCAAAATAACGACTATGTGCTTTTGAAAAAATATGTCTGACGAATTTTAGTGCTCAAATCTAGGGAAGTACTAGTGCTGTGAACTACAATTTAATTGTAAATTTACGATTATGCCCTACTCTGATCAAGTCCAGCTGTATTTTAAGAATGCGGAAGAGAAAAAATACTTGATAATATAGTAATAATAATTAATATTATGAAAAATAACAAAAGATCCCGGAGATTAAGTCCAATTTCGAAGGTTTCGCCGAGGAAATTTATTCAAGACGTGAATGAAAGAAAACCAAGATTTACGTGGTCCCATTAAAAATCCGTAAAAGGACTCGATTTGGGAAGATAAAAAAATATTTATTATTCCAGTTCGAATTACGTTAAATCTACGATTATAAATACCGAACAAATGGTGAAAAAAGTTCACAAAATTCTAATTTATTATTTTACGCTCAATTACGCTTTTTAACTTCCTTCAATTGTGATACCCTCCACGTCGGTTTCGTGGTGGAAGGGTCTTCCAGACACCGGAGGGTCAAATCGAATCTTTACCGATCTCAACATTGTCTGTGGTTCTGGCCGGCCGTAGCATTTTTCCCGGAATACCTCACCGATTTTCACCAAATTTTCACACAACCATCCTTAATAGTTGAAAAAAAAAGGAGCTGGGGCGATTTTTGAATTTCGAAAAAATGGCTAAGATATGTCTGTTTGAAATTTTAAAAAATTCGCCTTATAAAAATAAATGTAAGTACAAAAGTACGAATTTTTTATCTAAAAAATGTGATCATTTTAGTAGGGAGATTTCATACTTCCACCTGTTACGAGAGGGACATCCCTTGGGCAAAATGCCTATTATTTAATACTTCAAAAAATTTTCAAACAAAAACAAATAACAAAAATATTTAAAAAAACGAAAATTAAAAAAAAAACTTTACATATTGTACTTCCCCTCCTTGAACTTCCCCTCCTCAATAGTCCCCCTCCTATATTCTTCCTTCTTAGGAAGTTAAGGAATTTTCTATGGAAGCTCTTCAAACTAGTACTTTTTTTTTTGTTAAGAAATTTAATTTTCTTATGAAAAAAACTTCTTCTTTGCCCGGTTTATTTTTTTCCTGAATTGCGGATATTATTTTCACCCCAAGATGCACTTTTAACTTCCTTAAAGAAGTTATTGTGGTAGTAAAAGTGGAATTCTAAAAAGATCGATACTTTTTATAGACTATTCAATTATTTTTCTTCAACTTATTATTTATCGAAATAAAGGTTCAAAAAGAATCTCTCTCATTTCGTACAACCCTTCCAACAACTTTTCGCGTATCATTCAATGCCTCTACGGTCCATTAAGATGATTGCATTTCGTCCATTTAATCGTTCGGAATGTTTTCTCTGTGGAGGATTTAAGCCAGTCGGAACGTAGCGTTTCCTTTGTGATTAGTCACCCTCCTTCCGCTCCAGTTATACTTCCAAAATAACCTTTTGTTAGGTTATTAAAAAAAGATCAAATTTATATATTTTTAATTTTGGAATGCATGTTCCTGGAGGGTTAATCACAGATTGATAAATGGAGAAACCGCGCCCTAAGAAGCTTATGTGAAGAGTCGCCCTTTAGAAGTACCCCTTTCTGCGTAAATCCACTTTGAACATGGAAATCTCCAAGGGGACGAGGAATCCATTCCCGCCCTTTGTTGTCCTTCTCTTGCCCTTCTCCAATTCTCCAATTCCATCGCTATAGACCAGTTTTCATTTTATACTACGTAATATTATATTACTTACGTATTTATTTTTTCACCACCACTCTTAAAGCTTATAGAAATTTTTTTAAATCAAAAATGAGGTCTCTTCATCCTTTAAAGTCAGAAAACCCCATCGGATTTTTGAGCCGACAAAACACGAAATCTTTCCTCGTTTCCCCCCGTTTTTTAGGCCTGCAAATTTCAAATTTCGGCGAGTTTTCCTTGGTCATTCGGCCGCCCAACTTCTTCTCTCTCTCTTGTGGCATTTTCCTCGAAACGGAGGTTCAGAATAATTAGAAGTTGAGTTGAATATTTAATTCAAATCAATTCAACGAACGCAGTGAATAATAAAATTCATATATTTTGTTTAAAACGAAAATTGTTTATATCCGTTGCTTTATTTTGTTAAGAGTTTTTATCGTGAGGAGTCGATTGTGCTACGGCTTTTAGATATCGGTTTATCCTTTATTTCATATAAATCATTTTCGTGGTTTTAGGGACTCCCTTTTATTGGGCACGCGTAATTTCTGTCGTTATTTATTGATTTTTTTTAAAAGTTATATAACTCTTTTATGGGTTTAATTTTTTTTGTACATTGTGATTTCTCTTCGGATTTTTATTTTATTTTAACTCCCTTGAAGAAGTTATTGTGATACCCTCCATGGGTTTTTGGGGAAGGGTCTTCTAGACCCCGGAGGGTCAAATCGAATATTGATCTTTACCGATCACAACTTTGTCTGTGGTTCCGTCCGGCCGTCCACAATTTTCTTTAGTGAACAAGAAACTAACGAGGGCATTTTTGAATTTCGAAAAAATGGCGGAGATATGTCTGTTTGAAATTTTAATAAATTCGCTGCGGCCGCACCGTTTGCCCGATTCTTACCAAACACTATATATATTTTTACGAATTTTTGGTGTAAAAAAAAAAGAGTTTTTTGTAGGGCGAATTTTCATACTTCCACCCCTAGCGAGACGACATCCCTTGGGCGAAAAGCCTTTTTTTTCCACCTTGATACTTGAAAAATTGTAAAAACTGAACAATGGAAAAAAAAATAATTGAAATAACATTTCTTCTCCTTTTTACCTTCCCCTCCTTAAAGTTCCTTCCGTTTTACTTCCCCCTCCTATATTGTTTCTTCTCTTTAAGGAAGTTATCGCTCTTCAAACTGGTACTTTTTTTTATTTGACAAAATTTAATTAAGGATAAGATTTATCAACTTAGTACTTTCTCTGGGCTTGAACTGTAGGTCATTTTTAGTTATCTCTTCGATCTTAAAAATGTTGTTTTGAACGATTGAAAATCCCATCAAGTTTTTTTATCACTTAGCATTTAACTCCTTCAAGTTATCGTGGAACCCTCCGTGTTCGGTTTTCGGGAGACTTCCAGACTTCGTCAATGAAATTTTATTTAGATTATGAAGAATGTTCATTGGGTAGTAGAATTCTTAACAATAGTGGAGGTTTTTAATTGTTCAGAAGGGATAAAAATATTGGTCTCATGATCTTGAGCGTGAGGTTGTCGACGACAACCTGTACATAAGTGGAAGTGAAGAGAAATGAAAATAACAATTGCATTTTGTATAATTCGTCGATAAGTAGCGACCCTTTTCGACCGCCCTTCTGAATAACCTCATACCTATCTAATGCATAATTTTAACATTTTTATTCTACAAGACAATCCAAAGATCCTTCTCCTTTCGGCATAGAAATTTCATTTAAATATTTATTGAATTATGCGTCAGTTATGAATAGTTTAGTGTTCACGTCAGGCTTATTCGTCCAAAAAGATGTTTAAAAATTGTGTATTTTTGGGAAAATTGAATAAAACTACGTGATCTGGAAGGCTCTTTCCCAGAGGATAAGGTGACCCAGTGTCTAAAATTCCAAAGCTATGAAATGGTTGAATAAACTTGGGCAAAATAATGTTAAGAAAGGTCCAAGAAATCGAGGAGAACTGCTTAAAATCGCGTTTAAAAAAAGGTGATAGACGCTTAAACCTGGGTGTTTCTTCTCAAAAAATCAAAGAAAGCTACCCTTATCCCAGTTAAAAATATGTTTTACTCCCGAACACCAGATAAAATTGGTGTTTCTATCCAAAATGTTCGCGGAAAGGAAAAAAAAATATTTTTTCGCCTGCATAAAACGGGCTAAAACGAAGCTATTTGCTCCTGGAACATGCGCAGAAGGATTTGCAAGTCAGAGATAATTTGTCGTCCAATTACTTCTGCGCATGCTCCAGGCGTTTCAAAACAGTTGGAACAAAGCTGTTATAAAATTGTCTCATATCCACGATGATTTCTTTTACGAATTTTTCAAAATGGCTCCAGCTTCTTCCTGCAAGTTCTTCTTTTCTTTCCGGCCAAACTTCTCGCTTCAAAAAGATTCCTTTTCCGATCAAACATTTTCAGTCAACCTTGGGAGGGATGGTGGGACATTTGCCCGTTCCTTACGAGATTCCCCAACTCTAGGGTATCGCAATAACTTCTCTTTGATGCACTTAATTATTGTGTGATCATGTTGGCTTAACTTGTTCGCCCGTTGATTGATTATTATAATAGCGGTGTCGAAACTAGGAAGGAGTTGTTTTCACTTAATCGAGTTTAGGAGTGATATAATTAATCTTAGATCGAACGTCTTGAAATGCAGTAGTGATTAAGCATTTGATTATTATTCTGATCGTCGAATCCTCCGATTAAAAATTCATTTCAGATCAATTAAGCGACCTGTCTGCCCTCCCAAATATTTGTGAAGTATTGAAAAATGGAGACGCTAAAACGCCGGGTTTTATTGGATCGTAAGGTTGTTCAGTATCCATTGTGGGAGGTATATTGGTTTTGAGCTCAAGTTTATTGTCTACCTTCCCTTAATCTTGTTAAACTCTTGAGAAGAGCACCCGCGACCCGTTATCGTCGAAGAGAAATAGTTTTCGGTGAGGCCGACTTTCCAAATGGGAACTTCTCAATAGAAATTTTCTCCTAACGGAAGAAGGAACATTACGGAATCCTTCGAACTTTTTTTTTGTTTACCCCCAAGAAAAGTGATCTTCACCCATCGGTTGTCTAGGTTGTGACAGAAATATCCCATTTGCACCAAATTGTATTCATTTTCCTTAATTTTTGGTCCCGGAATCCACTGGATTTTAGGCGTTTTTCTTGATTGCCTCTTCCCCTACCGAGTAACCATATTGCTCAACGTCTCTCACGCAAATCATTATTATTTTGTATTTACTTTGACTCATAGCTTTGTCCTAACCGCAGTTTGAAACTGGTTTGTAACTCATGGAGCATGCGCTGAAGGATTAGCACGTCATATTTGACGTGAGATGGACTTCTGATTTGACAACGATTTGAACGACGTCTAATTTGACGTCCAAATCCTTCTGCGCATGCTGCAAGAGTTTCAAACCAGTTTCATACTCCGGTTGGAACAAAAGTTATAATTATTCATCCCGAATTCATGCGAATTCTTCAAACTTTTCTTTAATTGTCAAGTTTTTTTTTTACATTTTTTCCTTTTTCATTTTCAGTTTTTCATAAAAAAAAAAAATTTAAGTATCAAGGTAAAGGCTTTTTGCTCAGGGATGTCCCTCTCGCAAAGGGTGGAAATATAAAATTTCTCCCTACTAAAAAATTCATAGCTTGAAACTGAACGATTCACAGCTGAAATTTTAAAATCATACGTAAAATTCGTAAAAATATATGGAGTATTTAATGATAATTTGGTGAAAATCGGACTAACAGTTTGGTTGCAGCGAATTTTTTAAATTTTGAAAGAGATTCAAAAGTCGTCCTCGTTACATTTTTGTTCACCGGCTTAAGAAAATTGTGTGAAAATTTGTTGAAAAATGGTGGTAAAGTGTTCCGGAAAAAAATGCTACGGCCGGCCGGAACCACAGACAAATTTGAGATCGATTTGACCCTCGGGGTCTGGAACCCAGTCGTGGAGGGTAAAACAATAACTTCTTTAAGGATGTTAAAAAGTGAAAAAATGGTAAAAGCATAAAGTTTCCAGTGTCAAGGGGACTTTTTGTTTGGAATCAAAATATTACACGTATGAGAATTCGAACCCTGACACAGGGGCGTAAAGAATTTTTTCCTTCCCATAAAAGGGTCCACTGGGCCCTAAATAAATAAATCCCTTTATTTTTGACCAGCTCGAAAAAAAAAAAGAAAAAAAAATCCTTTTTCTCAAGGAGTTGAAAAATAATTCATGTTTCTCGTTTTAGAAATTGAGAGAAATAATATTTTTTTGTTCATTTTTCTTTGATGATACGTTTTCTTGAACGTTAATTTATTGCTCTCCTCGCTTCACTGGCTTTGTAATTTGTTTCCTATATGCTTCTGACTTCAATAAATATTTCATCATATCGATTACATCTTTCGTAAACATAGTTCTTAAGTTTTTCCTTTTTTTTAGAAGATGAGACTTTCCTAAACGAGTTCAAAGAAGCTTTTTCGCCCCACGGATTTTTGCTTTCATTCAATATTCATAGGATGAACTCTCCCCCTCAAATTATAAACAACGTGTGGTTAGTTTTATTAAAATTTATTTCTAAACGAAAACACTCTTTGTTTTTTCATCGAGGAGTTTGTTTGCATATGCAGTAGAAGTTGAAGTGTTATCAAACAAGCTCCATTTTTTTAAATTCAGAAGTCGATTTCTTTTTATCCGGAGTTTTAATTAAAATGTCTTCATTGTTTTCTTTTGACAAAAAAATAAACTCCGTTATACTTCCCCTCTCTTATACCTCCCCTCCTTTATACTTCCCCCTCCTATATTTTTACTTCTCTTTTAGGAAGTTTTCGTTGGAAGCCCTTCAAACTAGTACTTTTTTGTTGAATTATAAAACCTATGACGATAAACATTTTTAAAATCACTTAACTATTAAAACTAAATAAATTTAATAAATCAATAAATACGTTTTTTTAATAAATAAATTGATGAATAAATGATTAAAATTTGATAAAATAAACATTTTTTATGTAAAATAAATGAAATTTGTAGACGAGTTTAACAATTTAAAATAAAATAGTCTACTTTCATTTATTTTATATAAAATTGGAAACCTTCGAGGAATAGTCGAGTAAACCGTTCGATTGATGGAAGGAAAACTTCCAAGTTGGAAAATTACATCTGCTTAACTGGATGGAATATTGTATCGAATTAGCGTACATGGGAGGGTGATAAACGGAGTAGTAGCAACTAGAACTCCGGCCCCCCGGGCTATAAGCCATAATCCTCATTAAATATCCTATTCTGCTTATCTCTTAGTTCAGTCTCTGTTCATATCTATGTTTAAACGTTTAAACGCCCTCTCCGCTAACTCTTCACTTTCTCATCCTCCACATTTTTAACTTCCTTAAAGATGTTATTGTGATACTCTCCACGTCGGGTTTTTGGGGAGGGGTCTTCCAGACCCCGGAGGGTAAATTCGAATATGGATCTACACCGATCTCAACTTTGTCCGTGGTTCCGGCCGGCCGGCCGTAGCATTTTTTTCCGGAACACTTTACGGCCACAGTTTTCATCCGATTTTCACCAAATTTTCACACAAATTTCTTTAGCCGGTGAGGAAGTATGCAACCAGGGCGATTTTTGAATTTCGAAAAAATGGCGGAGATACGTCTATTTGAAATTTTAAAAAATTCGCTGTTTATCCGATTTTCACCAAATTTTCACCAATTACTCCTCATCTTTTTTACGAATTTATGGTGTAAAAAAATTTCCACTTATAATTATTTTTTTTTTCTTTTTTAGTAGGGAGAAATTTCATACTTCTACCCATTACGAGAGGCACATCCCTAGGCCAAAGAGCCCATTATTTCTACCTTGACACTTAAAAAATTTCCGAAAAAAAGAACTAAAAAAAACTTAAAAATTTTTTTTATGAAAAAAACTTCGAAAATTTTTCGAAGAAAAGAAAAAAAACTCGGAAAATTTGTAAAAAAAAAAATCCGGAAAATTTTTCGAAAAAAAAAAAAACTTCTCTCTTCCTTATTCTTCCTCTCTTTCCCTCCCTTCATTATACTTTCTTTCCCTTATACTTCCCCCTCCGTTTTCGTCCTATCCGTTGTACTTCCCCCTCCTATATATTATACTTCCCCTATACTTTCCCTCCTATATCGTTACTTCTCTTTAAGGAAGTTTTCGTTGGAAGCTCTTCAAACCAGTACCTACTTTGATTAGGGGGGAAAAAGTGTGAGTCTGGAGCGACGAGAACGAAGTCCAACAAATCCGTCAAATTTTTCCATAAAAAAGAAACATAATCGATTAGAAAGAGGGCAATCTTTTTGAAGCGAACGCTTCCCTAGTTTTTAAGATAAAGTGGAAAGATAGGGAGCGCCCTTAGTTCATTGTTCTCATAAAAAAAAACTCTTTATGCATTCCGTTTTTCAAACACGTTAAGTTATTTTTAGCCGTTTTATGTTGCGGGGCGGACCGGCCATGACCCTCGGGCAAACAATCCGCTCGGATGTCACCTTCCTAATTAAATAACCTGAGTAAAAAATCATGTTTCCCCATATTTAACTAGCTTAAAAAAAGCACGTGTTTGGACCAAAAAATTTTTTTTAAACTTACAGTTTCTTTCATTTTTCCGAAAAAATTTTCTAAGTTTTTTTTTATTTTCAAAAAATACTTTAAGTATGAAGGTAGAAATAATAGTCTTTCTAAACAAGGGATGCCTCTCTCGCAAAGGATGGAAGTATCAAATTTCTTCCTACTAAAATGATAATTGAAGTTAAAAAATAGGTGAAAAATATAAGGAGTATTATTTGGTGAAAACTGCAGTTTTTAACATTTAAAACGTGCATATCTCCGCCATTTTGTCGAAATTTAAAAATAGCCCTCGTACTCTCTTGTTCAACTATTAAGGAGAATTGCGTGAAAATTTAGTGAAAATCGGTTGAAAACTGTGGCCGTAAAATGTTCCGGAAAAAATGCTACGGAAGACCCTTCCACAAAAAACTGACTTGAGGGTATCACAATAACTTCTTTAAGGAAATGAAGGATTGCAACGGTTCGATTATATTCCCATAAAGTCGATATCAAATTAAAAAACCGGTAGGTACTTAAAAGCTCCTATTAAAAATAAATAAATTTCGAAGGTCCAATTAAAAAGTCGCTATTTGATTTTAATATAAACTTTCAATATAAAGAAAAAAAAAGATAAGAACAAAAAACGCGGAGGGGGAAAGAAAAAAAACTCGTTACGCAAAAAGTAGTTTCAAGCCGAACCGAGGCAGTTAAACGGCCATAAAAAAAAAAGCTGTCGGCTGAGGCCGTTAATTAAAATTGAGTTTTCAGAAAACCATCGGAGCCCATGGAAGTTTCTTTATTTTATTTTCAAAGACCATACGAGTGGCCGTATAACGCACACAATATGATTTATTGTTTACTAGTTATCGGCTATTTTAATTTTTCAAGTGTCCGCGCTTTATTTACGATCGCTTTTATTTAGTGGAAAATTTGAAGAAAAATTTCTAACATCGACGTCGGAAATTTCGAGTAAAAAAAAGGCCGGCGGGTATTATCTCAGCGTATTTTGAGATTTAAAGAGTTCAATTCGTTAATTAAGTGAAGAATTCATTCGTTCAGTAATCGGATATGCCTCACTAAATACAGGCGGTTATCTGAGCCGATTTCTATCTACAAAAAAAAAAAAATCTCAAAATTAGCGCACTTCATCGAACATTCAGAAATTCTTATTTACCTTCTTATTTTAACGCAACTTCCCAAATAGTTCAACAAGAAATTCTCGAGAGCGATTTTCGAAATTTGAAAAAATGGCGGAGTTAGGTATATTTGTTTAAAATTTTAAAAACTACCGTGTTTTAGCAGTTAACCAAGGTATAAAAAATGAAAGTGTTCCCCCTTTCCCGATTTCGTATTTCCAGGCTTCGCGTTCTTGTCTTACGATTATTTGAGTGAGTCATCATTCCGCTTGGAATTATCGCGAAAAACCGAGCAATGTCGGCTTACTGGATAAAAGGCCATTTCGTCCATTATATTTGTTATTATAAAATAATAAATCTAGCAGATAGCGCCCTGGAAAAAACTGGCGAACGAAAAGACTGCCAGCACCACAGGCAACCTTATAAACTCCAAAAATTCGGAAAATCCTTCCAAAATCGAGGAAAATTTTCAAATATCTGGCATAAAAAAGGGGATTCTTTATCATAAAATATTGATGAAAATGATCGGTAAAAAGGGGGTTTCTCTGTGGAGGCAGCCAAAAAATCACTGGTTTTCATTGCTAAAAAACTTAATTTTTTTTCTCTTTGTTTCAGGTAAGAAATTTTGAATGCTTTCACAACTCTTGAATCTTCTCGGTACATTTTGTAAGTAACTGTTTATGACGTCAAGGTCCTTCTCTGACATAATACCGCACTCGAGTTATTTAACAAACGCCGTCTCTGCCGTTTTCAAGATGGCGTCGTAAACTCTAAAGGCTATAGAGGGATAAGAGGGTCAAAATGGCCTAAGCTCCGATTTTGCTGAAAAAATTCAGGAAGACGCCTCTATATAAGACTAAAAAATGAGGAAAATTTCAGATCAAAAAGATCAACGGTTTTCGTGAAAAACGCGATTTTCTCATTTCGGAAAATAATTAATATCTCGAGAACTAATGGTCCCACAGAGCACAGCTTTTTTGCAGCTTATAGAGCATCCAAAGACCCACCTTTGAGTATTTTTTTCAAAGTTTTCCGTGCTCAATAAATGCTTGAATTTTTAATTTAAATACGCCAAAACCTCGAAAAAAATTGTTCCTGAAGAGGTAACGTTACGAAATCAATACAATATGTTAAAAAACTAGTTTTTTACTTGTCAGAATTTTTTCAGATTTTTCGAGGTGGTAGAACAATATTTTATGAATTTTTTTTCTGAATTTTTCGCTGTACATGGTGAACCATGAGAATTAAATGATTATTAATTATAATATTAATTAATAATTATAATAAAAAGTATATTATTAATTATAATAAATTGCGTACAACCATAAAATTAAGACTAAGTGGACACCTGGTCTTTATTTTATGGTACAACTATTTTCTCAGGTTGCGTTTGGCAAATTTTTCTCTTTTTGGTAGATGTATCAAGTCCAACGAGTGCGTCTCAATTAAGAAAGATTTTCCTACAGAAGTCATTATAATATAGCCATCCCATTCGATTTTTGGAAAGGGTCTTCCGGTCTGGAAGTTGAATATTTTCTTGAAAATCTACTAAATCTACTTAAAATCTACTTAAGCCTCTACGAGAAGACCTTTCCCGTTTGGTGAGTCGGAGCCGGGACTCGGAATTACGACTCCCTGAAACTCTCTAACATGTTTTTACGTTTACTGAGATAGTGATATTTCGTCGCGTTAGTTCTAACACCGGACAAGTCGTTTTTCCAAGGTTTTCAGGAGAGCCAAAATACGGATTAATTTCTCATTGGAATCAATGCATCACCTGTTGGCCAAATCGTGAACTGCGCGTTTTCTGTTGGTAACAGGGTTGAACTACCAACGGAATTCGATTCTCCACAAAATTTACCATGAGAAACAATGCCTAACTCAAAATTGATAAAAAATTACTTATCCGGTGTTAGAACTAACGCGAAGATTTTTTTAAAATTGTATATTTTTTTCCTAACAATAATAATGAATGTTTAACGAGATAATAGAAAAAAAAGTTAATTTTTCTTTAAGACGATAAAAGTTTGCCAATATAATGGAATAGAAAGAAAATTAAAAAATTAAAATGGAGTGAAATACTCCTATACATTCTCCCGGTCCTGAGATAGTGATGTCGGAATTGACGTCGGGAGAGATACCTGAGAAAATAGATGTATGCAATTTATTATAATTAATAATATAATTATTAATATTATACTATTTTATTATAATTATTAATTAATGTTATAATTGAGGCGGTAGGTGGAAAAGGGGCACATACGGAAAAAGTAGGTTTTGAGATATAAGCGTTTAAAGTTTTTAATGAGTAAAAAACATAACTTTTTCACCCTCAATCTTCCTTCCGATTGTTTTATATGATCCCTGCACTTATCCTGAAGCCAAAACCAATTTTCACTATTATTTGTTCACTATTATTATTAAAAGTAAGGATGCGAAAAATGCAATCTCCCGAAAAAGGGCACATGAGCTCATGTGCCCCTTTTCCTCCTACCGCCTCAATTATGTTATAATAATGTTATAATTAATAATCATTTAATTCCCATGGTTCACCATGTACAGCGAAAAATTCAGAAAAAAATTCATAAAATATTGTTCTACCACCTCGAAAAATCTGAAAAAATTCTGACAAGTAAAAAACTAGTTTTTTAACATATTGTATTGATTTCGTAACGTTACCTCTTCAGGAACAATTTTTTTCGAGGTTTTGGCGTATTTAAATTAAAAATTCAAGCATTTATTGAGCACGGAAAACTTTGAAAAAAATACTCAAAGGTGGGTCTTTGGATGCTCTATAAGCTGCAAAAAAGCTGTGCTCTGTGGGACCATTAGTTCTCGAGATATTAATTATTTTCCGAAATGAGAAAATCGCGTTTTTCACGAAAACCGTTGATCTTTTTGATCTGAAATTTTCCTCATTTTTTAGTCTTATATAGAGGCGTCTTCCTGAATTTTTTCAGCAAAATCGGAGCTTAGGCCATTTTGACCCTCTTATCCCTCTATAGCCTTTCCTCGTCTTTTCTTGACTAATCGAAGGTTTGAAGTTCTAAATACTTTTTAAACGGTTCTCTTTTTATTTTGACGCTTGACTTTCATGGAAAAATTATCGGGTCTTGTTTCGAGAGGATTTCGACTAAATCTAAAGCAAAACATTTTCATCCTATTATAGAAGAGAGATTTGCATTTGATTTCCACAGAAAGGGTCTTTAGTCAAACAATAATATCCAAAGCCCATCACAACAAACTCTTCCAAGAATGAAACAAACTAATAAAAATAATTTAATATTGTAAAATAGGATATGAGGGATTAAAAAAATTCCTCCTGATTTGATCTATAGACCGAAACCGGTCGGGAAATCTCCGTTTTGGACTCTTACAAGGTTAGGGTAGGAAGAAACTGCTTATATTGATAAAAATATTAATTAATTAAAAAAACGCGAAATATTCTAAATTCTAGATAAAATAAGTCACTGATAGATGAAAAAACAGTTGTTGGTGTTGAGGTTAATGGATAAATTTAGGATGCGTAGAAAATTTATTTTTATTTTTTTCCGCCTACATGTTTCGGGGGCTGTCCATCCCCCTCTTCAGGGCGTAATTGAAGTTTTTGAATTTTTATTTGTGAATAAAGTCAATTACGCCCTGAAGAGGGGGACGGACAGACCCCGAAACATGAAATAAAAATAAATTTTCTACGCACCCTAGATTAATCTATTAACCTCGACTCCAACAACTTGATACTTGGATAAAAAAAGCCAACATAAGAAAATAAACAGTTGTTGTATTACGCTCCCGGCTTTTGGGATTTTTCCAGACGAAGAAAATTTGATTAAACCAGATTGTCGATGATTTTCCTGGATTTTTCGGCGGAGAAAGCCCTTTTCTCTATGATTTTTTTAATAGCAAGTTATTGTGATACCCACAAAAGATGATTTTTGATCGGTTTTTTGTTCTTCCTGACGGATTACCCAATTTTCTATATAATTTTTTAAAGAGCAAGTTATTGTGATACCCTCAAATTGCATTTTCCTGGAAGTCCTGTCTAGGGTAACAGAATTTTCTTTTGAGAATGGAAGAAACTTGTGATTACTGATTAAATGGTCTTAAGTCCAGTAGAAAAGGGGTTCCTCATACTACAAATCGAGAAAACTGAGCGACTACCGTAAAATGGTACAACATTGTGCCAAGGGGGCAACTATGGGCCACTTAAGCTCTCTAGTGGATTTTGCTCTCTAGTGGCGTTAGATTACTTGTACAAGTGGCCCATAGTTGCCCCCTTGGCACAATGTTGTACCATTTTACGGTAACTGGTATAAAGGGATTCCAAGGCCAAAAAACTAGGGATAACGCCCGAAATTCAGTGGCATTCGCGTTGCTCGAATCGAAATTCGAAGAAGACGATCATCTTATTGTTTGGGGTTTCTAAAACGAGGGAATTGAGAGAAAAGGCCCAATAACCGAGAAAAACGCCCATAATCCAAAAAAAAGGGACTTGTGTCAAAAATGAAGGGAAACGGTAAAAAATCTATTGAAAAATGTGGTTTCTTCGCCTAAAAATGGACCACGGATCATAGAAGACCGTCGAGGGTAAGAGAAATAGAAGAAAATTACTGATTAGCTTGTCCTAAGGATGAAGGATTCTGTCGACAAGATTATTATTTACATATTAGATTCATTGTTTGTCTGGCGCACGGATGTTATCGTGACAACTACGACACGCATCGATTGAAGAGTAGAGAAACAACAAGTTGTTTTCCCTTCTTTTTTAGAAAGTAAAGCAAGAGGATTTAAAGACGTTTGAAATTTATGAAAGCACAATAGATATTGAGATGCAAAACAATACGGAGAAAATGGGGAAATAAATAAGCGGGAGTAAACATATCGAATACTAAATCGGTTTTGTACGACGGCGTAGGTATACCCTTATCAAAGTAATCTTGATATCTCAATAATTCATTCACGGGCGAGTTGTTTGAGAATCCGAAAGAAGAGGGAGCTCCCGGTTTGACACTACCCACAGGATCTGATTCAATATCCTCACTACGAGGAATGCCGGGGGAGGGTTGGAAGGGTCTTCCGTCCAAAAATAAAGCTTTTTTACTCCCCTTGTCATTCCATTACGTTTCGGTAGAAATCGAATTACGTCCAAAACGAAGTAGAAGCTCCGATTGTTCAATTTCAACCTCTCATAAACAAAGTCACTCGCGAAATCCACAATTATTAGCTTTGCTCCAACAGCAGTTTGAAACTCCTGGAGCATGCTCAGAAGGATTTGTCGTCAAATATCAAGTCGCGCATGCTCCAGGAGTTTCAAACCAGTTTCAAACGTCGGTTGGAACAAAGCTATTATTCTCCCTTCTCTAGCAAAGATGACAAAAGGTTTCCCGCCCCTTAAATTACGCCCAAAAGTCAAGTGGAAACGGTGTTTTTCGGAACAAAAATCAAGGAAAATTTAGTAAAGAGGGGCATCTCCCTCACAAAAAATAAATAAATGCATTGAAAATGTCGAGAGATTTTTCTTTCTCACGAAATTTGCAATAATGGCGGAACTCCGCCTGTACTTCACGTGAGTACGATCCACTTTTCCGGATAGCTCCAGACTTTTATTAAAAAAGACGCCTTCGTTTCATTTCCAAGAAAATTTTTTAGTTTATCAGATGTCGATATTGTTTACTCCTTTATGCTAGTAGAAAATGGGACGAATTCGATTGTCGAATTAGCCACGCCGTGATGAATACTACCGCTGAGGTCATTTGTTTTAGGTCGATGAGTCCATTCTGCTGCTGATTCTTTTCTTCCAGTCAAACCCTGGCGACATTTATTTTTAGTGAAGAGCATTTAAATGGCGCGTAGATTATCAGTAAAAGATGAAGAACAGGTCGAAGAAGAAGCAACCGTTTAGGACGGCTCGCGATCTGAAGCTGAAGGAGACGAATAATCAGAGGCTCTTTGGGTAGTACCAAAAGTAGTAGGGGCTCGCAATCCCATTGACTCCTCTCCAAATCACGGAACGTGGTGGCCTCTTTCGGCATTTGCCTTAAAGTTGTATCCGCTGTGCATTATAACCCAATTATTAAAAGATTTGAGAACCCACTTGTTCCTATTGATCTTTCGTAGGCTATTCACTCCATCCTCTAGAGATCTGATACCTATTAAGATCATTAATTTTACCACTAATGGTTCCTAAAAAATCTTTATCCAGACAGGCCACTCCATAAAAACCTTTTCTGCAATAGCCAAAGGAAGCGTTCGCTCAAAATAATTGAACGGTGAGCAAAAGCTGAGGAGGATGCTTAAAATTTAGTATTCCCGTTCACATTATTGACATTCAGTTAGAAAAGTAAAGTAGGAGTTGGGTATATTGGTTGGGTCTCCTCACACAATCGTCCTTCTATTTCCACCCCACCATTTTCTGTCAGTTTTTCCCTCGAGGGTTCCTCCGCCTGAGGTATTCAAATTAGAATCCTGCCTTGGAGGGTGTGGGAACTCCTTATCCTTAATATTGGACCCTAATGTCCAACTCCCTTTTTTTTTATTTGTCACTAATATGGTTGTTCCAACGTGAAAAGTTGCTGCAAATCGGACCGGAGCGAATTTTTTAAAATTTCAAACAGACATCTCCGCCATTTTTTCGAAAATCATCGCCGTCGTTACAACCTTGTTCACCGACTTAAGAAAATTGTGTGAAAGAGACCCTTCCCCAAAAACCCGACGTGAAGGGTATCACAATAACTTCTTTAAGGAAGTTAAAAAAGAAAAATTCTCGAAAAATAGGGATGATAAATGATTAAATTGCGCTACTTTGTGGCTTATTTGCGTCTGTTTATAATTTTCCTCCGTTGATTCTTGTGAGTAAACAAACGCAATAAATAAGTTGGAAATGCGTTCGCGTGACTTTTCTATGATGGTTGTTTTCAGCCTTTCGAGTTATCATATCAAAATGACGTTTTAAGGGTTCTCTTTCTTCAGCTCTCGTGACGATATAACTCAACAGATTTCCTTAATTTGTCCCAGGTCGGCTACTGTCCGGATGATTCATGAAGCCGGTTCGCAGTGTGCAAGGTCACGCAGTTTACGTAGAAAAGAAAAAAAAAAGTTTAACTACCGGTTTTGTGAGTTCCTTTTTCGGGAGAACGCCCGGGGATAGCCCGGGAATCGAGATATCGATTTAACCAGCCTCTACTCACTCCTCAGCCGGATTGAGGTGTCCTCCCCACATTAACTTGTACATATTTAAAACTCCTTCCTTCCCAGGGAGGAAAAGGATAAAAAAAAAAACTCATTTTGAACAACCCCTCTTCACTTATTTTGCACTTGTTATTTCATTAAGGGTCCAACCTCCTTTCTAAATTAAAATTTAATTTTTCAGTTCCCGTCACTTCTAAAAATACTCCGGATTCTCCGTATATCTAATTGACTAATCCGCGCTTTTATTCTCGGATTTACATCTACTAAGTTCTGGAGCCGAAATTATTGGATTTTTTATTTTTACGCCCTCTTTCCGGAAAAACTTAAATTTTCTTAAGTTCCTTAAAGAAGTTATCGTTTTACTCTCCACGTCAGGTGTTAGGGGAAAGGTGGGTCAATTCGAATATGGATCCGATCTCAACTTTGTCTGTGGTTCCGGCCGGCCGTAGCATACTTTCCGGAACACTTTACTTAAGGCTACTGACGTCAATGCCTAAGGTGGCTATTGTCCTGCTAAATTGGCTTCCTCCTTCAGTATTCTGTTAATTTTCTAAAAACTGTGTTAACAGTATCCCTGATAAAAATCATTTCGCGACGCCGCCTAGGGGAGCTTTGAAAACGGGAGTTCGAGCTTCTCAGCCCCGAATGCTCTCAGATTTCCGATTTCTTAAATGATCTAATTTTTTCAATTCAATTTGTTAAAAGATACTTAAAAACAATTTAAAACTCATCTGAAAGTGTTTCGACGCTGCTTTAAAAACTTAAGGAAAAGCTTTCGTTATAAATTAGAAGCGGGGAGGGTTCCGAGAGCAGTTTTACAACTTATAACGAGAGTTCAGAACCCATATTTCTTAAGGGCATGCAAAAGGAGCCATGAGGGGAGTGAAGTCTCTTTGGAAAACCATTCAGAACAATATACAGGACTCACACAAAAGTTAACTTCAAAAATATAGTTTTTTTCATTTTTTTTCTCGATTTTTATATGACTGGCGTAAAATCAGTTTGCGTTGATTGAAAATATCCTGACGTGAGATCTCGAGCTATTTATGTCTCGGGTGGATAACAAGAGATCCCTTCTACCTCTGGTTTAAGTTGACATTGTACAAAAAATTGTTCTATTAAAGATCGAAAAAAGTACTAGTTTGAAGAGCTTCCAACGAAAACTTCCATAAAGAGAAGTAAAAAATATAGGAGGGGGAAGTATAACGGAGAGGGACGTATATGGGACGGGAAGTATGACGGAGGGGGAAGTTTTTTTTATACGGCTTGAGCCTCGAGTAGTTATACGATCCGACTCAGCCGAGTCGTATACGTAAACGACTCACTTCCCGTCTCCCGGTAAACGTAAGGTTATACCTTACGAAGGTTATTTTGTTATCTCGATAGTTTCGGGTTCGGAAATCAACTAGTTTCTCAACTGGCTAAAATCGAAGAAGGACATTGATTCCGTACTTTTTGGAAGGATTTTGCAAGTTAAAATTTAAAAAACTACCAAGCTTTATACCCACGCTAAGTGAAAATAGGCGGGAACGTTTTGGGGATAGGTAATTTCTATGTGCTGTTATAGTTAATCAGAAGAACCATGTTTCGATTCATGAATTTGCTCTAGTGAGAACATTGTTAATTAACTGAGTCGGAACGAACGATGAAACTGGGTTGTAAAGCCTCTACGAGAAAACCTTTTTTTGAGTCGTATACGGGAAGGACAAATTACGATTCCCTGAAACTCTATTAATTTTGAAAATTTTTCGTAAAAAAAAAAAAATTTGTTCTCGGTTTTCGGCTATTTTTGGGTGTCCTTATTTTTACTTCCCTTTATTCTCTTTTTATTTTGCTTTGACTAAAATTTTGTAAAAGGAATTTTCGCGACGATAAAAAGTGCCCTTATTTGGAAAAGAGCGAGAATGACTCGCGTGATCCCTTTAAAAGGATTCTTCTTCTTCTTTTCCGAGTTTTCCCTCATATGAAGAAAAAAAAGTGTTCCAATTTAGAAAACTCCGGGAATTATTTCACCCTATTTTTCTCCTGACCCCAGATAATCCTTAACGACTCGTGGGGTGGGGGGGGGGGGCTATTTTCGGGTTCTTAACCGTTAGCAGAAATTGTATTTTTTCTCTCTCACTTCTTCCCTAAATAAAAAAGAGAAGATTTTGAGGCTTTGATTCAATGGCCGATGGACCCCTAAGAATCTTCCTCGCTATTTTATGCAGTTATTAAGTTTAAAAATTTAAAACACAAATCTGAATAATAAAAGTAAGTACATAATTCTATATTATCCAGGCGTCCTTTATCGGCTTTCTTTTCCGCAGGTTTAACGGATCAGCGGCGGCTTCTATTAACGCTACGCCTCGCGAAATTTCGATTAACGGAATATTGTTACGGTCGCAGCGTTTAAAAACTTAACGACTTTTTCCGTCTTAAAATATCAATTACGATTAATTATGAGCCGTGCGGACCTTTTTTTTCTGACACGCTCTTCTTAACGAAAAACATTCCTCCGAACAATAGCTTTGGTTCAACCGGAGTTTGAAACTCCTGGAGCATGCGCAGAAGATTTTCATGTCAAAATTGACGTCGTTTGAATAGTTTTTCCGTCAAATCTGAAGTCATCTGACGTCAAATATGCTCCAATAGTTTTAAACCAGTTTCAAACTGCGGTTGGAACAAAGCTAATATTTGGTATTTTTTTACTGTTTCTGAATGATTGAATGATTGATGCTCTTATGCCACTCCTAATGAAGAGCGGATTAGATAAAAAACGCTTTTTGACACCCTTCCACCGCGCGTTTTAAACATTCCAATTAGTTCAATGGAAACTAAGATGGCAGAATCACAATCAGCTCCTGTGTATAAAAAGAAGAAGAAGAAGAAAACTTTTTTTTAGATGTAACAAGTTATGCTGCTGGGACTCCAAGAAAGTTACCTGCCTGAGTTCGAAAGAAGTTTTGCGGATCTTCGCCACGATCAGAACGTTCTCAACTCCCGACCAACTTAAAGGATAAGGAAATTTTCAAATTTTGGGCTTTCCAAGTTTTAAGCATGATTAATTGATGTTGGGACCAAATACTTCTAAGGCGTTAACTCCCAAAAAAAAAAAAAAAAATATTGGAAATTTTTTTAAAATATAATAGCTTTGTTTGAAACTCCTGGAGCATTCGCTGAAGGATTTGGACGTCTAATTAGACGTCGTTCGAATCGTTTGTTCGTCAAATCTGAAGTCATCTGACGTCCTTCTGCGCATTCTCTAGGAGTTTCAAACTGCGATTGGAACAAAGCTTATATAAACTCAACCAAATGTACCAAACCTGTCAGATTAAACGTAAAAACATTTTTAAAAAACCGGGTTTATAAACATTCAAAGTTTAAGTTTTTATATAAAAATGAGAGTTTGAAAACAAATTCCATTGTGAACACGTGAAAAGTATGCGAAACACTCGTTTACATTTCTAAAGCGTGGATGAGCGAAGGAGTATTACTTGAAGTAGGTCTGTGGTTTCAGAAGTGCGAGAGAAAGAGAGAGAGAAAAAAAAGCCGGCGGTGGGGGGTTTACTTTGGTTATTTCGTGTCTCGGGGGCCAAGACTTGGGCTTTTAGTCTCGCCACATTTCGGTCGATAGTCGCTCAAAAGAAGCCATGTGGGAGTTTTATGGGTGAAGTAAAAAAATCGGGAGGGAGAAAGAACGAACGAACAAGTTATTCTATATGCTCAATGTCAGTAGTACTAATTAGTAATAAATAATAATAATGTAACTTAAAAAAAAAACTAGGAAGTTAGCGATTGGGGAAAAAGGTGTGAATGTTAATATTTTTTTATCCGTTGAAGTAGTTCTTTTGTTTGAAAAAAATGAAGTGTTGGCGGGAGAAGTCAGTTGGCGTGGCCGGACCATCCATCATACTAGAGCACAATGGCAACAATACAAGCGGAGAGAAGTTTAGTGTTAAGTTTAACGGTTAGATGCCGACAAATTTAGGAGAATGAACCCCGTACTACCAAAAATATGAATTATGAACTGCTTCTCTCCACTGACTAGTCGGCTGTCTTCGCCCGGCAAGGTGACACGGAAGGGGCGTAAAAAGCAGAAACTCCCCACTCTTTTCAAGAGTGGTAAAATTTTGGTGAAGATCGGAACAACAAACAAAAATTTAAACCAGAAGTCTCTGCTTAATCAGGGGCAGAACTAAAAGATATGATGAAGCAATCCGTCATCAAGCTACGGCGGAACGGAAGGCCGGCCGGCACCACAGACAAATTTGAGATCGGTAAAGATCAATATTCGATTTGACCCTCCGGGGTTTGGAAGAACCTTCCCCAAAAACCCGACTCGGAGGGTAAAACAATAGCTTCTTTAAGGAATCTGTAAAAGAGGAAGTTTTTATGGCAAAAATTAAGGAAAATGCTAAGCAATTTTGTGAAAGGTGGTTCATCGGTCCCAAAATAGTAAAAAATGGGTTTTTTGACATACATAATGACCAAAAAAACATTCCGAAGTCCGAAAATCCTGAGAAAAGGGTTGGTTTCCTTGTGGGCGTTAAGTATTCCAGAAATCCCCCCTCCCAAAAATCAATGACGGAGGGTAATACAGTCACTTCCCTTTGAGAAAAATGAGAATTTTTAAACAAACAAGGGTACAAGGGCAGCCCGAATCAATAATTTTGAGAATCATGGGAAAGTGAGAATATGCTTATGAAATAAGCCAACTAGTATGAACGTGAGATAGGTAAAATGGAATTTTTCGCAGATAGGGAAAGAAAATCAAAAATTAGGGTCGAGAAAATTCCGTTTTACTGTAACCGCGAATATTTAAAAGTCCGACCACTCGAATACGGAAGATCAGAAGCTTGGATGCCTTTTTTCTTGTTATCTCAATCGTCTCCACTGACTTCGACTCCCACGCTCCCAAAGTTTTGTTTATGCACTCAGAATCCGGGATGACAAAGCCATTCTGAGAACGTTCTCGAAAAGAAAATATTCAAAAGAATTTTAAATTGAATAAAAGTTTAAGACTCAAATTCGTCCCGAAAGTTTAAATTAAGAAAAGTCGTTTTGGAAGGTGAGAACAAAAGCGGTTATTTATGCGTTTGCACCGGCTGTCTTCTACCCCGGTAATTATAAAACTCGCCCTATTTACGTTCGGCTTTAGATTTGCATTTTTAAACCCTCTCTTATTTAAAAAGTCGTCCAGAGGCATTAAAAGTTTGTAACTACTTATTTTTAATATCTTTTATTCTATTTAAATCTCGCTCTTTGTGAGTCTTTTAAAACTTAAATTTTAATCCAATTTAGAAAAAAAGGTGAAGAGATAATTGAAAATCGGAAAAAAGTACTTTTATTGTTTGACGCTTACCATATTGGTGTTAATTTAACTTCCTTAAAGAAGTTATTGTGATACCCTCCACGTCAGGTTTTTGGGGAAGGGTCTTCCAGACCCCGGAGGGTCAAATCGAATATTGATCTTTACCTTAACTTCGTCTGTGGTTCCGGCCGGCCGTAGCATTTTTGTCCGGAACACTTTACGGCCACAGTTTTCAACCGATTTTCACACAAATTTCTTTAGCCGGGAGCAAGAATGTAACGAGGGCGATTTTTGAATTTCGAGAAAATGGCGGAGATATGTCTGTTTGAAAAAATTTGAAAAAATTCCTATGAATAAAAAGTTTCGGCCCTAATTTTGTTTCCTAGGAAATATTATTTTTTATAAAAAAAAAAAAAATTTACATACATATTTTACTATCTAATGCAATGTTATGCTCCTGATGATATACGACTATTTTATCTCACACCGTGTATTTATTTTATTTTATTTTCTTCTCGTTAGTTTTTACCGAAGCATGTATTTTCTTGGAGGCAGGGACATATTTTTTATCGACACTTGAGAAACCAGTTTCTTTGAAAATATTAAATTATCTAATTAAATCGTTGATTGGGCCAAAATTCATCGTAATTGCTCATCCTAAAATTTAAACTGAGAAAGTTGGAAATGAGAAATGTAAAAAGAAGTAAAAAGAGGCATAAAACTAATAAATGACCCGGTTGGGGGGGGGGGGGGGGAGGGTTAGCTGGCTTAGGCATCTCATCGATAACAATACCAAATAAACCCAAGTAAGTTTTCCAAACAATCGATTCTCAAATGGCGAACTCCAATTCTCCAAACTAAAATGGGGGGGGGGGGGGGTGCGAGTTTATGGCGGCCCAGAATATGAAGCCTTTTCCACCTTTAATGGTTTTCATCGATTTTCATTCATTATTTACGCTCAAATGAATAGAATTAAACAAAAAAAAAAAAAAAAGGGGGGGGGAGGGTGAGAAAAAGATATCTCGGTTATCCAAAGCAAGCAATCAAAGCCCAACTTGAGAAACCTTCTTCACGAATAAAGTGGATGAGAGAAAAATGAGAGAAGAATAATATGCTAACATTTACCTCGTAAATCAGTTTTTTTTTTTCCTACCCAGAAGAATGAAATATAATTGGGTTTATTATATTACCCTTTTTTTAGAATTAAGGTAGTACTAAATTGAAAATCTGGTCAACTTTTTTTAATTTTCCTCCCCAAGTTTGGTGGAGATCCATGGTGAAGCGCAGGATCGAGAAAGGTCAGAGAGGAAATTACATATTTTATCTTTTGCCTTCCGCTTAGTCGCAGACGCTATGCTGGTTTCGATAATTGCTAGACCTTGTCACGAAGTCTTCGAGGATCGTGTTAAAATCGTTTGAAATGATAGCTGCGGGAATTTCGAGGGAGAGGATGGGGAGAGAGAGAGAGAAAAAGTTCTATCTCTTTCAAATATAAAATGTTTAACAACTAACCATTTAAAAGTGAAGGAGAGGATTGGTAGGGGGGGGGATGTGGGCTCGCAATGCCTTTGACTCGTGCACAAAAGACTGACAATCCACCGTAGTCGCCGCGCTGTTTCGTAAAAAATCTCTCGCTCGCGTTTACCTTTAGTACGGCGAGTTTTTTGCGCTAAAATCCGTTAAAATCGACCTTTAAGACTCATTTTTTTTATTATATTTATTTTTGTCCGAAGATTCAACTGTCACAAATTCAAGCATCTTCGCATTCTGCATCACGAGATGTCGTCGCTAACGGCCTTTTTTCAAGTTAGACCCCAAATTTCTTCAGAAATGAAAATTTGCGATTTTTTAACGGAATTTTTCTTTTATGATGCAGAACTACAAAAGAAGCTGTAGCTCTTTCAAAATTTATGGTCCGATAGAAAAATTCCTTTCAACAACCGGTAATTATCATTTCTGAAGTAAGAAATTTGGGGTCTAACTTGAAGAAAGGCCGTTAGCGACGAAATCTCGTGATGCAGAATGCGAAGATGCTTGCATTTTTGACAATTGGAATCTTCGGACAAAGTTGTCGAAAATGGTCATATGAATAGTCTAATCAACGAAGTTAGGTTCTACTGGGGGCACCTTGTATATCCAAACGCATTTTAATGGTTTACATTTAACTTTTTTTTTACATAAAACCATTTTTAACGCTCTCGCAGACGTATGCGGTGTGTTTCCGGACACCCCGGATATTTTAATAATCTTTGACTTTATCGCAATACCTTTTCTGACGAATTATTGAGATTAAGCCTAAAATGGGAGAATAGAATCGCTAAAAAGGGACGGTACATTTTGTGTTCTATTTTTCAAAGGTAGGGTCTAAAGAGGGACATCATAATTCATTCAGGAGCGTACGGTATTGTTTATTCCCAAATGTTCCTACCTGATGCCTCTCGGTAACTTGGGGAGGGCTCCCTTCTCCAGAACTCGTCGGATTTCTCATTAAATGTTAAACAAGATTAGTTTCGAATCCAGGGCGATTCGTTAAAGCGCTTTTTTTTGGATGTCGGCAGCACGTTAGTTCTATCACTAGTACAAGAGGGGAAAAAAATTGCTGGGTAGTTTTTTCCGAATTTTCTTCTGCTAACCTAAGTTTGAAACTCCTGGAAGGATTTGGACGTCAAATTGAACATCGTTCAAATCGATCGTCCGTCAAATCTGAAGTCATCTGACTTCAATTTTGGCGAGCTAATCCTTCTGCGCATGCTCCTGGAGTTCCAAACCGGTTTCTAACTGGAACAAAGCAAACATGATGATCGTTTGAGTGTTTAGCTGACAATATGAAGATCTATGGGGACATAACAAAATTTCATTTTTTTCGCCGACTAGCTAAGATCCTTAAACTCACTAGTAAACGGAACTTATAAAGAATTCATGAACGAAAATCGATAACATTAATGTCGATTCTCACGTGGGGAATAGCGAAGGATTATAATTGGAGACATTAAGGGGTCCCATGGAGAGAAGAGAACTTATATCTTCTTTACACGAACCCGGTGAAAGAAGGTACGAATAAATCTCTTCTTTCCTTCTTATTGATTTTTAATCCTTAAATAGTGGAAATCAAAATGGAAATTTTCTCTTTTTTTTTTTTTTTTTTTTTTTTTTTTTTTTTTTTTTTTTTTTTTTTTTTTTTTTTTTTTTTTTTTTCTCTCTTCTTTTTTTTCGAAAATTTTTTCAAGTATGAAGGTAGACATTTTTGGAATGCGGTAGCGCTCCGCCCCGCCAAGCAAAACCCGACCGATCTCAGCACCCTGTTGACTTCTAATTTTATACAGGTCTTCTCTGAGTCGATATGAGTAAATTCTGAAAATTTCAAGTCTATACAGGATGCTGAGATACAACTCTGAAAACCCGGTTTTTCGCCTTTGGCGTGTTCTTCTTCTTCTTCTTCCCGTTCAGTTAGCATGGCCTCTCCTAGTGCACCGATTGACTTGAAATTTTGCACAGAGCTTCCTTTCAATTTGAGCCAGTGCCAGGGTCTAATATGTCTAAAAATATGACCTTTAAAAGTCTTTTCAATAGGTAGTTAATTTTAACAACAAAAAGATGTGATATCGCTATCGAAAACATCCCGCCTCGCAAAAATCCTTCTACAGCAGCCAGAAAAAGTTATGAGATCAAAAAGTTTTTGATAGCTACATAATATCATACATATGTATGATTTCCGCAGATATCGATTCATCGATGATGGCGCTTAAAATTTCGAAATCGTGTTATTGCATGCTTTGACTCTTTTCTTGTCAATTTCAACGCGTTTTTTTTAAATCACGCTATGACAATTATAAAATTCAATTCCACCTATTTTAATTGGTAAAAGGACGCTTTTGCTGGTACCAATTAATAAGCAATCAGGTTATCTTCCGAATCAGATTGTAAAATGGTTGGGATTGGAAAAAAGTGCCAATTGCGTATAAGGCGATTACTTCTGGTTTTATTTAAAATCCAAGGGGTCTCCTCGAACTTTCGGCAACAAAAGTATGCTATATTAAGGCACTAAATATCCCTGAAAATGTTTATACGAAAATTTCCATAGCTCCTTCCTACCTAAAAACGATTGAAATTATTCTAAAAGAGGATCTGCCAACAACGGAAGTTATTTTAATTCACTTTGGCGTGTAAAACAAATTAGACTTATGTGTCATTTCCGTGTTTTCCTGTTTGTTTTTTCATCATCGTGAATAAACCCGACGATATGTGGATTAACACCTTGTAAAATTGTCGAGGGCATCTCCTTCCGGTATAGCCGACTTCCATTTTATCTACATAATTAATTTTTATTAATTATCATAAATGGTTTTCTTTAATAATAATAAATTTTAATAGTTCCAGCCACAGTTTGAGACTGGTTTGGAACTGGTGAAGCATGCGCAAAACGATTTGTCCGTCTTTGGAGTCTTATGACTTCAAATTTGACGTCCAAATCCTTCTGCGCATGATCCAGGAGTTTCAAACCAGTTCCAAACAGCGGTTGGAACAAAGCTATTGAATCATAAAAATAAAAGTTTTGTTTTCTTTATTTCATATTCATTTTTTTACAATATTTTTGCCCATGCACAGGATCTACCTCTATGAGCCTCTTTTATAAAATTGAAATAGTATGCTAAATTTTTGTGGGGAAAATAAAAGTAAAAAAGAAAGTAATTTTGGCAGTATACAATATGCGGTTTAGAGAGGAGTTTTTCCCTGAAAAAATTTTCCTTTGGAAAAAAGAAAATTGAAAAATATATAATTTATAATAATTTCTGTTTGTTTCAGGTATGTAACGAGTCGCACGTTTCCATTTTTAATCACTTCGCCAATAGTGGACAATATTTGCGTTTACTGTGAGTGCATTGTTACGTCATATTGTGTATTTGGTTCGCCCGAATATTTTCAATAAGCTTTGTTCCAATCGAAACTTCCGAGGCATGCGCAGAAGGATTTTCACGTCAAGTTTGACGTCAGACGACTTCACATTTGATGGGAAAACGATTTGAACGTCTAATTTGACGATCCTTCTGCGCATGCTCCAGGAGTTTCAAACTGCTTTTGAAACAAAGCTAATGGGTTTAGTATCATTTTACGTTTTCTAGTGAAGAAAAACTGTTTAAGTATTGGTTTTATCAGTCGTATCTATTTGAAAATTAGTGATGGCTTTACCCCAGGAAACTCCATACTTTTTTTCCGGGACACTTTACGATGAACATTTAATTTAAGGGAGAAAAATGTTTTCTACAAGTGCTCGTCTATATTCTGCGACTAGCGCATAATTAATGATGAGATTCGTGTACGATCTGAGATAAGGGTAGTTGACACCCGCATTACTCAGAAGTCTACAGTTTTGCAATCTCAACGCAAGAATTTAGCCCTCACGTTGAGTGCCAACCTTTTCTTACTCCGAATGAGTAATGAAGGAGACATGAAACACAAGAGGAGGTTCACGCGACTCCAGAGAAACGGCTAATTGAGTTTTAGAATGACATTCTTCCAGCATAGTTAAATGGCGGCTTGGGCGTTTATTGCTCTGGGAATTTCTAATTTCCTAAGTTATTGTGATACCCTCGACGTCGGGTTTTTGGGAAAGGGTCGTCCGTTAGGAATCGAAATATGGGTGTTTACCGATCTCAACTTTTTTTATGATTCTGGCCGGTAGCACTTTTTCTGCAATCCTTCTGCGCATGCTCCAGGAGTTTCAAACTGCGGTTGGAACAAAGCTATTCGTCTCCTTTACGCGCTGAGCCTGAAAAAGTATAATTTATGTTCCTTACTCTTTTTCAAATGTTGATATTGTGCTTTTGTTGTAGAAAAATAATTTGCTTTTAATTCTGATGCAAATTTTTCTGGTTTGAAAAAGTTGTTGGAAGTGGGCGTAATATACGGTCCTTCCACGTGTTTTGAGTACAATGAAGAAAAGCATTAAAAAAAAAAACTCTTCATTCTCTCAAAGCCATTCGTTGAGTCTACTTTGAGCAGGAAGTTTTCCAATAAGTGAGGCCTTTGTGCGCGTGTGTGTGGGTTGGGGAGGCGATTCGTTTAGAATTTATTCCTCCCCAGACGTCTATGAATGGTGAGGACCGCGAAAAAGTATGAAAAGAAAAATTTCACGGTCGTGTTAAGGCTTGGCGCGAACCATCCTGGAATAAGAGATTAATCGAGTGGCAGAAAGTGGCGTTTTCCCTTCCGCCGCTCGCCTACCTCTTTCTAAAATGTAACACAATTCAACCGAGTATGACCTTTTTGATTTCTCAAAGATCGGCGACGCCGAGACCTCTTTTGTACTTTATTCAAGCCTTGGACTATTTTATAAAAAGAGAGATTGAATTTTTAAAATACCCTCCTTCCTAAAATAAAATCTTTTTTCTTCTAAAATTCGTTGAGCATGGAAAGGTTGAATTGTCACTGACTAAAGTATGAAACCGATTGTACAATCAGCAGATTTGTGATTTTTTTACCCTTTAACGACGTATGGCTCAAAATTGGGAGCATTTTGTTTCAAGATCGCAGCACTTTCGCCTCAAAAATTGAAACAAAACAAATCTTTGTAAAATGACGAAACTATTCAATATCTCCCATTTCTCCCAAATATGCGAAAAAAATTCGGATTTTTTCGTTAAAAATCGGTTGAAAAGGCCCAAAAGTTTCTGGAAAAAATGCTACGGCCGGCCGGAACGACAGACAAAGTTGAGATTGCTATACATAGATCCATTATCGACCATTAGATTCCCCTTTCCTAAAATCACGTCAAGGAGGGTAAAACTTCTTTAAGGAATAATAGGGCGCCAAGGTTTCATTTCATTTAACCTCTCTCTTAACTGGACCAGTGGTATTTTATATTGGAGAAATAGAACGTCCACGAGAAAATTGTGTAATCATGCGTCCTTCAGAGCCTTAATGCACCGGATAATGTTAGACTTCCTCATTTATCGAGACAGAACAAGACACTCGCTGTGCGTCACAGTTTTTAACTTCCTTAAAGAAGTTATTGTGATACCCTCGACGTCGGGTTTTTGGGGAAGGGTCTTCCAGACCCCGGAGGGTCAAATCGAATATTGATCTTTACCGATCTCAACTTTGTCTGTGGTGCCGGCCGGCCGTCCGGCCGTCCGTAGCATTTTTTTCCGGAACACTTTACGGCCACAATTTTCATCCGATTTTCACCAAATTTTCACCAAAATTTCTTTAGCCGGTGAAGAAGAATGTAACGAGGGGGATTTTTGAATTTCGAAAAAATGGCGGAGATATGTCTGTTTGAAATTTTAAAAAATTCGCTGCGGCCGAACCGTTAATCCGATTTTCACCAATTACTCCTTATATTTTTTAACAATTTTTGGTGCAAAAAAATTGCCACTTTTTAATTACTATTTTTATTAGTAGGGAGAAATTTCGTACTTCTACCCTTTACGAGAGGCACATCCCTAGGCCAAAGAGCCCATTATTTCTACCTCGACACTTAGAAAATTTTTCGAAAAAAAGAACTTAAAAATTTTTCAAAAAAAATAAAAAAGAAAAAAGAAACAAAAAATTTTTCAAAAAAAAAGAACTTAAAAAATTTTTCGGAAAAAAAAAAAAAAAAAAAAAAAAACTAACTTGGAAAATTCTCCTTTATACTTTCCCTCCCTACTACATCCCCTTCCTTTATACTTTCGTTCCCTTATACTTCCCCCTCCATTATACTTCACCCTCTGTTATACTTTCCCCTCCGTTATACTTCCCCTCCCATATTATACTTCCTACTCCGTTATACTTCCCCCTCCGTTATACTTCCCCTCCCACATACTTCCCACTCCGTTATACTTCTCCTCCCATATACTTCCCCCTCCTATATAGATACTTCTCTTTAAGGAAGTTCCCGTCGGGGCCAGCTCCAGACTAGTACTTTTAAGAATGTTTGGTGAAAAAAATTATCATTTTTTTTTTTCAAACACTAATTATCATTTTAGTGGGGAGAAATTTCATACTTCCACGCCAAGAGAGGGACCTCCCTTCGGCAAAAATCCCATTATTTCTACCTTTATACATAGAAAATTTTTCGAAAAAAAAAAGCATAGAATATATTTTCAAAAAAAAATAAAAACTTCCCCCTCCGTTGTAACTTCCCCCCACGTTATACCTCCCCGTCTGTTATACTTCCCCCTCCTTTATACTTTCTTCTCCTATATTTTTACTTCTCTTTAAGAAAGTTTTCGTTGGAAGCTCTAGTACTTTTAAGTTTCTTTTCGGAAAAATAAATTTATAGGTACTTAACATTTGTTGAAAAAAAAAATTTAAACAAAATATGAAATTATTCTTCCCCCTCCTTAAAGTTCCCTTCCTTTATACTTCCCTCTCCTTAAATTTAACCTCCTTTATGCTTCCCCCTCCTTAACACTTCCCCCTCCTACTTCTGTTTGAGAAACTTTTCGTTGGAAACTCTTCCAGTACTGTTTTCCCCCCAACAACTATGGTCATATAAGATTCCCGTAAACAGTTTTTTTAGGGATTTTCACCTTTTTTATTGGCGCCTCGAGTGAATTGTTATTTCTTTTAGCACCGTTTCCATCGATTCCTCTTCTCTCCGCCGGTAAAATCTCGGTTGTTCCGCCGAGTTTTCAATTAATCCCCGCGTCATAAAAAGAGGGATGTCCAATTCGAAATAAAAGTCCCATTAACACTCCGTCTATAACTTCCCCTTACTTTAATTTTCATTCAAGCCCACCTTAATTAAACTTTCCATCACGTAAAATAAAGCGTAAACCCCTCTTAGGAACAATAATGACTTGAAAAGCTCCGTTTTGCCATTCCGAGTTAATATTTTAACTGAAGGCAAATAGATGAATTTGTTTTTAATGTTTTTCGTTCTATCTTCGTTTTAAATTTTAAGTAAAAACCTATTCAAACCCCTTTTCTCCCTTTCAACATCCCCCTCATTGTAATACCCTAAAGTATATAGAACGTCATTCTCCCTAACGGCGAGGTGTCCTACCAACTAGTGGGCAATCTTTTTCACCAAACATTCCTTATATTTATTACAAATTGGTGTAATAAAAATTTTGTTTTCTAGTAGAGATTTGATACTTTTTCCCTTTGCGAGAGGGACATCCTTTGGGCGAAAAGCCCATTAGGGCCCACCCTGATACTAAGAAAAAAATTAGAAAATTTTTAACAAATTTTAGATTTACCCCTCGTTTATTCTCATCTCATAACTTTTAACGATACTCCCCCCCTATTATACTTCCCCCTCCTTTATACCTCCCCCTCCTATATTGTTCCTTCTCTTAAAGGAAGTTCCCGTCGAGGCTATCTCCAGGTTAGTACTTATCCAAATGTCGTTTTTACCCTTTAAGATCTTTATTTTCTTCTCAATCCAATAGAGTTTCCCGATTTCCAATAATGATGCGAAATCACGGATATATCAACGTCACACTCGAATAACTCGAGGGGAAGTGGAGATAAAAATTGCGAGTCACCAAACCAGAATAAAACGTTATTTAAGATCGATTTTTAAAATTTAAATCACTGATTTGTTATTAAAATTTGATGATCTAAAAAAAATTGAAATGTCGAATGCAGGTGAGTCGAAACCGCGATAAAAGAAGGCGAGTTTTGAAAATAATAGGAAAGATGTTTAAAGATTCAGATGGGGGTGGACTTCACTTTTGTGGGCCCCGAGTCAATAAATTCGCCATCAACAGGGGTCACATTGTCCGGGCTTCATTAAAATTGGGTTTTTCTTTTTTCAACTCGAACGTTTGGGATATTATTGTATTATGAGGGTGGAAGGAAAAAGGTGATAAAGTGAAGGGGAGAAGAGAAAAGGGACTACCGAAACCCTGGTCCTCCCCGTACATCTTCCCTTTCATATTCCAGAAGTAAATCTTGTCATTGTCTCGAGAGCTGAATGAGGTTACGGAAGAGCAACCGGTAAAAGGGAGAGTTTTCCTTTTCATCCAATGCTCCCTTTCTCGCAATTATATTTACAATCGAACAATTTTTCTTCTTGTAATCGAAATTTTTTTAACAATCGTTTTCACGAAAACGGGTGAGCAAGCCAAAAAAAATTTTGACTCACCAAAAAGACGGATTCGTTGGGAAAAAGAAACTCGGATATAGGGGGAGTCGGCGGCATTTTTAGCTTTCTGTAGGGATTTGCAGATTCTGATATTTCAGGGCGAAAAATTAGGAAGAAGAGATCGAAGAATAACATTTTTAACTGATTCTTTGATCAATAGATTCAAGACATTTTGACCTTTTTTTGAGCAATTACTAGAGTGTTTGATTAATGAGAGGGCGGGAGAAAATATGACCCCTTTCTAGTCAACGATATCGACGTAAAGGTTAGCTGATAACTACAAGACTGAACTTGCATTATCTTTAAATTCTTCAATTACCCTATTACAGAGAAGAAAAAAACGGTTTTTATCGGGTTTTATCTCGAAAACTGTGAAGGCTTAACGCGAAAGGTACTAAAAAGTACTAGTTTGAAGAGCTTCCGACGAAAACGTTCTTAAAGAGAAGGAACAATGTAGGAGGGGGAAGTTTAAGGAGGGGGAAGTGCAAAGGAGGGGAATTCTTGATAATTCAATGATTTTTAACTTCCCATAATTAACTCTGCGGCCCTGGAGTCCGGGATACTCCTGGTTGTGTTTAAGGATTTTAGTTTTGGAAGCAAAATTCCGAATAAAGTTTATTCTACATTATTAGTGGATATCTTGGTATGGCCACAGGCCTAAAAAGTGCGCCATAGCAGAATGGCGGGAGCCTCCGCCTGCCCCCCCCCCTCTTCACTGTGACAGCCGACATGGTTAACACAAATAGATCATGTGCTGAGCTTATCTTCTTGAACAATAATTTCGTAGTCTCCGCCTCCCGGATAGTCGCTGATGAAAAAGCTGCAGTAAAAAAGGATATTTTATCAGTAAAACTGTAATTGTTCTAAGCTAGGGTTCGAGGTGATGGAGGACACCCGTCATTGATAGAGATCTGAGCATTCAAGGGAGGCATTGAAACGTTTTGTAACTGACATTTCGATGCAAAAGAATATAAATGCCTATCCGGCTGTTAAGAACTTGAATAAAAAGATGGGGTAGAAGCAAAAAAATCTGCGTGTGTGCAGAAAAAAAAAACGGGAATGACTATTTGCTGGGCGTTGAACGCTTAAAAGGTGTGCCGAGAAGCAAACATGACCCAGGAAGTTCATGTAAGAAACGTAAAGAGATTTGAAGTAAAGTAAAACTTTGTTGATGAATGAGGTTAGCGGATGGTTGTTTGAGAATGAGGGATGCGAGGGCTTAGTCAGGTGTTTGCTCTTCTCATTCCCCACCCCTAAACCAAGTCACCGTACGTTCAAAGTACATATTTATTTTAATTATAGCCCAACAAGATGATCAATACTATTTTTCCTGAAAATAGAAAAAAAAAACGCACTATTACACACAACATAAAGTTGGTAATTACATCCAAAACGTTAACGTTTTAAAGGTTTCGTTGAACTTTAGGATGAGGATCATTAAATTTATTACTTCCTGAATCACAGTACATTAGGGGAGGAGAAAACGACATATTCATTTAAAATATTCATAAAATCTTAAGCCCCCTTGATTTCGAGGCCCAGCGAAGCAGAGGGTAGAACCCGAAAGAGACAAAAAAAGTTTGATGAGCTTCCAACGAAAATTTCGTTCAAGAGAAGGCACAATATAGGAGGGCGAAGTTTTAGAGAGAGGAAGTATAAAGGAGGGGAAGCTCAAGGTGGGGGAAGTATGAAGGAGGGGGAAGTACAATGGAGGAGTAAAATAATTTAATGTGTTTATTTATTTATTTTAAATGTTCGGAACTTTAAATAAAAAAATTTTTCCATTTTTTTCCGAATTTTTTTTTCTAAGTTTTTTTTTTCTCAAGTTTTTTGAAGATGGAAGTATTGGGTTTGTTCCCCAAGGGATGTCCCTCTCGTAACGGGTGGAAGTATGAAATTTCTCCCTACTTTTGATAATTGATGTAAAAAATTGATAATTTTTTTTACAAACATAAAAAAAGTAAAAATAAAAGGGGTTTATACGCCATAAAACAGACGAAATACTAAGGAAATTGTAAAAGAAGAAAGTAGCCTAGTTCCAAACGAAGTTTGAAATTGGTTTGAAACTCCTGGAGCATGCGCAGACGGATTTGGACGTCAAATTTGACGTCAGATGACTTCAGATGTGACGGACAAACGATTTGAACGACGTCTAATTTGACGTTTAAATCCTTCTGCGCATGCTCCAGGAGTTTCAAACCAGACTGCGGTTGGAACGAAGCTAATATTTGGTCAATATCATCGGATTTCAGGGGAAAATAGTGCTAAAATTCGTTATTTTTAAAAGATTGTCACAAGCGAATCGCCTTGAAATTTTACGTAGATGACGAATCTGAAATAAAAAATAGATTTTCACATTTGAACTATGAATGCAAACTCCCGGCCAAGGTCTGCACTTTCGTTCCGTCCGAGAAATGAATAGCCGAGGGAGACGGATTAAGATGAAACACGTTTTGATTAATGTGCTAAATAGGTCGCCTTTCATTGTAAATTCAGCGGAGCATGTAATAATACAAGCTTTGCTACTAGCTGATTAATATTAAACGGGCACAAAGAGCTCTCGGTGTGAACTGAAAATTTGGATGATGTACCATCGAAAAAGATCAATTTCTTGTTAACGCTGATATTTCGAGAAGTTGGGATGCTGTTCTACACGATTGCCCTCGCACGGAATTGCCCAATTAAAATGCAGATAGTCAGCCAATGTTGTAGTATTCCAGAGATAAAACAAGAACAATTAAAGGAATAATCGCGTCGTCTCCAATTTCAACAACTTCTACGTGTTCTTCATGAAAGTCAGGAATGGAGTTGATCAATCCGTGTTTACACTCGAAATGAAGTTGTAAAAACTAAATCGATTCCGCTCAATATCTATAAATAATGTATAACGAATCTTCCTCAAGTTTGAAAAATAAAAGAAATTCTTTTGTTCACCTCCTTTTTTTTTTTTTCAAAAGAACTCTTTTAGTCAAATGTTTCAGTCGCTATCTACATCACAAAACTGAATGGACTATTCAGTATCTCTCGGTTTTGACTCCCGAATCGCAAGCCAAGGGCGACTCGGAGCTTTTAAACACCTTTTAGCATCCCACAACCTCTATCTCACCACTTGAATACGAAATTTTTTCCCGCATTGTTTTTGGAATGACTAACTATAAATATTAAAGAAAAAAAGAGGTTAGAGATAATTAATATTTGAACATAGCACAACTGAAAAGATAAGATCTTACGTAGGAAACAAAATGGGTGATTAAAATTTTAAATTGGAGACTTAGATTATGAAGGATGATAATGTTTGACGCCTCTTTTCTCGAGCCCTGTCGGCGTTTGAAGGAATCAGGAGAGGAGTAGCGGTGGGCATGAGGGCTCGCCATCCCTTTGACTCGTGCTCAATTCACCCCACAGTTTGACGATATGACAAAGAACAACTAGTGCTTTGCTCTCGTCCACTGACCACCCCTCGGCTGAGGTGGGCTCGTGGTTCGCCAACGTTTTCTGGCTCTTCCGTTCCTATGGTTCCTCCGAGTCCTTTGAATTTTGTGGAATTCTGTAGCTCCAAAGTGGCTTAGGGCAGAGAACAACTTTCTCAAGCCTTGTTTAGACGTGAATGATCGTGGAGTTAGTACCAATAGTGGGGGGATGAGGGCTCGCTATCCCTTTGACTCGTGTACAATTCAAGTTTACAATAGAACAACTAGCTTTTTGGACCTCGTGGTTCGTCATCTCTTTTTGTTTCTCGGCGTACATCACTTTTGACAATATCATCATTTACGATGAAAGAAGGAAAGAAAAATGTAATAAAAGCATTACTTTGGGAAAGAGGGAAATTATATTTGAGAGTGTACGTTTACTTAAAGACTAAGGATGTAAGAAAGTAGCCAGTTCGTTACTTTCCGAGGTGTGGAGGAAGATCAAAAGATCCCCTCGAGGGTGAAAAAGGCGAGGTAGGAGGAATACCAAGATTTAATTAAAAGCTCCGAAAGGGGGGAGGGGGGTTCCGGCTAGCCTTGGGGCTGATGACACTCGTGAGCCCTATCACAAGATTTGCCTTAACCGTTTCAAATGCACCCCTTGACGGCCATCTCTTTGAGGTTTCTTGATTATTGATCTTCAGGTAGAAAAAGAGCGGGGTGTTCCTTCATTTTCGTCTCCCCCGACCATCCACCGACTTTCCTACTTACCGATTAAATATTCGTAAGTTTTTTAAGTTCATTTCAAGTTCCCAAGATTAATCCCACCGACTACCAATCTTTTAGTTCGTATTATGTACCCAAACGACGTTTTTAAAACTCCCTTTTTATTTATCATGCTTCCAGTTTTAAATTACTTCAAGTCAGCTTTAAAAAGGGGAAGAATAGCAAAGTTGGGAAAATTCATTTGATGATACCTTCCTGCTTTTCGAGATGAGAGAAGGGTAGCCGAATTAATAGAGATAATGGCTGCCACCAAACTAGTCGAGGTTGGCAGTCCCGATTTCTAATTTTCGATCGTTTTCTGAGGCCCCGTACTCTCCAGTGACATATTTGGCCCTCCACAGTTCTCATTTCATTAATTACTCACAAGGAAGGAAGGTGGTGTATTTTTAGACTAAGTTTTTAAGGGGCCTTATTTTTGATGGGGTACGCTTTTCCATGCGTAAGGACCCTTCCACTACGTGCCAATGATACAATTATCGAATTATCATACTACCCACCTTTTAGTTTTAATTATCTCCACTTTTTCCTCTCCAGGTAGCCTTTTTCCCTTATTATTTATCACCGTAAGGTGTGTCTACCAGCACGGTAGACTAGGTTGCTAGCACAGCAACCTCATTCTTTTCGGCAACAAAAGACTGGCTGATGATGGAAAAAGAAATCCATACATCCCTCACCCTCGTCCAAAAAGCAAATCTGTTTTAATTTTAGATTATCAGCTTGGTTCCAACCGCAGTTATTAGAGCATGCGCAGAAGGATTCGGACTTGAGATTTGACGGACTAAGTATTCGAACGACGTCAATTTTGACGTCCAAATCCTTCTGCGCGTGCTCCAGGAGTTTCCAGCATACATAGGCAACAAAAGACGTATTCGTTGGTGGAAAAAATCCGGATGTTGCCCGTCTGCCTTTGGCGGCTGAAGGCCTCAAGAGGCTCCTTGTTAATCAATATTTAGAAGACAATTAAAACCTCTCGAAAATGTAGTGATAGAACATGATAATGGCATTGTAAATAGCATTGGTCTCTTTTGATGAATCAGGTAGATATAATACAAGTGGCTCCAACTAATTACCTCTACTGGGAGAAAACGGAGACATTGATTTAAGGGGCAATAGAGTTAATGGCCTTAATGAGTCCAAAGGCTGAATGTCCACCTGCGAACTTCTCTCCTCTAAATAGCATTAAAAGGATTGAAGAAAAAAAAGGAAGTTTTAATCGTTTTATATTAACTATGAATATGAGATAAGGGATGCAAACTGTTGCTCCTTTGTGTTAAGTCTGTGCTTGTTAATTTATTCCGTTGATACTTTTGTCGAAAAGATTTTCTCATCTATTAAAAAAATAAATAATTTTTTTTTTTTTTTTTTTTTTTTTTTATGGTTTTTGGGTCGTCCGTATTGTTTTTAAATTTTTCAGGTTAATTAAGTGACTCTTCGGACGTTTTTATTCTTTTATTTGACTAGTTTCGAGCCTATATTCAGCTCCTCATCAGACTAGAATTTGGTTTTTTGTAGATCACATTTTTCAAAACATTTTTTATACAGGATTTATTTTTTCTCACATTTTTCCTCTTTTTCTTCTTTTTCTTTTTCATTTTATGATTGAAATGGAAGAGATTTTTATACGTTTTTACGTGAGAAAAGAGCTTAGATTTTAGCTCTTTTCTCACGTAAAAACGTATAAAAATCTCTTCCATTTCAATCATAAAATGAAAAAGAAAAAGAAGAAAAAGAGGAAAAATGTGAGAAAAAATAAATCCTGTATAAAAAATGTTTTGAAAAATGTGATCTACAAAAAACCAAATTCTAGTCTGATGAGGAGCTGAATATAGGCTCGAAACTAGTCAAATAAAAGAATAAAAACGTCCGAAGAGTCACTTAATTAACCTGAAAAATTTAAAAAAAAAATAAATAAAGCAATATTCTGTGTTACCTACGCGGGGACTATACTGTTTAATATAGTGTCACAGCAGAAGAGTGGTATTGATCCAGAGACGGCTAAGTTTCAAAACATTTCTCATTTTGCCAGACAGAACTCGTACTTCAAACCGAATTTTATACCCTCTGGTATCCTCTAGTAGTGACTTATAATTGAATGAAACTTCCAACTCCTTTTTGGAAGTCCCACACCCTGGAGGCGCCAAAGGTAAACATGACGTTTCGCCAATGCCGCTAGGGTTATTTAATTGTTTAGTTGGTTCAATTCCTGGAGAGATGGTAAAATGAGTATAACGTACTCGGAAACAGGGCTGCACTGTTCCTGCCGAGTCCCTGAAGGACTAAGTTGGCTGCACTGTGCCTGCCGTGTCCCTGAAGAGCAAAGTTGGCTGCACTGCGCTTGCTGAGTCCCTGAAGAACCAAGTTTTTAGGTGCATCGAAAGCCCGGCGTAGTTTGCCTCTGGCTGTATTGTCCTGCTCACCCAGTCGAATTGAATTTCGAGTAATGAACTATCCCAAGGGTCTTTCGCACTCGTCAACATCACGTTCAACATCCAGCATCCCCCTTTTAACTTCCTTAAAGAAGTTATTGTTATACCCTCTACGTCGGGTTTTTGGGGTTCGGAGGGTCAAATCGAATATTGTTCTTTGCCGATCTGTGGTTCTGTCCGGCAGTACCATTTTTTCCGGAACACTTTAAGGCCACAGTTTCCAACCGATTTTCCCCAAATATTCACTCAACCTTCCTGAATAGTTCAACAAGAAATTGTCATGGGCTATTTTGGTGTAAAAAAAATTTTTTTAGTAGGGAGAAATTTGATACTTCCTCTCTTTGCGAGTGGGTCATCCCTTTTGCAGAAAGCCCATTACTTCTACCTTGATACTTGGAAAAAATTGTGAAAAAAATGGAACAAAATTTTTTGTAACCTTTGTATTTGCCCCTCGTTTATTACTCAGCCCTTATAAAAATACTCCCCCTCCTTTCCACTTCGCCTCCTTTATTCTTCCCCCTCCTTAAACCTACCCCTCCTATATTGTTCCTTCTCTCTAAGGAAGTTCCCGTCAGGGACAGCTCCAACTAGTCCTTGTAGTCCCGATGAATCTTGAGCATGAACATCCAAGTTATCGGCATTGATGATTTCCTCAAATATTCTTTGAATGTCATTCACTTTTTTTTATTATTCTTTTGTTGTTCCCTCAAGTACGGTCTTGTAAGTTTTGTATTACTAAACTGAAAGAGAATGACTATAGAAGCCATAAGTGGCCCACATCCGACCGTATCTCACGCGGGCGGGGCTGCTTCTCCTCCCGTCATAAGTTCAACTTACTATAACAAAGATTTACAACACGTCCTTCTTCCATTTCCTATTAGCTTCCCCTCTTCTAAATATACAGCTCACCTTAGCAAACTCCACCGCTTCTCAATTATTTATAAGCTCTTTCATTACATTTTTCTCCCTCCCTCTCAAAATTTTCCAACGCTCTTCTTTGTCTATAAAAAAAATTCTTTATTTTTTTGTATCTTTTATTTATTTCTTGCTTAAAAATTCTTTTTAACAATTTCAAAACTTTTGACATTTTAATGTAACGGAAGGGTGAAGTTTGAGGTGAATCTTAAATGGCCACCTGGTATTTACAATTTTAATTAAATTCCGGGACCACTAAAAAATTTAATTTTGTCTTTATTCTATTTATATTTGTTTTTGTTTTTTTAATCGTTAATTTATGTTTAAATTACGCAAATGGGGTCATCCCATTTGAATGTATAATTTGTTTTATCTTTCTCCAATTGTCAGCAGAGTTACTGTAGTTTAAAATCTCACTTAAATGATAGCATTAAAATATGTTTGCATATAAAACCTCTTTTTGAAAAAGTGCTCGGCGAGGGGAAATAAAAATTATGGGAAGTCACGTCCTTCGTCCAAGAAAGCGTGAAAACCTTTGCAGAGAATAATTGAATTTTTTTTTTCTAAAAATTTTAAAAGAATTATTTATTAATCGAGTTCCCACCTTCATAAAAAAAATTGTCAAGAAAATCCGAAACTTCCTTGCTTTCTCTTGTTTGCTTTAAGGGCGTATTCGTTTAATTATTATTTTATTACGATTACAATTTTAACTATATTTTATTTATAATTTTCCAGTAAATCGTAACTTTTTTGTTTTTATTTTTTAAAAAAGTGAAAAAACGATTTAGGTCGGTGTGAAATTTCCTGTGAATATCAAGAATAAAATAAGTTTCACGGAAAAATTGATTAAAAAAATTTAAAAAATGTTAAATTTTAAAGAAAATAACTCAATTTTGTAAAAATAAATAAATCAGTTAACTTTCTTTTTTCCCTATTAATCCTCATTTAACTAATTTAAAAAAATAAAAAAATAAAAGAAAATAATAAAATAAAGAATAGGTAACAAAAAATATTCTTTATGGAACGTTTTCCTGTTAATTCGAGATGTTTGAGTGAATTGGGAAACTTAAATTTAATTTCGTATTTTCATCTGAATATAGCGTTTATTCGCACACAAAAATTGTATCCCCGTTTCATTATGTAGAAAGTAACCTATTTTATATGAAAATAAAGTCAAGAGGTAATTTTATTTTAAAATGTTTTTTATATTTAACGTTGAACAGTTTAATACTTTTGAGAACGTTTTTCCTTGAATATTATCCCGGGGGAAAATAAAGGGTGGGTTTAAAAAAAAAAGCAATAAAAAGCCTTTTCTTTTACAATAAATTCACAAAGGATTCGATTCGTTTTCCATATTCCTTTCAGATCGGATTGAAGCTGAGAGGGATTAGGAGGAACAGCGGCCTCTGCTTTGGGGAGGATTAACTAAATATTAACTCCTTCCATTTGGGAAATGTCTTCTTGCGTCATAATGGTTCCTTTAACATGTTATTGTGATACCCTCCACGTTTGGTTTTTAAGGAAGGGTCTTACAGACCCCGTCGGGTCAAATCGATCTCAACTTTGTCTGTCGTTCCGTCCGGCCGTAGCATTTTTTTTTTTCTGAAAACTTTATGGCCACTGTTTTCACCAAATTTTCACCAAATACTCCTTATATTTTTACGAATTTTTGGTGTAAAAAAAATTTTTTTAGTAGGGAGAAATTTTATAATTGCACTCCTTACGAAAGGGATATCCCTTGCGCAAAAAGCCCATTATTTCTAGTCGTCTAGCTTGATACTTATAAAAAATTTTGGGAAAAAAAACACTTTTTACGCATTTTTGGTGTCAAAAAAAATTTTTAGGAAGGAAAAATTTGTTACTTTCACCCTTTGCGAGAGTGACATCCCTTGGGCAGAAAGCCCTCTATTTCTACCTTGATACTAAGAAAAATTTTTGACAGAAAAACTTAATAAATTTTTCGGGAAAAAAAATTGAAAATGAACTTACAAAAATGTTTAGAAAAAAGGACAAATTTTTTTAATTCAAAAATACTTGAAGTTAAGTTTACTTCCCCTCCTTTATACTATCCTCTCCTTTATACTTTCCCCTCCTTTATACATCCCCCTGCGTATACTTCCCCCTCCTATATTGTTCCTTCTCTTTCGCTGAAAGCTCTTCAGACTAGTACTTTTTTCCATAATAAATTCCATTTAACAAAATTCGTTTTTTGTCGCAATTTTATTGAAAGACCATTTGATTTGTTAAATTGTCTATGTAGAAGTTTCCATCCATAATTTTGTGTAGTCGGTATCTCTCAGCCTACGTAGTTGGTACACAGATGTAAAATATCAATCAATACAAGGTTATCTATTGTTTTCTGTTGAATGTACGGAAGGAAAATGTGACCTAACTCAATGCCTTATGTACCGTCTACTCCTCTATTTAAATTTATTTATTTATTATTTACTAACTTTTTTTTCTTCTTTTTACAGGTAAGATATCGGTCACATTGTTTTTCGTACTCATCGCCGTTTTCTTTAAGGTAACGGTCCGCTCTTTTTTTCCTTAGGTCGATCACGTTTATTGGAAGAAAAAACGGTTTTCTCCTATCTTAGAAACACGTATCACATTTTTAACAAAAAAATATTATTAAATTAATTTTTTATTTACGGTGTTTTTGAGAAAGTTTAACATGTTTTTAGAAAAAAAAAATTAAAAAATATAAGGAGCATTTGGTGAAAAAAGGACCAACGGTTTTTAAAATTTTATACGTGCATATCTCCGCTTTTCGAAATTCAAAAATCGCCCTCGCTACTTTCTTGTTCATCTATTTAGGAAGATTTTGTCAAAAGGTGAAAATTTAGAAAATGAGATAATGCAAAATATCTGAATGTCTCTGATTTTCTTGGTTTTCCACGACGGCGGCGGCCTCCCAGTATAGTCAGGAACCATCTTAAAGAAAATTTTGCAGGAACCCTCCTTTTTCGTTTCATTCTAAAACTGTTGAGGCTTTTTTTAAAACACAAAGGATTTAAGACTCTTTTGCAGCAGTAAAAAAATTTTAAAATTTTCAATGGGGTTGGAGTAATGAAGATAATTTTTTTAAATGATTATTTTTTAGCTTAAAAAAAGATGGAGTTCAATGTTAATTTAGGCTATGCATATGCACAAGGTATACGTGAGAGGCTCGTTCGGCTTATGGTTATTTTGGGAGAGTTGTTTAATCCCCAAGTCAAGAAATTTCCATATCTTGTTTCCCACCCCGTTCAAGCAACATAGGCACCGTATGGGCTTGTAACCTTCTAATTAGAGATAGTTCTGAGAAAGTTCTTCGAAACCAATTAAAATCAAATAAGTCATAAGGTTGAGGGAAAAATACTAGGCCCCTGCGGGAACTTCCGAAGATGGGCAATTCGGTACATGTGAGTTTACGATACCAGAACAACGCGCAGACGCGAGGCAACTGGGCAACGCGCATGCGTGTATTTTTAGTTCCCGCGTTTTTTCAAAAATTTATATTTGACATTTGCCTAAATTCAAACTAGTTCGATAACACGAGGGGGTCTATTTTTTCCTCATGCAATGAGAGCTCGTTTGATTTGTTTTTCCCTCTCCAAACAAGCTGTTCTTGCGAGAGAGAAAAAAAAATTAACCAAAGTTAGTATTTTTTGCAAATCTCAAAGATAACATTTTGAAAAAAGCGCGGGAACTAAAAACACATATTGCTCGCGCACGCGCGTTGTTAGAGTATCGTTAACTCACATGTAACGGCAATATCAAGGTGGAAAAATGAAAGTCTGTAAATGAAGGACCATGGATTCAATTCTCTAAATAATCTTTTAGCATCTTAACTATTTAAATTCTTCTATTCTGTAAGCTTGGCTAATGCTGCAAAGCCATTTAAAAAATAATAAAAAAATAAAATAAAAAAAAGGACCAACGGTTCAGTATTAATGATTCGAAAGAGCAAATTTTCATTTTTGCGAATTTCGAAAGAAGCTCTCGTCATTTCCTCCAAAAGGACGGTTTTGTGAAAATGCGGCCATGAAGCCGACTAGATAAATGCGACGGACGGACGGCCGGCACCACAGACGGCAAAGACCACTGGTCGACCCTTTTCCAGAGACCATTCTATAGATCGTGTCACGATTTTTCTTGGTTGAAGTTTAAAATCTACCCTCGGGAGGAAAACGTCTAAATTCTTTAGAACAGAAAAGTCTGAATCTGACGTTTACAGGCAACGTCAAATTATAAGCCATGAAACGCGCTACAATATCTTTTTATTTCAGTTTCACAAAAGCTTACGTAAAAACGTATTATTGCAATAAATTTTTATCATTAAAAATAATTAAAATTTGGCACTAAATACTTTGAAAGCGATGCCTACGATTCATGTGACCGACAGACCAAAAAATTTCTTCGGATTTTTTCAGCTTTCGTACGTAAGGAAAATTCTGTGAAAAGTCGACGGACTTAAACTGCGATATTATGTTGATGGTATATTTTGAAAAATCTACCTAAAAACAATAATAAACAATTAATTAAAGATTCTTGAGGCGCGAAAATCGAGGGATGAGGAAAACATGTTCAATAATAATGCATAATTGGAGTTGCGCAAGTTCTAACGAGAGGAAAAAAATAAGCTTAACGACGAGGACTTAAAAGATTCCTTCACTTCGGCTACTTTTAATATAGTTCCTTCCACAAAGAAATTATAGAAAATATTTTTTATTAAAACAAAAATTCAAATTTTTTGAAAAAATAAAATACCTAATAGGTACTCGTATGTACTATTTCAAAGTGAATATTGAGAAAACTACTTGTCTGGTGCTAGCCCCGACCGGAACTTCCTTCAAGAGAAGGAACAATATAGGAGGGGGAGGTACAAAGGAGGGGAAGTTCTAGGAGGGGGAAGTACAATGTAAGGGAAGAATAATTTCAAGTGTCTAAACAATTTTTTTTGCCAGCTCAAGACCATTATTACTTCCCCTACATAATATGTACAATATTTTTATGAAAAGAAAAAAGTGTAATCAACCCGTTATTTGAGGTAAGTTGATAAAAAGAAGAGGAAGGTATTGGTAATTGAATCCTTTTGTAAGAAAGGCAAAAACTCTTCCGGAGACCTTTTTCTTCAAAAGTTTTAAAATACGCTTTGACAGCTTTGACCGACGAACGCTCGATGCTTAGATTAAAAGTTTCCTTTGTCCTCTCCATTATTTCCTTACACTTAAAATTTTGACTGTCAAAACACAATTCTTCCACCCAAAGAATCGGCCCCTTTTATACACCCGTCTTTTCATAAAGACCTAAAGGTAAATTGGAGAAAATAAATTTATTTCCAATTAATAGCTCGTAATTTTTCGTCCTTTTTTATTTATTTTTAATACATAATAAAATTCATTTTTTACTTCACCACTCACTATTTTATTGCGAAAAAAAGCTTAAATTTCATAAAATAAATTATAAAATACCGTTCTACCAACTCGAAAAATCTGAAAAAATTCTGAGAGGTACATTTTAGGTCCCTTAAAAAGCTGTATTCATTTGATGTCGCCACCTCAAAAAGAACCATTTTTTCTGACCTCTCAAAGTGAAAAAAAATTAATATTTCACCCATTAAAGTTTGGGAAAAATTTCAACAAATTCCCAAAGATGCGTCTTTTGATGCTAAACTATTTGCAAAAAAAAAAAATGAGCTCTGTGGAATCTTCCGCTAAAAATAAAAACCTTCCGGAAACCGCCACCGCATGAAGGCTCATGAAATTGATTTTCTTATAATATTCGTCCAAGTTGATAATTTACTGTTAAGGATATGCTGGGATACAAATAGTTCAAGTTGAGGCTTAAGAAATAATTCTTCTCAAGCTGATTATTCCAGATAATACTTACCTCTAAACGTAAAATTATTAAGAGGGCAAAATATCTCGTCCTACGCTCTTAAAAGCAGTCATAACTTGTTCGGACGCTGAAATTCATTTATCATTTATAAAACCGCTTTTCATCTTAAGTGTTCCTCTCTAACTTTAAAGGAGGAGGGAATGTTTTTTATTTTGTTAATTTTGTTGTAAATGAAGCTTTTATTGTTTTCGTTGAGCGGAAGGAGCCGAGAAAAGGAAGTGTTGAAGCCGAGAATGACACAAATTAAGACAAGTTGTTTAGTTTCTGACGTTCGATTTAATCGCCCGTTTTCTATACTGAGAGCCTGGTTTTTTTAAATCAACCGAAGTGTTAATTTATATCATTTTCGTCCTGAAAATCAATAATCTTCCCCCCCCCTCCTCCCGTATTGGCGTTATCAGGTTTTTTTGAAATGTTTCCGACGTCTCGTTTCCCCCTTCATTCTGAGAGACGTCAGTGACGACCCTTTTTTCGTTTAATTGTTCTCAAAACAAAATAATTGTATTACTTTCATCCCTGTAAAAATTTACATTGCGGTTTGCATAAAACCAGTTGCCGCCTCTTTTTTTTTCCGTAGCCATTTCTCTTCGTTTAACCCTACTCCCTATATTTTTATGTAAGCTTTTAATTTATTTTTACAATTAAAATTTAAACATTTCGTTTAAAGTGGTTGTCAAACACGATCGTGGGTTTTTTTTGTCCCTTTCTTTCTCTCCCTTTAGTCCTTTTGAAAGGTTTCCCCAAACTTTCTGTTGTCTGTCAATTAGACTACAGTTGACCGATAAAAAAATTATTTTTTACACGTTTTGTAATGGGGGAAAGGCAGGTTATTTGATGCTCGTAAGGCCCATTAACGTAGGGGAAATGTGGTTGGTTAGCTCGGTATCAAGCCGAATGAGCCGTGGGTTCTTCCTTATTTTTTTCTTTAAAATTGAACTTAAATAGAATTTAAATGTTTAAGGAGATCTAAATTTTAGATCTTCCGTTTTAACATTAATTTTCTATATTTTCTTTAACTCTCTCAGAGAGTTGGATAACCGTGGATGCAGAATGCGAAGATGCTTTAATTTGTGATAATTGGAATCTTCGGACAACAAGAAGTGGAAATAAAATAAAACTCTTAGGTCGATTTTAACGGATTTTAGCGCAAAAAAACGCTAAAATTTGACATTTTTCAAGTTGTCAAAAATGTCTGAATAGTCAAATCAACTTGAAATTTTGCGTAGATCACGAATCTGAAATAAAAAATAGGGGTTAAAATTTGAAAAAACGAAGTTAGGTTCAGTTGGGGGCATCCTGTATATCCAAACGCATTGTCACCCCCCGGTGACAACCCAAGCCAGGGAGTGGGGACATCTTAGGTCCTCTGGACTCACGGCCCCCACCTTAACTAGGAAGAGACGAAACGCCGCACCGTCGACACCTCGCATAAATTACTCTTTCTTACTTTAAAGTTGCTTACCAGGTAGACCCAATAAAAGACCATTATTGTTTATATATATTTAATTGCTCGAGTCTAATAAATCCCGTAAATTGGTATTTCGTTATTTTTTGTTCACTTACCTCTCCTAACTACCCTTTAAACCTTACCCTTTTCTCCCTTCACCTATGTCCCGTGTTTCTCCCTCCGATCCCCGTGACATTTGGTAGCAGAGCGTGGTTTTTTGATTTTTTTTTGGTGTTGGAAAAAAGGTTTTAAGTTTTTTTTAAATTTTTGTAAATAATTTTTGTACATAATAAGGTGTAAGTTAGATTTAAGTGTATAAGTGTATTTATTTTTATTTTTTTATAATTTTATTTAAGTATTTTACGAAGTAGTACAAGAAGTCCATTGATTTTCGTAAATTTTATTTGAGAAATATCTTTAGTTTCATGTCCAAGGCCGAGTTCGCCCAAGAGGTAGGCGATAAGGATAGGATTATTAGGATTATCGTTTTCCGTCTTGAATTTTCAAGATAAAATTTTAAATTTTGGGAAATAAAATTTTACAATTTTTTTTCTTTTTTCGTTTCGCTTTTTATTTTATTACCGTTAAAAAAAAAAAAAAAAAAAATGGACGCTGTTTGCGCGAAGTGCCAAAAAGGGTGCAAAAAGTCGGAAGATTCGACCGACTGCGCTCAGTGCGCAAAAGTGTACCATTTTGAGTGCGACAACCTTCAGTCGCGAGAGGTTTTTATTAAAAAAAACCAAGAGGCTAGAGCGGCCTGGAAGTGCTCTGGATGCAAATTGTCGCCTCAGACTCTTCAGTCGCAGATAGCCGCAATTTCCGGAAATTTGTCCATTGTTCAGAAAATGAACGTGGAGCTCGATAAAGAAAACAAACGGTTAGCCAAAGAGATCAAGGATTTAAAGGCGGCCATGGCCGAACAGCACAAGTTGCAAGAAGCGTTTACGCGTAATGCGCAGCTTCTGGCCGAACAGGCGAAGGCAACGGAAGAGCTAAATCAGTTGAAAAGCCAGTCAGGCCAATCTTTATCACAAACTTCAACTTATTCTGGGTCGCTTTCGATTAATCCCCCTGGGGACAGAAAATTTCCCCGTCATTTGGAAGAGGTAGTAAAAAGCTTACCAGTACTCCAAACTGACGATCCGTGGAAAATTATTGAATTCATGGGAAAGCTCCACGATGTCAATTCGACTTGTAGTAATTTTTTTGGTGAAATTTTCGTGAGATTAGCCGTTTCTCAGCCAAACGACTTCTTACGTCAACTAGTTTCGGAATACGGGAGTAGAATAGGTTTTCCCGAAGTAAAAGACAAAATCATTGGACAGTTTATTGACGAAAGAACTCGTACTTTTCTGCTGTCAAAAAAGGTCTTACGAAATCAAAGATACGAGGAAGCTTTCAGATCTTTTGCCAGAGACATTCTCAAGTTTGGAGAAATTTTAGGCTCCTATTCGTCGGAGGATGTCATTGGTATTATCTTGTCCGGGGTGAATTTGGCCACCAGGGCGCGTTTTCAATTTTTAGAAAAACCGAAAACGTTGGCAGCCCTTGACAAGTTAATTTTGGAAGTTGAAAAACTCGAGGTAGCTTCCAAAATGTATGAAAGAAAGCCCTCTAAACCAAGATATAATAGTGATCGTAACTCCCAAAGATCGTCGAATGACGACAAAAACTCGCCCCCAGCTGCTGGACCAATTGGGAAAGATTTTAATAATCGAAGATTTTTTAATAAAAAGTTCGATAATAGGGAACCCCGGAACCAACATTTTAATAAAGTCGAAAATCAAGATAAAGATTTTGGTTCGAACCGGGCCTCTCAGAAGACCCAAAAGGTCCAACAGGTTTCTGAAGGGAACGAAAAACTTACCGAAAAAAAAGAGCAAGTCAGTACAGCAAATTACAAATCTGACAAGCATGATAAAAAAAATGATATCCCAAACAAAAAACAAACAAAAAACTAAAACCTCGGATCTATGGACTGGCTTCAAAAAATAGTCAGCCACTTTACCTTAAGATCACTCTAAATGATTATCCAACAGAGGCTCTGCTGGACACAGGGGCAACAGTCTCATGTATCCAGCTGTCCGTGGTGGAAGCGATTTCAAAATTCAGGCGAAAATTGACCATCCGAGACTGCACCGAGAAAATTACAGTCGGTAATTCTGAATCTGTGGAGATTAAACAGAAGGTCTCGGTGCTGTTGAAGATGGACAATTTTTCGTGGAAGCATGAATTTTGGGTGGTACCGCAACTGTCAGTAGGAGTGATTTTAGGTTTAGACTTCATTGAAGCCACAAACATGTCTATAGATCCGAGCAAAAAAATAGTTAATTTTAACTTTTTACCCCATTTAAAGATCAAGTTATTTTCAGAGTCAGAAATAATGGAAGCAAAAAAGATGACGAATATCGTTAAGCATTACTCATTAACTGAGAGCTTTCAAGATCGGTTTCCCGATGTGCTTACCAAAAAGTTAGGATGTGCTAAAAATATGGTTTATGATATTAGATTAAAGGATGGTGCGACGCTGGATTCTCGCGGATCTCGAATAGCATATCGTTCAGGGCCCGAACGGTATGCTGTCCTTAGATCAAAAGTCGAGGGATTGCTAGCAGAAGGCGTTATTGAGCCTGTCACATCATTTTTCACGTCACCTTGTTTTTTGGTCCCGAAAAAGACGCAGGAGGGAAAGTCGCGCGATTTCCGCCTCGTCGTTGACTATAGGACTTTAAATTCTAAAATATTATACATAGCACAACAAACGCCGACAATTGATGAAGCTTTTATTCATTTGAGGCAAGGAAAAATTTTTAGCCTTTTTGACTTGAACAGCGCATACAATCAGATTCCCTTAAGTCTGGAATCGAAAAGATTGACTGCATTTCAGGTTCCATGGGGGACCTATGCGTATCGTAGAGTCCCATTTGGTCTTGCAACTGGAGGTCAAATTTTACAAATCCTAATGGAAAAAATTTTTGGAGACCTCGTTTATAAATTCGTATTCTTTTATTTTGACGACCTCGTCGTATATTCTAATTCATATGAGCAACATATAGAACATTTGCAGGTGGTTTTCTCCAGGCTAAGGACAGCTGGACTGACGGTCAATCCAGAAAAGCTACAACTAGCGAGATCAACGATTGAGTTTTTAGGACATGTGATCCAGCACAACCGAATCTCAATCGACCCCTCGAGAATTGAAGCTTTGTTAAAAATACCTCGTCCGGTCACATTGCATGATCTCGAGGCGTTTTTAGGTGCGGTGAATTTTTTTTCCCGATTTATCCCAGATTTTGGAAAGATTTCCAGTCCATTAAATGACCTCAGGAAAGGGTGGAGGACAATGGGAAAATCAAAAGTTTCCAATAAAGCCCTTGAGTGGGGCCAGGAGAGCCAAACGGCTTGGGAAAATCTGCGTAAAATAATTACGAGCCCTCCGGTGTTGAGGACCCCGGATTTCTCGAAACGTTTTGCGTTGTATACCGACGGATCGACGAAAGGAGTCTCAGCGTGCTTGGCACAGGCCGTCGAAGGCGTAATGGCTCCGATAGCTTTTGCATCTCGGAAATTAAAAGGTCCGGAGGCTCGGTATTCAGCTTTCGATTTGGAAGCGTTAGCAGTCAGTTTTGGACTCAAAAAATTTCATATATATTTGGAAGCGGAAGAGTTTGATCTGTATACCGACCATAGTGCGTTGACTAACATGGTGGACATGCAGCGCAATAATGGGCGGCAAGCCCGCTTTGCAATGCAACTTATGTCCTACCGATTCAAAGCGCATCATGTGCCAGGGAAGTCGAATACGATAGCGGACTATTTGTCCCGGTATCCGGCTGGCGAAGTTCCGCAGAAGGAACAATCAGTTTCAATTCTGAAGTCCATTCCAGAACTCTTTTCGAATCTTGGTCTTAAACAGTCAGAGGACCAAGAATTAAAAATAGTAATCGATAAAATTCAAGAGGGTCATCAAGTCCCTAATTATAGCATTAAAAATTCTATTCTATATTATCAGGTCAGAAAAAAAACATTCAGGGCGGTAGTTCCTGAATCCTTGAAATCATTAGTTTTTGAATATTTTCATGCGTCGCTGTTAGGGTCGCATTTAGGAATCTCACGAACAATAAATAAAATAAGAGATTTATTTTATTTTAAAAATTTAAAAGAATTTGTGGTAAAAAACGTAAATTCGTGTACGGCTTGTGCGAGGACAAAGGTCCAACAGCGGTTGCCTGCTGGCAACATGTCGAGTTACGTCTCAGCTCGTCCAGGAGAAAGAATATTCATTGATTTAGCGGGTCCCTTGCCGAGTAGCAATGGATACCGTCACATTTTAGTCGCTATCGACGACTTTTCACGTTTTGTCGTTTTGATTCCACTTAGAAGGCCGACGGCCGAAACTATTGTCTCGAAGTTGCAGGAAAGGGTTTTTAGTAACTTTGGTTACTGGGAAACTGTGGTTTCTGACAACGGTTCTGTCTTTCATTCTAATGTTTACAAAGATTTTCTACTCACGCATGGAATGCATGCTCAATATTTGGTTAGATTTTATCCCAATCCGAGCAAAGCGGAAAGGATTTTACGCGATGTTAAAACGGCTTTAATGGCATTCTACGGTGAAAAACAGTCTAAGTGGTCTACAGGCTTAAATTCAATTCAAATTGGCTTAAATTCGGCTCGTAATGAGTCGACAAAATATACCCCGGCTCAATTGTTTCTTGGGCGGCGGTTAAACACACCAATCAACCTTCATTGGGAGATTAAATATGATGAAGATGGTGGCAATCCCCAGGAATTGTGGGAAAGGGCATTCCAAAACATGCATCATGCAATGAAAATGTCAAAGAAATATTATGACAAGAAGCATGCTAAGCAGGAGTTCGAAGTAGGCGATGTCGTATACTTGAAGGCCTATAATTTGTCTAACGCAAGCAGGAATTTTCAGGCGAAAATGGCGTATAGATTTAATGGTCCGTATGACGTCATTGAAAAGTTGTCACCTGTGACGTATAGAGTCCGTCATCAGGATGACGATTCAGATGTAAAAAAAGCTCATGTTTCGCAGCTCAAGCCATTTAGAGTTACGCGGCAAAGCTCAAGGAGGGATTGATCTTTGTCGGCGAGATCAATGGCAATTTCTGTTAATTGTTTAAATCAATGTTGGTATTAAGGAATGTTTCCAAATTTAAAAGAAAAAAAAAAACATAAAAAAAAAAAAAAAAAAAAAAAAAAAAAAAAAAAAAAAAAAAAGTCTTTTGGTCTAAGCTGGTTAGATAATTTTAATTTGTTTATAGAAATATTTTAAAGGGAACGTTTTATAATCCCTGTTTAACGACGAATAGATAGCGGCGGTGTCTCTCGTCTATTCCTCTTTCTTTCTATCTAAGGTACAGTAAAAGGTTTATTGTTCTTATAGAAACATTTTTTTTTTAAATCAAATCTTTATTCATGTATAAATAAATTTGAAGTTCAACATTAAAATGTCTTTTAATATACATTAAATATTATGTTCAATAGTTTAAAACAAATTATCTTTCTTTCGATTGTTATCTTTTGTAAACAAATCGGGCGGTACAAGTTAATCCGCTTACACGTCAATTAAGTATTTAACTTTTGTCTAATTTTTTTTATTTTTCAATTTTTTTGTCATAATTTCCGGCTTATTCTTCTGTACCTTTGAACAAGTTGTTTCAAATTCAATTTTTTTTATTTTTACGCCTAATGAGCACTAATTACCCGATACTTGATATCAACGTTTTATTCGACATAATCCTCGAAAGTTGTTTACTTTTTCACAATATAAATTTTTAAATTTTCTCAACTTTTTACGGGATATTTTTTTTTAAATGTATTTCTCAATTCTTGTAGCAAAATTTTTCAGCATTAAATACTTACAAATAATAAATTTTCATTGTATAGAAGCGCTTAAAGGTCTACCTATGTTTGTCTCATTTTCATGCTTTACCGTTTATCACTCCCCTTAAAATCGTCGCTATTATAGACTGATGAGGGATCTGCATCGACGACTACTGAGGCTCTTTTTGACGATCGATGGAGAGGGGCCATCTACGGAGTCCAGGGCCATCAGTACGTCCCCCGCCCTGAGGGTTTGTCATGGGGGCGACTGGCGTCGTTAGACGTTCCGGGCGTCACCCGCTTTGACACGTGCCGTGGAGGCGACTGGCGGCGTAGGACGTTCTGGTCGTCTCTACTTTGGCGCATTTTGAGTCTACAGTTATGTCCACCGCAGGGAGTTTATTTTTCCGTCGACCGGTGGCCGACTCTTTAACGGGGGGCAGTGTCACCCCCGGTGACAACCCAAGCCAGGGAGTGGGGACATCTTAGGTCCTCTGGACTCACGGCCCCCACCTTAACTAGGAAGAGACGAAACGCCGCACCGTCGACACCTCGCATAAATTACTCTTTCTTACTTTAAAGTTGCTTACCAGGTAGACCCAATAAAAGACCATTATTGTTTATATATTTAATTGCTCGAGTCTAATAAATCCCGTAAATTGGTATTTCGTTATTTTTTGTTCACTTACCTCTCCTAACTACCCTTTAAACCTTACCCTTTTCTCCCTTCACCTATGTCCCGTGTTTCTCCCTCCGATCCCCGTGACAGCATTTTACACTACGCCATCAAATTCTTTGATAAAAATTAAGGAGGGTTTACATTTTTTTTTCTTTCAAAAAACCACTTTTTAACGCTCTCCCAGACGTGTGTTTCCGGACACACTGTAAAAAAATAAAATAAAAATGAATAATTAAATTGTAATCCCCTTTCTTAAAACTTCCCCCTCCTTGAAAAATCCCCCTCCTACATTGTTCTCTTCAAGGAAGTGCCCGTCGGGGCGAGCTACAAGATTACTACTTTTTTTTCTTCCCCGTCCAAAATTCTGTGTAGGGATTTTTTTAAAACTTGCTAATTAAAATATACTTTTGCCCGAGTCCCTTCAAAACGCTCATTAATTGTTCATTTTCGTTGGTAATAACATGGCTGCGAGGCTTCGCTCAATTACGCTAACAATGAGAAGGATTCGGATCTCCCAATAAATTATTCGCTAATTCGAAATCACCCCTTTTGATTTTCAAACGTAAAAACTCAAACATCACGCTTTAATTTGTGATTAGGAAACCACTAAACCCTCGCTTACCTTAAATAGTATCCTTCAAAATCTTCCTTAATTATTACTTAAGAGAAATTTCGTTAAAAAAACCTTCATTATTCCGTAAACTACATGGTCTTTTATTGGTGGGCCTCTGGGAGTTCCCACCAAGGGGTTCTGGTACTTTGCTTAGGAAATATTTTGTTAATTTTTTGAAAAACACATAACACTTAACGACACAACAACTAGTCAACAAAATATATCGGAAGCTAATTTAAATTTTAAAAACGTTAATTATTCAGTAAAGTATCAAAAATGTGGTAAAAAAGGAACGTTCGATGCTAACTTATCGATTGTTTAGAATCGCGAGGTTATGTTTACATAACCTTCCCTATGACGTCACCAATACTGCCCCGTAAAACAAACTGGGGGACAAAAAAAAGCCAATTCTGGAATTTCGAATTGCAATAGCGAAATTTTCAAGACTCAAAAATAACTTGGGAGACGTAGTCCAGTTGAAGAGTTCATCGGGCAAGTCCAGTTTCGCCGTGATTGTTCATTACTTCACTTACTTAAAAGCCTGGAGCTACGGAGAGTTTTGACATGTTGTCAAAAGCAAACATTTCCAACGTTCTCAGTGAATGTTTAAAATATAGGTAGTTGGAATAAGTCGACAGGAGGGAATCGATCCCAGGCGCGATGCTATTTTAGCGGAGTAGTGAAACGAGTTTCAGAGCCCGGTCAAGATGAGTATCTGATTAATCTATGACTCGGGATAATATCTGAGCCTATAGGATCCGGGGACAGCCTCGGAGACATTTCTTTTATTTTTCATTCCCTTTTTTTTTTTTTTTGCATCTTCGCATAATTAGATGCTTCGTCACGTAATTTCTCTACGTCGCTTTCCATCCCTCCAATCAATATTCAGGATCTATTTTTTTCTTCTTTCGAATTCAATGATTTAATGACCGCCGTCTCATTATTTTGGGCTGTCGGTCTTTTTGTGCGGGTCGTCCCGCTCTCTCTGATTATTCGTGTCCATCGAACGGTCGGCGAGCCACGCCGCACAGTGGGGAAAAATGGCCAAAAAACGGAAAAAATTCTATATCTCGAGAACGGATGGTCCTATCGACCTGAGACTAGTCTCATTCGATTCTAGGTAAAAAAATACATATGTTACTCATAGAAAAAAAAAAAAAAAAAAAAAAAAAAAAATTACCTAATTGCATAAATTGAGCTCTTTAGCGCCAGCTTCTCGAGAGATTGCCGTAATCTTGTCGAACTGGGAAGCCTAGAGGTAACTTCAAGCATCCATCCTTGCTGTAGGCATCCACGAGCATCCCAGTATGGATCATCGAACGTGTATCCTGGTAGGAATAGGGATCACCATTTGTGAATCCCGGTATGGATCATCGAACGTGTATCCCGTTAGGTGTAGGGATTACAGGAAAATCAGTACCTACATCAACAAAGCTTTGGCTTCTTCGCTTAGCGGGAGGTTTTTTTTTTTCGGAAGAGGTCTTAAGTTTGTGATATACGGATCTGAAGAAATCATCAGGTTGTTGAATATATCCGTTGTTGTGGCCAATCTGGAACACTTTCTAGAGTGATGAGCCCTGAAGTATTTATAATCTTTGTTTCTTGCCTCTTGGGCCTCTTCGGATAAAATGCCAATCGGCAAGGCTGCATTTTCAATTATTTGTGACCCGTGAAATAGTATCTTGTGCACTGTAGCAGGAAGGTTGTACCACGGATACAATTTGACAATTAGCTTTGCCGTCTCCTCAGAGAAAGTTTTGAATTTTTCGGAGTCTATTGGTGATTGGCAACAAATCACTTCTAGAATTGTTGCCAATCTAGATATGATATCTTTGTCTATTCCAGTAATTTCGGCTGTAATCAGAGGGTCTTGGAAAAATCTCCGAGATGTATTCCCATCGTTTGTGGTTCCAGTACCTTGCTTTACAAAATCCACTTTCAATCCCAATGTATTTTGGAAATCATCCTGAATCCGCTTTTTTGCTGCATCTTTCAATGGTCTGGTCTCTGCCGATGTTCTCCAAGCTTTAAATTCAAGATTATAAGCTAGTTTTAAAACGAACTCCATAAACCTTATACGTGCATGTAGCGGAGAGATGCCCAAACTCAAAACGCAATCATTAATTGGTTCCATACCAAGTCTGGATAAATCGTTCAATTGGGAGGGTTTGGCACCACATACGACACAGTTACTTGCGGAAGCTGTGTCAGTAACAACCTGGACCACTTTCCCATCTATCATGGTAAAGTGCAGATTATGTTTTATTTCTACTTGGGCATCTTCTCTGAAAATTTTTGTGGAAACTAAATTATTGATTTCCTCCTCCATTCTTTTTTTTTCTTGCCTTATCAGATTGGGTGTTTCAGCTCTGTATTCGAATTTCACAACTCGGCAATAGTTTGTTGACGATGGACGGGGATTTTTCCAAACGCATCTATCACGATTATCCGACGAAGAAAATTGTAACCGTAATGGTACCAAGGATGTCATGAACAGGTGTGCGTCTGATGTACCTTCCACGCTCTCTTCAAATCTTTGCTGGTACTCATTTTGGCCGGAAGCCCCATCACAGCCCCACTTCGAGTCCAGTTCGAGTGTGATCTCGCTTAAATTTTGGAACTCACTTTTCGGCAGCGAGTCGAAAATTCTGGAGGCAGTATGGTCCAATAAATTCTGCAATGGTACCTGGGCCGATATTTCTGTTATATTGACATTGTCTGGATAGCACTGTTTTTTAGCGTCGAGTATACTTCGATAACTGGGAAATATTTTGTAGCCGAGACTGTGGACTGCTCCCCTTATCACTTCGTACTGATCTCTGGATAGTTTTGCTTGGGTGATTAATGCCAAAGCGTGGTTCGTGTCAAAAGACGCTGCTGGTTGTTCAACCCGGGAGGAACTCGAGGCATCTATCAGTGCCTGGGAATGTTCATTTTGGAATTGACGAACTTTGTTTAACTGCGACTTTTTCCCGCATTGCTCAAAAGGCTTGGAGGGCCTACCGCTACCGCGACTGATAGCGGACCCATCATTATCAGAATCAATATTACCTTCGTTCTCATCATCGTACATTAGGACCTCGAACTCGTTTTTTAACCAATCTGAATACTTGGTTTTAAAAACAGTTTTGTTATAGCCAACGGATTTTAACCTTTGATTAAAGCTTCCTTTAAACCGCTTACTTACTTCTTTAACAATCCTTGCACAGAAGTCATCCGTCATAAAAACACCGTGGCGTTCTTGTAAATACCTTTTGATATCACCATCGCCAAAAAAAACTTCAACTAAATGAGAATACGGAATTTTAAACGAACTCATTTTCGCAAAAGCAGAACTGATGTTTGCTGAATACAAGTCTTAATAATTGTGACAAAACCGGATTAGTTTAAAATAATGATTTGTTTACTTTATTAATACTCGTGCTTATCGCTCCCTATGTTAATACTGTATTTATCGCTTCTCGGAAAAAAAAAAAATTCATAACTCACCAATTCGGTTGAGCTCGGGTACCAATTTTTTATAGAACCTTTATTAGAGTATCTAGATTCAGGAAAAAATTGTCTCAGACCGTAGGAAGGCGTAGCTCGTTTTTTTTTATCAGAATATCCGACGAAAAATTTTTTTTGTGTGCGAGTTCAATTGACCTTGATTTAGAATCTATTATTGTATACGCTAACGTAAATACTACTAATAAATATGAGAAACATATTTTATAAGTGAACCGAGATGAAGAAATTCATCAAATTAATTTTTTCCAGCATTTCCCCACTGTGCGCCGGGGTGAACGCGGAAATATCTTCCAGATCCCGTAGAGGAAATGGAGGAATTTACCGAATAGTTCGTCTAGAAGAAATAGTGCCATCCATCGTTCGCCCCCTTGGCAGACTCATCAGGTTGAGTCTACTGCCTTGCAAGTAAACCTTTTGAGGTTTCATCGAGGACTCTAGTTGTCTCCAGTTTCAAGTTCTTCGTTCAAGGTTTTAGCCCACCATGTTGGTTCGTTAGAAGCGAAGAGTATCGTATAAAATGAGTAACACTATCGTTACATTGATTAAAATTTATCACCGCACTCTAATGACATAAGGTTGAATATGAGATTTTCCTCAAGTCTATTTCTTTAACGTATTATAATAATTACACAATCTGAGTGGTTTGTGAAACGTCGAGAGACAAAGGAAGTCGAAGCTATTATAAGAAGGAAATTAATAATCGAGAAAGACGTTTAAAGGAGGAAAACGGGACTCGCGGGGGCCCTAAGGATGCGATTAGAAGGCAGGAGAGTGAAGAGGTTAAACAGGTGAGCTTTGCGGCTATGGTCGAGATCAAAAGGATGTCATGTCAAAGGTAAAAGCTTCTTATATTTTCTTCACTGATGACCTGTCAACCCTCCCTCATATTGATTCAGGAAAAAGGTTTTACGGGAAGAAAACAAAAATTATAAAAAAGTCTATTGAGGGCGGCGTGGATCTTCGGGGTCATCAGACCAAAAGCAAATTCTCCGTTAAATAATCGAAATCGTTTGATTAACTAGCTGTAGTAAATCACCAAGTACCACGACTCCTCATTTTCCATTTGGAAAAAAAAAACCTTGATTCTTTCTTGGTTTAATTGTTTTGTCACGACTCCTCCAGCAAAAAGAGAAAGAATTCATAATTCCAGAAAAATCCGCGTCCTTGTTGATCCATTCAAAACATCGATTTTGACCAAGGGATACCTTGAAAGGCGTCAGATGTAAAATGTTAAATTGACCATTGAAAGATAGGCGTGGAAGCGATGATTTTTGATATTTGATCGGCCTTCAGGTGCATTTTGAAGTATTACCTTTCAAGGATTTCCTACACCCTCTTCTCATTATGTTATAATGGATTATTGAGTTTTGATCGAAGATATAAGTAACTATAGAGATTAAGTTTATTTAGGCTTCAGGGAAAAGAACTCTCATTCTTTTTGACTAGCGTACTAAGGACATTCGCCAGTGTGTTCCCCGCCCAAATCAGGGTGTTAAAATATCTAAAAGAAAGTTTAAAAAAATATGCTTGAAATTTTATAGATTGATTTAAAACCGGTTTTAGGTATCATTAACGTTTGAAAATGGCCGTGTGCATTATGCCTGCCTATAATAGTCGGGACAGGTCGATTACATCTAAATGGTCGTGGGCTACTTTGAACCGGTATATTTGCTCTTATTAATTATCTATTGTAGATTGTGTAGAAGGAAAGGCATATTTAATATCTACATTTCGATGAAATTCTAGAGTTTTCGAAGAAGGTTTTTGTTCTCGCGTTTTTGTCGAAAACCGGGCGGCCGTTCCCGGAGACTGATGGAACTTTCTCCCGGCTGGCCTTGCTTGCGCTGACCCCATTTATCTTGTTTTGGGAGAGAAAAAAAATGTTTGCCCATTGACGTGTTGTCTATGAATTTTATTTTCTACAACTCCTTTAATATCGAAATAAATTAAATCTTAGTCACACGTGTTACAAAGCAAGCGGACCTACTGTAATTTAATCTGTGAATAAATCTTGGACGGTCAATTAAATAGAAAAACCTCAATTTTTTTATGCCGCCTTTGGTTTCAAACTCTCAAATATGTGAGGGGCCTGACAAACTGGCTGTTTTCGAAGTTTTTCGGCGGTGAAAAAAGAAAAAGCGCAAATGTCAGCTACCTCTTAACCTCCGCGCTGCACAACGCGAGCTCAGCGCGTCGGATGACGAAGGTGGAGAATGCCTTGCAACCTAGAAAAATGCTGGTAAAAGCCTCCCTGGCGAACAAATAAAAGGAAAGGCTGTTTTTCGAAGAGAAGTAATTCACGGGGCGCGTGAGTCGGATTCAGGAAGGTCGGACCGTGGGATGTCCTTCCTTTTCCATTCCGTTCCCGTTTTAAAGCCTCATGAGCGATGTCCATATTTCGCACTTCGCCGACCCTCCCAAATGTTAAGCTAGGTCGCATCTCAGAAAACCGAATGTTTTCCAATATTTACTTGTTTCAGTGCATGTTGGAAATTAGAAAAAAATGTGGAAAAGTTAAAACCTCCCTGACCCATCATGACGTTAAAAAAAAAAATCGGGATTCAAGCCCTGGAGATAAAGTTCATTCGTGGGTAAATTAAATCGTCCTGTCACGGGTAAATGTGAACATTCTCGACTCGCGCTTTTATCTTATAGGAAACATTCTGATCGTTGACGCTGCGGAAGGGCGAAAGAAACGCGAGTTAATTATTGTTCGCTTTCAAACGACAAAGGGTTCAAAGGGCATCAGAATCAGCCCTGAAAATAAAAACCGTAGAACGTCCAAATTTGCTACGCTCAATTTAACGTTTTCAACCTAAATACGGTTGTATTATTTAATAATAAGGGGAAGATAAAAGGAAGAGAAGAATCAATATTGGAAGCTGGGTAGGTCGAGTTAAGCTAGAATAATGTTGTAGCCGGGTCCACTGTTGACAGAGGAAGCCGAGGCACGGCAGAGCGGCCTCTCCTCGACTGCTTCGTGCAGTGGGGAAGAAAAGGAAGCAAACGCTACCCGAGGCAGCTTCGGACATCACCGAATAATCCCGTCCACACCGGAACAAACGACTTTCGACCCGATCGCCGAATTCTGTTCACCCTCTCTGACGCTTCTGGGCTGGATTCCTCCCCTCGGAAGCGAATGCCACGGGTTGCCTCGTTCACCTGCTTCTGCCAGTGTGGGTCCTGCTTAAAGACAAATGGAAACCCGTGGAACTATTCTGTCGTTAATTCTAAAAATCAATCGAAAACATTTTTCCGGTGGACCTTTGTTTATCGTTTTAACCTGATACTATCGCCGGGAGTCAAGTGGTCTGGACAATGGGGAGAGGCCGTTGAAAGACCCATGAAGGAACTTTAGGATTAATGTCCTGCTTTAAACCCAACTCGGGCACGGAGAATTTAACCCGCCTCTAGAGAAAAACGGAGGAAGGCCCGCTACTTTTTATTTTTTTATTCCCCCCACCTTTTGTTCCAACTCCTCATGAACCGTAACGCTTAAATATTTTAGGCATTTCTGAGCGTAGAAAAATTAATTTACTTCAATATTTCGTAAAGCAGGATATTTTTGTGGACTGGATTTGACGCTTATCGGAGAGAGAGGATCATAAGGGGAGCACATCCTGCCTACCAAACGCTACAGGAGCATTATTTTGACCTCACGCCCTTTTTTTTCTCCCCTTTTTTTACTCGGGCATAGAAAAATGCCGAAAGAGACGAAAAAGAAATTGATGGCGAACCGCGAGGCCACCACGCCGTGAAATGTTCAAGTCAAATTGCAACCCCTCATCTTCACAGTTGCTTCTACCCCTTTCCAACTCTGTAATTATTCACCTTTTCGCGCCATCTTTTTAGGCCTTATTTAGCCTATGAGAGCCCTCCGTTCGAGGAGTCCTGAAGGTTCCTCTGTGCTTTACTTGAAAATCTAAAGTAAGGGAAAGCAAAAGTTCATAAATATCACTCCGCTTTCGATAAAGCGTTGGAGCAAAAGATTCCGTCTAGTATTTTGCAATATTTTCCGGGCTTGGGAGTTTTGGGAGGTTCCATAAAAAAGCCCGGATCATACAGGCTTTGCGTGGTGAAGGGCTCGGAGCTAAGGAGTTGCCCCTCTGGAGAAAAAGACAAAGGAAACCTTAGGTTTTTGCTTTTTTTAATGGAGAGGTGGACCCTCGTTTATTTCGAACTCCGAGTTTCCTTCCCGTAGCCACCGTCCGTCTTTCCTCCTCTGCAAACGCCGAATACCAGGTAAGCATCCTTGGGTTAGATAAATAGTTTTCATATATTTACAGACCACCCAATTTTTTAAAAGAAAATTTATTTTTTTAATAAACGACGAAAACTTTTAAGGGAAAAAGGAAAAGGTCGAATATGAAAGTATTTGATCAAAAGAATCCGAATCAAGGAAGGCGACTTTTATATTATAACGAATATATTTATGATGATAAGAAGGAAAAAAAATTTTAAAGGAAACGCAGCAGACTGAAATGAAATCGGAATCGATCAACAATTTTCAGATGAAAGAGATTCGTGATGTTAAAAAAAACGTATTTAACTTAAACGTTTTTTTTTCCTCTCTCGGTGAAAAGGAGGGAACGCTTAAGGGGATAGTGGAACTAGGCATCCGACAGAGAGGGAAGATAGCATTAGAGAGAGAGAGAAGTTCAAATTTTAGGCCCCTCTAGCTCTGTCAAATATCATCCGATTTTAATTTTGAAAAGTGATTTATTTATGTTACAACATTTTGAATAGCTGTAGGCAGCAAAATTATAATTTTTCCGGCCGGAAAACGGAAAATTTTCTCGGAAAATTTTTTTAATTAAAAATTCAAAAATGTCTCTAAGCACCCGGTATCACCAAAAATTACAGAATCCATATCTGTTTTCAAAATTCAAATCGGTTGAAAACTCGCGTCCGAAACCGAAAAATCGGCAAACTTCAAAGGAAAAATGGACGCCGTCCACCGTCTATGATTCCTTCCTCACTCCTCTACATTTCAACATCTTGACTCTCGGAAATTTTTTACATTTCGTTTTTTGAATTTTTTTTCATTCTGTTTTTTGAAACTATCAAGGGATGTTTCTCGCAATCCCAAATTTAATACCGTCGTCAATAATTTGTGCATACATTTAGGTATATTTTTTTTTTATATTTTTCTGTAAAAGTTGATAAGTACTTATCGAAAATTTATTAGAGAAACAAAAAATTATGAGCTGTTTATGAATACCAGAACTCCCTATGACAAAAATATGGAACAGGGCGGGTAGCAACAACGGGGTGGGGTGTACCGCGCTTGGAGTTTGGACCCCTGAGCGCGGTATTTCTTATCGTTTATCAATATCGAAACTTTTTTTGTCTATTCACTATTCTGTGACACGTTTTTTAACTGTGATTTTTTTTGAACTGTGTGTTTTTTTTTAATTGTGACACGTTTTTATTATACGTCGGTCTCAAAATGAAAATAAGCAGAAAAGGAAAAAATCATTTATGTTTGAATGCTAAAAGAAAAAATCGCATATCAAATATTAATACTACTGCCAAGTACAGGGACAGTTACAACTGACAGGACGAGACATTTGCTACTTTGTAACGTACACAAAAAACGACCTGACTTACGAGACAATACACAAGGACGACGATTTTTGGCAAAGCAGCCTCCCGAAATTAATATTCTTTTTCAAAGAATGTATGTTGCCGGAAATTATCGACCCTAGGCATCCTAGGTCCATGCCGATTCGAGAGCCCGATCAGAATTTTTCCCCCGATTTTTGTACTCAATAAATTTTACAATTTTACCTTGGTTTTTTTCTTTTTTTCTTTGATTCCAGTTCTGATAATTTGGGATTGTGAAAAACATTCCCTCTGTAATACTCTATAGTTTCGATAATATTACCAATAATCAATTTTGGGATTATAAGTAATAAACCTATCTGCGAGGAAGTTAACCTGCCGGGATGAGCTCCAGACCACTTTTTTTTTCTTCGATACCAGTTCACACAAGGGGTATTTGGGAAAAATTTTTTAAGTTTTTTGTCCAAAAAAAATTTTTTTTTTTAACAAAAAAACTTAGTTGTTTTTATTTTGATTTGTGGGATGGTCCTAGGGAACAAACAAAACTGATTTTCCGGTCTAGCTTTCGGTATATTTAACACCATCATCAGGACCTACAGACATAATATAAATACGTTATTTAGTTTCTTTAAAAATTACTTAACATACCTTCCAATCATGATTAACATTGAAGGTTACATAATTTAAAAAACGACGAAAAAAACAAATTAAAAGACGATATAAAAATTTCGTGATTCATTGCATCGGGTTATCACGTCTTATCAACATGTGGTTGACCCGGAAGACAATGTTTGATAATCGATTATTTAAATTAATAAAATTATATGTTCTGTTTTACTAATAAAATCTAACTCGTTATAAATAAATAAATAAATAAAATAATTAAAATATAAATGATAAATATAAACAAATTAACAACTCGACTAGAAGATTTAAACTTGAAAAACATTAACTTTTGGAAAAGAATTTTGATTCGACAATTGAAAACCCGCGAAATTACAAATTGAGCAAATATTATCATGATTTTAAATTAGTTAAATTATCACAGTTTTAAACATTTTTTCTTTTTTCTTTTTTCTTTGAGATATCTACCTTAAAAATTAAATAACAAATTAAAATTTTGTATGACTAGTTTTTTATATCACATTAAATGGAGAAAATTTTTCGAAAAAAAAAAGGAAAACCTGGAAAATTTTTCGAAAAAAACTTTGAAATTTTTTTGGACAAAAAACTTAGAAAATTTTTATTCTTAGAAACGTTTTTTTTTTCTTTTTGTGATGCCCAGGATGGGGGTGTTTGATGGAAGACATCTGGCAACACTGCATTGCTTGCGGACGCTTCCATTTTTCCTTTGAAGTTTGCCGATTTTTCGGTTTCGGACGGGAGTTTTCAACCGATTTGAATTTTGAAAACAGATTTGGATTCTGTAATTTTTGGTGATACCGGGTGCTTAGAGACATTTTTGAATTTTTAATTAAAAAATTTTCCGAGAAAATTTTCCGTTTTCCGGCCGGAAAAATTATAATTTTGCTGCCTACAGCTATTCAAAATGTTGTAACATAAATAAATCACTTTTCAAAATTAAAATCGGATGATATTTGACAGAGCTAGAGGGGCCTAAAATTTGAACTTCTCTCTCTTTCTAATGCTATCTTCTGTCTCGCTAAAAAACTCCACACTTGACAGGGACTTTCCCCTTAAGTCATTTTCGAGACCGCATTCAATTCGTAAAGCCCACTGTACATAAATCACGGTTTAATTAATATCTTCCAATTTGAGAAAATCTCATGGAAATTTATTAGGACGGAATTTCCACTCCGTTGTTAAATAATGGGACGAACACGCGATAATTAAATCGCGAGTATCTCAGTTTTCGCTTTGTTACGATAGGCCCTGACGTCGGCTCCCCTTTTACCAGAGACGATAAGCTTCCTACAGGGAAAACTTCCAACTGTCAGCAAACGACCACCAAGGCGATTTTAACATATTTACCAAACAAGTTACCTCTAGGACTTTTCAGGCGTTTTAATCTGAGAAACCTTCTCAATTTTGTTACTTTTCAAACCACTAGATGGGGGGCGAATCGTGGTTTGTTTTGGTGGAAAAACGTTTCATGTAGGTAGCGCTTTTACTTATGCATCTTCTCTTTAAAACTTTGTTGGATTTTGATGTCTTTTCGGTTTTTTTAAAACAAGACAAAGAAGAAAAAGGAAAGTTTTTATAAGGGATTTTTATAGAAGGGCTTGCGTGTACCCTTCGTCACAGCGCCCGAACGTTTACACGAATTATAGATTATTTTCGCATCTCCCGCCAAGCGCTACGACCCTCAAGGGTCAATCTACCTTACCGTAACCGGGATAAAAATGAATATTTTAAAACAAAAGGGCCTCTAACAAATACGAACGGAATCCAAGAACAAGGCTTTTACTTCGAGATCAAAGACAGTATTACCCAGGCGTCCGTTCTATTATTCAAAACGACCAGATAAAAGTCTTCCGTTAAAATATAAACATTTGAAATTCAATAATTTTCATATAAACAAACTTCAGGCTCGTTTAAAAGGGGCTTATTGGGGATACGTTTTCTGACAGTTCCAGGTGGAAGTAATTAATATTGTCGGAACTTATTTGGAAACATTAATTCGTTGTGTTTTGGACATTCGAACGCAGGACACGCAAGTGAGAGGAGAGAAAACTTTGACGAAAAACTTGCTCCACTTGGCCGATCTACCGTTGGCATTTTGTGGACGAGTCAAAGGTACGCGAGCCCCTACTGTTGTTCCAACCTCCCCCCCCCCATTCTATATAAAAATTATTATGTTCTTGGGTTTTCTTTTTGGGGACGATAGACAAAAGAAAAAACCGAGTATCTTCGTTTCTGAGCTTCTCCGTCGGGCATGACGTCACAGAATGTTGGTTAAGTCGAACTCGGAAACAAATCCTCTGGAAGCGCTTATCCTCCGGAAATCTTCAGGTAATCCTTCCGGAATCCTTTTCCTCCCCTCAAAATCTCAACCACCCACGTCTTCTGGGGGGAAATTTTTGACACTCCTTAAGGCGTCTCTGGGCGCACCTCTACGCGTTTATAATTCAAATACATACGGAATAAGGTTCGACCGAAAAAAAAAAGCCACTCCTTTTTCCACGTTTTTCTTTAAAAGGAGTAACGCCATTTGTTCTGTACCTATTTTCTTCGCCGAAATATGACTTTTGAGTGGGCGGCATTTGAATCATTTTTTTTCACTACCTTTTTTTCTGGACATACATATGTTTTATTCAAAAATTAAGATGCTAACAATTTCTTTTCTTATCCAAAACAGATTTACCAACACGAAAATTGAAAATTGTCGACTATGATTACGAAATTTTATCAAAAAATTAAGTTTTTTGTCATGGTGGTTGCGCGAAATTTTATTCCCGAGGAGTTAATCCCCCTTTGCTTCTCCGTCCTTTGACCGAAAATCGGATTTCCAAGAGAAAATAATTTCTCATTCCCTCGGCTAAAGTTGGAAACGGAGTCGAAATAAATCATGAATCAAAAGAACAATCAATCCAGAGTAAAAGAAACTTTTATCATCCGAGGGGTTTGAACCTCCTTGAAATCCTGACGCGAGATAATATCACAATTATTTACTTGTTATATCTTCTCGTAAAGTTAGGTAATTGTGGCGAGGACGGGGGAGAGAGAAGACGCCTTAGAAAATAGGGTGTCATATTATTCCAAGCAAAAAAAAAAACATTATAAAACGAGTTTTTCTTTTATTTTTCATCTTGTGTTTAAAATGTTAAAATAATTACTTCGCTTTCATCGTTTGCCCAGTTTTATTCTTCATTTTACGATTATTTAAATCGAACGCTCACTTAAAAACGTATTTTCTATCTTTTTATTATTTATAGGACGCCCGGGGCGTAAAATACGCGACTGTGCATACTTGAAGATTTTTACCTTTCTTAACAATAAAACAATAAGCTATTGAATTACCCACCATGAACGGTTTATGGTTCTGTAGTCTGTGGCACACATAGCCAGTTTCTTCCGGGACGGTTTTACGCCGCATTTTCATCTACTTTTCGCACTTGAACAGTTGAAAGTGCTGAGTTTTTTTTTTTTTTTTTTTTTTTTCAAAAATCGCAAAAATGGCGGAGATCTATCTGTTGGATCGTCACCGAACATTCCTTTTATAAAGTAGAATTTTGGCGCGCACTCCGTGTAGGTTTGGTTTTAATCTGCCTTGATGCTACAGATGATCCAAGCACGAGGAAACTGTAGAAAGAAAAGCTTTTTTGTTGTTTCTAATTTATTAGTAATTAAATAACTTTGAAAGGCAAATCCGCTTCTGGATAAACGCCCGTTTCTGTCGGCACAACTGGTGTTTAGAAGGGGTTAGCTTTCGGGGGTTGTTCGGCCCTCTTGGCAACTTCAGATTTATTGAATGTGGCAAGTCTTAAATTGAAATGAATCTTTGACTTAAATGCGGTTTAAAGTTAACTAATTGGTTTTATTTTTTCAGAAACTTCAAACGATAGGAGAGGACTTCTGCGGTCTTGATGTGAATACGCCGTTGGGTGGCGAAACGCCGATGACGGCGGTCCCCGTCCTTCTTGTCAATCAACATCTGACAGCAGTCGCAGCAACTTCCACTGGAGATTACACCGTCGTCTTCCTCGGTACGAGCAACGGACGTCTCAAAAAGGTCAGTTTATTCATTGCTCGAATCTTCAAATCGACGAAGCTTTTTTCCACTCAACCTTAAATGATCGACTCGAAAACGAATAATCCGAACGGGTCCGTTCTGTGCTCATTCTTTCGCCCCGACTAGAGTGCTCAGATCTTTAAGTTGTACGTAGTTTTCTCTCACTCCACCATGACTTGCACCTTCCCCTTCTCACAAAAACTGACCCGTCCGTCAAAACTTTTTCTTCCTTTGTCCATTTCGGTGAACTAATCGGTTTTTGATGAACTACATTCCCAACGCGGTTTTTCCACATTGAACGTAAACGAACGGTTTGCTATCCAACAAACAACTAACTAAATTTAAATTTTAGAAATGAATTAAATTGGATTAGGGAGGATATTACTCAAGCCCGGATCCCGAACGTTGGTTTGCGGTCTACCCCTTCAGGGCCATGATATATTTTGGGTTCTGAGGTTCTTGGAAGCAAACCGAGAATCTTTATCTCCACAATTTGCGTTTCCAGTCCGTAAATTTCTTCCGTAAAAAGGGCTCCACTCCGTCAAGGTCCAGAAAAAACGCCTAGCGAGTGCAATAAGCCCATAAGAACGTCGGTAGCCCTCAAAAAGTACTCGCTAGAGACGATATGAAGAAGAACAACTAGCGCTTCGCGTTAGACCCTTCCATTGTTCATCACTGTTTAGCGCCCTCTTAAATCCATTTGTTTGGTTGGCAGGAGTGGCCTGTCCTTAAAAAAGCATTTGACTAGTGGGGATGAGGGTTCGCTTTCGATTCGTGCACAAAAGAGCGGGAACCGATGGATCGTCTTCTGCTTCGTCAAAATGTTCTCTTTTGGCTAGCTAATAGCACCACTGGCTATTAGCCCGTGTTAGCCACTGAATGATCGCATTTGTCGTTCAAGCGATTCTGCTGCTGATTACCTTTCGTTTAGGAGGCGTGCATTTATGAGCAACAAGTGCGCAGGGTCACGTGAACACATCGATTTCTAACTATACCATACGGATCGAATTCTCTCAAGTCTCCGAGGGAGAAACATTCCTGTTCCTTGAAGGGAAAGTAACTGCTTTACGCTCCCTCACTTACCCCAACCCTCGACGCTAAAGGTGGGGTTCTTTACCAAAACTTCAAAACTTTACCCTCGAGGCGTATTATTTTCAGAAAACTGGAGGGAGAGGTTTTTTCTTTCTTTTATCACCCCGATGAAACTGGTTTTCTTAATTGACTATAGCTAAATAATCGCCTTTTTTCTTTTTGGAAATTCTTCTTTTGCTGGGATCGTAATTTTTTCTACTGCAGCAGAATCGTAGATAGTCCTGGATAATTTCGAAAGGAAAGAAAGATCCTTCGCGAGCGTATTAACCATTCTATCTCCCCGATGTCCTTTCGCGTTGAACGAGACGGAGCAAATCAATCGGCTCTACGTCTCGATAAACTGGAAGAAAAGGCCAAGCTCGCTTTGTTCTAATAACCATGAACGGCTGATGCCGGAACCGGCCCATTATAGTTCCGTAAAAGAAGGAAAGAAATAATTTTTCCCCCCCACATAGACCTCCCGCACAATCGATTTTTTTCTCCTTTGATTGTAGAGAGTCTCAGCTGTTTGTTAACTTCCGTAAAGAAGTTATTGTGATACCCTCCACGTAGGGTTTTTGGGGAAGGGTCTTCCAGACCCCAATTGAAACATTACCAATCTCAATGCCTGTGGTTAAAAAAAAAAACTTTTTGGAAAGCACTGGACAAAATCAAGATGAATTTTCAACCTCGTTTTTCCACATTCACTTTTGTTCTACTCAACAAAATCTCCTTTTACTTTAAGAAAATAAAACTAAGTACTGGTTCTTAAGCGAAAATTTAATAATTGCCTACCTTCTAAAAGTAGTTTTTTAACACTAGCTTGGAATTTTTTTTCCTTCTTCTTTTGCATATTGATCTAAATGGGGAAGTTTCGTGGTCAATAAACCGTGAAAAATGATTAAAAAATGGGTGTTTCTTTACCAATAAACTATAAACTGGCTTTTCTGTAGCGAAAGATGTGGAAAACCCGGTGAAAAACTGAGTGGAGTACCATAAAAACAGGGGTGGTATATCAAGGAAAATGTCCTAGTTTAAAAGATGGTTTACAGAACGAAAAACGAAAGAAAATCAACCGAAAATGAACCGAAAAAGGAGAAAGAATCGAGAAAAACGTTAAAAAATCCGGGAGTGCAAAAAAAGAGTCCTCTCGGCTTCCCACTGCGGAGTTTAATCTTATTTTGATTTAACGTTGTCCGCCGCTTTTCAATGGAGATTAATAAAGCATTTGTCTATTATCTCGAAGCTGTAATGTACTATCTCGGTCTAAAGCGGGAGCCCCATTGATAGCGCCGCGTCTTATCTTTTGTCCGCTAACCGCTCAATTATTAACAGTACCACTATAATTTAATTATTAGCCTTCGTTTCACTAGCTTCATTGTAATAAACTTAAAAATTCTATGGGGAAAAAAAAGGCGGGATAACAAAATGTTCCAGTCGTTCCGACTGGCGGGGGATTGGAGGACTAATTTAGTTGAGATCATTTAAATCGCGCCTTTTGCCAACTTTTTCGATATTCATTGTTGCCATACTAGAAAATGTGATGGTGAGTCCATATTTTGTGGAGGCGGAAGTTCTAAGGTAATAATTGCGTAATGTCGATTGTTCGACAGATGTGCATCTGGAATCCAAGGTCGAGTGACTCGTTCTAACAAGCCTTATTGGACGTTGCCGTTTTTTTTTTATAGAGGGCTCTTGGATTGACCTTTCTGTCACTTCCCAGCTCTTTAGCTGAGGAATTATTTAAAACTCTTTCCATTTAATTTAAATGTCCTAACACCAAGAAAAAGTAAGGAAGTTAACTAGTTAGAAGAGCTTCCAACGAAAACTTCCTTAATGAGAAGGAACAATATAAGAGGGGGAAGTATAAAGGAAAGGAGGGGGAAGTATAAAGGAGAGGAAAGTATAAAGATCAATATTCGAATTGATCCTTCTCTAAAACTCGACGTGGAGGGTAAAACAATTACTTCTTTAAGGAAGGTGAAAGGAATTCTCCTGTTTTTTCAAGGTAGGTATTAAAGTATCTTAAGGATTCCTCAAACGGAGGGCTCTTATTGGCCTAAGAAAAGGAATCCTTCCGATTTCCCGATTTTCACTTAAATCCTGACCTTAGTCAAGGAACGGACAAGGGATGTTCAAGGTATCCTCTTGGTTAAGGAAAGGCAACATGTGTTTTCCCGATTCCTCCCTCTAGTTGGAAATGAACCGTTTCAGTATTAAAAGTCTAGATTTATTTTATTTGAAATCTTTCGTATGAGAGTCTAATTTTTATTCAACGGAATCCACGTTCGTCGGCGTAGTTGAATTTTTCATTCGCATATAGGATTCTGTTCTGTAGGTTCATATGCATTTTACACGGGGAACTATTGTATGTTGGCTGTGGGGAATTTGCGTTTACCTGTTAACACCGACCCAATCATATTCGCGGACAATCATCGGCTTCCTCTTGAGAGTTCCCGCGAGGTTTTCCACATATATAATTTACACAGTCAAGTTTAAGCACGACCGTTTTTATGAAATATCTCGAAAACTATGAGGTTTAGGGCTAAAGATACTAAGTGATAAAATAATCTAAATTAGATTTCCTACAAATCATTTTTAGTACATGACCTTCCTAAAGTGGACGGTTTCGGAGTTATATAAACCTAAAAAGTTGTTCATTTTTGATAATAGCGAATCCGGGCTATCGGTCAATATATCTGGAATGTAAAATTTACAGTCAGATTTACACCAAATACATACTATTTTTTTAAGGAGGTACTTTGATACTTTCACCCTTTGCGAGAGGTGCATCCCTTCATCCCTTGGGCAGAAAGCCCATTTTATTTCTGCCTTGATACTTATAAAAAATTTTGAAAAAAAAATTTTTTTTTCGAATAAAACTACGGGGTCTGGAAGACCCATCCCCAAAAAACCGCCGTGGAGGTTAAAACATTAAGGAAGTTAAATAGGAACATTTTTCTAAATACTTGAAATTATTCTTCCCCTCCATTGTACTTCCCCCTCGTTTATACTTCTCCCTCCTATATTGTTCCTTACCTTTAAGGGAGTTCCGTCGGGGCTCCTGACTAGTACTTTTTAGTAGATAGCCGGGTAATATCTGAAATTCAAAAACAAAAAGTTTTTTTGTATCTCCGAAAGCCAAAATTTTAGCCAAATTTTTTACTGATTAATTTTTGTTCTAAATATCATTTAGATTATTTTTGTACTTACTATCTATTGCTCTAAACCTCACAGTTTTCGAGATAATCGATGCGAATTTTTTCCACTCAAATGTACGAAAATACTTTTCCAATAAATTGAATCCCTCCGTAGGCGTTTGACATTCATCAGAGTGTTTAATTTTAGAATTAAATTTGACAGAGAATTTCTGTCATTCTTCAAATTCTTTTTTTTTTAAGCCCAAAATAATTTAATGACAGGCACGGCAACATTTTGTAATATCCCAATTCCATACGATTAGCGGATTAATAGGATTTAACTCTTCAATCACGTATTTTACATGCCGAAATTTGATTTATTTTTGGATTAAATGGTCTTATTGTTTATTTCATTAATTTTAAATTCACCGAAATTCGTTTGAGGATTTTATTTTTATTTATTCATCGACATTTCCAACTGGCGTAGGTTTTGTCACACTTTCCGACCTTCTATTGTGCATTATTTATAAATTAATGGGCTTCTGTGTATAATTTAGATTTTATAACTTTTCGGATCGTCTAAAATCTATTAATTTTATGACCTCAAGTCATTTACTATTTTTATTCTGGCCGATTAACTTTCATTTTATTTTATTGTGTATTAAATTGATTAATTGTTCGGCCGAATTTTGGAGCCTATTCTATGAATTTCGGGCGTATTCTTTGATTTTTCGCCCGAAAAGCATCGTTTTACCTTAAAAAATGAATAAAGTACTTTTTGTAGGAAATTTAATTTCCTATAAGTCTGCATTTATTCATTTTTTTGTGTAGTATCAACCGTTTAGAAGATGTGAGCGGAAAAAGATTACTTAAGTAAAATATCTCGATAACGGCTGGCCTGGGAAGACCCTCTCCAAAAAACTGAACATAACATAATAACTTTATTTTGAAAAAGTTAAAAGTCAATACTAAATCTTATTAATATTATCTTGAAAAATTCTATATTTCTCTCTGAATTTTATTTTTTGAGGTAATAATAATGTTTGCCCGAGTTTAAGGGGGTGGAGGGAAAAAATCCAGCATCTCGTGAATTTATTCTCTTCCTGAAAAGGCCGATAAATTTGATTTTACTTTCATAAGCTTTTGCAATGGCATACCAGAGGAAAAGCAACCTTTTACGTTATTTCTCTCGGCATTTTCCCTTGAACGAATTTACATGGTAAAAGGGTTGAAAAATATGTATACGTTTGAGTTCGTTTGACAAAGGTACTTAATTATTTTTTCTTTATTTCATTTCCGCCATTTTTTCCTTAAAGAAGTTACTGTGATACCCTCCACGTCGAGTTTTTGGGGAAGGGTCAATTCGAATATTGATCTTTGCCGATCTCAACTTTGTCCTTGGTGCCGTCCGGCCGTAGCATTTTTTTCCGGCCACAGTTTTCGACCGATTTTCACCAAATCTTCACAATTTTCTTTAGTCGGTGAACAAGAAAGTAACGAGGGCGGTTTATGAATTTCGAAAAAATGGCGGAGATATGTAAGTCATTTTGATGTGAAATTTTAAAAAATTTGCTGCGGCCGAACCGGTGGTCCTATTTTTACCAAGTTTTCGCCAATTACTCCTTATATTTAAAAAAAATTTTTTAACACTTCAGGAGAAATTTTATACTTCCGCCCCCTACGAGAGGGATATCCCTTGGGCAAAAAGCCCATTATTTCTACCTTGATACTTCGAAAAAATTTTGAAAATAAAAATTAAATAAAAAACACTTAAAAAATATTTGAAAAGAAAATATTTTTTAAAAACACTTAAAACAGAAACATTTTTTGAGGAAAAAAAAGGAAAATCAGTCTTCTATTCAAAAATACTTGAAATTAATACTTCCCCTCCTTTATACTTCCCCCTCCTTAAGCTTTCCCCTCCTATATTGTTCCTTCTCTGGTTGGTTCGATTTCATACAATTTTTATTGGATTTGAATTTTTTAAAATGTAGAAAGCGTAGAGAGAAAAAAAATTTGTTCTAAGGGGAAAATAAAAAAAAGGGGGACATGGCTAAGGTCGATGTAACGTGAAGAAAAAGGAGCGAGCGGCCTTGCAAGGACGTCTAATCCGCAACTGGAGGCACAAGTGATATTTCCTTTCTCAGATCCAAAATGTTAATTAATCCATTAGTGCCATCGGATTTTTTTTCCTGTCTTCAAAACTTACGAGGCTCTTGATATAACGCCGGACTCAATTTTCATTCAGAAATCCTAATTAATTACGACGTTTCCATAAACCATAAAACCTTTTCGCCAAGTCTATTCAAGGAGGCCTTTTCCCGCTCGTTCATTGTCCCGCCCCCAGCCGCCTCCGGAAGCTTCAAAAAACACGAGTTCCTTTGGATTTTAATTGTATACGACGACTCTCGCAATTCAATTTAGAATCCTCGCGACAGTTCTTTTATGAGCGGATATTCAACTCCTCTTTTATTGTTTTAAATTTTTTTGAAAAGAGAAAACCCTCGTTTTTTATTCTTCCTTTTAAAAATAGTTAGTCACTGCCTTTTGTTTACAATTTTGAAATTTAGTTCGAATTGCCTAGAGAGAAAAAAGAAAAGTACGTTTGAAGTGTAAAACAATAGAAGTTTGAGTCATTATATAGGAAAGCACATTCTGTATTAGAAAGGATTGAATAAATCACAATCTCATCGTTAACAATTGTGAAGGCGAGGGGTCGTAAACCTAAAACAAACAATTTTTTTTCTCTCGTTTTTCCTTCTTGTGCGGCAAACGGGCGCGACCGAACGGCTTTGGGGGTTGTCCCCTCTTTTTCCTTTTTTTTTTCATTTCCCCTTTTATACACGTGCAACAGCCACACGAGGCCAGTTAAACTCCTCAATACGGCCCGAGTTTATGTGTTTAACTTGCTCCTAGACTGCTATTAGTTTCTTTTCTATAGAGTTTACAGGCTTCACTTCTCCCCCACTTTTTTTTTCTCCGGCCGAATCGAACAGAGGCGGCTTTTGTGCTTTTTTTTTAAGGGCCAGTTAACTGGTCTAAAGAAAAGTCGTGCTCTTAAAAAAGAATTACATATGGGAACGATTTAGTTTTGTAGGGTACATTTTTTTTCCTCTCAGAAAGACTTGACGAAAACCGGTAAATCCCCAAAAACGCGCCAGGGGAAACGCCCGTCTTGATTTTTGGGCCTTTTTCTCATTGGCCTCAAAACCTCCTTTTCCTGCGTCTTTCCTTGTTTTATTGTTCTATAAACAACTTTTTAGCCTTTTTATCCTCAATCTCCTGAACAAAAACAACCTTTTTTACCCAATTTTTACAAATTTTTTCGACAATTTTATCAGTTTTTTGGTAGGTTTTCACAATTGTTCAACCGCAGTTTGAAACTGGTTTGAAACTCCTGGAGCATGCGCAAATTCGACTTCAGAGTTGACTGACAAACGATTTGAACGACGTCTAATTTGACGTCAAATCCTTCTGCGCATGCTCCAGGAGTTTCAAACTGCTAACAAACCTAATATTTCGACCTACTAATTTTCTACAGTTTTTTTAACGAGAAAATCGCCCTTTTTAGTGGATTCTTGTTAGTTTTCCCTGATCGAGAAACATTTTACCAGTATTTTGGGAGTTTTCCAAGTTTTTTAAGTGGCTTTGGTCATCCTTCCTGTAATAAAATTCTGAGTAGGACCTTCTTTAACGGCAGCTCCGCGCCGGCCATATTCGCCTAAAATCTGCAGGCCTAAAATCTATTTAAAAAATTGCGCTATTCTTCCTTGGCAGGGGCTGAAGGTTCGCTCTATGAATTGAGATGGTCTTTTTCTCATAATGAATTTTTTTTTTCGTAATTTCAAATCTTTTTTTTCTCGAAAACGGTGTAAAAGCAAGTTTTCGGGAGTGGAGATGGTAGAAAAGAGTAAAACTTCGAGTAGGTATATTGCTCAACCTTTCATTACATTCCGTACCTTCTAAATTACACCTTTATTTGCTCTGACTTTTCATTTAGGGCCCTGACAGAAACGGCTCAATCCGAAATATATCAAAGGGAAAAACCGGAGGCCAAAAGGCGGCGTCAACCAATGGGAAACTTCCATTTTTCTAGAATTTCACCTTCCAATCAAACATTCTCATGGCTGAAAAAAAAAATGGCAATCTTCAAGATTTCTTCACCGGCAGCCTAATATAATCATCGGACGATTAATTAAGTCCATAACTCGACTTTGACAGAAACGTGCTTGATCGCAATTTCGTATACTTTATTACCCTCCGAGCAAAATCCGTTATCAAAATATCCATTCCTCCGGTTTGTCATTAACTAAAAATTTAATGTTTACGTCCAAAAATATTTGGAAGTGTCTTTATCCTTCGATGGGAAAAGTTGACATCGTCGAAATGGTCGAAAAACCCGGTTTTATCGAATATCTCGAAAACTTATTAGGTTTAGCGCAAACCTTATTAGGTATGAAAATAATCTACATCAAATTTCCAACAAAAAGTACTTAGTACCAAACCTTCCTAAAATGAACGGTTTCCTATATTTTCATAGCTAAATAATATTTCAAAACTTTCCTATATTTTAGATATTTTTGTATTGTAAAATAACTCGAAAACCTCTGTTCCTATCGAGATAATGACTGAAACGCTGATTTGTTATTATTTAATATTAAACGGAGTTTAGGAAGGGAAAGCAGAGTAGAAAAAAGTTTGGCCCCCAGCGACCTCAGCCCGATTTTTTTTTTTCCAAAAATTTGTTTTTTGTTCGAATTTTTTTTGCAGTTTTAAATTTTTTTTGTTGTTGTTGACCGTTCCTGGTGGAAAGGATCAACTTAAACTACTCAAAAACCTATGTGCTTCAGAGATAAAACAATCGCGAGCTTCTCAGCCACCTTTTTTCCCCCAGGTAAAAAACCATTCAGAATGCATAATCTATTTTTTATTAGGCATTTAAACAACATTAAAATAATAACTTTCAACCCAAGATCCGCGGGCCGATCGGCCGAATTAGTCCACCGGAGCGAACGCCCATAACAAAAGTTTATAAACTGCTAAATCGTTAAGGATATTGCGAAAATGTAGAAAGAAGGCGATTAAGGGACGGGAGGAAAAAAAATGGGGGAGAACCGGTTAAATCGTAATCCATTCAAACAATGTCGTTAGGCTGTAATTAACTGTTTTGCTGGAATATCCTAGAGTGGAAACCTTTTCGGGTGTAGTCACCGTCTTCATTTGAAGATGAGAGAACGGGGGGGCCATCTTTAATTAATTTAAACGTTATCTCATTGGTAATCTGATAAGGACAACCCAGTTTCCCTTCTAATGTTTCTCGAGGAGATTTCTGGTAACTCTCTATTTAGCTTGATCCGATCGATTGGACGTCCCTCTCTCCAACAAAAAATTCGAATGATTCAATTGCAGGAAAAGTTCTCGCTAGAAGTGCAAAAATTGAATATAAATGGGATCGGGAATGTTGTTCGAGCTCTTATCTCAGGTATGTATGAAGTAGATGGTAATGGAGAGCACGATGATATTAATCGAAGGCCTGATGAGAACCCTTATCTAGTTAATTAGGTAGTAGCATTTTAATTAGATTCGGTAACCCACATTGTTTGTCAACAAGCCGGTATCTGTAAAGCCTCGTGCCCAGTTGAACGAAAACAGCGGCTCAGAAACAACTTCAAATTACTCGTTTCCATAGAAAAAGAGCAATGTCAAAGAGCCATCATTACTTTCCATCCAGTAGGCATTGCATCCCAGGATTCGAACAAAAATGTAATAAACGTAGGTTTTTAGGGGGCACCCCGACTTCTATGGGTCCGCCCTGGAAGATCAGAGTTCCCCGTCCGGTATTAATTAGCCTCCAGAGGCAGGACAGAGGTCTGCTTGTATAGCTCAATGGCCTGGGTTTCTCTCCCCCTAGGCTGCAAGGCCTTCACAGTATCAGAGGGCTCCGCCGTCTCTTCCTCCTCCAAGCAGAAGGGGCAAATGCTGTTCTCTGTCACTACCAACCTTAGAAGGTGCTTAAGGAGTTGTCCTGTCAGCAGACCCACAAGGACTTTAATCCTACCCTGTCTGAGCAGGTCTACTGTAAAGCATTGGTCCATCAATGAATGGCATGTCTTTGACCTCGGACGTTGCGCCATCTCGTAGAGTTTAGCTCCTCTGAAACTGACAAAAGTGCTCACCAATGGGGGTCATTTACCTTCCGGGCCAATTCGTCGGCCTTCTCATTGCCCAGAGTGCCACTAAACAAGTATCACCTGGCTGGGCGAAGACTTCCTTTTTTCTTACCCTTGATCCATTGTGGGCCTGGCTGGCTGAAACCGGCGTGAACAGCAAATGTACCTCTGGATGTTATCAAAGAAAGGAAGATTCAGCCGGATGAACGGATGGCTTCCCCAATTGAACCCAGACTTCACCCTCAAAGCGGGACATTTGGCCCTCCCCTACGAATTGGTAGGAACCTCAAGTCCATGGAGAATGAATTCAAGGTCATCTCTTTTGGCCCCTTATCTTATAAAAATTGAAAGTACAAGAAGAAAAATTGAATAATGGAATATTCATATTTTATCCAACGTTTTGTGTTTGACTTTTATTATCCAAGCAAAAGTTTGCCGAATTAAAAAACTTGTCTTTCTTGTTTGTTCCCAGTTTCTTTTCCCGAGCAACCGGGGAGCAACTCCCGTATTGTAAATAGAGGTCGATCCCTATTTTTATCAAGACTAAATGGCAGAAAGAAAAAAGGGGAAGCTATTCGATATCTTGCGATTGCTGAGGTTATTATGAGATTAAACCGTTTAACCTATAATGCGCTTTGTAGTCGCATATTCAGAATATCTCATTCCCTATGAGTTGTTGGAGTATTCCAAGCTTGAAAACGAGGAATGTCAAAGGCAGAAACGACCATAGAACGTTTAATATTAGTCGAAGTATTGAAAATCAGAACTAACTATGCAATTTCTCTGAAGTCGCGTGAATGAGGGAGAGGATGACACCTGGTGGGGATGAGGGTTCACGATCCCATTGACTCGTGTACCTAGTACAAGCGCTTTCGCTTGGCGAACCTGGTGGTGGGCTCTTGAAATTTATTGTTCCGAGCAACATATTTGGGAAGAAACTTGAAAAATTGAAGTTTAAATCCCTTCCCCAACTTACGCCTCAAGACCCGCGCATCCCTTTTTGGCCACTGAAGGAAGAGCCGAATATTTTTTTGTAAACATACTTTTATTTAGCAAAATTAATAAGAAACTTATAATAAATAGACTGTATGAAGACAAAAGAGAATAAAGTTAACCGTTGCGCTCCTCTGCAAATAAAAGCCTACTCAACCAGGTAGAAGGTACGACATAAAAAGAAGTGTAAAAAAATATCTTCTTTTATTAAGGTTCAAAGAAATAAACTAGCTTTTATCTTTTTGTTTATGCCCTCTGCATAAACTTGGGTTTACTGAGCAAATGATCTACACAACTCTCAAACATTTATTGAGATATTTTCAAGAGAAATAAATTTCCTATGGCAGCTGTGATTCAAGTAAAAAGAATATTTTTTTTCTTTTTTTAAACTAAAATCATAGTCAGGTCCTATGAACTTCTGGCCGAAAAAAAAATCTTGGGATACGCCAAAAAAACCCCTGTAAAATCGGGGCGCACTTCGGCCTAAAAATCAAGGAATACACTCAAAAAGTTGAGATCGTCGCCATTTTGGAGAATTTCGAAAATAATCTGGACGACAACTGCCTTTCTGTGAAAATTGGATGGACTTCGCAGTCGGGGAAAAAACTGGCGATGGCACCTTGGTGAAAAACGTCAAAAACGTGGATTTTTTCCAAGTTCGGTTTTTGATGGATAAACCTCCCTGATCAAATCCAACCTTCAAGTATTTAGTTTTCAAACCGCTAGGTGCGGAAGAAGTGGGGCGAATCGCGCTTTGGTTTGGTGGAAAAACGTTACATGTTGCTCTTTAGTTTCAAGCGGTTTCCGTATTTGGACAAAAATCACTCTCCTGCAAAGATGCGACGTTTTTCGAGCGAGCTATTCAAAGGAAGACCCTCTCCCAAAAACCGTCTTTTTGAGAAAGCTTAAAAAATCATAACGCCTGGACGGATTCGGGGCTAGAGGAAAACTGTATTTTTTTAAATGCAATAAACAAAACAGCTAATGATACCTAAGGAAAAAATAAGAACTTATTTGGGAGAAAACATTAATTGTGAGTTTATACCTTTAAAAACGTAACCCCCTTAAGGGAAGTGTAAGGTTTTTTCCTCCCCTCGGATATTACTTCGTCGAGAAAGTTGAACCATTACTTTTTACGGTCTTCGAGCCCCCATTTTGGAAGGAGTATTGAAATAATATTTTGTTTTAGTTTCCCTTCTTGACATGAGAATTAGGGAAGAGATTCGTGAAGAGGATCTGCCAAAGAAAAACGGCCGGGCGGCACAAAAGTCGCGCACTCAACTTTCAAATGTAACAGGAATGTGCTTTTCATGTTAATTGTGCGTTTCAACAGCTAGAACCACCTGATACCATTTTAATGCAAACTCCTTTGTTTCCCTTCTGGATCAATAGAAACAGATCATTCAATACTAATGAAAGCGTGAGGAAATTACACGCTTGTTTCTAGAAGACATTTTATTGAAAATGAGTGAAATGTTGAAATTTTCAAGCGATAAATCCGACTTTTTTTTCTCCCCAGACTTTTTTTCTTTCAGTAATTTTATTAGAAGGTAACAAACGTGCGCTAAGTTAAATAACATCTTTTTCTTTTGTATTACCCAGCAAAAGTTTAACTTACTTAGAGGGACTTCACTGAGCACACAAGAAGCTTTGGTTATTTTTTTTATTTTCAATAAAGGTCTCAAAAAACAGCTTAGAAATATTTTCTTTTAAACAACTTTTAAGTTCTTATTCGGTCGATACCTCCGATTTTTGAGTTATAATAGCTTTGTTCCAAGCGCAGAAACTGGAGCATGCGCAGAAGAATTCGCACGTCTAATTTGACGTCAGATTCTTTCACATCCTTCTACGCATGCTCCAGGTTTTTTCATGATTTTTTGCCGACTCTCTGTTTTTCTTTCGCCTAACGGCCAAAAGTTGCAATATTGGTAAACTGGATTTTCAGCCCAGAAACCCCCTTTTGCCACTAAAAATCCTAGATCTTTCGCCATTTTTTTGTCCGATAGAAAGTTTCCTCGACAAAAAACGCTCTATCAAAAAACGACTATCAGATTCTTCGTCTTCATACGCCGACGGTCGACTAGCCGCAAACCGAGAATTTTGGGAGCAACCGATTCTAGGATCGCAAAGATGTCCCCCAAATCCTCTCGAAACCCTGAAATATGGTTGCAATAAAATTTTTATGACCTTTTTTTTTTGCCGTTCTCGGCGTAATCTAAATTTGCCAACATCGATTTTTTTTTCTCTCTCTCTCTCCTTCATAAAAACGGGTTTTTCCATACCTCCCTCTCGTATTCAACCCTTTTCAATGGTAGGTAATTGACATGTTATATAACTTAGCTCCACTCCAGGTTTATTTATTATTTTAATCAAATTACAAGTTTTTTTCCTCCTCTTCTCTAATCTTAATTGCGTTTCAAGCCCATAATGGCAAAAACACATTTTTTTTCTAACGATGGATTAAAGTCGAGATTATGTGGAATATTTTGAGGCCCTATTTGAAATGCCTTTTTGTTTGAGCTTTTTTCCCCCGGCCGCGTTTAAGTAAAGAGGGTGTGATTCTCGCGAGGGGCCGTTGGATCCAAACGATTTTCGCAAGAACAAAAAGGCTTCTTTATGAACTCCCCGATTCTTCTTCCTATTGTATAAATTCCAAAACATCAACGCCCGAAATCCTCTCATTGCAGATTCTGCTGAATCGCCGCGGGTGTGAGAAACTCGTCATATTTTCGCTGACGAATCTGTCTTGTCACTGTTTTCTTCATGGGGCGGAAGGGGGCGCGCGGAGATCCTTTCTGGCAACATCCTTAAATACAAGAGATCCTTGAAAAAGCATACGAACGCTCTTAAATTTATAGCTCGTGATATTATGATCGCCGCTTTCCTCTTTAATTAAACCTCTTCCCTTTTCATTCTTAATAAAAGAAAGGGCTTACGATTTATTCTTCAAATTTTTCTTTCTTTAACTGCCATAAAACTTTCACAAAACCAAATGAAAAGGAATTTCCTTTTTTTTACATTTTGCCTCAACTCCCTTATTTTCATTTCCTATTTCTCACTAAGTTTTTTTTTTTTTTTTTTTTTTTTTTTTTTTTTTTTTTTTTTTTTTTTTTTTTTTTTTTTAACTGGGACTGGCTAACACCTTGTACGGATTTAACTTAAGAGAAGTGGCCTGTCTATTATCGCCGCGCGGAGGAGCAAGTTCGATGTTTTGAGCACGAGTCAATGGGATGGCGAGCCCTCAAACTATTGGTGAAAATCGGACAGTTCGGCCGCAGCGAATTTTTTAAAATTTCAAACAGACATATTATCTCCGCCATTTTTTCAAAAATCGCCCTCGTTACTTTCTTTCTCACCGACTAAAGAAATTTGGTGAAAATCGGTTGAAAACTGTGGCCGTAAAGTATTCCGGAAAAAATGCTACGGCCGGCCGGCGCCAAGGACAAAGTTGAGATCGGTAAAGATCTCGAATTGACCCTTCCCCAAAAACTCGACATTTTCACGTAAATATTTACGCTGTGCCCCGCTCAAGGGTGTTCCAACTACAGTGGAACAGCAACTCTACGGCAAAGCATTTAGTCCTACAAAAAAAAAGTTAAATTTTCAGGCTCGCGATCCCTTTGACTCGTGCACGAGCGTTTGTTTTTTGCCTTTTTCCGCATATTGCTTAGGCTTCTTTGAGTACATCCCTCAAATTAAAACCATTTCATGGAAGAAAGAGGATTGACAGTGCTCATTATTTTCGTAAAATTTCGTAACGTGATATTCTAGGTAAAAGATTTGTTTGTTTAACAAACTCCTCCGCAACGTGAAAATCATGTAAAGCCTAAACCCTTTCGAAACTAAGGGAGAACTCAAAGAAGGCTAAGTAGGGAATTTTCCTGTCGGCTAAACCTCCCGAAAGTTGGAAAAACGGCGGTAATTAAGTTGTCCACCGGTAAAAAAAATGATTGACCGGATCTAGTTATCGAGGTGCAGAGGGAACGGCTAAAAATCCCAGCTTCAGCTTTTATAGAAGTGGACGATGATTCGATTTGAGAGGTTGCCGAGATGGAGATTGGACCGGGCGTGATTGGGGTTTGATTATTAATGAATGGATCAAACACGCACGTCATCAGCCACGGGTACTGTTGGCTTAAAATGTTCTAGCTACCTCTCACCCCCACTTTTATTCCACCCGCGACCCTTTTACACCATGTAATGAACGGGATACAAGCGCAGAACATTTTTAATTCATCAAATATTTAGTCAAATTAACCGGGTGAAGCCCCGTTTTACACGCCAGCCCAAAGGATTCACGAAAATTACAACAAAAAACGACCACATGTAAACGGCTTATGGCGTCGATCGTCGATATCCTGTGCACGAGTCGAAGGAATTTTGAGCCCAAGAGGTTTTTCTGCTTCTACTTCTTTCCCCTCGATCTTTCGACCGAAAGAATCTCTTTTACTCTGTTTCTGAGTGTATCCTCAGCGGTGAACGATGAACCAAAGCGCTCTAGTAGTTGCAAAATCGTCTTTTTGACGTTTCGTAACAACGAAACTGTTCGCTTTAGTATGATTAAACAATTTTTGTTTGAAATGGTTCATGTAAGTTTACGATACCAGAACAACACGCGTGCGCTTTCATCCTTTTTTTTAGTTCCCGCGTTTTTTAAAAAATCCATCTTTGAGATTTGCCTAAATTCAAACTACACTCGCGAGCAAAAGTTTGGAAACACGCCTTCACTTAATACGGGATAGCTCTCAAACTACTGGCTTAATTTTAATGATTTTGATATCTTTTTTAAGTTGACAGTTGAACCTTTAAAATGATGACATTTTTATGATGAATAAAAAATATTTAGTAAGCAACATCGCGCGGAACCAATTTCAAGTATGATTCCAAACTTTTGCTCGGTAGTATAGTTTACACGAGGGGCTTAATTTTTTTTCCTCTCGTTAGATGAGCTTGTTTTATTTTTTTCCTCTCCACACGGGCTTTTCTTTTAAAAAAATTAACCTCCTCGGGTATACTAGTTTGAATTTAGGCAATTCTGACAGATGAATTTTTGAAAAGACGCGGGAACTAAAAATACACGCATGCACGTTGCCTTGGCTACTCGCGCCTGCGCGATGTTCTGGTATCGTTAACTCAAATGCACCATTACTATTTTTATATTTAGAAACTTTCGCGCTAAACCTTCTTTCGAGATATTTGATTAAAACTTACAAAAACCGTTTTTATCCACAAAAAAATGTCAGTTTTTCTTTAATTAATGCTTTAAAAAGCGTAAGTTAAAAATATTTCAAAAAAAATTTAAATCCGAGATTAGTTAAGTCTTGCGTGGATAGTATTTGATGGGGACAAAAATGAAAAGAGTGAAGAGCCTCCTTGCAATGCAATTACACTAACAAGGAAGACCATGAAATAACCCGATTTAATCATTTAATTTTTTTTCTTTACCTTGTTAAGGCTTTTTCTATGAAAAAATAAAAATAAATTTCTTCTTTTTATCGAAACTTTATTTTTTAAAGAATTCCGCATTTGTGGGATGGGAGTGGGCGGCATGAAGTCACATCCACGTTGGAAAATCCATCTTATTTTGTCCTTCAGAAAAGAAAATCATTGGCATTTTTTTGAATAGGAAAATATACCGCAAAAATTTTATAAAATATCATTATTGGAACCCTTCAAAATGTCATTTTACCTCTAAAACTTTTGAATAACTTTTTGTTGGGAGAACTGAACTTTCAATAGGTACACTTCTGGATTGAATAATTCTGGGATAATTATCCAAGAGTAGGCAGTTGTGTGAATAAGTTTATTGCCGCCTATAACGAACTGTTTTAATTAGTATTGTTCCAATCTTGGATGTTCTCTTAAACATTAAAGTTCATAAAACGAGGCATTCCCATTTTTGTTCAAGCTTATAATTAAGGTGACCCATAAAGGTTTCGGGTCATTTTCGCCGATTTCTTGGTGAAGAAAAGCCCGTTTTATGGGGTGTTCGGGTGTTTAACATTTTTATAAACGGTTTCGGGTTGCTTCATAAGCGGTTTTGGGTCGTTTCCCTCGACTCTTTGGTGAAGAAACGCGCGTTTTATGGGGTGTCCGGGCATTTAGAATGTGTATAAACGGTTTCGAATCGTTTTCCTCGATATTTTGGTGTAGAAACACCCGTTTTAAGGGGTTTCCGGGCGTTTAACATCTTTTCATACGGCTTCGTGTCGTTTCGTCGATTTTTTGGTGAAGAAATATCCTTTTTATGGGGTGTTCGGTTTAGCATCTTTAGTCTTTTGCCAAAGAAAACCATTTTTTTTTTTCATCTTTTTCATATCATAACGTTGCGCATTTTGGTCGTCTGGTCACCATAATAATGGAGATTTAATATTTTTGTTACAGGTTGTTGTGGAAAGTATGACGTCTGCTATAGAATACGGTCAGGAAGTAGTCAACGAAAAGTCAGCGGTGAATGCCGACCTTCATTTTGATTCTCAATATATGCACCTTTATGTTATGACAGAAAGACAAGTAAGTATTTGTCCTTTTTTTGGTTTTTTTTACCAACTTTTCTTTTAGGTGGCCAAAGTCAAAGTACAAAATTGTAGCGTTTATAAGACTTGCCTGGACTGCTTGGGAGCAAAGGACCCCTACTGCGGATGGTGTTCTCTAGAGAACAAGTAAATTATTTCATCTCAAAGGTTTTTTTTGAAAACTTCTTTTTTTTTTCTTTAGATGTAGTTTGAAGAGTGACTGCCAAGATGCGGGGCGAGATGTGCTGTACTGGATATCATATAAAAGCGGAAAGTGTACGACGATTACTTCTGTTTCCCCATATGAACTGCAGAGGACTACAGCCAGAACTGTAATTTATTAAATAAGTTGTGTCAAAAAATTATTGTTTTTTAGCTTGATCTTGTGATTGAAAATCTTCCGTCGCTCAACGGTCAGTTTTTGTGCGCCTTCACTGCTTTTGATAAAACCTTGGTTACGAAAGCGACGAGAAAACCGAACGGAGCATCTGGAGTCAACTGTACTACACCACGCACAGATTTGTTGCCACCAATCCCTCCTGGACAACGTAAGATGGCTATTATGATCAACTGTATTCTTTTTTGGAGGAGGTGCTTTTATAACTCACTGCTGGAGTACTGCTCTAGGGATTTATTCTGGATGATGGTAGGGTTCTTATTTACTCGGTCAGCCACCAGAAGGCAGTAACTCTTTGGGTCTTCCAGGATGAGGAGTGGTTTGCCCAGAAGAAAGCACCTCCTCGCATTTAATTCCCCATTTCATTTGGCAGATCATCTATACAGATTCATTTTTTTCTTTTTATAGATCACTTTACGGCCAAGCTTTCCGTGCGGATGACATCAGGCCCTGACTTCGTTGAAACAGATTTTACGTTTTTTGACTGCAACACTTACGTCTCATGTACTCAGTGCGTGTCGTCGCCTTTCCCATGTGATTGGTGCGTCGATGGCCACAGGTGTACTCACGACACTGCTGAAAACTGCCGTAACGATATTTTAGTCACTGGAGTCAGCGTAAGTTTTGTACCATTTAAATTTACATAAAATTTATCAAACTTTTTCAGCGGATTGGCCCAAGTTATAGAAGCGGCCCAGGTTTCTGCCCAACAATCAATGCCACCACTGGTGGATCTACAGAAATTCTTGTTTCTTCCGGTGTTAAAAAGAGTTTGAGAGTGAAAGTTCATATTATTGGGGTAAGCTGTCATTTTTAATTGAGAATCGATTTTTAATTTTCTTCTTTTTTTTTACAGCAATTCATTGTCCAGACAAGATTCGTGTGTCAGTTTAACATAGAAGGACGAGTTACCAGTGTTAATGCTAACATTCTGGGTGATATAATTTATTGTGAGTCAATGGAATTTTCTTATACATCCCGCGCGCCCAATATAACTGCCACGTTTGCCGTTATTTGGGGTGGATCGAAACCATTGGATAACCCAGACAATATCCACGTGGTTATTTATCGATGTCGGGACATGGCTGACAATTGCGGGATGTGCCTGGCCCTTGGGGAGAAATTCGGATGTGGATGGTGTCAAAGTTCTGACAGATGTGAAGTTCAAGAACAGTGCGATAGAAACGGCGGCGCTGTTTGGCTTAACAGAAATACAACTTGCCCGAACCCGGAAGTGACTTCATTCTCACCTAGGCTTGGTCCATGGGAAGGCGGAACCAACATTACCATCACCGGTATCAATCTAGGAAAAACATTCAAAGATATCTACAGCGGGGTAAGCGTAGCTGGAATCCCCTGCGAGCCGTATGAGCATTTATATAAGAAAACGTCACAAATTGTATGCAGAGTTGACGGCCCAGGTACTCCAGAAGTAAGAACAGGACTTGTAGTCGTCAAAGTCGAAGATTTCCGCGGAAACTCAAAACAAAGCTTTGAATTCGTCGATCCTGCGATTCATAGCATTTCACCCAAGTTTGGTCCTAAATCTGGTGGAACTCAATTGGAAATTAGAGGACAATATATGAACGCTGGAAGTTCTATCCAAGCCTTTATCGATGACTTACCTTGCACTATCGTAAGGACGGAATCGACAGTCGCATATTGCATCACAAGCGCCTCTAAAAAGATCAAGTCCGGACAGCTCAGAATGAAGTTTGATAAAGGCGACAGACCTTTTGATAAAGAAAGATTTGAATATGTCGAAGATCCTAGTATTGATTCCGTTGAGTCAGGAGTCACCGCCGGTCAGATTAAAATCCCAAAAGGTATTCCTGCTGGTGGTATCCGACTTTCAGTCACTGGAAAAAACCTTAATTGTGTCCAACAGCCACAGATGTATGTCATTTATGACAACATTACATACTTGAGTAACTGCACTGCTCAGTCGAACACAAGCATGCTGTGCAAATCACCAAAAATCGGCGTTTTAAACAATGTTGAGCTTGATGCTGAAAATCCACTGCAGTTGGAATACGGGTTCAAAATGGACAACGTTCTCGGCGTTCAAAACCTTTCAATGCAACACGGTTACTTCCTTTTGTACCCTAATCCTGTCTACGAACGATTCGATGAAGAAATCAAATACTACAAATCGGATTATTTGACGATTAATGGGCAACATCTTGATAGAGCGTGTCAAGAACTGGATGTCGTTGTGAAGATCGGAAGTAGCTTCTGCAATGTGACATCGCTGTCAAGGCAGCAGCTGACATGCCGGCCGCCCGTTGAGCAGCCTCCGGGTGACGGAAGTACAGGAGCTAAACCAAACTCGTTGCCCCAAGTAGTGGTTGTCGTCGGCGGCGATTTGCAGTACGTCATCGGCCAACTGAGCTACGCATCTCCTGCTGAGTTGACAGGTCCTCTTACGAAACCAGCTCTTTTCGGTGTCATCGTCGGTGTCGTCCTGCTTCTACTCGTTTTCATCGCTTTCTTAATAGCGTACCGAAGGAAATCAACGGAGAGCAACAGAGTTCTTAAAAATATGCAGGAACAAATGGACATCCTTGAATTACGTGTAGCTGCTGAATGCAAAGAAGGTAAAGAAGAAAAAAAAAAACGTTTTAACCCTCATCAACTAATTCCTATTTTTAGCGTTCGCTGAACTGCAGACAGAGATGACAGATCTGACTGCTGATTTAACCGCTGGTGGTATCCCGTTTTTGGACTATCGCACTTATGCTATGAAAATCCTTTTTCCCAATATGGAAGATCATGCTGTTCTTCAATGGGAAAGGCCTGAGCTGACAAGAAAAGAAAAGGGTCTTAGGCTTTTCGGTCAACTTATTCTTAATAAGACATTTTTACTTCTATTCATCAGAACATTAGAAAGCAATAGATACTTCTCAATGAGAGACAGGTTGGTATTTTGAATGCTTAAAAAGGAAAGACCATTTGTTCTAATGAACTTTTAATTTCAGGGTTAATGTCGCTTCGTTGATCATGGTCACACTTCAAAGCAAGATGGACTACTGTACAGACATCCTGAAAACTCTGCTAGCAGAACTAATCGAAAAGTGCATGGAAGGCAAAAGCCATCCAAAACTTTTGCTAAGGAGGTAAATTGGTTTTTCTTTGTTATCCCCAATTGGTTTCCATCTCGGCTGCTAAAGGGGCCTTCAAAGTGTTCTGCCATATTTTATGATTGTATTTTCTGTTCCGCAGGACGGAAAGTGTCGCTGAAAAAATGCTCTCAGCTTGGTTCACCTTCCTGCTTTACAAATTTCTCCGAGAATGCGCTGGTGAACCATTGTACATGCTATTCCGAGCCATAAAGCATCAAGTCAATAAAGGTCCGGTTGACTCGATCACTTCAGAAGCGAGATATTCCCTGAGCGAAGAAAAGCTCATTCGGCAGTCAATCGACTTCAAAACTATGGTAAGATCAAGTAAGCGACTGGATTATAATTCCCTTTCTTGTTTTAGACTGTGCTGGTATCGATATCGCAGCAAACTGTGTTTGTGACTGGGCTCGACCCAAACACGGAGAACGTTCCTGTTAAAGTTCTCGACTGTGATACTATAACACAGGTGAAAGAAAAGGCTTTGGATACTATTTATAGGGCTACTCCTTACAGCCAAAGACCTAGAAAGGAAGAACTCGATTTAGGTAAGTTTTTCATTTATTGGTGTGCTTCTTTTATTTGTGTATTATTTTTAGAATGGAGAACGGGAACCTCTGGAAGGCTCATTCTTTATGACGAGGATTCTACGACTAAAACAGAAGGTGATTGGAAGAAGAGGAATACTCTTAATCATTATCGGGTACCTGAAGGTGGATGCCTTAATCTAGTCTCACAACAATCGATTCCATCTAACCTATCAATTCTCTCGGAGAAAAACGACAAGGGTCACAAATACGAGACTCTGAATCTTTCGAAATTTAGTTCCGCGAGTCCTCCTTTAAGTAGAGCGACGTCCCCGCTCAACAACGACCACGATGGCGGTTTGAAATGCTGGCACTTAGTCAAACATCACGATTCAGACGCTCAAAAAGAGGGCGAGAGAGGGAACAAAATGGTCTCCGAAATCTACCTCACTAGGCTCTTGGCCACTAAGGTATTTTCACTTTTAACTATTTTTCCTTAATTAAAATTTATAGGGCACTTTACAAAAATTTGTCGACGACCTATTTGAGACAATCTTCAGCACAGCACATCGAGGCAGCGCATTACCTTTGGCTATCAAATACATGTTTGACTTCCTCGATGATCAAGCTATTCAGCATGGTATCACTGATCCAGAAGTCGTCCATACGTGGAAGAGCAATAGGTATCATTTCCTTTCTTTTATCTTTTTTATCTAATTTTTTCATTTCAGTTTACCACTCCGGTTTTGGGTCAATTTAATTAAAAATCCTAATTTTGTATTCGATATCCATAAATCGAATATCGTGGATTCATGTCTGTCTGTAGTCGCCCAAACGTTTATGGATTCGTGTTCTACATCAGATCACAGATTAGGTTTGTATGAGCATTTTTAACATACTCAAACGAAGATATTGAATGACTCTGATCGCACAGTTTTTGGTAGAGGGTCTGGAAGACTCTCTAGAAGAAAATTGGTTTATTTGTGGTGACGGCTGTCCTCGTCATCACATTTCATCAGAATCTTCCTTTTCTAGTCATTTAGAAATGTGGAGAGCTTTTTCCAAAATTCACAAAATTGGAGATCTTTGTCTTCCAGACCCTCTACCAAAAACTGTACGATCAGAGTCATTCAATATCTTAAATTTCTTTGCGCCCAACCATCGGTCTAATTTTCACAGATTAAATAGAACCATTTGGAGAAATTTGTTCACAAACATTCCATGTGACCTTCACATCCTTGTAATTTTTATTTTCTTTTACAGGAAAAGATTCGCCTAGCTCTAAGCTTTTATACGCTAAAGATATTCCTGTCTATAAAGAATGGGTGGAGAGATATTATGCTGATATTAAAGTGATGCCTGCAATTTCTGATCAGGATATGGGTGCGATGCTTGCCGAAGAATCTAGAGTATGTTTGAAAATTGAGAGAAGAATTATTTAATATCTTTCTTTCCAGCTTCACGCTTCTGAATTCAATACAAATTGTGCTCTCCACGAGCTGTACACGTATGCGATGAAATACAACGAGCAATTAACGGTTACGCTTGAAGAAGACGAGTTTTCGCAGAAACAACGACTCGCATACAAGCTGGAGCAGGTTCACAACATAATGATAGCAGAAACGCATCCATGAAGGAAGGCAGATTATTAGGTCTGCTTACAGTTTGCTCAATCGTCAGTTAGGGACAAGGAATCTTTCCAGAAGTGCCTCAGTAGTGATCCTGCTGAAACATAGTGTGTACAGTGATGTTCCACCACCGCCATTTAAGTCTGAGAATTTATCCTTTATTTTTTTTCTGGCAGTTTTTTTCGTTCACATATTTACATATCTCGATGATTAGGACCCCCCCGCCATTTTCTGAGGCGAACATTCGGTAAATTCTCAGTTTTCGCTGGAATTTTTTCGTTCTTTCGGTGGTCACAAATAAGCTTAAAGACAAATTTACCCTTTTCCCCAAATCCCCTGGTTGTGACACCCTTATTCGTATTTTATAAATGTACTTAACTGTTGAACGTTTTGTATTTTCCTGTTGTAAAATTGATGTTATATTGTGCTTAAAATACCATATCGAGTTATCGTAGTATTTAGAAAAATTTAACTGCGGTTCAGTCTGCAAAAACTCCCTGATCTTTTCTTTCCCAAAAGTCATTCAAGTGATTTTTATTTTTTAAATTGACACCCCCGAATATATTTATTCTATTTAAACAAATTTTTTCCATTCACTTTCATCACTTTTGGGATTTTTAAAGGGTGACAAATCAAGTTCCAAGCGGACTGCACAGCACCAAAACTCGTATTAGGGGAGGGGGGTTCTTATAAAATATATTTTTCTTTTCTTTTTTTATTTTAATGTCAATTGACTGATACCGAGATAATAATTGGGAATTGATCTATTGTATGTTTCATCGTTGTGTAATTGTTGTACCCCCGCAAGGTCCTTTGTGATACCACTTTATACCCTTTCATGTTGCCTCGACACTCCAATTTAAAAAAAAAAACGTTTTTTACTCACGTGTTTTTGTTGTGCCACAGTTTTCTCTCTAGCAATAAGTTTACGTGTGTTCCATTTTTGCTTTTTTTTAATTAATAAAATTTGCTCATTTTTTCTTTTTTTGGGTTCTATATGTGTTTCGACAATACAATCATGAAATGTATATTTATTACATTGAACTTTTATATTTTAATTTTATTTATCTGTGGCTTAATTTATATATAAACGTAAGTGTTAATGTAAATGTTCTTTGAATCTGTTAAAGAAACCTACTTTAAAAAAAAAATTATTCCAATAGTTTAATTTTGAAATGAGTAGGTTTCCCTAACTCCCAATTATTTAAATAAATAAAAAGTAAAAATTTAAAAAAAATTAAAAATCCTATTCCTGTGAATAGAGGCTGATTGCTTGTTACCAGTATATATTTTTATTATTATTACCCTCAACATTTTGAACTTTTTTTTTCCTGTAAATAAAACTAATTATTTTGTGAATAATTCAATAATGAAGGATGGTCTAGACTTCCATCATTCCAATATAAAAAATAATTATTAAATTAAAAACCCTTTATTTATTTCATTTTTGTGTTTTTTCAGTCCGTCCAATGTTTTAATTTTTTCCTTTTCTTTGACCATCCTTCATTGTGATTTGTATAATTTACTTATTTTGTAAAATTGCCATATTTTGAAGCATAGAATTTTTTTTTATTCTCGTGTTTCGTATATTTTTAGTTCCTTTATTTTTCCATGTGTAAATATGTCGTACTTAAAAATCGTTGTAAATACTTTTCTACAATGGTTCAAGCAATTAACGACTTTTGGTGTTTTAATAATAATAATAATAATAATAAAAGAAAGAAAGTTAAAATTACACCTGTTTCGCTGGTTATTTTTGTGTGCACTCCTTCGCTTTTCTTTGAACTCGGACTTTTTTTTTTCATCACCCCATTTAATTTCTAAAGCTTCTAAAATGTCCGATTGGAGTGCATTCAAATTTCTACTATGTCCAGTCTCAAAATTTCAACTCAGGAATCGCATACATTCCATATTCTAAATTAAATAGAATTTTATTAATTTTTGGTTAAAAAATTGTTTAGGGTTTTTGAAGGAGACTCCCAATTTTTTCTCCGGTCACTCATTCGGAGAAGAATTACCCAGAAATTTCTTTTTTTATTGCTTTTATTGTCACTTTTTCATTTAAATATCAAAGGAATTTTAAGTGAGGACCTGAATTTAGTTCCATTTTTTATACTTAAACATTTGAGTTTTAAATTTGTGGACTATATGCATTTATTTAATATAATAAAATATTCTTCAATAGGTAACTTTTTTTTTGTTAACTTCCGCACATTCCACGTTTTACAAAAAATATTTTATTTATTTAAAAAGAAATTGCTCAAAAATGGGAAGTACAAAAAAAATTGATTTGCGGAATTTTTAAGAACATATTTTCGTTTTTATTGACTGAAGTGTGTTGTGGGTTGACTGGACATAGTTTATAAACAACTTAGTTTCCACTCTTCTACTTCAATTTAATTACTGAATTCCTTTTTATTTATTTATTTAAAATAATCCTTGTACCAGTAATTTAAGATAGAAAATATTACGCCTATTATAAACTATTATATATAAAATGTAAACTGTGCTTGAATGTTACAATTTTTCAAAAAGTCGCGATTTGCGGGCAAATTAGTGTTTAGATAGGAACATCTCTTTTTCGTTTTTTATATAATATAAATAAATAAAAAAAAATTTTGTTTAAGGAACTCAGTGGTTAAGTTGTTAAATTGTGTGTGGTGTGACTTGCTCCGATTGTATGTTGATGTCTTCCATCTCCCTCTCGGTTAACACACTTTGGAAAAAAAAATAGTTTTTAAAAACACTTTTTTACCTTTTTTTTATGAGCTTGTGATTTGGTGTGGACAGTGTAACCCATAATATTCACATCGGCACAAATTGAGGACCAAATTGATTCGGTGTGATTTCAAATTTATTTAAAACACCCAGTTTTTAGTGTATATAATTAATAAAAGTCAAAAAACCATCATGGGACGACCCTTTTTCATCTGGAAAACCCTGCTTTTGTGATAAAGGCGCTTCAAGGCTTCCCAAATTTCTTTTTTTGTACTGGAAGCTTCACACACACAAAATTTGTCGCTGCCATAAAAGGTGTAATAAAAAACTCTCAACGAATAATTAAAGTATTAATTTAAATAAAAACATTATTTATAAGATAACTTTTAAAAAAATAACAAAGGCTGTATTTTTTAGTTCCCATTGTGATAAATGTATGAATGTCGGTTGTTGGGCTAGATCCGCTTCAACCTATTTTTATTTTTTATTTTTACTGCCAAAAATCAGATGCACTTGTAAATATTATTTGCTTTGTTCTATGTAATGGAGTGTCCATTCATTTCTTATTATCTTGAATCTGTTGGTATTCCCATGAACTAATATCATTTGACTGTAAGCTCAGTGTTTTGTCACTAAACTATGGCATTTTTCATGATAATCTAGTTTTTTTTAAAAGCAATTCCTTTAATCTTATTTTATTAAAGAGCTTCGTCGAAAATCAGGGATGTCTAAGTCGACGGTAGAATGTAGTCGATGGTACCGGTTTTTATATATTAGAGTTTTAGCAACTCGTAACACGAATAGCCCTACTCGTATACGAGTGGGCTCTGAGTCGTATTCGTGTTACGAAACGAGAAGATCTACTCATTGCCGACTCCGAGTGAAAATTAGAAAATTTTTATTAATAATAAAGCTTCACGGGACGGTTACACAAACAAAACCTGACTGTTCTCAGCTTCGTATAATTCCACTTGGAGCGCTAGCTCTACTCGTGCTACGAATAGCTAAAACTCTAAATTCGGAACCTCCGAATAGGGCTACTCGGGATTTCTATTCGTATTACGAATGGACCAAACCACGAGTTGCTAAAACTCTCTATTATCTCGAATGTACTAAAAAGTACAAAAATAAAATTGGCAGAGTAGCTTCTCTGTTGGAGCAGTTACGGCTCCTTTTTATTGGTCAACATTAGTTCACCTCGGAGCCACAGAACAACAAAAACGTGTTTTCGTAGTTCTGTGTCGAAGCTCACAGATCGCATTTTTTTTTCTGTTACATTCTTAACCCTTTCGAGACCGGCAGACCGCATCTGACGCCGGTTTCTCTGCGCTACTGGCGCAGCACTTCTCCCCGATCGCTCCCAGCGCCCAGCAAAGCACAGAAAGCGACAAGTGATGCGATCATCATGTAGTTCATTTCTTCCCCAACAGATGGCCAGTTTTTGCATGTCGCTAGCGCCACGGGAAGCGAAGTCACTATAAATTGAAAGGTTTAGCCTTTTTGTCCCTTCTATTTGCACCCTACTTATGAGATTTTAGACTAGTTGGGCTTGAAGACAGAATAAGGTATAAATAACAAGATGTTGACTTGAAAAAAAATTAAGGTACCTCCGTAAATATATTTTTATTCAAAATTTTTAAACTACAAAAAAAAAACCGTAAGCATAAAATGAAACTATTTTTGTAAAGACAATTTCTGTCCACAAACTTGGCAATCGAGTTTTTTTGTGGGAATTTTCGTCATTGTTCCTTTCCTAAAAAAAGAACCATAAATAAATAAAATAATGAAAAAATAAAACTTACGTCTTAGGGCATTTACAAATGTATACATATTTCCAAATTCGTTCGTACTGATGGCAAACTTGAACTTCTGGGAGTTCGGGGAATACTTGTCGACACTTTTTAGCCCTGAAAACAGACAAATCAAACCAGAGAAAATTAAATGGAAAGTTGATTTTTAAGAGTAGCTCAAATTTTTAAAAAGCTAAGAGTGTAATATAATTTAAAAAATAATACCAAGCTTTCCATGGAGGTCCGTGATTGGCTCTTGGAAGTTTATCGATTTCACAAGTGGCGACATGACACATCTCGTGAAGCAACGTATCTCGTAATTGAGCTGGGCCTGACAAAAGCTAAAATTCAAAATAGTTTAATTTGCTTGATTCTCAAACCAAAAAAAAATATTTCCACTAACTTAAAAAAATACTCACCACATTGGACAATTCGATCATGAAGTTCCACTGCAAACTAACGGCTTTATTCAAAGACATCCGTGCTCTCCCTGCAGTACTTGTAAGCCTTGAGCTCCATTTCAAAGGTATATCTGGTAACTAAAGCAAAAAATTAATAGTTAACAACTTTCTGATTTCTCACCTTTTTTTCGAAAATGTGGAAATTATAATACTGATATAAATATAAAGCAAGATCCGCTTTCTTTTTTGAATAATTTTTGACATAATCTTCAGCTACAGGATGTAAAGGCAATCCATATGTTTCATCTATAATATTAATATGAAAGTTAATAAAATAAAAATTATAAATACATACAGTAGAAACACCCTAGTCACCCAAGGAGTAGGGTTGAAACGCAAAAAAAAAAAAAAGTCAAATTAACCCTTTCGAGACTGCGTATGACGCTGGATTCTCTGCACTAGCATTTTCCCCCTTTGCCCCTCACTTCTCCCCGACCGCTCCCAGCACCCAGCAAAGCACAGAAAGCGACGAGTGATGCGATCATCACGTAGTTCATTTCTTCCCCAACAGATTGCCGGTTTTTACATGTCGCTAGCGCCACGGGAAGCGAAGGTATTAAATTTCTTGAGAGGCTTCCCGCTAAAACTAAAGTCGCCTGCGGTCTCGAAAGGGTTGAAGAAGTCATTAAATACGTTTAAAAAAGTCGCCCAATTGAATTTTTATTTTGGGAGAAATTTTCGTCGTATTAAAAAGTCGTTGGGTTGGATAAACCGAGGGAGGATTACAGAGGTTCTACAAAATTCAATTTGTTTCAATTTGCAAATTCGGCAATGGGCTTAACCTGAGATTAAATTATTTAAAAACAGTAAAAATATAATACCTGATAAAGAACTTAAAAACGACATTCGCACTTCAGGTAACCTAAAAAACAAATTATACCATAAAAGTTATAATTGAAAACAATTAACCTGGTAAGAGTGTTCCTTTCTTTCGTATATGAAGTTTTGCTTTTAAGATTTTCACATTTTCTCTCCATCCACGATTTTTGTCTTGAACTACCCTCGAAACTTGAAGTTGAGTCGTCACTCAAAATCTCAATGCTGGGGAAAAAACAATAATGGTATAGAACAGAAAAGATTTATGTTCATTGTCCTTGAAAAATCATTGGCTTAAGCCATTCATAAGGTTATGAAAGGTAGGTTGAAATGAGGATTGATTGGTTGAAATTTAGAGAGAAAGATTGAGATGTTTTTTAAAAAATTTAACTGAAGAATGTTACAAAACGAAAGCATTTTTCGACTTACACATCAGTTTCTTTGTCTGAAGAAGGCGATTTTAAGGATTTTACATCGTTGGAGATCGAATCGGCCATGCTGATTCTTTCAAATCTAAACAAAAAATAAATAAATTAGGCTGAAAGGCTCTAAAATAGTAAAGGTAATACTATTTTATGGGTATCACAATAACTTTTCTTTAAGGAAGTTTAAATTTTTTTCAATAAAAAGATTTGAAATGTACACCTTTTAATTACATGGTCGGAATCATCTAAGATTCGAGGCGGATTCCTCCGAGGAGTCGCTCGAATTATGACCGAAGAGTCATCGTCGCTGTCACTGCTTTCACATCGATAGCTGCGACTTTTATCACTAAAATATATTTATTACTAGTTAATTGAGTGTTCACATTCATACTAATTTAGAGAAGATGAAAATTGACCTTTATGGTGTATCAATGTTTTTAAAACCCACACTTTTGATAGTTTAAACATAAAATAAAAGAAAGATAAGAATTTATCGCGGATACATTGAAAAAATAAATAACGAAAATTTAGGAATTTGAATTTAAAATTGCTCATAATGTCTATGAAAAATAAGACATCAATTGAGGCTACGAAGGGCGAACTCGACAAAACGTAGTTTCGAGATATTCGCATTTTTAAGTTTCGGTTTTTACATATTTAAAGGGGAAAAAATGGCGAACTCAACATAAAAATTATATGGATGTATTCACCAAGAGGTCTAGAATCTGAAAATGAAAAAAACTGGAGGACCCTTCCCCAAAAACCCGACGTCGAGGGTATCACAATAACTTTTCTTTAAGGAAGTTTAAATTTTTTTCAATAAAAAGATTTGAAATGTACACCAATACCTTTTAATTACATCGGATTCATCTAGGATTCGAGGCGGATTCTTCCGAGGAGTCGCTCGAATTATGACCGAAGAGTCATCGTCGCTGTCACTGCTTTCACATCGATAGCTGCGACTTTTATCACTAAAATATATTTATTGCTAGTTAATTGAGTGTTCACATTCATACTAATTTAGAGAAGATGAAAATTGACCTTTATGGTATCAATGTTTTTAAAACCCACACTTTTGATAGTTTAAACAAAATAAAAGAAAGATAAGAATTTATCTGAGCGGATACATTGAAAAAATAAATAACCAAAATTTAGGAATTTGAATTTAAAATTGCTGATAATCTCTATGAAAAATGAGACATCAATTTAAGCCTTGATTTAACAAAACAAAGCTAAACCTCAATTACCGTTAACTAGGTAAGAAATAACCGAGAATTTCGGCACGATTAAAGGAAAGTTATTAAATAAGTCTTAGATTTATGAATACACTAATATTTATAGCTTTTTCACGTCAAATTCATAATTTTTCAAACCAATTTCAGAATTTTTGAACAATTACTTTGTTCCAACCGCAGTTTGAAACTCCTATAGCATGCGCAGAAGGATTTGCACGTCAACTTTGACGTCGTTCAAATCATTTTCCCATCAAATCTGAAGTCTTCTGACGTCAAATTTGATGTGCAAATCCTTCTGCGCATGCTACAGGAGTTTCAAACTGCGGTTGGAACAAAGCTAATAATTCAGAATTTTCCATTTCAAATTCAGACGTAACCCACTTGTCCTGGATTTTTTTAAGTTTTCGGAATTTTTTTTCCTCTCTCTTCTTTGTTGTAAACCTGCAACTGTTCTTCTGTTTTTAACTTCCTTAAAGAAGTTATGGTGATACCCTCAACGTCGGGTTTTTGGGGAAGGGTCTTCCAGACCCCAAAGGTTCAAATCGAATCTGGGTCTTTACCGATCTCAACTTTGTCTGTGGTTCCGTCCGGCCGTAGCATTTTTTCCGGAACACTTTAATTTTCTTTAGCCGTTACATGCATTACATACATTCTGAATTTGAAATTGAAAATTCTGAATTTGACATGGAAAAGCTATACATTTGTGAACATGCATATGCCTACCTCTGGAGACAAAAATACCTTTCATTTACGTTGGAATCATCCAAAATGCGAAAAGGTTTCCTTCGTGGGGTCGGCCCTGTGACGATATCAGAATCCGAGGAGTCTTTCCCTTCCAAACTTTGGATATTTTCATCTCTAAAAATTATGGGGTAAATACAAGAAATATCAAAACTTTGGGCGTACACGAAATCATCTGAGTCATCGAAAACTCGAAGTGCTTTCCTTCGAGGAGTCATCGGCGGAATGAAACCAGCGATCGCTTCATTCTCTGAGTGGTCGCTTTCATCGCTTCGACTATAAATTATTTTGCTTTCACCTCTAAAAAAAATACGTTTTTACTGATAAGAATTTCTTAAGGATTTGATTAGAAAGAAAATAAAAAGGCATCTCACGAATTTTTATGCATTCTAATACGTCAAATTCTGCTAAGAAATTCTAAATTCTACGTCTAAATCATAAGTGCTGACAATCCGCAGAAAATACACGTTTTTCTTCAGTTGATAGATTCAGTCAGTATATAATATCAACCCATGGATTCAGTTTGGTGCTTGATATTTGATAAGATTCTGACAGTTCCCACCAAAATCAACAGGCTAGCCAACTTTTACAAAATATCCCTTGAACGTGAAAACGGAAAGATCCTTGAGAACGTCATCGACAAAACTTGGCGTTTATTCAAAAAAAGTTGTAATGATTTACTGTTGGCTTACTTGTTTCATCCCTGTTTCCAAAGCTCCACTTGGTGGCTTAGTCATAATTTACGAACATTATTTATGTTCCTCAAAACTCAAATATGGCCGCTCGTTGTAGATTTTTGTTAAATATCTCGGAAACAATGAGGTTTAGCGCAAAACGTATTAAGTACAAAAATAATCTACATTAGATTTTCAACAAAAGTATTAACGATGTAACCTAGCAAAAATGAACGGTTTCGGAGTTAAAGCAACAAAAAAGTTTTTGTGCCTATGGCATTTTGGAAATATCATCAAATAACTCAAAAACGGCAGATCCTAGAAAGTTGAAGACTAGAAGCAAAATTAACCTTCATGCAATTTCCTGAAAAAAACGTCTAGGTTATTTGTTTCTTAGAACAAATGGTTAAGGTTATATAGTCTAAAATGCAGTGTTTAACTAAATCCTTAGATTTTGAAGGAATAAATCTGTAACATATTACAAATTGTTTTAACCGATTGCTTTATTGTATTCAGTGTTCTTTCGCTCACCTCTTATCCTTTCTCAAAAGAAAGTTATTAACGATGTAATACCCTCGAATGACGGATCTGCCAAAGTCCATTGAATTTTCATCTTTTGACAGCAAATTCAAAGTCTTAATTTTCAAAAAAAACACTCATTTAGTATTAATAATAATTTATTTAGAGGTAAAAATAGAAGTTTAAATAATAACTTTTCTTAATACAAACTTGAACGTGCATCTTCTTTATACATCAATCAGTCTAAATAATTAACTTTTATCCTAATTTAACAGAACGGTTAATAGTAACATATATGGACTTTCAAATAACTAGATAACCGCCAAAAAGCATGAAAACACACAAATCTAAGGATTTCTAGTTTCTTTTTTTACTTTTTACAAGGGTTTATTATTAAACAATTATTACACATTAAAAAAATTCATTAAAATAAAAGAGTTAATGAGTAATCACTATTTTATTATCACTAATTGGGTGGGTAGGATTAATCCGTACCGAAATTACAAAAGAAAAAGTAAAAAAAAGAAAGGGGTCATGGAATTTACGAAAATTTTTGAGATTTTAAGCCAAAAATTATGAGTCGGTATTTGTTTTGATCATTTCAAGTCGTTCTTTCAGAGATTTTAGTTGACTTTCTCCTGTTTCATGAGATGCGATCTAAAAAAAAAAAATTGTTATTCTGTATAATGGGAGCAGGCACTTTGATCGCTAGGAGGAGTCGGAAAAACGTTAATTTGATTAGTGTAAGGATAATATTTTCATACACAGCAGCCATTTAAGGAAATTCAATGAAGGTTCATACAAATCAATGTCAAGGAGGGATTTTCAAGGGAACCTTAAGAAAAGTATTTTTTAAGGAACGTTCAAAATAACTGGCCTGTAAGTTTTCAACTTTAAATCCCGTAAACCATTTTACATCTCCACTTATCATGGACTGAAATGGAGAAATTAAGAAATCTATGGCTGGTTAAATTAACGAGATTCTGATTCGCCCACCAAAGCGCTCTCAGTTAAGCGTCTAGTAAGAAGAAAAAAAATTACTTTTTCTTTTTTGGCCGTTTGGGGTTCGGTAGTTTGTTGTTTTTTGAAGCAACCGGCTTTTTCTTGAAGATGAAGAAGTCTCGATCGTAATCTTTCAGCGTCGTTGCTGAACTGTTTCTTGTTTTCAGCTTGCGCATTGTCCGGCCTTGAAAGATCTTGAGATTCAGCTATAAAAGAGTTAGAGAAAAAGTTAGTTCATAAAAAAAACTACGTACAATATTGGGCGCTGAAGTTGCTGTTAGCCTGGTCTGATTGCTGCTTTTCGATAGAAGCCAAACCGTTCAAGATATACTGCTGAAAAACCTGCGTTGTTTTCCCGATAAATCTATCGACAAAGTCTGGGTAGGATTTTCTCATAATGTAAAGACGCTTGAGTCCCTCTTGTGTAAGCTCTGTGTCACCCAGCATTTTGAAAATTTCCGAGATCTCTTCTTGCGTTTCTCGAGGAACCCTTTGGGGTGTGGACGGCAAGTTTGAGACTTGGGTATTCGGAGTGTTCGGATCGTTTTCTATTGACGTCGTTGAGTGATAAGTACCTTCGGGAGGGTTTGGATTTTCATCAACTTTCAAGCGCTAAAAAAATTTAAGTAAATTTTTAAAAAAATTATCAGCCAGTCATCTGGCGAAAGAAACCATAATCCTTTTAATTTATGGGGAAAAGATTTTTGACTTGATGTGGGATGGAAAAGTCAAAAGGCGTTTTTTTATCAGTTTTCTATAGATAATTGCATGAGGATTAATTTTGTAGTTAGTCTTAATCACGCTAGAAATCACGGTTTTCAAGTTATTTGAAAACATATCCAGAATGTCACATCAACTAAAACTTTTCGTTGGGTTGTTGTTTATTCAAGAATGTTTTATTTTTTATTTCTTATAGATGAGCTACAAAGAAAAATGCAGAATTTTTTAAATCATTCAACACTGTCTTAACTCTTCCGTAAAAAATAAGTAACAACTATTCATTTTAAAAAGGTTATGTTAACACTTTTTGTAAAAAAATTTAATGATTTTGAACTTTTTTATATGCTTAATCTCACAGTTTTGGAAGATATTTGATAAAAACGTTTTTTGAATGAATCAAATTGGTGTACCACTCTCAGAAAGAACATTTAGGCTTGCGATGGAATGATCAAAAGCAAACTTATAGAGAAAGCTTTTTTCAACTTACTTTTATCAATTTTTTGACGTAGAGGACGAGTTCAGAATCTTGAGGGATCGAAGGTATATTTTTAAGCGTATCTTTCACTTCGACTCCACGGATTCTCACCATCGAATGCAAAATGGTTTTGATTGTGCGAAGGGGTACATCGACTTCTTGCGTTTTCCACCATGAAGTCGGGAAATCCTAAAAACAATACTTAAAAGAAAGACAGAAAAAAAAGAACTTACCCTGAAGAAACAATGGAACTCGATAAGAACCCTCGAGTAGTCCAATTCATGGTCCCAATTCTGCTGCATTCTATTCAGCTTCCAAAGAGACTTGACGACCAATTCTTGATAATGCTTACTCGCCTCCGGGTTATTCATGGCATCATAAAGCAATTTAATAAGAGCGCTAAAAAAAAATAAATAAACGATTGGCCAGTAATAATTTTTTTCACCATAAGATATTCGTTCTGTTGGCATTCTCCAGAAGTTTAAGGACGAGAGCATTGACGACTCGGGTGAAATGTTCACCTTTTTCGACACTCTCCAACTTCTGCTCCGCCAAAAGAAACAAAGTCGAGAGATTATTTTATGAAGAGTGGCTTCCTGAATTTCATTACACAACGATGGGTAGTTGCAGAGCTAAAATTAAAAAAATAAATAACAATACAAAATATTATATTTTATACTTTGATAAGCAACTGGAAGTTGGCTCTGTATCCATTGACGACTTCAGGATTCGTACTTTGATTCAAAATGTTTAATTGGTGCACAAGTTGCTGCACCATATAGTCGACAAATCCAGACAAATGTATTCTCTAAATAAATAAATAAAATAAATTAATAATATTTAAGTTTCTCACTTTTTCTGAGTTTAGAACGGTGTCGATTTGCATAATTGAAGCCATCGCTTTTTCGATGTCCGAGCTAGCGATCTGCGTGAGTTCAAATTTGATTGCCGTCGGTTTCGTGAAATCCATAAGCGTCGGCGTCATTTTAGGCATTTGAATCGGTTTGACGACCATTGCGCTAAAAATAATAAAAATTATTTTAATTAAAGGTTCTACATTATAAGGAAATTGTTATACACTGTGATTACAATCGTAATTATTATGGGGGCACCAAGGTCAAGGAGCATCCTCGCTCCAGGCTTCCCTAGGAAAATGCAGCGAAAAAAGAAATTATACTAACTGTGTACTGGGCCCTCGGAGAAACTGCAAATCCACTTCAACCAATTGAGGCAACGGCAAATTTTCTGGGACACATTCAATCTCTTCAATCAAATGCTGGTCCAAATTGTAGCGTCCTGGCACAATCGGAGCACTAACCCTATAAAAAAAAAAAAATTGGAAATTTTTTCAATTATCCTTGAAACAAAGAATTTTCACAAACAAAAACCGTAAATAAAATATTTATCACCAAGAAGAGTAAGTAAGAAAACACATAGACACAATAAAATGAGGATAAATTCACATAAATTGAAACACCCCCACTACAAGTAAAAAAAATACAAGTTTGAAGAACTTCCAACGAAAACTTACTGAAAGAGAAGTGACTATGTGGGAGGGGAAAGAATAACGGAGGGGAAGTATAAAGGAGGGGAAGTTCAAGGAGGGGGAAGTATAAGGGAGGGGAAGGTTAAGGAGGCCTTTTGAGTTTTTTTTTTTAAAAAAAAAAGAAGTAGATATAACCAATGAGCAAGAGGCTTACTCTTCCTATTGGTTAATCTACTCTTTTTTGATACTTGTTGGCCTCAGGCCGTTACAAGGGGGGAGGGGGTTGGACCCAGGCGGGGGCTTTCGCCATAATGCCGTGGCGCCCTTTTTTCGGGACCAACTACCAGAGGAGTGGCCTAACTAAATTATCCACAGATTTTGTAGAGGGATATTTTTAATTGGAATTTTACTTCCAACCAAAAATCCCTATACCCAACCTGGGATCGAACCCCGGTCTTCCGTGGTGTGAGTCAGAGACTGAACCCACCAGCCACGAAGCCGGTTGCCTTTTGAGTTAAAGGAGTCTTTTAACTCAAGTCTTAAAAGTTTAAGGTCTTTTTTCTTTTTTTAATTTTTCCCAGTTTTTTTATTTCAAAAAATTATCAGTATTTTTTTTTGCACATAAGATTGAGCAGAAAGAAATAATGGGATGTTTGCTCAAGGGAGGTCCCTCTCTAACGGGTGGTAGTATGAAATTTCTCCCTAATGATTATTAATGTAAAAAATTATAATTTTTCGTTTCACCAAAAATTCGTAAAAAAAAAAAATATAAGGAGTAATTTGTGAAAATTTGGTGAAAATCAGAACAGAAAAATCGGCCGCAGCAAATTTTATTTAATGTCAAACAGACATATCTCTGCCATTTTTTCAAAATTCAAAAATCGCCCTTGTTACATTCTTGTTCACCGGCTAAAAAAAAATGAGATCGGTAAAGAACAATATTCGATTTGACTTTCCGAACCCCAAAAACCCAACGTGGAGGGTATCACAATAACTTCTTCAAGGAAGTTAAAAGGTGTTTTTTGATCAGAAAATAATTCAATTGGGAATACTCTACACTCATATTCGTAATTACGAATATATGAATACATCCAACACGGTTTTAAGCACATTGCTTGACAGTAATTTTCCAACAAGGAAAACAGCAAAATGGAATATCATTTTAATTTCAAGGAAATTAAACCATTTAAAGGAACAACAATTAAAAACCACCAACAGAAACATATGTTGACTTTTTTTACTAACACTCCATCTGAACTTAAATCTGCATTATCTTCCTCAAAACTGAATGTCTCGTTTAATACGCAATCCCTGAAGTTTAAAAATTGATTAATTTCTGTGAAACGGAAAATTTTGCTGTCATGGAATTTCAGTTCAACAAACCTGCTATTATCGGGAAATCTGGCTGGAACTCTGACGTTGGAGACAGGAGGTTGATACTGCGGAACTTCTTCTTCTTCTTCGACCTCATCTTGAATTTCAGGCTCGGGTTGTTCCTGCATTTGCACTCGAGGTACCGACTGAAGTAATGGTTTCACGCTTGCTATAGGACGATTCTTATTCGCACGTTTGATCCTTTCTTCGAGAAGACTGAAGTCCTTTTCGGATATCTGAAATTGGATATAATAAAAAAAGGAAGTAAGGAGGTGATTGCACTTACTTGTGAAACCATCTTGAGTATCTTTTCTCCTTCAAGGAAATGAGCAGCGACGATAAAATTAAGCGCAGCATTCCTGACAGACGTGTCTCTATCTGATATATGCTTAGCGATTTCTTTCAACGCCACTGGAGCGGAAGGATGACAAACGTTAAGGCCGTAGTTGTCGATTAGCCATGTCATCTGCTCCAAGCATTCTAGAACATAAAAAAAATAGATGGAATTCGTCCGAATCTTAAAAGACAAACCTGCTCGTTGACGGGCGTTTTTAGACTTGACGCCTTCCATTAGAAAAACGAACTGTTTTGTAACAGGATAAACGTTTCCTATTTGCTTGAATAGTGTCCTCACGTTGATTCGAACTGTATCTTTAGGATCTCCGACCTTTAATATCAAATAAGGGAAGAAAGCAGAAGCCTCAAAGTCAAGCATGTTATAGTCCTCCTCAATAAGAACACCGAAAACAGTAATCAAATATTCTAGTCCTTTTAAAAGGACGGACGGATTGGTATCGAAAAATCTGATCGTCATCCAGCGAAGAATTAAATCGAGGTTGCACATCAGAGCCGCTCGGTTGCTGGGCAAATCCTATTTTAAAGATGAAAGATCAAAATGAATTTGGTAAAATGAGAAAATTACTTCTGTGAGGGAATCAATGGCTCGTAAATGGTATTTGAAATCCATGTGGAACATGTTGGCTATTAACGTTTTGTTCACATTTGCTGCAAGCATTTGATCTTTGAGCATTTCGATGAACTCAGACCTCGGAGTGGTGAAGTTCCATTTTAAAGTCTGAAATTGAGATTTAAGAGATATTAGATAAGTTAAGTAGATAACTGGGCTAATGCCTTCGATTCAAATGTATCCAACTGGGCCAATTGCTTGCATAAGCCTCCCACCAGGCCAATTACTTCAGAAGTTGGCCAGCCTGTTCATGTTATGTTCACAATGAAAGGGTAAGTAGGATCAATCCCAAATGGGTTTTAGTAAGTAGCTGATCATCACCTAACGATATTTAAGGACGATCTAAGGATTGTCAGGTAACATTTGTTAGATCGACAGCTAAAACAGTTATTGGAATGTGAAATAAACAGTTGCTTGATAAACTGCCCTTAGATCGTCAGCTAAACAGTCGCCAGGTTGATAGATTCGCAGCTAAACAGTCAATCAGCAAAACAGTCGCTACAGAGATTAGATTTTAAGCTAAATTGTCATTAGATTGTTAGCTGGACAGCCGTTTGACCATAAGCTGAACAGGTGTTGCATTGTAAGGTAAACAGTTGCTTGATCTTAAATCAAAACTGCCGCTAGATCGTCAGATCAACAGTCATTAGATCAAGAGATAGCTAAGCAGTAAATAGATCATCAACAAAACAGTCGTTAGAGAAAGATTTTTAGCTAAACTATAATTAGATCGTCAGAATGACAGCAGTCATTAGGTTGTCATACAACCATTTGTTAGATCGACAGCTAATCAGTTGTTGGGTACTAAAATAAACAGTTGAATGATCTTCATTCAAACTGCCCTTAGATCGTCAGCTAAACAGTCGTCAGATCGATAGATTCGCAGCCAGTAGTCAATAGACTATCAGCAAAACAGTTGTTAGAGCGATAGATTTTTAGCTTAACTGTGATTAGATCATCAGCTTGACAGTCGTTTGACCATCAGTGAACAGGTTTTAAGGTAAACAGGTGCTTGATCTTAAAACAAAACTGCTGCTAGATCGTCAGTTCAACAGTCGTTACAGATAGATTTTTAGCTGAACATGGATCGTCAGCTAAAAAGCTGCTTGATCTTGAGCTTAACTCCCTTTAGATCATCAGCAGAACAGTCATTAGATTGTCGGCTTAAAACCCATTAGATTGTCTGCTAAAAAGCCATTAGATTGTCATGTTAACTACTTTCGCTACAGCTACTTATATGAAGACAGAGATTTAGGCCGAGTGCACTGTGCAGTACACTGTGAAATTTCAGCCTTTTCAGAGGTTTCGAAGATTGAATTTAGAGTCATTGGACAAGGTAGCAACAATTGGTGACAACGATTTGGGTAGCTGGTAAGGGCCTTTCTACTAAAGAAAAGATTTACCTTAAGCTTTTGCTCGTCGATGACCCTCTGGTGTTTTAAATTGTTCTCTTGGAGTAACGGACTTGTATCAATGTCATCTTCTTTCTTCCTGCTACCAGCAGACTTAGTCAAAACCGGCTGAAAAAGATTGGATTCAATACAGTCCAACATAAAGAACGATGACTACCTTTCCTTTGGTTGACTTAGTAATAGTTGCAGAAGAGCCTGGAGCAAGTTTTCCGATAGAAGGTTTCACGTTGCTTTTTTCAGGCGAACTTTTTTGTTTAGGTGCAACTTCAGGGACACTTCCACGATTTTTTTCAAGTATTTGTTTAACTTGAAGACCTCCAGCACCCTGGAAAGAAAGTTTAAATAAAAATTAAATGGGGAACAACAAACCTTGATGTTTTCGCAAGCTGAGTTCATGTTGTTGAATCCCAGGTGGATCATAAAGCCTAAGACAGCTTCGCATGCATTTTTCCTGACGTCGGCATTACGATCTTCCAAATTGGAATAAAGAGTAGGCAAGCATGCAGTTAACTCATCTTTAGGGATCGTCTTGGGCGGAACTGGAAAGAGAATTTCAAAAATGAATGATAAAAGAAAGATTCTTACTGTTTGGCAACTTTTCACTGAGCCAAAGCCAGAGTTCGGCGCGCAAAGACGGAGAGCCGGTCTTCAACGCATCGGCTATTATTTCTCCATCGAAGAACTCTTTGTAGCCGGCAATGTCACCCCATGTGTTCACGCAAGGAATGACTGCAGTTTTGATCCATGACTGAAAAAACAAAAGTGAGGGTGTGACAAGGAAGTTAGATGTTTACCTTGGTATCGCCCATGACTTTGACCAATGCCGGAAGAAAAACACGAATATGCTGCCTGCACGAAGGCCCCATAGCTTGAGCTAACAACTCGACAAGTGCGATAGCGCTTGCAGAAATCTTCGAGTTGCTGTCATTGATACGAGCTGCTATTAGAGGTGGCGCATCACCAAGATCAGACGAGATGTTTTCCGCTGATGAAACTATCGAATGTATCTTGGTCAAAGCTTCAGCTCTCACCTGGAAGTAAAAAAAATTAAACATTTCCTAGAGTGTGAAGAGAGAGGAGATTAAAAAGCACCAAAAAGCATGCCAAGAAGTTAAGGAAGGGTAGAACTGCATAATTGTAGGCCTGCTGACTGGATAAGACAACCTCACAAACACCTTCAAAGGTTGGGAGTGACAGAAGACATCATTCCCTCATCCAATCATATCCATGTCATAAATCATTGCAAAGGCCTAGTCAAGCCGTGCTTAGGGAAGGATAAACTCAGTCCATGAAATATTCAATGAGACCTCTGGAGGCTAAGCCTGGGGAGGGCTCAGAAAGCACTGTGCACGAAAGACCCATAAGGGGTCGGCCAAGCGACAATATAGTCAAATCTTATAGAAATGAGGTGTAATTCAAAGAAATGCGTACCTTCCAATTTTTGTCGCTCAGCTCATTGAGTAACTGTTCCGTGATTTGCGGAGATATGTCAATCCTGGAAAGCCCTTCACTGCTCGGAGCTTTATTGATTTTAGCATTTTCATTCATTTTATTCAAAGATTGGGGCTTCTCTCTGGAACGCTAAGCAAGTGGTTTAGAAACATAAGAGGGAGAAAAATACAAATACTTTTGAGAGATCGGAGCTGCTTGCACTTTTGGCAGGTCTGGTATAAGTATCCGTCCGAATTTGAGGCGGCTCAAACGATGGAGGTGCGGCGCTGATGGGCCCTTGAAGATGGACTGTCCCGATCAAAGCCAAACCAGAGTTTTTGACGGCAGGGTCACTTTGACTCGAAGCATTTTTCCCACACTCAATTATGAAATTGGGATTCCTACAACCAAATAAAAGGTTTTCTAAGACTCAAAAAACTTACTTCACTCCAGTCTTCATGATAGCAGAAGAAACCCAATTGAGGACTCCAGCCCAAACTTTAGCATCTTCCAAAACTCGGGGGTTTTCAAGAAGAGAACACGCTACTGTATCAAGAGATAATGCGCTTGTGAACGACCACAGAGCATCCATGCAATCTTCAGAACACTCCGAGCTCGAAATCAAAGCTGCAACATCAGGCAGCACAAGACCAGCAACATCCCTGCACACAAAAATGGACAAAATGATTAACAATAATCATTTTACTTACGCATTAATTGGCATAGTGTCGGCAATAAATTTGAAAGCCTGCAACTTCAATCTGTTCATTTCAACATCAGTGTCTTCAACTGTAGAATGAAGAACATGAAGCAATATTTGTCCCGTTTCATCATTCACTTTGCAACATTTGATTTTCTGAAAACTATTTTAAAAAGAAGGTAAACAGAAAAGAATTCTTTACCTCCAAGAAGTTTGAGTGTGCATTAAGTCTGATCTCAAAATCGGAGTCTTGAAGGCCAGAGATTATCGATGGATCCATCAAAGAATTGGCTTTTGACATCGATTCTGACGGAGATAAAGAAACACCGGAAACGGCCGTCTTTGGCTTAGGAACATTGGCACCTAAAATATAAATTAGAGAAACCTTCAAGGTAAAAAATTGCTCACCTTTGGGTCTAACAACTGGCTTCGGTTTAGAATCCGCTCCTGCTTTACTTCCAGTACTTTTGGCGACCTTTTCTGGCTTAGGCGGCTTCACTAGTATTTCGGCCTTATCATAACATTCTTTTATCTGAGAAAAAAAAAAGGTGTAATTCTTTTTCATTTTCTGACATTAATTACTTTTGTCATTTTCTGATTGTCCAAGTCGACGAGGAAAGGGCTGATGTTCTTTTCGCCAGCGGCTTTCATTGCAGTACCTAAAGCTTGGGCGGCATTATCTCTGACAGCAGGATCTGAAGAAAAAAATAAATGAAATACTATGAAGCTCTGAAGGACAAACCTTGATCTCCGAGGCATTTAATTAGGGATTTACTCAACGGCTTCAACAACTTTTTATTTAAAACTGCAGGCGTCGATTTAGCAAAACATCTCGAAAGGAAAAAAGCGACTTCTGATTTTATGCTCGGGTTCTTGTTGTCCAAACATGCGATGATATCTTCCAGCATAAGTTCAAGGGTAGTCTACGGACAAAAATAAGAAAGAAACCTTCATTTTGAAGTGGTTACCGAAGGGAAAATAGCATCAGCAGCTTCACGAAGAGAGGCCACAATGTTTTGCTTTTTCTCTTTGAATTTTTCAAAAATGGCTGACATCATGACTAAGGCGTACTGATGGAATTTCTTCCGAAGGCCGTTCGCTAATCCGGTGACGCATTTGATGGCTACGCCAACGACAACGATATTCGAGTCCTTGGTTATTATCTGAGAAAGAAAATAAGAATCAAAACGGAATTGTAAATAGGTAGATACCTTTTTTAAAGCCCGTACGAGATCGCCGTAGTCACCATTTTCAATTTTGGGATTTGCATTTAGAAGTTTCTCCAATCCTTCAAGAGCGTCTTTTCTTTCTGACCACTTTTTCGCTTCAAGTTGTGCATAGAAGTCTTTGGGGATTTGACTTAGGATATCGACTGCTTCGAGAAGATCATACGGATTGATCTCTTCCGCTTGATCACCCGCTTCTTCTCCATCGCCCTCATCGTCCTCCCCGTTTCTCACCTCCTGCTCTTTCTTTATCTGCTGAGATCGAAGCAATCGGGTCGCTCGAGGGCGGACGTCCTTCACTTTCTCGAACTCCGCTTCCATTTCAGTGACCTAAACTGACTTTAGCGCCAAATGAAAAGTTTAAAAACGTACCTGAACAGGCTTCAATCCGTCAAGCTGCGGTTTAATCGCAGGTCCAAGCCATTTGAACATTTCGACCAAAAGCAACTTTGCTTCTTGACGAACTCCGCTATCACGGTCTTCCAAGAGTTTAGGAACTCGCTTCACCATTTTGCTTACATTAAATGATTTCGCTCCAAATTCGCTCAATGCTTGAGTGATAATATGAATAGATGCGGAGACGATTTTCGGGTTTTTAGATTCAGTGCCTTTAGTCAATTCTTCAAGAACTATTTCTTGTTTTTCAATCTCGACGTACATCAAAATGATCTGAGCTGAAAGTTCTTTGGTTCTTGCTTTTGGTGCTGCTATGCATTTGAGGACCAGGCCTGCCAATACATCTCCCGCAGTTCTAAAAAAGACGTTAAGTTCCAACTACAACACAGCAATAACCGTTACCTTCCTGCAGAAGCGCAATTTTCGATGAAAGCGAGAACTGCTTCCAAACCTTTTTCTTGAGCAGGAGCGTTACTGTCCACGACGAACTTTTTCAACAATCCCATGTATTTGTTCCATTCTGGGGATTTCTCGTCGTCAATTTGCTTGAAAAGGGTCGCAGCCGCTTCATAACCGCTAAGTCGAGCTTTCCACACTTTATGTGTGCAGCGTTCCTCAATAGGAAGTTTACCAAAATCCTCTTCCTCCATCTTTTATGTTGAGAACTCTGAAAAAAGAAGAGAATGAACAATCAGAATTTTATTTTTGAACATCTGATTTTATTAAAAGAAAATAAAAACAGGTGATAGGGTCTACTTTTTGGCTGGAACAACCTTCATATTTTCAACAACCAAAATTTTTGACCGACTTTTCATTTTCCATCCACCAAGAGTCTTAATTTGAAAGATAATCTTTTCAGCCAGATTTTGGGACATTTCCCACAAATTTTCACCAGGAAAAACTCCTGTCAAGGGTCTCAAAATAATCTTTTTAGCCAGGTTTTGGGCAGGGCAAGGGCATCACAATAGCAATGTTGTCAGCCAAGGACCACTTCCCACAAAAACGCCTGTCGAGAGTATCAAAACAGCAATCCTTTTTAGCCAGATTTAGGGTCATTATCTAATGGCTTTTCCCAACCCAAAAAGCACAACTTAACTTAAGGATGACTTAGTGAACTCAAGAGACCATGAGGACTTCTTTTCAAGTTGGGAATTACTAAATCATTAAGGACCATTAGCATGATGCCAGCGAGCAAAGACTGGCACTAAACGTAAATTTAAATTTTTTGAAGCCAAAAAACGATAAAACCATGATAAATAAGAATATAGGTGAGTAATATTACCCAAAAAAGGTAAAAGAGAGGCAGATGTGTGTCGCGAATGTGGAGCTTTGAGGTCAAGGAATGAATGGAAACCTACCGTCAACAATTTAGAGATAAATGAAAAGTATGAAGCAGGATAAAGCTTGAATTGGAAAAATGAAGTGTTTAGGTATTAGAAGGAACTTTTGACCTCAAGAATAACAAGTCAAAATTGGCGAAGAGTTCGTTGATTCAAAACGCTTTCGGGGCCGGAGTCGTTGAGAAAGAAGGCTGATAACGGGATAGAGCCGGAGGCGGGGAATAAACGGAAAAAAGTAAATGAAAGATAACGAAAAATTACCTCAGTCCTTCATGAAACGGCGAAGACGTTTTGGTCGATGAGTACGAAGAAACGGAGAAGTTAACGATTTCAAAAGTCAAACTCTGGAAATCAGACGTTACCAAAATTAAACGAATGAAGGGGTTTCTTTCTTTGAGACGGGTCGAAATCGAATCATAGAAGTGCCATCTGTGGGAAGAGCAACGGCCAACTTGAAGAATAAAGCGATTTAGCGCGGGAATTTCGAATTTCGGTGCTTCAGTAATCTATCACCCCTTTAATTTTCTAAACTATTGAAGATGATTTTTTTTTTAATTTCAAATTTTATTTTTTCATGGATTCCAACTATCAAAAATTCAAGAATCTGCACCTTCTGTTTAGTTATCGACTCTTCCCTATTTAAATGAGACCCCCTTTTTCATTTCAGAAAATGGAAAGAGGTGGTTTTTTTAAAAGATCTTTTTAACTTTTTCTTTCGGACCAAAAGAATTTCTTTTAAAAAAAACTACTTCTCCTTTATGGAAATCGGGTTTTAATTTGAAATATGGAAATTAGCGACATCTCTAGCATCTCTAGATTTGCTGCTAGCATAGAATAAACACACCCTTGGTCTTTATTTTATGCTGCTAGCTTTGATTTGTGATACAAAGTAGGAATCCTCGGACAAAAATAATGAAAATTTAAAAAAATGAGTCTCTCAGGTCAATTTCAACGGATTTTAGCGCAAGAAACGCTAAAATTTGTCATACATACTAGAAGCATAGCAAAAACACACTTGGTCTTTATTTTACGCTAGAAGCTAGAAGTTTTAGGGAATTGACCGTTAAGTAAAAAAATTTGTGTTCCTATCTAAAAGCTTTCTAAAAAGTCTATTTTATGAAGATATGACCATCCGGAGATATCAAAAAATAATGCAAAAGAGCATGAAAATCAAGCTATACGTTGAAGGTTGTCAAAAATGGATCAATAGTCAAATCAACTTGAAAGACGTAGATTACGAATCGCTCTGGGAGGGCCCTGTACACCAAAATGTGAACCACTCATTATTGGCACGGGTAGAACATTTTGATGTAACAAAATCACTTTATCCAATCCAATTTGCAGCGTATTGTCAGGGAAAAACCATTCATATTCGGGCGCTCACGGAGATGCTTGGAAGCATCGATAGCCGAAGCCGGCGAAAAATTGAATCGATAACGCCCCTAATCGCTATCGCTGACTCGTAGTGAGTGGCTTTATATCGTCGTTGGTGATTGGCGTTTGATTGCAGTGGTTCTGTTTTATGGATGTGATTTTTTTAAGGCGAAAAAGTACAGAATCGTCTTTTTTTTCTGTACTATTCACAGCTCCTTGAGGCTAAATTGAGGGGGAAGCGTTGAAAATAAATTTCCGATAGCGGCGAGCAGTGGCTCTTATCTTGAGCTCGCCCCTTCTTTTGTGTTTCAGAAGCCAACTTTCCGGTAAAATAAAAAAAATGAGTCAACCACCTCCTCTTTTGGATTACGGCGATCGCGATATTTTCGATGCTGAAGACGACAACGAAGATCTCTTCTCCTCAGCGATTGACGTAATTAAAATTGTTCGTTTAAATTTTTTTGTAATTTTTTCCTTTTTAGGACAAGTCGGTTCCCGTGGAAACGGAGAGCAAGTCTTTGCTGAATCCTCTTCCGGAATTACCAACTCTTCAGCTTTCGGTATTTAAATTATTCTTTCTGGGTCTTTACTTTATGTTTTTGGCAGGATGTCAGCCCAGTCGTAAGCCCCGTTGAGGAACTTAAGGATGCCTCTCTTCCAAGCTCTCCTCCGCCAAAGCCTCAAACTGCAGAACGTATTAAAGTGAGTTTAATTACTAGATTCCGTTTTAGACCTATAGCAGCAGTGATATGTAGGTCATAAGATGGTCTATTCTTGCTTTTTTTTTCCCATCATTGGTTTCCCTAAAGTAGTATCCACAGCAGGGAAACAGGGCAGTCCGAGACTCAGCATTCCAGGCAGAAGAGTCGTGTGGCGGCTGAGCCGATCGGAGTGGTTTGAAATTGGTTTGTTTCAGTTTGGACAGGGTCGTGAATCCCTGGACAATGGATTCGCTGTCCTGCCTCGCCTCGCTAAGTAAAGACCCACCTTAAGACATTGGGTTCCCTAAATTAGGGTCCACACTGGTGGAGGCAGGCAAATAGGCAGTCCGAGCAGCATTCTAGGCAGAAAAGCAGCCACGAGGCATGTGGCGGCTGAGCCAATCGGAGTCAGTTACTCCAGGTATTCAGAGCTCGGTTTGAAATTTGGATTGTTTCGGTTTGGACGGTGTCGTGAATCCCTGGATTGCAGCCGCGGGGAGCATCAGCTTCCACTCCTTGATTCCTACGAGGGCGTTCTGCCTACCTCGCTTCATAAAGACGGGCTATGCGTATTGAGCCCACTCAATCCAAAGTTTTTCCAACATTTTGACGTCTTTTGTCCTAAATAGAACTGCTGCTCATTAATCTCCCCTTCTGGGTTGAAGAGGGGTCAAAAAGCGCTTTTTATTAGTTCTGAAAATATCTCAAAAACAATTTTTAGATACAGAATGGAGAGATAGAGGACCATCATTTTATAACGATTCGTGTTAAAGATGGTACCAAGCAGGGCGACGGGATGGCCGCTTATATTATATTCAAGGTCGAAACTAACACCAACATTCCATCATTCAGGAAAAACAGCTTCTCCGTTCATCGAAGGTTCAGCGATTTCTTAGGTTTACACGACAAATTAGTCGAGAAACATTTAAGGAGTGGAAGGATAATTCCTCCTGCACCTCAAAAAAGCGTCCTTGGTAATTTTCATATGAAGTTAAAATGTTTTGTTTATGTATTTTTCTGTTTAGGAATGACCAAAATTAAAATGTCTGGTCAGGCTGAGCAGACTTCATCCAATGAATTTGTCGAGCGTAGACGTGCAAGTTTGGAAAGATACTTGCAAAGGACAGCCGCTCATCCAGTTCTATGTCTAGACTCTGAATTCAAAGAATTCCTAACAAATGGTTCGTTGTGCTCTAAATTTAGTGTGTAATCTTGATAAAATTTGACTTTTTTAGAAAACGAACTCCCTCGAGCAACTAACACAAGTGCTCTAAGTGGTGCTGGAATGTTGAGGTTGTTCAATAAAGTGGGAGAGACTGTCAATAAAATAACGTATAGGATGGACGAGAGTGATGCGGTATGCTCATTTAGTGTCCTTTCTTTTTTACATTTTATTTTTAGTGGTTTGAAGAGAAAACTCAGGAAATCGAATGTCTTGAAAGTGGTCTACGCAAGTTACACAACAGCGTAGAATGTTTAGTTCTCGCCAGAAAGTACGTAAATTATTTATTTTTGTGTTGTAATTTATGGAATTTAAGGGATCTTTCGTCTTATACTGGAGCACTAGCGAAAACGATGGCATTGTTGAGCAGCTGTGAAGAACACGGACTTCTCGCTTCATCTCTCGCTAGATTACACGAGCTGCAGGAAAAGGTTGAAAACGTTCACAACGATCAAGCAAATACGGATTTCTCTGTTCTCTGTGAACTCCTCAAAGATTATATCGCTTTAATTGGAGCTATTAAGGTAAATGGTCGTAAATTGATTTGCATTTTAGTTTTTTGAGAATATCTTACTAACCTTTGTAAATTTTATTCTTTTAGTGTGTTTTCCATGAAAGAGTGAAGGTTTATCAGCATTGGAATCATTCACTGCAAATGCTCAACAAAAAGCGGGAGTACAAGGCTAAAATGGAACTTTCAAACAGATCTGACAAAGGGAACCTGGCTGCAAATGAAATAACTGAAGTAATTTTTTTTAAGAACTCTTCTTTTTTTAAAACATTGGTTAAAAATTTACCTTCTTTAACCTTTACTGTATAACCTAAAAAGGTAAAACTTGTTGGGATCTAAGATAGCAGCACATTTTCGCAAGGTTTTCCCACTTGTTCATTTATATAAAATAACCTGAATACCCTCTACATAGGGATTTTTGAATGGTCTGGAAGACCTTGTAGAGGATATTTGAACTTTTCAACAAATTTTTTTTTTTTTTTTTTTTTTTTTTTTAGGTGGAGGTAGTGAAAAGTTTTGTTTAATTCACTGCAGCCATAATAAAAGTCCAATCATTACCAAATTTCCACCAATCACTCCTTTTATTAAATAAAAATTAGAACAAAAAAAAATTTTGACGGCCCGTTTTGTGTGGTCTGACTGGGCAAACTTTTTAAATTTTTGTCCAATTATTTATTGATTGAAATTAATTTTTAGTGGGAAGCCAAGGTTGAAAGGTGCGAGGAGGAGTTCAATGGCATTTCAAAAATGATAAAGAAAGAAATGGAAAGCTTTTCTAAGACTAGAATTAAGGAATTTAAGTCCACATTTATTAAGTACATGGAACAGCAAATGAAGCATCAAATGCAGGTAGAACATAATGGGTACCAAATTAAAAAAAATAAACTTAAAATATTTTCAGCTCATCGAATTCTGGGAAGGCTTCCTCCCCGACGCAAAAGCAATCGCATGAAGGGGACAAAACTCAGCACAAACCCTCATAAAAAGAAAAAAAAATCATTTAAAAATTTAATATTCCAATCCTTTACCAAAACCAAGAGAAATCATATTATTTCTTCTAAGTTTGCTAAAAATTCCTCGACTATTTTAACATTATTATTACCTTAATAAAATTAAACATAATACATTATTTTCATATAAAAATTTATAACTATTATATATTAAGTATCTTAAATAAATTATATTGTGTATTTCTCAATGAAGAAAACTTTTAAGACAATTTATTACATGATGTTAATTGAGGCAGTGAATGTGATGGTATGTCGCTGTTGAAAGATGCGGCAAAAAGAATTTTTGCTTTACATGTTATATAAATATATTATTACTATTGTTTGTTTATATACCAGTTGTTTTATTTAAAATTTATGATCAGAAAGGCCTGAATCCTGTTATGCTGTCTCTACGATCTTATCATGGAATACAAAATTATCTAATATTTGAGTTCAATATTCAAATAAGGCTGGAGTTACACAATGTGGCTGCAAATGTTTCCGTCTACCTAATTTCTTCGGCTGTAGACTCAATCAGCACAGCACGGAAAGTTTTTGATGTTCAGCGATGGAGGTAAAAATAAAATGGAGGAAGGATAAAAAAGGAGCCAAAATGTGAGAAATGGAATAAACTGGAAGGAGCGAATTCTGGGGTAAAGTACTAGTTTGAAGAGCTTTCAACGAAAACTTCCTTAAAGAGAAGGAATAATATAGGAGGGGGAAGTATAATGGAGAGAAGTACAATGAAGGGGAAGAATATTTGTGTTTAAAAAAATTTTCTTTTTCCAAAAAATTACACAAACCGGTGGAAATATCAATTTCTCCCTACTAAAATGATAATTTATGTAAAAAAAATTATAATTTTACCCCAAAAATTCATAAAAATAGAAAATAGAAGAAGAATTAGTTTACTTTCTTGTTCACCGACTATAGAAAATTTTGTGAAAATCGGTCGAAAACTGTGGCCATAAAACGTTCCGGAAAAAATGCTACGGACGGACGGCACCACAAACAATGTTGAGATCGGTAAAGATCCATATTCGAATTGACCCTACGGTTTTTGGAAGACCCTTTCCCAAAAACCAGACTTGTAGGGTAAAACAATAACTTCTTTAAGGGAGTTAAAGGCGTTTTTACGTTTTTGTTAAGTTTTTTAGTTTTTAAAAGGCGATATACATATTTACCAAATTCAGTATTTTAAGACGAGCCCTGGCGTTCCACCAACAACCCCCATTTTTGAAGGATTTTTGGCAGTTTTTCTTGGTCACAGACTTTGAACATTACACTGCCTTCTAAATAGCTATTGAAGGTCACATTTAAAAAACGCTAATAATTAATTACTTATAATTAAATACGAAACTGACTATCGATTTCTAAAAATTTATTATTTTTTATATTATTTATAATCGTACAAAACCAATAATTTATAGATAAAATACCACTAATTCGTTCGACTTCATGGTAAAAAGAGCTCGAATACTGTATTCATCCCCACCCTTCACCACAGACCTGTACGAACAAGTCCAGGATGCTTCTCTCATTTTACTCAAGGTGCGTAAAATTTTAAATATACCTTTTATTATTAAAACCGTCTGATTAGAAATTCTAATCTATCTTCCATAATATTTATAAACGTTCCTTTAGTATCCCTTTTTCAAGGTTTCCTTGATAATCCTTCCTTGACGAAAGTTTCGTTATTGTAAACATTCCCTGTAAACCTCCCTGGAAGTGATCTGTTCCTTCAAATAAGAGGAAACCCGATTTTCCTTTTTCAAGGTGGCTATTGAGGAAACTTAAGGAATCCTCAAAATAAGCGCTCTCCATTGGCTGACACAATCCTTGATTTCACTTAAATTTCCCAAATTAAGGAACAGAAAATGGATGTTCAAGGTATCCTTTTTGTTAAGGAAAGGAGACATTCATGTTTACAGATTCGGGCCAAATACAGAGTTGGGCGTATTCATATTCATGAACATACGCCCAATTTTGGTAAAAAGTCGTATTTTTGAGGCTTCGGAAAAAAAAGGTGTTAAAAAGCGGCTTTTCTTGAATATCTCAAAAACGATTAGGTTTAGCGCAAATGACACTTAGTACAAAAATTATCGACATTAAATTTACAACAAATAATATTTAGCAGATAATTTTGCTAAAGTGATCGGTTTCGGAGTTATGAGCCGTCAAAATTTTTTTTTCTTATGACATTTTAGACAGACATACCTATCATCAAATTACTCGAAAAACATTAGTCCTGGAAACTTTGTCTAAATGCTTGAAATTATTATCCCCCTCCTTGAACTTCCCCCTCCTATATTGTTCCTTCTCTTTAAGGAAGTTTTCGTCGGAATCTCTTCTAACTAGGTAGTACGTGCTAGTACTTTCCTTAATATTTCTTTTGATTTCTACTATTCTCTAAATATTACAAAAATAATACAAAAAAAAAAAAAAAAAAAAAAAAAAAAAGGTTTTACAATAAGATTTTGTGCAAACAGGAATAGTCTGTTCGAAAAAAATGCCTAATTTTCTTTTGAAAACTTGTAAAATGGAATATGTATGTAATGATAATTTTTTGGGAAGTAAGCTTTCAAATGGGAAATAAATGGTTTTTGTTGGTAGGATTGGAAGGAGACGGGAGCTATCAGCGGCGGGGGTCGGGGTAAATTTATCAGCTGTTGTCATTGCCTTTATTCTTTACTATTTTTTTAGTTCCATCACACACTTTTTAGACTATTAATTAAATTTTCAGTGAATCAATTTTCGTTTAATAATTATTTGTTATTTTGTGGGGGTTTCCGCGCCTTGAGGGTGTCATTTTTTTATGTTGCGTTTGGTTGAGTAGAGGAGGAGCCGAGAGTCTCGTCGTCCCCGTTGTTTGTTTTCCCGTTTTATACGAGGAAATTTTGCGTTCTTTCTTTTTTCCCCCCCGAGTTTTATTTTTATCAAATTTTCGAAAGGATTGGGCTAAGGCGGTCGGGACTTCTCAACTAGAAAATCTGGAGGCCGACGTAGCTGTAATGACTTGCGTCTTCTGATTTTGTGAGTATTTTTAATATTTTTTTTTCTTTGATTTTTCGACTTTTATATTTCGACTAATCATATGTAAGTATTACGTGTCTTTATTGTGGAGCTACCATAACCATCTTTCAACCTTCACCAGATGGGAGGTACTATTTAAAAAAATCATTTTGTTTCAGGTTTAATCCTAAATTATTCCTTCTGGGAGCTTAAATAAAATGGACAAATTGAATAAGAAGATAAAAGGGAGTACGGAGGAGGAGGGGGATGTCGAAATGGAGACGGAACAGGAGATTGATTTGACCACCCTGTATACTCATCCGAAGCGTGAGATTGTGAAGAAGTGGATGCAGGCGTTTGAAGAAGGGACGTTGACGTGCGGAGAGTTCCGGGAATATTGGCGAATCTGGGTTCCGAAACATGCGATGAATCCTCAGTTTGAAGACGATTTGATTTCTACACTTGAAGAATTTATATGCAATGGAGATAAAGATGTTGTCTTTAATGCGTTATCTCAGTCAGACAACCCATCTACGGTGTGCGGAAAGGTTTTCAAAATGGGCGAACCGACGTACAACTGTAGAGAATGCGGTATGGACACGACATGCGTTCTATGTGTGGACTGTTTCAAACGTTCTGTCCATAAGAATCACAAATATAAAATGGGAACGTCGGGAGGCGGAGGTTGCTGCGACTGCGGTGATGTCGAAGCATGGAAAACGGGTCCTTGCTGCGACAAACATAGCGCGATGAAAGCCGTAGAATCTGAGAACGTACGATATCGGTTTCCGAGTGACCTTGTCGCCAGAACTGAGCTTCTTTTCAACTGCATTCTCAAGTATTCCTATCAGGTGTTGACCCTAGAGTGGCTCCCTAATGATCTACGTGTTAGAGACACAGAACAAGAAAGTTTAATGGCGGTTTTCGATGCTGATCAATACTGCACCGTCTTATATAACGATGAGACTCACACTTTTGAACAAGTCATCAACACTTTAGCTCGTGTAATCCAGTGCTCACAAAGAGACGCCATAGAGTTTGTTACCAACATAGATAGAGAGGGAAGGACCGTTGTGAAATCGTCGACTTTCCAACATTGTTCTGAGCTCAAAACGGAAATAGAAAAGTTCACATCAAGGCTCAACCATTCACGCCCTCTTAAAGTGCTTGTAGTTCATGCTTTTGTTATCGCTCATCAAAATTTCGCTCTTCGCCTTCTCACGTGGCTTCAAAAGCTCTGCACCAACGCTGAAGGCTTCAGAAACGCCTTTACAAGAGTGATTCTCAGAGAGAGCAACGAGGACCCTCCTATTATAGAAGGGATCCTTCAAAGAGACTCCCTTCTGTGGAAATCCGCTCGTCTACACTGGCATAGACTCTTTATCGCCGGTATGTTTATGGAATACAGAAATAAGAAAAGCTTTGCCAAGTATTTCACCAAGTTCTATGGAAACATAATGAAAGATTTCATCCGAGATGACCATGACCATTCTTTTTCGGTCGCTTCCCTCTCAATTCAAATCTTCACTGTTCCTACTCTCGCCCATTATTTAATCGCTCATGAAGACGCCATGCTTATTCTTATGAATACGTTCATTTCTGAATGTTCAAGAAAATGCAATAAACTTGGGAAGCTTGAATTTGATAGAGCGGTCTCAAACGGACCTTTTAAAAGAGCGACTTATATTTTGTATGATTTGCGTTATCTTCTTGGAGTGCCGCCTGTGACCTGGACAGACGAACTGAGAAAAGGATTTCTTCAAAGTCTCAATTTGATTTTAACTCTCCTCACTTATATGCAGGGTATGGATTCAGTAACTAGACAAGTCGGTCAGCATATGGAGTACGAGCCGGAATGGGAATCTGCGTTCAATCTTCATCTTAAATTGGCTCCTGTCATCACTCTTCTTTTGAAATGGTGTGCGACTGACCGAGTCGTACTTATCAAAGCCTATCGCCTTACTTTGAATAAACTCTATGAAAATGCGTCCTTGGATAAAAGCCAGCAGGGTGAGGTGAGGGAGCTGGCAGATCACAGCGCATCTTGCTTGCAGTACGATGTTGCAACTCAGCCTGTATCCATTCATCTTCCTCTTTCGCGGTTCCTCGCCGGTTTGCACTTGCATCTTGAAAAATACAATTTGTCTTTCGACTCTCCAGAGTTCTCTTCTGTCGCCAAACAGACCCCTGAACAGATATTAGAACCCGTTCTTCGTACTCAAGTTATGATAGCCCAAGTTCATGCAGGAATGTGGAGGCGAAACGGTTATTCTCTTGCCAATCAAATTTATTTTTATCACAACGTAAAATGCCGTGGTGAAATGCTGGACAAGGATATTGTACTCCTTCAGATGTGTGCTTCTTTAATAGAGAGCAATGAATTTCTTCTACATCTCCTCGACAAGTTTGCTCTTATCAATTGGGCTAACCAAGATTTCGATAAGAGCGCTCGTGGTTCAGAAGAAGAAGGAATGAAACAGACCATTAATTTAGTGGAAGAATTTCTTTCACTCCTTATTGTGATCATAGGAGAACGCTATATTCCTGGAGTCGGTCAAGTGACTCAGGATGACTTTGTGAAAAATGAGATTATTCATCAGCTATTCATACGCCCTCTCACTCATTCGGAAGTGAATAAAGCACTTCCTGATGATCTCAACCAAGAGACAGGTATGGAAAGAGTCATCAACCAGGTCGCTACATTCAAAAAGCCTGGTCAGAATTCAGGCAAAGGAGTCTACGAAATAAAACAGGAATATTTGGACAGATACAATGTATTTTTTTACCATTACACCAAAGAGGAGCTCTCTCGTTCCGAGGAGGAGCAAAGGAAATTACGGAAATCAATCACAGGATTGGAATGTTGCCCCCCTCCAGCATTGCCACCTCTCTGCGAGTCTTTCAGCACTGTCGCCAATTTACTTCAATGTGATGTTATGTTGTATATTATGAGAACTGTCCTTGAAAGAAGTTTAAATTTAAGTTCAAGAAGCTTTTCCGAGGCTCAGCTTCAGAAAATTTTACATTTGATCGGCTACGCCTTGCATGAGGAAGAGCAGAAGAATTACAGTTTTTTTACATTCACGAAACGTGCTCGAAAGTGGGATTTGGAGGCGATGCTGGAAGAACTCTGCAATAGTTCTAGGGTTGAAGTTTATAAACATTTGCTCAAATGGACTGTGAACAAATTTAAACAGCTCTCTTCTCCGACTGTTGTTCAAAATGTGGACCTCATTGAGCCTTGCAACTCGAAGATGTCCGAAGTTCAGGAGAAGCAGTATAGGGCGAGATTGGCTTCGGAAAGGCGAGCTGCTATTATGGCTCAAATGTTAAAGATGCAGCAAAATTTTATGAAGGACAATGCAGATATGTTTGAAACGACTTCATCCAACGAAAAATTGGGGACCCAAGAAGCATCACAAATGGAGACCGGAAATGATGGTATGACTGTCGCTTTGGGACTTGGGCAGACACCGAAAGCGTTTGAAGAAAGAAAATTCACTTGTATACTCTGCCAAGAAGACCAAGTGATCTCAAGAAACGGGCCGGCGATGGTTTTGGCTGCTTTCGTTCAAAAATCGACGGTTCTTTGTCGAAACCGGAACACCACATCTCCTTCCGAAACGAAAAAACCACCTGTCTTTTTGACTTCGAATTTAGGGCCTGCACCTCACACTGGAACCTGTGGTCATGTAATGCACAGCAGCTGCTGGAAAAAGTACATACAAACGATTCACTCAAAAGAAAATAGACGGCCTTACAGGCTCCGGCAGCCGACTTCCTTCGATATTGAGAAAAACGAATATTTATGCCCTCTTTGTGAATGCCTTAACAATACGGTACTCCCGATAATACCTATGCTTCACACATTGCCTAACAATATAACAGCTGAGCCTGTACACAAACTCACTTTTGCCAATTGGTATGAAGCATCAACGATCGCCATTTCGTACAAACAAGAATCAGATAGAAACATGAGACAAAGTTTCATGGATAAAATCGGTGAAATCACTTTAGAAACAATGATTGATCGTGACCTTAGAGAAAACAGTTCGGTATCGATAACATACGCAACTCCTAGTGAAGTACAAACATTGACAACTGAAGGGGATGAACCTAATGAAGAAGGTCGTACGTCCCCTTCACGCAGAGTAGTCGCACCAGCTGCTCCTCAACCTCCAGTCACTCCGCACACCGGTGGCCTACACACCATCGTGCCGCTCACAGAAAGTGATGTTTACATGCAGTTAAGAGTCGTCTCAAAATGGTCTGACGGTGTTGATGTAGATGAAGCTGTCGTGAACGACGATAGCGGTGTATGTGGTCTCTCAGATGATTTGCTAGAAATGATAAATGTTTTTTCACAAATAGCCTATACCAAAGGATTAGATTTAGACCCTGACGAAAACGATCCCTCTATTCCAATGATGGCCTGGAAAACGTGCGCTTACACTATACATTCATTAGAATGGCTTCTGAGGTACACGGACAAACCGTTGCTCGGAGATTTCACTTGCAGGCAGCAGGACGGACTTGAGAACCTTATTCGACTCTCTGGGGTGCTGGGGACAGCCTGGAAAGAAAGGCAAGTTGTAAACCGACATGGAGGGTGGCTTCTTACTATGCTTTTCGACAACGCAAACTCCTACATTGACGACCCATGCATTCTAGACTGGGACAGCTTCGGCATCCTAGTTCCTCTCACAGCAACTTTTCCAAGCATATTTTATAGCGATCCGGTTCCAGTTCCCTCGGGTTCTCTTCTTGAACTTCATTCATTTACGCTAATGTTTTTGTCCAATTGTGCCCAAATCATCATCTCTCTCAACCTGAGTGAGAAAATGGATCAAGAAAATGAGCCTGTGATCTCGGATGAAACCAAGTGTCTTACCGAATTAGTACAAATTTTTAAAAGTACTACTAATGTGGATACAGATTTAACTTGGAAATTGATAAAGGAAAACTCCCTGCCATTTTTGAGGTGCTGCGCTATATTTTATCATTTCCTCACCGGAGTACCAGCACCGACATCGTTAACTAAAGTCGGCGGTGATACTTTCGAAAATCTCTGCGCCTACCTTGGAGTGCCGTCGACGTGCTCCCAACTTCTCGACCAAAAGTGCGTTAGAGACCTTTTCAAATCTTGGGCCTCGCATAAAAAGTACCAGAGCATCAAATCTCAAGAAGAAATCATTTTGAATATGAATCCTTACAATGAACTCGTCCGTTTGCCCGACGATTACAGCGAACTTATCAACACAGTTTCGCTCTTTGTCTGCCCTAACAGCGACAGAGAAGATTCCAGGAATCCGACAATGTGTCTCGTATGCGGTGAAGTCCTCTGCTCTCAAACTTACTGCTGCCAAACTGAGCTCGACAAAGTATTGGTAAGTTTCATTCTTAAATTATTTTAGAAGTCCGTTTTCATCACTAGTGTTGTTTATCCAATTTACCGAAGAAACTTGATTACTTAATGGAAGACCGAGTAAATTAGGAAGAGGAAAAAGGTCTTCTATCAAATTATAAGTTTGTCATCGGTGAAGAAACTTTTAGAAAATAAATTCATTTGCAGAAAGTAGGGGCTTTCCTCTCATTGAACGTTAACTCGGTATCCATTTAACTAAATGTGGAATTTTTTCAGGTCGGAGCTTGCACTTACCATGCTCACATTTGCGGCGCTGGCGCCGGGATCTTCTTACGGATCCGTGAGTGCGAAATCCTCCTCATGGCGACCCCAAACCGTGGTTGCTTTCGGGCGCCTCCGTACGTCGACGACTACGGCGAAGCGGACCAAGGCCTCCGCCGCGGGAACCCCTTGCACCTTTGCAAAGAGAGCTACCACAAACTTCAGCTAATGTGGCTCTCACACAGCATCCACGAGGAGATCGCCAGAGCGATCGAATTCGCTCACACTATAATGCCTACCCAATGGCAACACTTATAAAACAACAACTCACACGAGAATCATTAAATTCTGAAAAAAAAAAAAAAAATTGTAAATCTTGTATTATTTTTAAACATATAGCAAAATATTTTAGGGTTATGTTAATTATATAAAATATTGTACATAAAATCACTTAATTATTGAAAAAAATTAATTATTAAATATTATATTTATATTGCTATTCATATGAAATATTATAAAATTATGCAAGTTGAGAAAATTATTAAGGCATTTGTAAACTTAGTAGCTCATCAACATAATTAATTATTTTTTTTCTTCTTTTCTCTTTATTAATATTAATCATATAATTTTTTTTTTCCTTCGGAATCTCAAATGGATTTTGTTACCAATTCATTACTAATAATTTTATTTGCTTCGGCATATTGTTATTTTTCTACAACGTTAATACATGACGGTAAGTCGATTAAATAAATATGTACTAATCTTTCTTTTGTACATAAAATATCTGTTTAATATTCATAGTTTTTTTGTCTTTTATTTGCTTGAAATTATGTCATTGTTAAAAGAAATTAATATTTAAAAAATGTGAACACAATTTTGTTAAAGCAATATTATATTTTTGTATCAAGTAAATTTATATTTTTTCTAGGTATAAACTCTCCTTGAATATGTCTAATGAGAAATAAAAAGCAGAATAGGGCACCTTTCGCACTGAGAGTCACAAATGTCACTTCTCAAAATACAGAGTATCCCAGTGTGAAGGGGCCCTAAGAAATTTTAGTCCAAGATAGCTCCGGGGTGAAAATCTGGTGAGCCTTATTGAAAAATTCATGCGCCACACGCTTTGTACTTGATTGATAGAAATAGGAAAAACTTGACGATTGACACTTAAATTGACCAATATGTTAATATTGGATTGTCGGACTTAAAGGCATCTTTTCAGTCTTTTCTTGTAGAATAGATGTGCGTGCTGTGATTAAATTATATATTGTGTATTATAAATACATAAAAAAACTGATTTTTTTTTTTGTAATTTATTATATAAGGAATTTGTTGATTATTAAACAGATTTTTTAGTAAAACACACTTTGTATATAATTCAATAACTTATGTCTGGATAACTCTTGTTGAGGTTGGCTAGAAATTAATTTTTTTTTGTTTTCTTTTTAACAATAAATTAAGATTGTACTGTTAAATTAATAAATTTGTTCAGAATCAATTTGACTTAATAGCATTGAACCCCTATTTATTAGAATTGCATTGGATTATGGACCATATCTTCTAATTGTTATTTCCATGATTTTTTTTCTTCCTGACCAGTGGTTTTAGAAATTTTGATGATTTTTCTCAAATTTGAGCAAAAACTGCATTTTTGGAAAACTTGACATTATTTTTGTTCTTAATATCTTTTGCGCTAAACTCGTAGTTTTTGAAATATCTGTCAAGATTTATTTTTTGAATGTTCGTAACTCCGAAACCGTTCACTTTAGCAAGCGCTAAGCACTTTTTTTGGAAATCTAATTTAAATTATTTTTGTATTTTTAATATTAAATTGAGTGAATTAGGAAGGGGAAAATGGAGGAGAAAAAATATATATACTTTCATTTTCGTAGAGAAATTAATTTCATTTTTGTACCTTAATGACCATAAAGGTACAAAGATATCAAAAGTGGTATAGACAATATCCGAAGTGGGATAACCAATATCAGAAGTGGGATAACCAATATCAGAAGTGGGCTAGCTTAATATCAGAAGTGGGATAACCGATATCAAAAGTGGAATAACAATGAATATAAAATCGTCCGATAATTCGGCGATATCAGAAGTGGGATAAGTGATATCGGAAGTGGGATAGCTTAATATCAGAAGTTGGATAGTTTATCATCAGAAGTGGGATAGATTCATATCAGAAGTGGGATAGATTAATATCAGAAGTGAGATAGTCTATATCAGAAGTGGGATAGCATAGATCAGAAGTGAAGATTTATTTTCTTTTTTAGTTTCACTTCAGTCGACTTTTCTCGATTATAGGATTTGGACAAAAAATGTCAGTTCTTATTACCTCTTATAATCTCTCATAACCGCTTATTCAGCGGAGATTCTTATTTGGATGATTATTTGATTTACCAGATAATTCTTAAGACAGCTTTTCCTCATTTGGAGCAAAAACTTGGTTTTGTTTCATCGGTCGCCATTTTCTGTTTCGCTGTGTTTTTAGACGCAGTTAAAGAAAAGAGAGAAGTTTGAAAACAACTTTATTTATTTAGCATTTAAATTGACAAGGCGCTAAATTAATGGTAAATTAAAGACTCTTGGTTGGTTTAATTAATTTCTAGTTGGTGTCTGATTTGTTTTCTGCTTTTCTGGTTTTGCTTTTCCTTCCCAATACTCGATATTGGTATGAAGAGGCGATACTGAGAGTTCCCTCATCAAATTTCTTCCGGTTAAACTGTGTACCTAATAATTTCGTTTAGTTAAATCCTAGTTAAAAGTCCAATCATTGTACATTTTGGTTGATTTCCGTTAGTGTTAGTACAATATAGCTTGAAATTCATTTACCGAATGTGGCACTTGTCCAACGACTGTCTGCTCGGAAAATTTTTTCGCGAGTTGTCGAACGGACAGTCCGTCTTTTCTGTCGAGAGTCGCGTCTTTTTTGCTTTCCATGTGGCGTATTGTTACCTGAAGAAAGAAAAAGAGAGTTGAAAGTTTTTGCAATTAGTTTTTGCACTTGTTCCTTGCTATTATGGGTGAAATCTTGCAGATTTTCTGTGGGTTCTTTATATCGGAGAAATTTTGGTCCTAATTCCCCAAAGGCTCGAAGCGGTTGGCGAAGAAAGAAAGCAAGTTACTAGGAGCCCCTACAGTGCAATGGGATGTATCATCCCTGCCCGATTTTTCGACGTGGCAATGGCTGCACTGTGAGCTCTAATTAAGCTAGAAGGGTAGACCATAGACCCATAAGGACGTACGATTCCCCAGTAAAAATCTTGATCTTAGACTGTTGATCTTTAGCTTTCAACCTTCCCCAGGTGGATTTAAGACATGAACGCCAAAAAGGAACACCGAGCGCCTACTAGTAGCCAAAGAAATCCCCCAAATTTTCACTCCTTTTGTTTCTGTGACAGTTCTATTCTATCTCCCCTGTGTACCAACTTAAAATTTATTGAGAATCCATTCAAGATGTGACCATAACATTCCCAAACTAGACAAACAGAATTGACAGACATAGTTTTATCTTGCTCAGACCACAAAATATGATTTCAATCAGTTGACATTCAACAATGGACATTTGGAATTGGAAGAGGTCTAATGAAAACGATCAAGATATTTTTTTAAATAAATATATTTGTGTCCATAAGGATAGTATACCAAAAACAAGGACAACGTACGAGGAATTTTTAGAAGTCAATAAGGAGTTTCAGCTATTTTTGCCTTCTACGTGTTTTGAGAAAAGCTCTTCGAATATGACTATGTTATATTAGTGATGACTCGGATTTTAGGCACAAGGAAGCCATTTTGCCCCTTGTTACAATTAACGAAAGGTTTCAGCGAAGGTTATGACTGTTAATTTTTCATATTTTCGTTGTGAACTTTTAAAAAAACCACTATAGGTACGACATTTATTCTAGTTTTCTAACAGCCAATTCTGAATTTTCCCTAGTAGGAATCTTAAAACTTATTTCCCGTTTTATTTTGTTGATGAAAGGTGAGGCTGAAATTCGTCTTTGGAACCGGCCACGTTAGTTTTAACGCACGGTTCCTGAGGAAAATCATAGAGTGCACTAGTTTAGCAAGCAATGTGATTGGCTGAAAATGCGATTTCTTTATTTCGTCAGCCAATCACCATTATTTTCAATATTCTTGTTTCTTCCCTCAAAAGGCCGGTGGTAAAACGTAGAAGGCGATCAAACAGCTGAAACTTTGTAATTTACTAATTTAAATCCTTGTATTGAGCGCTTGAGAAACTAGTTTTCTGACAAGAACTGTCTTATTATTTCATCATCAAGGTTATTCTGAAACCATCGCCTCAGCTGTAATAAAACATGCATTTGAAATTATAAATATTTCAAGGATACTTAGTATATTTCATTATAAAAATTATTTCGCTGGTAGATAGTTTTTTTCACCCGAAAGTACAAAAATCAAACTAATACCTTTACATATATCTATTAGCCAAGCACCTACTGAATTTAAATTTCCCCAAAAACGTAAAAACTGGAAGGGATTTAAGGGAAAAAACATGCACATCATATTAATAGATAATTTACCCTTGTCGTATTAGTGTGTGTCACTTCAGGTAAGTCTCTATCTTTCTCCCTTTTTATTTCCTCATCGTCTGTAAAAAAAAAAGAAAGATGAAAAAAAGTTGCATAGGATTCTTGGAGTTTATTTAATAGCGCAATTAGGTCAGGATCTTTGATTTGGTGGAGAAGGGTGTCAAAAAGCGGTTTAATCAGTTTAAAAAACGAAATGACGGTCTGATAAATGAAATAACCGTCTTCTGACTGTCTAAATACCGAAATTACCGTATCACAACAGAAATAACTATCTAACAATCGAAGTAACGGTCTGACAACCGAGTAACGGTCTCAAATCCGAAATTACGGTCTGACAACCGAAATAACTATCTAAAAACCGAAGTAACAGTCTCAAAATCGATATAACGGTCTGACAACAGAAATTGCAGTCTGACAACCGATTTAACGGTCTGACAACTGAAGTCGATTAGATTAGGTTATTCAGGACTTTGTGCACTCCGACCCCTAATGGATCTATTGTGCGCCCTTGTTTCCGGATCAGAGCTCCCCTTCAAGCCCCAGGCTCTTGATTAGCCTCCAGAGGCTGGACAGGAGTGTCCTTGTGTAGTTCGTTGGACTGGGTTTCTCTTCCCCTATGTCCATGAACCTCAGCCGTACTAAACCTTCGCAATAACAGAGGACGTGCTCCGCCGACTCCTCCTCCTCCAAACAGCAGCGGCAGGTGCTGTCCTCTATCACTCCAAACCTTAGAAGGTGCTTACGGAGTCTGCAGTAACCGGTCAGCAGACCCACCATAATGCGGACTTTGGTTCTGCCCTGCCTAAGCAGGTCTGCTGTAAATCCATGCCTTGGTCCACTAATGAACAACTTGGCATGCCATTGACCTCGAGCTTTATGCCGTCTCGTCAAAGTAGCAGAGAGAGTTTGCCTTTTAAGCTCCTCACTCTTCACAATCCTAGAAATGTGACAGAAGGGCTCAGGGCCAATGGGTGTCATTTCTAATCCCTTGCCTTCTCATTACCCTTGAGCCCCGAGTGCCCTGGGGACAACTGAAGTAACGGTCTCAAATCCGAAATTACGGTCTGAAAACCGATGTAACGGTGAGACAACCGGTGCAACTGTCTGAAAACCGATGTATAGTAACTGTCTGACAACTGATATATCTCTCTGAAAACAGAAATTACAACCGATGGAACGGTCTGACAACCGATGTATCGGTCTGGCAAGCGAAGTAACGGCCTCAAATCCGAAGTAACTGTCTCAAATCCGAAATTGAGGTCTGACAACCGAAATAACTACATATATAAAAACCGAAGTAACTGTCTCAAAACCGATGTAACGGTCTGACAACTGATATAACTGTCTGACAACAGAAATTACGGTCTTACAACCGATGTAACGGTCCGACAACCGATGTACATAAGGGTCTCAAATCCGAAATTACGTCTGACAACCGAAATAAAATAACAAACCTCATAGTTTTCGAGATAAAAACCGCTATTTGACACCATCTTACCCACTAGTGACTTTATATCACACAAATGATACTACGGACCATACAGTTTTTTTTTTGGATTCCGCGCTACACCGAAAAAGCAAAAATTAATGATGGCTTCGAAGGTTCATAGCGATAGCCTATAGACTTCAGGCCATCTGCCTCACAAAATGGGGCAACCCAAAAAGAAAAATGAAAATATTTTAACCTGAGTTATATGTTGAGCTGAAAACTGAATTTCTTGCTTCGACTATCGAATAATCTTCATGCTTTGGTTTTGGATTTAAAATTTGTTCGTTTCTATCAATTATATTTGTGTTTCGATTGATATGACTGCCTGTTTCCGCATGGCCATTCGATTTCGAGTTAATTCTATTTTTTCTGTTTTCTAAAAAAAAGTAATTCTTTAACAATTTTTTTAAGTTGTCAGGGAAACCTTTGAGTGTGAAGTCTTGCTCCTCGATGTCCGACAAATCTGAGAGTTGGTCGACATCGAGGTCACCGATGAGAGGTCTCACTTTTCCGTTCGGCGAGGGTATCAACATCGCGACGGAACTTTCGTTCGATTTTTTACTCAAAACCCAGTTTTCTTTCCATAATTCGATATCTTCGACTTTATTTTCGGAATGCAATAGATCTAAAAAGAAGCTCGGTTATTGTCAATTGGGCAAATCCAATTGTTCACCGTCAAGAATATCGATGTCCAACTCAGGCCACATTCCGCTCTTCCGTCTACTCCATGGGCTAGAATTGTTGTTGAAATAAGATAATGGAAAATCTTGACTTTTTTCTTCCTGAAATTAAGAACAAAAAGATTTTACATCATAACGCTCGTTCAAAAATTATTTCATTCGGTAATTTTTTTACTCACATAAAATAAATCATCGCCAACAGATATTGAAGCCAATTTATCAGCTGCAAAAGAAATTTATATTTTTGAAAACTGTTTTTTCCATCCTTATTTTTTCAGTTCGAAGGTATTAAAATATGTATCTTAATAAAAAATTCAAAGTTTCATATACTCACTAGTAGGAAGTGTGCTGGATCGAAATGTAGCGAGGCTAACATTCTGAACAACCTGAAACAGGAAAGAATTATTTGAATTTTGTACTTTTTTTTCTTCTTTTTTTCCTTAAGGCGGAGTAAAATAGAGATAACCCTGAATGCACTAAAAATAACAACAGTCAGAAGACAGTTATTTTGGTTGTCAGACAGAATTTCGGTGTTCAGGCAGTCGGAAGACATATATTTTGGTTTTTAGACGACTAGAAGACGGTTATTTTGGCTGTCAGACTGTTATTTCGGTTGTCAGGCAGTTATTTAGTTGTCGGACCGTTATTTCGGTTGTCAGACCGTTATTGCGGTTGTTAGACCGTCATTACGATTGTCAGAACGTTATTTCGATTATCAGACTGTTCTTATGTACCAAGAAGGTTGAAAGCTTGGCTCCAAGGTTATTTCGGATTTCAGACCGTTGTTTCGGTTATCAGATTGTTATTTCGGTTTTTAGAAAGTTGGAAGAAAGTTATTTCGGTTGTTAGACCTTTATTTCGATTTTCAGACTGTTATTATGTACCAAGAAGGTTGGAAGCTTGGCCCCTAGGTTATTTCGGATATTGGACCGTTATTTCGGTTATCAGATTGTTATTCCGGTTTTTAGAAAGTCGGAAAAAAGTTATTTCGGTTGTCAAACAGTATTTTAGTTGTCAGACAGTCGGAAGACAGATATTTCGGTTTTTAGACAACTAGAAGACAGTTATTTTGGCTGTCAGAATGTTATTTCGGTTGTCAGGCAGTTATTTAGGTCGATAAACCGTTATGAAGTTGTAAGAGGTTATTTCGGTTGTCAGACGGTTATTTCGGATGTGAGACAGTTATTTCTGATTATCAGAATGTTATTTCCAAGGAGGTTGGAAGGTTGGCTCCTAAGTTATATCGGATTTCAGACCGTTATTTCGGTTGTCAGATTGTTATTTCGGTTTTCAGAAAGTCGGAAGTAAGTTATTGTGGCTGTTATTTCGGTTTATTTGACTGTAGGGACCGCTTTTTGACGGTGTTACTTTTCCCCACTCAAAATGGACACCAGAACAACCGGTTATTCTGTAGTTTTCCAGGTTGTTTATGAAATGTACATACTTTGTTTAAAATTGCAGTCGATAGAATATCTTCGTACGTCTTCGATCCAAAACCTCTTCCTTTACCTTCCCAGTCAGAAGGAACCTAAGAAAAGACGTTAATTTCTAAAAAGTTAAATTTTGTCATACTCTAAGGGAAGACGCATCTACAATAATGTCGCCAATGAGAGATTTGAGTTGATCGTGAATTTTTCTCGGGCTCGGCCTTTTTTCGTCGACGACACCTGCGAAAGGAGAATTAAACAAACGAAGCGAATTATCCGAAATTTACCGTCGACTACTAGCTGAACGGAGGTGATCAACCGAGAGATCGTAAGCGAAAGAACGTCTTCGTATCTCTCCATAAATTCGACATCTACGAATACGTTTTTTATTTAGAGATTTTAATCATTCCCTGTATTTTATGTACCTAAACGTATTTAAAGAAACGTACAATCAGAATCTTCGGTTAGGTAGTCGATTCGAACGTTGTCCAGGCGTCCTCCGAGGATGTTTTCGATGAGCTTTTCGACGAAATCCCGGACGTCGCATTCCCTTCCTGCGTTTAAAAAAAATAAATAAAAGGCACGGGAGCAATTTACTTCACATACTTCCATAGCTGGCGTTCAATTTGACCTCTCCTACTTTTTCTCTGAAATTAGAAAGAATCCAATTTTTCCCTATTAATTCAGCATCCCTGAAATAAAAAATATGTCTTTACACCTCCTTCCTTCTTTTCCCCCTCGTTTTAAAGACAAAACGCCTTTTTTCAGCCCGTTTCCCTAGACTTTTTAACCCTCAATTTCAACGCTCTTTGGTCAATGCTGTATTGCTTGGAAGGTTTTCCGTTCTTCGACTTTGATAGTCCAGCGTTTCTGTCGTGCTCAAACTTTAAAGACAGTGACGGCTTTTGCTATCGAGTGGAGGGCCAAATCAGATTTTGAATCAGCACTTCTAGAAGTTTTAGGTCTACTCTTGACCCAAATCTTGTTATCGGGTTGTTTGCTTATAAGTTATGACGACTTTTTCAACATGGCTCTTAGGGCGTCGACCTCAACGTGTAAATTAGGCTTTAGGGAAGTTTCCCGCACTTTTTTCGGATAAGCAACACCCAGATTATGGAGATTTCCCTCGGGTTTTTAGGAGACCATGTTCACCAGATTCTCCGGTTCACCCTGGGAATCCCAATTTCACAACATTTTATCTCATTTTCCTCGATTTTTCGGCCAAGAAAAGCCCTTTTTTACCGAATTTTCGGCCTGTTTCCTTCAAGAAACTCCGCTGGCGCTCTAAAATCACGCCCATTTCATCGGCTTTTCACCCCAGAAGACCCAATTTTACTGGACTTTGGGAGTGTTTCCATTTGTTTTGAAAAGTAGCCAATTTTTTGGGGAAGCAGGGGAAATCCAAAAACGTATAAATCGTTATCGTTTGCAACTAATAGTTTCTCCTAGTTGTTCGCCACCGTCGGAGCTGACGTAGTTACTCAGCACTGGTTGACTGGTGAAATGAAAGAGGAGCGGATTCATATTGTATCTTTTTTAGGCTAAATTTCATGAAAATCAAGAGTTTTGAGGTAAAAATCGACTAAATCTTTGTCAGTTTCTCACTCGATTCGGACTCAGCACCAAATATCACATAAAATGGTCAAACACCATGGTGGTAGGCAACACCTTTGGGAAGTTCCCCGCACTTTTTTCGGATAAGAAACACCCAGATTATGGAGATTTCCCTCGTTTTTTAACTTCCTTAAAGAAGTTATTGTGATACCCTCGACGTCGGGTTTTTGGGGAAGGGTCTTCCAGACCCCGGAGGGTCAAATCGAATATTGATCTTTACCGATCTCAACTTCGTCTGTGGTTCCGGCCGGACGGCGTAACGCCAGTTCCCCTTCCTTATACTTCCCCCTCCTTTATACTTTCCCTCCCTTCGTTATACTTTCGTTCCCTTATGCTTCCCCCTTCGTTATACTACCCCCTCTGTTATACTTCCTCCTCTGTTATACTTCCCCTCCGTTTTACGTCCCCTCCGTTATACTTCCCCCTCCTATATTGTTACTTCTCTTTAAGGAAGTTTTCGTTGGAAGCTCTTCAAAGCAGTACTTTAGGAAACCATGTTCACCCGATTCTCTGGCGTCCTCTGTTAACCGGCCTGGGAATCCAAATTTTACAACATTTTTGGTCCTTTTCCTCGATTTTTTGGCCAAGAAAAACCCTTTTAACCAAATTTTCGCCCTCTTTTCTCCAAGAAAACTCCGATGGCGCTCTAAAATCACGCCCTTTTCATCGGCTTTTCACCCCAGAAGACCCAATTTTACCGGCTTCTGCCCCTCGTGAAAATTTATAGAAGCAAAATTGATTCTTCTTACCGTAGTTTGATGCATGTGGCGCAGAGCCAGGACTGCCTGTATTGAACCGAGCAGTGGGCGCATACTGTTAAGTCACACATAGAACAAGTACCGTCTTCGACGTCGATGAATTTCGAACCACACCGCGCACAATGGTCGATATCCAATCCGTCTTGAGGAGGATCCAGCCGCTCGCTGAAAATTCAACACATAATCAACATTATTTTTAAAAATCCCTAAAAACCTACGAAGAGTCTTTGGGGATTTTAGATATTTTCAAAGCTACGCAATAAAGTAAAAGAATGGAATCTAAACTAGATTATAAAACGTTCTGTGTGATTTGTCAGGAGTATCTACCGGAACTGAAAGTGCCCATCCTCGAAATGGACTTCCTTCCCTCACCAGAGGAACGCGGTGACCACTGGAGCCAAAAGCGCCGCCCGCTCCCTGTCCCACGAGAGCCCAACAAATTATAAATTCACCAAGTTAAAAAGAAAATGCTCCGGAGAAGGTCCTCGCGGTGTTTTCGTTGAAGTTTTTCCCCGCATTTTCCGAGAGAAAAAGGCTAAAAGTTAAAAAAGAAACTCGAAAAAAGGAGCTAGAGGGGACCTAAATGTTTCCTGAAGCTAAAATTCTTTGTTAGTTTTAAAAAGTAGCCAATTTTTTGGGAAGCAGAGGAAATACAAAATTACCCCGTTTGCAAATAATAGTTCCCGTTGTTTCTCCTAGATGTGCGCCACAGTTGGCGCTGACGTAGTTACTAAGCACGGGTTGGCGGGTGAAATGAAAGAAGTGGGAATATTGTTTCTTTTTTTTTGGCTAAATTTCATGAAAATGAAGAGTTTTGAGGTAAAAATCGACTAAATCTTTGTCAGTTTCTCTCTCGATTCGGACTCTGCACACAATATCACATAAAATGGTTACACATAAAAAGAAGTGACCCTCCAGGTCGGGTTTTAGGGGAAGGGTCTTCCAGACCTAGGAGGGTCAATTCAAATATTGATCTTTACCGATCTCAACTTTGTCTGTGGTGCCGGCCGTCCGTAGCATTTTTTTCCGGAACACTTTACGGCCACAATTTTCACCAAATTTTCTTTAGTCGGTGAAGAAGAAACTAACGAAGGCGATTTTTGAATTTCGAAAAAAATGGCGGAGATGTGATTTTAAAAAATTCGCAGCGGCCGAACCGTTGTTCCGATTTTCACCAAATTTTGACCAATTACTCCTTATATTTTTTACGAATTTTGGTGTAAAAAATTATTATTTTTTCAACATTTATTATATTTTTGTAGGGAGAAATTTCATACTTCCACGCCTCACGAGAGGGACCTCTCTTGCCCAAAAATCCCATTATTTCTACCTTGATACTTAAACAAATTTTCAAAAAAAAATTAAGAACTTAGAAAATTTTTCGGGAAAAAAAGCGCAAATTTAAAAAGAAAACTTAGAAAAATTTAAAAAAAAACTCGGAAAAAAAAAAAAAAAAAAAAAAAAACGTCCCCCTCCGTTATACTTCCCCTCTCTGATACTTCCCCTTCCTACCCCTCCTATATTTTTTACTTCTCTTTAAGGAAGTTTTCGTTGGAAGCTCTTCAAACAAGTACTAAAAATAACAACGCCCTTTTTTCCGCTTTTAATGAAAATCAAGAATTTGTTAGACATATTTTAATTATCAAGGTAGACAAAAAGGACCAATTTGACGAGCCGACAAAAAAAACTTCCCCCTCCGTTATACCTCCCCTCCTTGATACTTCCCCATCCGTTATACTTCCCCTCACTTATACGGGGTCGACAATTTAAAACTCTTATCTACCATACAAGGTCTTTTTTAAACCAACTTTGACCTAAACACCAGAAGAAACAGTTTCAAGGGTTCTTCTTCCTTCTTCCTTTTCAAGGATGCCGTACACTATTCCCCTTGGTCAGGCGAAAGAATATTTTAAAAAATTTTCGATTAAAAAGTAGGTAAATGAATAAAAAAGTAATAAATAATGACATTTAGAAATAAAAATAACAACCTTGAATGTTACAAAAATAGATAAATTTCTGAGTTGGGCGTATTCATAATAAAAATACCTATGATTATGTGTTTATTTATATTCATCTGATCAGTCAACTGACCAATCCTTCTCCAGAAACCGTTCCATGGAGGGTACCACAATAACTTCTCTTCGACGAAGTTAAAAGTTCATCATACTTAGTTCCCTAAATCCTTCAATTTTCTAAGCATTTCGTGTTCGAAAATTTTTGTAATTATTACAATGCAATTTTATTGTTTGGCTGTTGTTTTCACATTGTTTTTTATGTTAAAAACATTTAATTTTTGAGTTTTTTGACAACAAAGTGTACAATGACGAAGATAAATCACGTCGTTTATGATTAGCTGGATGAAAAAAGCGGAGTGCCGTGACCTCTGCCACTTTTTGTCCCTCAAAACCAATATTTACTAGACTTCGATGCATTTTTAAAAATTATAATAATCTAAATTAATTATTATTTAGGTAAATCTGATTTTTATGAAGAATTTTTTTATTTTATTTTTGTCTATTTTTATGCAAGCGGATGTGGACGACTTAGACCATTTTTAACTTCTTTAAGAAGTTATTGTGATACCCTCTGTTTTTGGGGACAAGTCTTCCAGACCCCGGAGGGTCAAAACGAATATTGATCTTTACCGATCTCAACTTTGTCTGTGGTTCCGGCCAGCCGTACCATTTTTTCCGGAACACTATACGGCCAGTTTTTCAACAGATTTTCACCTAATTTTTACCAAATTTTCTTTAGTAGGTGAAAAACATTGCGATGAGGGCGATTTTTGAATTTCGGAAAAATGGCGGAGATATGTTTGTTTGAGATTTTAAAAAATTCGCTGCGGCCGAACCGTTGCTTGGTCCGATTTTCACCAATTACTCCTTATATTTTTAAAGAATTTTTGGTGTAAAAAAATTATCATTTGTATTATCAAAATTATCATTAATTATTATTTTAGTTGGGAGAAATTTCATACTTCTACGCCTTACGAGAAGGACCTCTCTTCCCCAAAAATCCCATAATTTCTACGTTGATACTTAACAAAATTTTTCGAAAAAAAAACTTGGAAAATTTTTTAATTTTCAAAAAAAATTACCCCTCCCTTATACTTCCCCCCCCCTTATACATCCCCCTCCGTTATACTTTCGTTCCCTTGTACTTCCCCCTCTGTTATACTTCCCCTCCCATATACTTCCCCCTCCTATAATTTTACTTCTCTTTAAGGAAGTTTTCGTTGGAAGCACTTCAAACCAGTACTTTGACTTTAATTCCAAAACCGTTCACTTTAGCAAAATGTGCTGACCATTTTTTTGTTGTAAATGTAATTGAAATCATTTCTGTAAATATTTTTTGCGCTAAACATCGTAGTTTTCGAGATATTTGATAAGCACTGATAAAAAAGCGCTTCTTTTCCGCGATTTTTTCCCTTAAGAAATGGACTTTTTTAAAACTGAAAAATTGTTTATTTTGTCTTCCAGGGAATGAACTGAGTAAATAATGTGATAGTAAATTAGATTAATAATGATGTAAATTTTTATGACCTCCTACTGATCATAAAGGGAAAAAAATTTTTATTGAATATTATGTAAAAAATGAATAATTTATAAGGTTATTGGAAAAAATGAAAAAAAGTTGTAAATCGTCAAGGTCAGGAACGCGATAATTTTGTTATCTAAGGTATGTTTAAAAATTGATTGGTGAGGTAAAAATGGTATTTCAGGGAGGAAAACGAGAGTGAAGCGCTTAGTGGAAGACCTACCTGGCCCATTTTATGCCAGCGAGAATGATATAGACGAAAGAGGCGGCAACTCCGATGAAAACGCCCAAGGAGATGCCAGCCGATGCTAGTCCGACACCCATGCCTTCTTCACTGAAATTACACTTCCCCACCACTCCCGGTCACTTTATCCAATTTTTTCACCTCAAAATTTCCACCCCCGCCAGCCACTCATCTCAGACTGCGGCCGCTAATCTCTAAGATCCCCACCGCCCTTTTTCTTATTCACCTACCAAGGTGAGTAATCACGTAAGCTTATTTATCTCTTCCTCTCAAGTATAATTATCTCAAAGGACAATCCGTGAATTTTTCAAACTCTTTAAAAATAATAATTATTTATTCCATTGTGTGTCTTCTATGACGTTTGATTTCCATGATTTTATAATTTTTATCATGAGAACGCCGTTTCGCATGAGTTTTTTTTGCATAAAGGATAAATAAAGTATTTACTAATCCGAAGAACTTCCTCAATGGAAAGCAAACTTATAATTTTTCATCCCAAACATTCGATAATTAAATTTAAATATCGAGGTAGAAAGTACTACATAGTTTGAAGAGCTTCCAACGAAAACTTCCTAAAAGAGAAGGAACAATATAGGAGGGGGAAGTATAAAGGAGGGGAAGTAAAAGGAGCGGGAAGTATAACGGAGGAGGAAGTGCAAAAGAGGGGAAATAAAAAAAAAGAGGGGAAGTATAACGGAGGGGGAAGTATAAAGGAGGGAATGTATAACCGAGGGGGAAGTATAAAAGAGGAAAAGAATATCAGAGGGGAAGTATGACGTAGGGGAAAATATAAGGGAGGGGAAGTTTAGGGAGGGGGAAGTAAAAAGGAGGGGTAAGTTTAGAGGAGGTGATGCATAATTTCAAGTAGGTATTTTTGAATTTAGAATAATTTTCCTTTTTTTTCTGCAAAAACGAAAACTTCCTTAAAGAGAAGGAACAATATAGGAGGGGTAGTATAACGGAGGAGAAGTTTAGGGAGGGGAAGTATAAAGGAGGGGGAAGTTTAGAGGAGGAGATGCAGAATTTCAAGTATTTTTGAATTTAGAAAAATTTTCCTTATTTTTCAGAAAAAACGAAAACTTTCTTAAAGAGAAGGAACAATACAGGAGGGGGAAGTAAAAAGGAGGGGGGAGTTTAGAGGGGGAGATGCATAATTTCAAGTATTTTTGAATTTAGAAAAATTTTCCAAGTTTTATTTATTTTCAGTTATTTTTTATTTTTTTATAGTTAACTTTCTTAAGCTCTGATGAACTATGATGACTACTTTTGTCCAATATGCATCTCACCAAGAGGAGCTTTAAAAACGGGTGCACTACGAGGGATTATGGTCAAAAGCAAGTAAGAAGTCTATATTAATCAAATGATTTATTCTGTCTCAATGTGCATACATTTTTGTGGGATTTGTGTGAAATTTAAGGTGGAGACAAAATTGCACTTTTTGTAGACAAAGGTTTTTTATCTACAGGTGGGCTGAAGTTTTATTGACGGCGTGATTTTTACTGATGTGCCTCCGAAGATCAGCGTCCTGTTTGGCGCGGTAAGGGCAGATGGCGCACGGGAATGGTCGCTCCCCTACATGCGTTTTTCCGTGTCTTTGAAGATGGTCTTTACGCCTGAAGCAAAGACCGCAATCATCACAAACGAACGGTTTTTCTCCTGTGTGGTGTCTCATGTGGACATTCAAATTGTATTTGAGAGAGCAACGGAAATCACAGTACGAGCAGACGTGCGGCTTTTCGCCCGTATGCCTTTTAAAGTGACGACTAAGGTGGCTCTTGTACTTCGCTCGATAAGGGCATTCTGCACACTGGAACCCATTTTTTTCCATGTGCTTTTTTAGGTGCATCTCCAAATCGATCATTCGAGAGCAATGGAACTTGTAGAACATGCAAGCGTGCGGATTCTCGTCCTCGTGCATTATCATGTGTCGACTAAGGCCACACCACAAAGCCGATCGGTAAGAACAATCCGGACATTGGAAGAGATTTTCTCCTGTGTGAAATTTGAAATCGCACTCTTCGCATTGATAAGGCTCAAGTTGCGTTAATCCATGTTCCTCGAGTTCTTCTTCAGAATGGCAGCAAAAAGAACAATATTTACAACTAAAATTCTTTTCATCCCTTTCACCATCGATAACTAGGCATTCCAAGTTTCCTTCTCTAACCTAAAAGATACGTTCATTGCATAAGTTATTCAAAAAACCAAACTGTTAAAAAATAGGTATCTTTTCTGAAAGAAATCTACCTAAAATATTATATAAATTTTTATAATAAAAACGTACCTGGCTGTTAGATGAAATAGGCGGAAGAGTAAATTCCGAGTTTTCCATAATGAAAGCAAAGAAACTTGTTTTCTGACCCGAAATTTAGAGACCACTGTTTATTACACAGAGTGTTTTCTTTAAAATAACAAATTTTAGGAATCTTCACGTTGTTCTTCTTATAGACGAAGTAGATAAAACAAAAACAATAACAATGAGGACTTGAAAATGAGTAGCCGGGCAGAGGAGGTTTGATTATTTTGAGAGGGGGAGGGACGACGGGTTGAAATTACGCCACGTGCTCTTTAGCGCTGTCTAGTAGAACCTCCTTGAACTAGGATTGCCCGATTCAGTCAGTAAAGCAAGCGTACTTTTTACAAAGAAATTGAGATTGACAAAGTTGAGGTCGGTAAAGATTCGATTTGACCCTCTGGGGTCTGAAAGACCCTTCCAAAACAATAACTAGAAGTTAAAATTCAGTTTTTTAGATCCAAATGTCGTGATTCTTTTGGAGCTGCGAGGAGGAAAGGTGTCAAGAAGCAGTTTTTATCAAATATCTCGAAAACTATGAGGTTTAACGCAATAACCACTTAACCTAAAAATAATCTACATTTAATTTCAAACAAAAAGTATTTAGCATATAACATCGATAAAGTGGATGTTTCCAGAGTTACAGCTTTAAGAGATATCTTCAAAAATCAAGTGTAATTTTCCAAAATCCTTCGATTTTCCAAAAATGCTCCTCGTTTATTTAGTGTTGGGAAAAAAAAACTACTTATATTTCCCAATTTTTAATATTTTTAGAGGAGTCTGAGCGTCTTCACGCTACTACATATTTGTATAGTAAAGGACGCTACTATAGTGTAATGATGGCTTGTCTTTAACGATGGAACTTTCTCTTGGAGTTCGTCGATGCCTTGTAAATTTGAATACGACTGAACTGAAGGACAGGAACTTCAAAATATTCGAATTTCTTGCCCGATCGGAAACTTCGTAATATTTGAATTTCCCTCCCAGCGCTACTGTTTAGTCATGACGCTTGATAATAGACGTCGCTGAAACTTGGTCTCCTTGGTTAACAAAGAAGTTACCTCCCTGTTACATCTGTCAGAATCGCGCATGTTTTCAAATATCATTTCTTCAATAATTACGGTTTTTTTAAAATGGAATTTAAAAGCCCAATCGGAAAACGAGGAGCATGGAGACATAGAAATTCTTCACTTCCAATTTTAGGAGATTTTGATGACATCGAGGGAAATTCTTTCTGCGGTTATTTCAACGGTTGCTGTGTCGTCGTGAGCAATCCAAGTCACATAAAAGCCCTTTATTCTCATGTAAGGAACTTTTTTTGTTTATAATTTTTTTTTCTAAAATGTTTTTAGGGGTTCTTCGGGAAAGGATCTTTATCCAGAAGTTTTCCGAATTTCGATCAATGTAAAAGTGGTCGTCCGATTGTGAATGAGGAGCGATGGAAAAGGAGGAAGGAATGGGAAAACGAATTGGAATCTTATTTTCTTAAGCGAGATGTTGAGACTGAGAAAGACGATATCGTCATAATTGAATCCGACGAAGATTCCAAAAAATCCGCAGAAGCTTCCGTAGACATCATTGACGTCGAAAGTGTTGAAAAAAGTCCAAAGATGACATAACCATCATTGACGATAGTCAAGATGCTGTTGAAGACAAAATTGCCAATGAAGTTGTAGTAATCCAAGAAGAAGAAGATCCATCAAGTATAGAATCGTTTAAACCACGCATTGAAAAATTGAAAATCCCAGTTGTCATCGAAGAACTTCATTTATTACTAGAAGAAGCATTTTTTCTTACCTTCGCTCTAGGATGTTTAAACGTCGCTGATATAAGTGGAGAGAATATGGACGTCTACGATATGTGGAACGTCTTCAGCAGCAATCAAGATGACTTCATCGAATCCTACATCGCATATCATTACTTCAGAGCAAAAGGATGGGTCGTCAAATCTGGGCTTAAGTTCGGCAGCCAATTCCGTAATAACATTTCGTTCATTGTAGAGTAAAAACGTTTTTTTTTTTTTTTTTTTTTTTAGTTTTGTACAAAGAAGGTCCACCGTATTACCATGCTTCCTATGTAGTGCGCATTGAGAATATCAACCATCCAGTTCTTAAGGAGAAGAGTTTACTCTGGAATGAGATTATGGCTCTTCATAGAATGGCAGAAGCTTCAAATAAGGTATTGCTTGGTAGACTATAATCGTATATTTTTATGATTACAACCATGATTATAATTGTCGTGTAATCATCATAGTGTTTCATTTATGACTTTCTAGATAACTGTAATATATTTTTTTAGTTCGTTCTTTTTAAATGATTTATCAAAAATCCTTTTATTTTTAACTATTTAAAATTCTCTAAAAAATCATGGAAATATTGTGCATTTCTCAAAAAATTATTAGGAAAAAATTATAATTAACTCAAAAAAATTAAGAGCTTACCAAAGCTTCGTGAAAATAAAAAATTCTGATTTTCTTAAAAAAATTAGCACAAAAAATATCTCATAAGCTAAAATTACAATTTTCTGAAAAAAAAATTTTTTCTGATGATAAAATTGTGGATTTCTCAAGAAATGAGGAAAAGTTATAATTTGCTCAAAACTCGTAAAAAAATAATTATTTTTTCTTTTTAACTTCGTTTTAACTATAATGATTTCTTTTTAACTTCTTATTGTTTGTTTTCAGGAAGTATTGACCTGTCAGATTCAATGGCCTGATGATATTTCTTGTTTTAATGATCCGAACATCATAAAAAAATTTAAAGTAAGCGAAGCGTTGTTGAGGCGATGGCAGCCATGTAAAGAAAACGACGATGTTGACGATTCATAAAATTGGATCATGACTGCAGTAGGGATTGCGATTCCGGTTATTTTCCGATTCCGAAAATTTTGAAATTCAAATTTTAAATCATGGGATCAACAGGATTTCAGGCGTCGTGGTGGCCGCGTGTGTTAAGCGGCCCCTACACGTTCAGTAATAATGACATTATCAGTAATGTCATTGCTATTCAAACTCCTCGTCATTCCATATCATCATTACATGTTCACCTTACACCGTCATTTGAAACATCATTTTTTTTTCTTCAGTATTGCATTGACAGAAGACTAAGTAATGACACAGTAATGGCGGGAGCCCTCCCTACACCATCAATATGACAGTATCCCCACCCTTTTCGGTAATTATGAGCTGGATCAGGAAATCCGGATCCACATCATTACTTATCGCCAATCCAACTTTGTCCACCTTACACGATCATTATTACTGTCATTTTGATAAGGTAATGTCATTATTACTTTAGGGGCCGCTTTAAGGCGTTAATCCCAAACAATGCGATACGGCGTTCATCTATGGGGTCCAGGGTTCAAAGCGGGCGGCCCCCAAATTGAATCTATGGAACCTAAGTGGATTTTTCTGACGGAAAACACCACTGACGCGAGGGGGATTATAAACTCTTAAGTTTGAAAACCCTCTTAATAATTGATAATCGCAAAAATAACGACCCATGGCTAATAGTTAGCACTAAGGCCAAAAAAAAAAAAAAAACAGGATTTTCTTTACGGCAGTAAAAAGTGTTTACTTGCTTAATTCTTCGAATACCCTTTAATCTACTTATTGACCAAAAAATCGTCAAAAATTATCTTCTCCGATTATCCCAAGCTGCAAGGTACGAGTGACATCCTTCTCAATTAATTATTTAGCACTCCTTATAACTTCTACCCCGGAGGCGGTAGCTCCTGCGCACTTAAATCTTAACAGATCTATTGTGCTGCCCCAACTCAAGGGATCACGTTCTGGAGACTGTTAGAGTTCTCATAACCTCCATCAGCCTCCAAAAGGCAGTACGTTATAGGTCCGCCAATGTGAGGAGTGGTTTACCAAAGTGCAGATACCTTCTCCTTGCGAGGCGCTCAGTTGTCTCAGAACACTCATTGCAGTCTACACCTCACCTCTGTGTCCCATGTTCCTTAGGTGATATTTGACAGGATGATGCCGACTGTTCTGCTCAGAGACAGGGTGTTTCTTACCCTTAATGGGAAGGAGTCTATGAGTCTTTTTGCCTGCCTTCCTCTTGATCCCCTCCATAGCTCCTGGAACTTGACTCATGCATCTATTTCCCGCTTTGCTTGGGCTTTTGTGAGCCCACAGATGGGTCCAGTTAAGAGAGCCTTTTTTGACCAGTTTGTCAGCCATCTCGTTCGCCTCTTGTATGGCCCGGCACCCACACTAGGTGACTCTAAGTGCGCCGAGAATTTTTAATTATTGGATGCAGTCTGCTACCAGCTTACCTCATAGGCCATTAAAGCCTGTATAGCAGCCTGACTGTCCGAACACATATTTGCCTCTTTCATACCCTATGGATATTTACTCGGGCGCATTCAATTGGATAGACCTCAGCCTGGAAGACCGAGTGCTTCCTAATGCACCGGAGAAGGCGAAATTTGGGCCTTTCACTCCAACAGCTCTCCTCCTCCATTCTTGATCCATTTAAGGGTCCCAGGAGGCAACTTTGGTGTGTTATGGTGCCAGTATTCCCTGGTGTGACCTATAAAATCTCTTTTGACTGTAACTCCCAAACCTTTTACTTTCACCCGATTATGTGTAAATAAATAGCCAGATAAAGTAAAGTACATATATTATGTAAATCATTTGTTGCTCTGGAATTTCGGGGATGAATTTCAATTAGATAATGCTGTAAATAAAAATAAATAAATTGTAAATATAAATATGTATATAGGAACAATAGATTAAAAAATTGTAAATGAAAAAGAAAAATAAAGGAAAAAAATGTAGTTAACACTTTTTTTGGGAAATCCAATTTAGATTATTTTATTTCTTAATATATTTTGCAATAAACCTAATAGTTTTGATGGTATTTGAGAAAAACTTTGAGACCGATCTCAAGTCGAACTTTTTACACGATGAAAATATTGGTTAAAAATTTTCCCCATAACTTAAATGTTGAACTTTTTTTACCTTTACATTAAAGGAGATAAATTTTACAAAAAATCATCACAGCCATAATAATATTTTTTTTATTAGAACTAATGAACAACTGGATTGACAGAGGCAAAATAAATAACAAAATATAAACACTAAAAATTGGATTTTGAGGGGGGGAAAATTGGACGGTAACTTCTGTAACAGAAATTAGGTTACTAACTTCCGTGAAAAGACTAATGAACTAAATAAATTTACAAACACAGAAATCTTTCCGTTAATAATTTTTAAACTAAGGCACCCTGATGTCCAAATGAAATCAGTCTTCAGTGAGCCTCAAAAAACCAAGAACTATTTAAATTTAAAAAAGGTTGGTCAATTAAGCCAATAAGTACGAAATCGAACAATTAAAAAGAATGGGGGAAAAAAGACAGTTTTCAAAAAACAGGGTGTTCCTAAAATTGGGAAAATCGTTCAGAGTATAAAAGAACAAACCACTAGAAAATTGAAATAATCGTCACCATAATTAACAGTCTTACAGGATATTCTTCTTTCTAATATAAAAATTATAACAACTTTCCGACAGATAAAAAGTAGTTCAGTTCAGTATATTGGACCAAATATTACTAATTTTAAAAAAAAAAGTCTTTTAAAAATTTTATAAAAATTAAAATCACAATTAATAGTTATTGTCGATCAAGTTGTGACTTAAAAAAAATAAACATTTAAATAAAAATTGTACATTTAAATGAGAGTTTTACGGCGATAAAAGTTTTTTGTTTGCTAAATAATGTATTTGAATAAATAATTTATTTTATAAATGAGGAAGAAGGGGGACTGAAGGTACAGTCTTACAGAAAAAACATAGTTTGCTAAGAGAGCAAATTTTAGAATTTGGATGAAAAAACTTGTCGATTTTTAAAGAAACATCTCAGTTTTGGAGTGGTGAGCTTGGAAACAACTGGCGGCCTTTAAGCCTGAAAACAAAAAAGAAAGCATCGTTAAAAAGTTAAGTAAATCAGGTACAAGCAGAGTAGGGCATAATCATAATCATATTTTTATTATGATTAAGATTATAAATTGTATTACCAAATGTATTTCATTTATGATTTTACATAAAATAATAAAGATTATTTTTTAAGTCCTGAAAGAAATTGGTTTTTGAAAAAAAATCGCATTTTTTTATAAAAATATTAAATGATTTTTCTTAAAAATTGTAATTTTAGAAGAAAAAAATGCCTCGAAAACTATAAGGTTTAGAGGGGGAAAAATGCTTGGTAGAAAAATAATCTACATTAATTCACAACATGAAAGTGTTAAGCATATAATCTTACTAAGGTGAACCGTTTCCAAGAAGCAATCTGTCAAAAAGTAATGACTTAAATTTTTGAACTTTATTTTTGAAAAGTATTATACATGGCAGTCTTGATAATTTAGAGAAGTTTCTAGATCATATGAACTTTAAAATGATCAATAGTTCCTGAGGGGCATACAGCAAAACGAGAGAGAATTGAAAACCTAGGGGTTCTGTTCAAATTACTCTGGGATTTTGACCATATCTCCTAAACTATTTGTTTTAAGAAAAAAATGTACAAGTCATTGTCAGTAGGAAATCGCATAACGAATGATTATGTACTTAGTCTTTATTTCGCTAAAAACAGCGGTTTTCAATTTATTTGATTATTTGTAAAAAAAATAAAAAGGTTATAAGTAAGGTTATGTGCTCAATATCTTTTGTTGGAAAAATATAGTTTATTTTTATCCTTAAATATATTTTTCTTACAAAATGATAAAATATAATGTAACTCACGTTTTATAAGGACGGTTGGCAAAGAACTTCTCGCACATTAACTTGTAGAAGAAGACAAACGGATAATCAGTTTGTGAGATGTCGATGTTTTCGATTACTTCATAAACCATGACGTCGGTTTTCGATGGAACATCCCTAAAAATCGTGAGTTGAAATAGAAGATTTAAATTATTTCTTTACCCATCAATGAAGCAGGATTTTAAAGCGCCACTTTCTGCTTCAAAGAAACTTTCACCTTCTCCTGAATCGTCAGTGGATTCTGGAGTTGAGTACGAAGATGAATCTAGAAGAAAGAAATAAAATTAAGTTTTCTCAAGTCATCAGAGATTTAAAGTTCATTTGCATAGCCCAGAGGTTCCCAAAGTGTGGGATTTTGAACAACTTTTGTGCCCATAAAAACTATTGATTTGTGCCATAAAAAATAGCCACACATCTAAATTCTAATGGCGTGCACCACATATTTTGGCTGGAAAAAAAGGGGCTTGCTAAAAAGAATCACCAATGTTTACTAACCTGACCAGTACTCGTCTGAATCATTATCACAAGTAGGTATCACAGCACTTGATTTTTCTTGCTTTGCCTCTGGCTTTACCTCATCGGCTAAAACATCTTTTATTAGCCTAAGAAATCCATTTTTTTTAAAACTTACTTGCAAAATTCAACCTTTTCTTGTAACGAGCCTTCTGCAGTTTCGCCCGATTGCATCGAAATATCTTACAGTCGCATGAGGCAGATCTTTCATTTATATTTTCAATATTCTCACTTTGTTTAAGAAGATTGATCAAAAACGAAAGAATGCAATGATACGGCTTCGAGAAATCGCACAAATTATAAGAAGGCATCTGCATTTTGTGGGCGATCGAATTGAAAGTATTTTTTCTAAAATTAAAAATAATTTTTTAAAGTTTGAATTATTTAAATACTCAGTGAGGTGCTGAGCAAACGCCAATGCTTCCTGTTGAAATGGAGCGACAGATTTGTAAACAAGTTTTACAATCATGAAATGACTATGGCTGAAATCGACTTTGCTGAATCGGGCGTCCATGCTGCAGCCAGCGATGAATGATTGTACGTGGTTGATAGCAAGAGCGAAGCTATGGACGTTTTTGGTTTTGATAGCCAAAACGATCCGATTTGCGTATACCTAAATAAAAAATAAAATATCAATCAAGTCATCATTGAAAACACAGTTGTGGGTACTCATATTAATACATTCACAAACCTAATGAGTATGAATACAAGTATATTCCTTTTACTTTCCTACATTCATACATTTATTCATAGTTTTAGGTTTATACATACACCCAACGTTAATACCTGATATGAATTGTTGATACAAGAGTTAGAATCGAAATTCATATGATTGCAGTTCTCGTTATTGTCAAGGTCTTCCAAATGAAGGTTCTCCATATTCATACAAAGCTCGGAGATGGGACTCAGCACATTCAAGTTCAAATTTTGATTCCCTTCGTAAAGTTTTGAGGGAGCCACCAACTCTTGCTTGGGAAGTTTGAGGCCTTTCTAGAATATCAAAGTTTGTTTATTAACCTGCTTATTTTTAGAATGTTTTTAAGAAGAAAATATGTTTTATTACCAGATTGTATCTGCTGCTTTGTAAGTATTTTTCAAGTCTGGCGAGTCCTTCAGGAGAAGAGAGATCAACCATATCGTCAAGGAAGTCCCAATACTCCTTCCAGCCAACCTTTAACTCTGAGGCCAAACCCCTAAAACAAAAGAGTCAATGATGTAGCTAGATAAAACATAAAACTTTAGATTCAATGACTTAATTCGAAATAAACTAGAGGTATAATGGGTTTTTCTAGGGCAAAAACTGTATAGAAAAGCCCGGATACTGTATTTCTGGACCACAAAACCAAGGAAACTGACCCAAAATTGTAAGTGTTAAGCGTTGAAAAACCAACTAAAACAGTCGTTTCTTAGTAAAAAAAATTCACTAAAGCAATTAAGCGAAAATCGGTATGGTTTTGTCACTATTTACTAGCTTAACTTGAGGTATATACTTTTGCAAAGGATAGCTTGGAAAAGGCTCAAAATGGGATATTTGGCCATCCCCTACGCCTACGAGATCGTGAGGACAACGGGACATAACCCTCAAAAGTGTGGTACAAATGTAAAATTGTTACCTTGCCACTTTTTCTATGCCTTTATCAGGGTCCAAGCGAGAAGGCGACGAAAAATTGACGTTCCTTGGAAAGCGGGGCGGCGTCTTCAATTTCTTTCTGAAATGCTTCGCTTCCTCTTCACGCATGGGCCCAGCGAGCGCTTTCACATCCATCTTTGGCGTCTCGGGTGTCGATAAACCATTGTCAACAATCCGATAAAGCTATAACAAAAGTAAAAAAAAAAGGAAATAATTCAAAATAGAATTACTTGAAAAGAGTTTGGAATAAAAGGTTCGCCAACAACTGGGTGAAAAGCATTATCAGGGCTCCGCAGAACAGGAACGAAAAATGTGGATTCAAGCGCATCTTTAATAGAATCCTTATTATTCAAAGCATCACCATTTGCTCTGCTGCATATCATCTAAAGAAAAAGGTTAATAAGAAAAAAATAAAATATTATTCCTTACATCCATCGGAGTCTGATTGTACTTATTCTTGAGATTGATGTTACACTGCTTGTGTAAGACAAGGGCTTTGACGACATCTAAATTTCCGTATTTGGATGCGAAATGCAATGGAGTCTCATTTGCTATTTTATCAGGGGTGTTCAGATACAGGTCGAGAAACTTTTCGCAACGTTCAAACACTCCGATGTTCGTTGAGTACAAACGCTCGACAAATTCAATATTGGCGATGGTCTTCAGAATATAATTGCACGCTTCAGCATTATTAGACAAAGCGCAAATGTGAAGGGCGTTATAACGAGGGCCTTCTTTAAGTATTGACGGAGTGTCGCCGCTTCCGATTAAATAACGTGGATTTTCGTTGACGCAACGCTGCACAAATTCTATATCGTGCCTTTCGATGCCCACTCGGAATCGCGCGAGATCTTGAGGTTTCGGTGCTTTGAAAATCGACTTTTCCGCCGACGGTGTGCTCAATGAAACATTCGGTGAAGTTATTCCAGGCTCGGAACCGTACAGCGAGAAGTTAATCGCATCTTCTTCATTGGTGAAAGCCCTAAACCGAGCTTTTTTATTCAACTTGATATAATGCAAAACTTCAGATTTTTCAGTGAAAACCAATTTTTCCGCTTCAAACACTGAAATTCAATATTAACCAAGGTTTAATTTATAAAAGCAACATACCTCCCTCGCCATCATGTCTCGGATAAACGCCATAAAATGATGGCAACGAAAAACTTCTGTTTAGATCATCACAGTCCATCGCTGTATTAATTTCCAACTGAAAATTTAAAAAATTAATAAAAAGTCAAAATATGGAAATTTCATAAGAAAAAAAAAATATTAAAGGTAAACCGCCCAATCGAAAAAAAAATGTTAAAACAGCAAAACTTTCGTTGGCACCTCAGGAACTAAAATTGGCTCCAGCGTTAAAGCTAATGATGGAGCCATATTAGGCTCATTTTAAAGATGATAAAATTGAGACACTCACAAGTTTTCATAACACATATTAAAAAAATTATAAACGTCAAAATTTGAAGCATAAACAAAGGCATTCATAAGCCAGGTTATATGCTAAGCAAATTTTGTTGCAAATTTAATTTAGGTTATTTTAGTGCTTAATAATTTTTGTGCTAAACCTCATGGTTTTTGAGATATTTGATAAAATTGCAACACACTTGAAAACACTCAATAGTTGAAGACTTAACAGGATGACAGAATTAAAATCAGCAAGTAGTCGCGGAGTTCAAAGTGAATTTTGGAAATTCGCAGAATGCGGAATTTGGCAGAATTATCTAAAATATCCTCAAAAAATAAATTTTAAGTTTTGTTAAGTCTTCCGTCGGCCCTTTTTTTCTCTCAGTCTACTCGACTAAACATATGAATCACCGAAGTTTAGAAATAGCACTACTTATCAAAAAAGAAAAAAACTTAAATGACTCACTATAATATACAAATCCAAGAAAGAAAGAAAAAAAAATGCCCAAAACATGTGATTTGAACAAAGAAATCAGCTGAAAGTTAAATATACAAAAGCGATTGCAGAAAGGAAAAAAATTTATTCTGCTTCGAACTGCCATACGATCAACTTCTTCCTTGGTAAATATATTTTATATTTTTAAAATAAATTATTGAAGGTACAAGATATGGTTTTTTTAGATAATAAAATGAGGAATAATTTTTTTCCCGCAGGTGCCAGTTTGAAAATAGGATAAATCTTTTTGAACAAAGTTCAATCGAAATGAATCTTGATCATAATCGTAGCAAGAGACTGATTAAGGAGATACTGAGATGCGATTCGTTGCTTGAATGGAGCTTTCGAGGCTTCGAAGATGTTCCAGAAGAGCTTTTGCATTTTGGGCAAAACATCGAGGGAGTCCATCTTCACCGGAATATCATCAAAACGGTTCCTGACTGGCTTAGCCAATTGAAAAAGCTCGCGCTCCTCAAACTGAGCGGTAACGCCATCAGAAAGCTTCCTGAATCTTTCACTCGCATCAGAAATCTTGTAATCCTCGACCTCCAAAGCAACAATCTGACCGAACTGCCGGAGGACATCGATTGTTTAAGCAGGCTGAGTATCATGAACATCCGGGATAATATGATCAAGCGACTTCCGGAAAGATTCGTTGAGCTCAAATCGTTGACTCATGTAGACGCATGCGGGAATGAGCTGACTAAACTGCCGCGTCGCATAAGCAACTTAAAAGTGCTTGAAGAGCTCTTGCTTGATAATAACCGCTTGACAAGCCTTCCTCAAGATATCGTCTACTTGCCGAACCTTAAGTGCTTGTCATTGGAAAACAACGAGCTGCATTACATGCCTTTCAACAAGTTCACAAATCAACCGGCCATCTTCATCAAGAACAACAGATACTTGCATTATGTATCCAATGAATTGGGAGGCAGGATGGCAAGAGCGATAATTAAGATCGACGCTTGGCATATCGATGTCTTAGAAGGATGTGCAGCAGAGAAATTTGATGCAGACAAAATCATTCATAATAGGGTTGTCTACGTTCCGCGCTTTGATAAAAGCCTCGTTCTTCCAAAGCAGCTACAGAACATACATTTCGACGAACATAATTACAAAGTACCATCATTATATGAGCTCACATTGAGAAATATGTACAAAACTTGCTACAAAATAGGTGATCGGAGAGCCTGCACGCAACCTGATTTGCTACAAGAGCTACCCCAAAGCATTCGGGACACTCTGGAAGAAGGGTCGACCGGGACATGCCATGTTTGCCAAACACCTATTTTTACATACGCTTTTATCATGGTCGCTTCGAAAAGCGTTTTCTCCAGAGGAGAAGTTGGGGATTTTCTCGCTTCTTATAGCTTATGCTCGCTTTACTGCTTCAGGGTTATGCAACTCTCCCAATACCTCGAGATGTGCCCCGAAATGATCGAGTGTAAACTTCTCCAGTGAAAACTTTGCAATTTCTTTTGTGCTACAAGCATTATATATCCTACATTGTGCGTACTATAATAAAATAATAAAAATCATGTTGCTTTTTAATTTAAACTTTCAGAGAAGCTATTAGATTTAAGACACTCTAGGTTACTGTGTGGTCGAAAGGTATGAACTAGTCTTATTTGAAGTTCAGAAGCTCTAAGGTAGGAAAAATGCAGGTCTTCTCGCAGTCAGGCCACACAGAAAGGGCATGAGCAGCCCAAAGATATTTCAAAAGGGAGGCAGGAGGAGCAAGTAATGCCAAGAGCAAGGGGCTAAGGTGTTCAAGCAGCAGGACGACAATTGATTACAGCAGCTGGATAATAAAAAGATAAAAGTCAAAAGTATGGGTATGCTCCGAAATTGAGAGAATTTCTTATATACGGTCAAATAACTAACTACACCAAAGTTTGAAATGCTTCTGCAACCAGAGTTGGTTGACACTAACACCGTAAGCTGGGTCTTTAAGCTATAATGCCTGCAAGTGAATAAATTTAATGAGAGAGAGAAAGAGGTTACAGTGTTTAAATCTTCAGTGAAATAGTTGGTAAAACGGCTAAAGACAGTCAGCTAAATAGTCGTCAGATTGTCAGATAGACAGTCGTTAAATTGCTACCTATACAGTCAATAGTTCCTCAGCTGAAGAGACGTTAGATTGTCAGGTAAACAGTCTACAGGCAAACAACTTTGATTGGCAGCTAAGCATTTACTTATACATCAGCATATAGTTGGCCAAACAGTCGTCTAATTGTTAGCTAAACGGTCATTAGATCGGTGACCTAACGGACCTTAAATTGTCAGCTAAACAAGCATTAGAAGCCTTAAATGGGCTACTTAACAGTCGTTTAATAGTGATTGGAGTTTCAGATAAACGGAAATCAGACTGGCAACCAAACTGTCAGCTAAACAGGCATTAAATCGGCGATTAAACGGTCGTTTAATAGTTATTGGAGTTTCAGATAAACAGACATTAGACTGGCAACCAAATGGTTACTAGATCGGCAAGCAAAGCAGTACTTAAACTGTCACCTAAACAGTCGTTAGAGGACAAACGGGCAACTAAACATTCGTTAAACAATCAGCTAAACAGCCATTAGATCAGCAACCAAACAGTCCTTAAACTGCCTGCTAAACGGTCATTAAGTGAGCAACTTAACAGTCGTTTAATAGTGATTGGAGTTTCAGATAAACGGAAATCAGACTGGCAACCAAACTGTCAGCTAAACAGGCATTAAATCGGCGATTAAACGGTCGTTTAATAGTTATTGGAGTTTCAGATAAACAGACATTAGACTGGCAACCAAATGGTTACTAGATCGGCAAGCAAAGCAGTACTTAAACTGTCACCTAAACAGTCGTTAGAGGACAAACGGGCAACTAAACATTCGTTAAACAATCAGCTAAACAGCCATTAGATCAGCAACCAAACAGTCCTTAAACTGCCTGCTGAACTGTCATTAAGTGGGCAACTAAACAGTCGTTTAACAGCTATTGGAATTTCAAATAAACAGACATTAGACTAGCAACCAAACTGTCAGCTAAACAGGCATTAAATGGGCAACTTAACAGTCGTTTAATAGTGATTGGAGTTTCAGATAAACAGTCATTAGATTGGCAACCAAATGGTCACAAGATAGGCAAACAAAGCAGCCCTTAAACTGTCAGCTAAACAGTCATTAGAGGCCAAACGGGCATTAAATGGGCAACTGAACATTCGTTAAATAATCAGCTAAACAGCCATTTGATCATTAACTAAACGGTCATTAGATCTGCAACCAAACAGTCCTTAAACTGCCTGCTAAACAGTCATTAAGTGGGCAACTAAACAGTCGTTCAACAGCAGTTGGAATTTCAGATAAGCAGAGATTAGACCAGCAACCAACAAGCTAAAGAGTCATTAAATGGGCAACTAATCTGGAGCAATTTCTTGGATGAAATTTTAGATTTTCGATAGTTTGGCAAGTCATTAGATTATCAGGTAAACAGTCGTTAAATCTCTAACCAAATAGTTCAGGATCAATGCTTATGGTAAGCCCAGTCATCCACCATCAATTTAAATATATCGGTTGAACCCTCATTTATCAACAGAATATCATAAGAGAATTACATGTCAACACCGCCTACTAGCTTCCATTTTAATATTAAATAACAACAGAAAAAAATGTCAATTTATAAATAAAAGGCTTACTCATTACAAAAAAGAGAAAGTCCAGGAGAGCAATCGGAGAACTCAGAACAACCGTCGATCTCTAAACTGAATTTACATCCAAAAGTCAAATCTTCCTAAAAAAGAATAAAGATTAATTTAAAAACTAAATAAAATTGTATGAAGCATACCTAGATTTGTTCACAGAATGAAGAATAGAAGAGTATAATGAAAACGTAAGAAAATAGAACCGAATTTAGTTTGGGGAGATAAGAGATTGAAGATCGTAAAAGCAAGAAGATACACTGACATCCCAAAACGAAAGTTTCTAGTTAAAATACACTCCGCTAGAAGACTTTTCGGCACTTCAAGCGCGTTCGGGATACCTATGGGTATATTCCTTCCTCGATTACCGTTCACTATTCCATTAATTACATCATTTCTATTATCTTTATGTAATTTATTTTTATCCGAATAACTTTTAGATTAATCGAAAGTTTTACGAATTTCAGCGTTTATGTCCGGGGAAACGTACAACACCTAGCGCTCTGTGAATGTTCTACAAACTAACACATTGCACAATTTGAAAACCGCAAAAACATGGCAAAAAGTTTGATATCTCTAAGGTTGCTAATTTGAACTGTTTCATAAGCATACAGTCTGATCGTTTCCGAAAAACTTTTGGGTAAAAAAACTTTTTTTGTCTTTGGCCTATCAAAATTTCATAAAATTAAGTTTTAAACCTTCAGAAATAAGTGTTTTTCTTTTAAAGGCCTTTTTTTTTATTTTACCACAATGACAGGAAAATTTTAAATAACTAAAATGTCAAATTTTTGCGTTTTTTTGCGCTAAAATCCGTAAAAAAAAGTTATCAAAAATTGTCTACAAAAACTACACCATCAAATTCTTTGATTTAAATTTCCGGGCAGCCTGTATAATATAATATAAAAAATGTGAGTTGCAACTTTGCAAGGAAAAATGATTTTTCTATAAAACAAAATAAAACATATGATTTAAAAATCTCTCCCTTTTCCGGCACTACATATGTTTTAATTTACTTATTTGAAGAAAAAAATTATTTTCAACCACATCTCTACTTTTTTTTTTATACATTGTTACTCTCTATTTTGCCGAAATCTTTATAATTCGGTATTTTTTCATTGTTAAATATGCTTGAAATCGAAGGTAAATAAAGTAAAAAGTAATAATTTTTAGAAAATTGTATTTTTCAGAGGTTCGTAAAGAAAAAAGAAGGCAGAAGAAAGGAAAAACGTCAGAAAAGGGCGACAAATATGGAAAGAAGTCTAAAAAACCGAAGAGAAATCCCCGAAATGAAGTTGAGAAAAAAGAATCGAAAAAGGGCAAGAAATCCGAGAAAACTGGAAAAAAGAAATTGAAATGTAAAAGGAAGTTTATTCGGAGAATGATATTTTGCAATTGGAAATCGCTCAGGACACAAAGCAAAAATATCTTGAAACAAAGACTTAAAAAGAAGAATATTTCAAAAAGTAAAAAAACTTAATTTTTAAAGGGAATCCATACCTCAAAATATTGTGAGACTAAAAAATTTTATTTCTATTTTAGGAAATATTAAAAAAGAAAAAATCGAAGAGCGGAAAATTGAAGCTTCGGAGAACAAAAGTTTCAACAGAATCATCATGGGAATTATCATTTTGATTGTCCTCATTTTCTGCATCCTCATTTACTTTTTGTATGTTGAGCACAGAAGGGCTGAAGACTGCCATTCGGAATTATGCAGAACTTTCTCCTATCGTCTCAGCAAAGCCATCCAATCCATCAAAAACTTCTTCAAATAAAAAGGTATAAGTTATATTTTTATTGAATTTTTTTTTAATCAATTTTGTTTTAGATCCGTCAAGCAAGGAACGAAATTCTCGTATAAAATTTAAGCATTTGGTTCATAATTTTTGATTTAAAAAAAAAATGATTTTTGATTAAAATATTTTTTGATTCTCAGCGACATATTTTTTATTGCATAAGTAATACAATTTCTGATGAATTATTGCTGGTCCTGAAGTACATTGGTTACAAAAGATAGGTTAATAATAAATTTCAATAAAAATATATCTAGCTAATAAGAGTGTGTAATATGTAATAAGGGTATCGCAACATATGTTCTAATCTAATAAAATCACACAACACATCTCTATCAATTTCTCACTGTAAATTAGTGGTGATGAATCATGACACAATTGGTGACCCACGACGAACACAGCGATGAAACAACAACAAGCAGCACGTCTTGATCTCCCATCAACGGCGCCAGCAATTCTTCTCTCCCTCAACTCCTCAGCAGTTCCGCTGCATTAGTGGAACTTTCAACCTCGGAACGAACTTCTCGACATCTGCGACACTCACAGGTTGACAGTTCGCATTCCAGCATCCGCTCACGAATCTTCTGTCGCTCGACAGCACCTCAGACCTTCACCCTTCTTTTCTCCGTGGGTAGTGATGTGGGAACCACAACATAATATGTTCTAATCTAATAAAATCACATCACACAACACATCTCTATCAATTTCTCATTCTAAATTAACATCACACAAGGGTCAAATGCTAAAATAAAATGGGAAAAGCTTGATCTTATTGGTAAAAGTGTATCTTTTTCTAATTTTCTGATTCATTTATTTTCCTCTTACATTTCCTTTTACAACTTATGATCCATAAGGTTCTTTACACTATTTATTTACAAATATTTACAATTTAAAGGAAATGGGGGACATTTTTGCCAAAAGAAAAACCCATTTTTCTCGAAAACCGTTTGGTTTTTTGATCTGAAATTTATATCAGCTCTTATTCACATAGAGTGGCATCTTTTGGAACTTTTTCCAGGGCCAAAATGCCCCCCTAATATAACAAATTCATCCATCCTAATGTGGTCCCAAGAGGGGGCTTTTGCCATATTGCCATGGCTTCAGAACTCATAGCTGTCGATACAAAATATGGTCATTTCAAAAATTTATTGTATCATAGGATATAAGGACCTATATTCAGGGTTTAATTTCATTTAATAAAAAGTAATTATGCACTTTTTAGTTCTAGTTTGTTCCTATTGAAAGCGCTGCAAGTGTTAGCTATTTCCAGAAAAGGGAAGTTCTCTGTCCTTGGACTCCTTCGCCGCACGTTACATCTTTTCCTTGGGTAACTCAATTTTTAACCTATCAAAACTAAAACGTGATTAAACTTTTTTTTATTGCAAGCATCCCTCGATATTTAGAAGTAATGCAATGCTCATTTCAAAATTTAAAAATTTAAAACAAAATTTAAAAATTCGATATTTGAGTCAATGAAACTTGGGAATTAAATGGGAGATGCAGTTTAAAAAGAAAATAGAAGCCCCATAATTTTTAGGGTTATAGGTATACCATCAATTTTAATTTTTAAATACATAAATACACATTTTTGTATTAATCTTTGGTTACATACAGGCTAACAAAAGGCTAAAAATAAATTTTCAGATAACCTATTTAAATATTTAAATCTTATATAAAATGAAAGTTCATTAATAAACAAATCGATTTTTTATTATAATTGAAAATTTAGCAACTTTTATGAATGCTGGAAGAACGAGCGGGGATATTTTAACATTTTTTTATTTCTTCAAATGGGGCAAATGGGGGTTAACGTTTAATTAGGAAGGTTATAGTTTTGTTTATATTTATTTGTGTGTGTCTTGTTAAAATTTTATTTTATTTGTTTTAGTTTTTATATCAAATGTTGGTTACGTTTATATCGTTAATCTTAAGGAGAAAAGCGTCGTTTACTGAAAAGTTTTTGAGTCTGGAAAGTTTTGAGAAAAGCATGAGATGATCGACTTTTCACTCTTAAAAATCAAAATGATGTACAAATTTGGGTAATCTGAGATTATTTGAACTCTGTCTTTGTGTGTTTTTTAAAAATGATACGCTTGAAGCCAGTTGAAGTTTTGAAAATGGAAGCCCTAAATGTTGAGCATGGTTTAAGCGGACGGTTAAGTTCTACTTTTAATGAAACCTCAGAAGAAATGAGTAGTGATCCAATATCAACTGAAGATTCTGAAGTCAGCCTAGCAAATGGTGATTCAGAAGAACTTTTTAATAATGAAGATAAGCCTGTAGAAATGATAATTGAAGGACTATTTGAAACAGTAGATGTAGATAGTAAAATGATAATTCAGGAGCCTGTGAATGAATCAAAATGTATAAAAAGTGAAGATTCTTTGGATTCGGTGTATAATCAGGAAGTTACCGATGAAATCCTTATTGAGAATGTGGAAGAAGCTCCATTTTCTTCACCAATAAAAATGGAAGATGATGATACAAAGAACCAAATTAAAAGGAAACGTAAAAGATCACAGCTTGACCAACTTCTTGAGAACTCAAAAGAGAAAACGCCCAAGCGCCCAAAAAACGATATCGTAGAAGTAAGTCTGTTTATTTCCCTTCTTCCTATTATTTTTTCTTGTTTCCAGTTACCAAAACTGAAAGGAGATGGCGATATTTTCTGCTGGACTTGTCATCGCCCTGGTCCGTTTATGGCGACCTGCACCGTTTGCCGCAGAATCTACCATGCGACCAAATGCTCCAATCTTAACAGAATCGTCCCTGAAAATTGGGTCTGCTATGAGTGTAAAGCAATCGAAGAGGAAAAACATCAAGTTGAGCCCCAGTAAGATTAAATTTTATATTAGGAAGAAGAAAATTGTTGAAAAAAAAGTAACATATTTCATAAAAATTCTGTCTTTACCAGAATTAACCCCTAGTAATGAGGCGACCCATTTTAAATACTAAGGGATCTTCTTTTTGTTTGCTAAAATATCGTAGAAAAATCACGATTTTCTCCAAAAAGTGTGTGGGGGGGGGGATACGATTTTTACGACCAACGGAGTTTCTGAGATTTGTGAATTGGAGACCAATAAAAATTTATATTTCAGAATAGCTAACGTCTAACAATCTTTAATTTTTTTTAGCTCTTGTTCGTTTGACCCAGAATCGTTAAATTCTCTATTAATGATGGTGACTGAAAAGTTGGAGACCGCAAAAGACGTAAGAAACTTCTTTTTATTTTATTGATCAATCCATCATATTAATAAAAATGAATATTTTGGATATACACGGTGGTTCAGAATGGATTACCCTTTTGTAGACTAAAGAAGAATGGAAAAAAAGTTAAATGTAAGAATTGATTGCAATTAACGAATTTTGCTTTTGGTGTGCAGGATGTCCCCGACATAACTTAGCTATTTAAATGAGAACCCTTATTTTTTCTTTCATATTTGTAATCTACTCAAAATTTCAACTTCAAAAAATGCCGAATTTAGCGTTTTTTTTTGTCTTAAGTTCGTGGGACACCAAAGTTTATTAAATTTTACTTTTTTTACCTCTAAGGATTTCAACTAACACAAATTCAAGCATCCTCATTGTCTGAACACTCAATTGACTATGAAATCGGTATTTAAATGAGAACCACATTTTTTATTTCAGAAATGAAAAGAGGAGCTTTTTTAAAGAACTTTTTCTTTTGGTACGAAATCTTAAAGAAATACAGCTCCTCCCAGGGATAGCAACTTCAGTCCAAAAGAAAAAGCTCCTCTTTTCATTTCTGAAATGAAAAATGGGGGGATAACAAAGAGTCGATAACCAGTGATGCAAAAAGTGTAGATTCTTGAATTTGTGATAGTTGGAATCCTTTTAAAAAATAAGTGAAATTAAAAAAAAATTTATCGTCTCGGGGACGGATTTTAGAGCGAAATGACGCTAAATTTGGCATTTTTTACAGAGGTCGTATAGTCAAATCAACTTGAAATTTTGTGTAGATTATAAATCTGAAAAAATAGAAGTTCTCATTTAAAATAACGAAGTTGTTGTCTCTCCGGGACACCCTGTACACCTAAATTGCAATCAATTATTCATACTTTTTTTCCAACTTCAATAGTTAAAAAAAATAAAAGGGGTGATCCATTCTGAACAACCCTGTATTTTGGTTATCAACATCTTTTCCAACCTAATTTGTTGTTAAAACTGGACCAACATTTTTGTGGTTTTATTATTTTTTCAGGCTGGACCATTCAAAACGTCTGTTGATCCCATTAAATACCCAGATTACACGGAGTACGTCAACATGCCTATGAATCTGTTTGAAATTAAAAAGAAAATAGCAAAAAACGCATATGAAAATATATACTCATACATTCTTGACCTCAAAACTATTGTACACAACAGTTATATTTATAATACAGGTAAAGTTTTTGCGCAGTCATTTTTGGGGTAATTGTTTTTTTTTCTACAGCCATATCAGGATTAACGTTTACAGCAAGGTCTCTTCTTAGAAAGGGCATCGCTTTTATTCAGGAAATGAGGCAGTGCCCTGAATGTTTTGTTCATGCTTTTCTATGTAATAAAAAAGGATTTGTCGAAGCTTGTGTAAGTATTTTTTTTAAAATGTAATTTTTTTATATGTATTTTTATTTTAAAGACTCGAGTTCACATGCCTGTCTGGGCAAAGTTCAAAGGTTATCCATTTTGGCCGGCCAAATTGATGAAACTTGTCGAACCTGGTGAACTCGACAACGAAACTTTCGTTCAAGTCAAATTTTTCGGTGACCACAACAGGTACTTATAAAGGAGAAAATTTTAAAAATAACTTTAAATACCTTATTTTAGAGCGAACGTTTCAACTTCAAATGTGTACCTTTTAAGTGAAAAAACTCCAACTAAATGGATTCCTAAACATTGTTCCTTGAGCTTTAAAGAAGCCTCGGAAGTAAGCTTTAATTTTATAATTTTTCAGTTCAATTTTTTATTTCATATCTTTTCAGGAAATGAATGTATACATCAGCAATTTAGAGGCGAAATTCTCAAGGTTTGTCTTCGCTCCTCCATATACAAAGTTTGATCCAAATGTTGATCTGACGAATCAAATAAGGATTATGCTCCCCGACTATCCTATGGTAAGAATGAAATAAAAATAGTTTTAGGGAAAAGTTTAAAAAAAGAAAAATTTTAGCAAGAAAAAGAAATCTGCGATTTTCTCAAAAAATCTTTATAAAAATATTGCTCAAAAAACATACAATATTAACAATTAAAATATCGTAAAAAAAATTACAATACTCTCAAAAAGTTTTTAAAGAAAAAATGATGAAAAGTATGAATTTATCGAAAAAAAAGAACGAATTTTATTATTACTTCTTTAATATCTATAATGCAAGTATGATAATATCCACATATAAGTATTGCCTAATATAAAACCAATTTTCAATATAAAAACTGTTCTTAGTAAATTAAAGAATTTGATTTCTGGATCTTCTGTTTAATCATTAATTAATAATAGTAAATTAATTATTTTTTTCTGTTTCAGAATCAAATTACCAAAGTGGTAAGTTAATATTTATCTTATTTATCTTTCAAGTTAATATTTCTTTCAAGGGCGACTTGAAATTAATGCAAAAGTGAACCTGATGAGAAAAAAGACTTATGAAAAAAATGAGGTAGGTCCATTGGAATTTTATTACATATTTTACCTCATTTATGATGATTTTATTTATTTAGGAAAACAAAGGTTTAGGAGTACTATTTGCTAGATTGTCAGAACAATCACCTGAAGAATTTGTAAGTTTTTTTTTCCTTTTTTAATAGATTTCATAAAATATTTAATATGTTGCAAAAATAGTATTAATTTAAAGAAAAATATTAGATTTTTTTAATATTTGGACTTATTTTCAGGGCTTATCATTCAGCAATGACTCTTCACCAATTATTAGAACAAAGACTGAATCGAAAGAAACGGTAAATGAAATTGCTGGTTCGATGTTGTCGAAAAATTTGAAGAAATTGTCAAAAGCAGAGATTGAAGCTTTACAGTTAGAAAGGAAAAAGACGAACGGTTTACTTTCGCTGAAAGAAGTTCAAAATCAGAATCAGGTGAAGAAAACGAATGCCATTCGTCAGATTCCCACTAATGATTTTATACCTAAGAATCAGTTCATTCTTCCCAAAAATGAAAACCGTCAACATACGATTAAAGTTAAAAATATGGATTTCTTAAAAAATTGTTTACAAAAAGAGGAGAAATCTCTGATCAAAGAAGCTTTTCCTAATTTCAATGAAAACTCTCTTGTTAAGCTAATAAGAGTTCAGAAGCCGATTCAAACCAAAAATCCAGTTTCCGTCGACAATTCCTTATTGAAGAATATCAAAATAATAAATCGTAACTCCCTAGAAAAAGCCCAACGTCCTTTAAATTCGATCAAGAAAGTTGATTTAGACGAAATATCTCCACGAACTTTAAATTCAATCAAGAAAGTCGAATCAGGCGAAAAAGCTCCACGAACTTTAAATTCAATCAAGAAAGTCGAATCATGCGAAATAGCTCCACGAACTTTAAATTCAATCAAGAAAGTCGAATCATGCGAAATAGCTCCACGAACTTTAAATTCAATCAAAAAAGTCGAATCAGGCGTAATAGCTCCACGAACTTTAAATTCAATAAAGAAAATCGAATCAGGCGAAATAGCTCCACGAACTTTAAATTCTATCAAGAAAGTCGAATTGGATGATAAAGCTCTACGAGTACTTCAAATTAGAACACCAAATGCTCCAGAAAAAGTTCTACATCAGCCCATCAAAATAATAAAAGATCCTCAAGTCCCAAATGCTTTGGAGAAACACCCTCAGATAAAGCCGAAACTTGTGGAAAAACTTGTCGAACCGACAAAATTTAACGGGAATACTATAGAAAATAATAAACCTATTCAATTTGTCAAATCTGTTGAGAAAGATCAGATTAAAAATCAAAATTCAATTTTAAAATCGTCATTTCAAGTGGCGAACGTTATCAATAGCAACCCTCAGAGCATTGTGCCGATAAGACAAATTGTTCCTATTAAAAGTATCTCTGCGGAAAATGCGGTTCAAATAAAAAAGAGCTCTGAATCTTCGCTGGAATTAAACAAAACGATAAGTCCAAAATCAGTGGAAAATCCAAAATCGCTTACAGAAAGGGCGGATTCTGTTGAAAAAACTGAGAAATCGCCTGCTCCGAAGCCTAACGACGAAAAAACTTTAGAAACTGAAAATCATGAATCTGAAGAAGTTGATAAAAATAAAACTGTCATCGCTGTCCGAAGAGACCTTTTTGTCACCGCTAAAAATGAACCTTCAATACCAACACCACCGCCACCGCAGAGCCCGGAAGAATATAATTTCAGTAAGTTTTTTCCCCCTGCCTTTTACCATAACCAAGCCTTCTTTATAGATATGAAAAGGACATTGAAAAAAACAGAAAAACGGCCTATTACGTTAGAAGACTTTACTAGGGTTCTCAACCAAGGAAAAACTTTAGAACAAGTCATCAACATAGCTTGCAAAGGGCTAGAATCCCTTAAAAATCACTACACTCAAAAAACTATTCACCTCACAAACGAATGTGGTACGTAAATAAAGGCTAATCAAAGTTTTTGAATCTTGAAATTCATAGCTTTCGTTTATTTATTTTTAACAAAAAAATGTATGGATTTATAGAACTAGGAAGGCGGTAGCCAAGCAAAAACCAGACCAAAAGCGCAAAAAGTACAAACGGTGTATGTTTACGATTTGCGTTTTTTGGGTATCTTTTTGGGGACCTCACGTTTTATTCAAGTCTTCTCTGATTTGATATGAGTAAATTCTGGAAATTTCAAGTCGATCGGTATACAGGTTGCTGAGATATAGCACTTCAAAAAACCGTGTTCTTCTTCTTATTATTCTTCAGCAAGCTAGGGCTACAGCCTCTCCTAGGGTACCGATCGACTTGAAATTTTGCGTTGAGCTTCCTTTCATTTTGAGCCAGTGCCTTTTGAAAGACTTAACCACCCTTTATCTCAACCCCCCCAAAAAAAAGTTAACAACAAAAAACTGAAATTGTAGGGTTTTTTACTCATTTTATCTAATCCTGTGACTTTTAAAATTTTTTAGCCAAGCAAATTCAAGCACTAGACGAAGACAAAGTAAAAATCGGTAAAATGGTCGAGCAGAGGTTCAACGATAAAGTAAAAAGAATGGAAAAAGTAAACGACGCCCGAGTTAAAAAACTGAAAGTCCTCTACGAAGACAGAATTAAACAAGTAAAACTTCGTCAATGGTGTTGTGTCTGTAAAAGAGCAGCGAATCTTTATTGCTGCTACAAAAGTTATTACTGTGGCCTCACCTGTCAGGTATTTATAATCAATATTTTTTCGCTGTCTAAATTTTAAAATTAAAGGACTTAGACTGGCCAGTGCATAAAGACGGTTGCCAGCAGCATACGATGGTCGCCAGTGATCCTTTTCTATCGCTTAATCCAAATCATAGAGATCTATTGGATAACGAAGAAGATATAGAGGATAAAAAAGACATTATGGTACTTATTTATATAATTATTTTTAAATCAAAACCTTAAAGTTGATTTTAGGAATCATCGATCTCTAGATTAACTGGCAGCACCGTCACTTTTCAATCCAGAAATCCAGAAAATAACTTAAATAATCCAAATGCAGTTCCTGTTTTCCCGAGTTTAGTAAGTTCTGAATAAAATGTATCCTATTGGCTTTATTTTTGGGGATCTTTTAGCCAGCGGCCATTAGTCCTGCGCTCTCGACACTTTTTTCTTTGAGTTCCGACTGTTCCGATAACCCCATTCCAGTTATTCCGACATATCCGCAGATGATCGGCGGGAAGAAGCTGAAGCTCATCCTCCCCAAGCCAGCAAACTGAAACTGCCTGAGTAGAAAGGAGAGGTTTTTATTATTATTATTATTATTATTATTATTATTATTATTATTATTTTACCTCTTTGTTCATATTGATCATTTTTGGATCATATCAACAAAGAGTTTTAGTCATAATTTTATTTTTATCTTATACGTTAGGCATTTAATTTTAAAATTTCAGTCACAACTTGGATGAAAAAGTCTTCATAATTTTTTTTTCTCTTATTTTATTAATGAATTTTTTTTTTCTTAAAATATTTAGTTAAAAATACCAAACAATTGTTTTCATTAGTTGTTCATAATTTTATGACACTTTAGGTGGTTCTTCTACTATTTGTAAAAACAAAAAAGTTAATCAAATTTGTTAATATTGACTATGTCAATATTATTTCAGGCATGATAATAAGTGTATATATGAAATGTTTGTAATTTTTTAAAAATTTATGTAAAATCGATAGAATTTTCATAATATTGGGATCCTTGGAAATTGTTACTTTTTTAATGCTGATGTATTTCGCTCTATTTAGTCTTAAGGAGTTAACTTTGGCTGGCATCCATTTTACTCTGTGAATAAATCGACTAAAGACTCAATTTTCTTTCCTTTTTTTTCTTATGTACTTTTTACAAAATGGAAGTTGTGAACCTTGAAGATGGAAGCATTTATGCCCGTTGAAAGCGCCGAGTTGTGTCATTAATTTAAATCAGAATTAAGTTCAGTTAAGAAGTTATATTTTTACCCTCCACGTCTGGCCATAGCATTTTTTTCGCAACAGTTTTTCACTGAATTTTTACATAATTTTCTTTAGTCGGTGAACAAGAAAGTAACGAGGGCGATTTTTGAATTTCGCTGCTGCCGTTGGTCCGATTTTCACCGAATACTCAAAATTATTACCAAATATTTGAAATTAATCAAATTAATCTCTTTTATACTTCCCTCTCCTTAAACTTCTCCTCCTTTATACTTGGGGAAGTATAAATCAATATAAGGGGGCTCTTTTTAGGGGAAGTTTTCCTTGGAAGCCCTTCAAACTAGTACTTTATATTTACGATAATTATTTTAAAAAATCTCTAAAATAATAGAAAAAAATTGTTTTTTTTTGTTTCATTCAAAATCATAATATATTTTTTTAAATCATGATTTCTTTACGATTTTTTTATTGTAAAAAGAAATGATTTTCTTAAAAAATTTGCAATTTTTTAAAAGAAAACGATCTTTCTTATGATTTGCTGAATAAAAAAAGCACTAGTTTGAAGAGGTTCCAACAAAAACTTCCTTAAAGAGAAGTAAAAATATAGGAGGGGGAAGTATAACGAAGGGGCAAGTAAGTATAAGGGAGGGGAAGTATAAATGAGCGGGAAGTATAAGGGAGGGGTGTATTACCGAGGGGGAAGTACAAAGGAGGGGAATTATTACGGAGGTGTAAGTTTTTTTTTTCGAAAATTTTTTAAGTATCAAGGTAGAAATAATGGGATTTTTGCCCAAGAGAGGTCCCTCTCGCAACGGGTGGAAGTATGAAATTTCTTCCAAGTAAAATGATAATAAATTAATGTAAAAAAATGATTTTTTTTTGCACCAAAAATTCGTAAAAAATATAAGGAGTAAGTTTTGGATGGTTCGGCCGCAGCGAATTTTTTAATAATTTCAAACAGACATCTCTGCCATTTTTTCGAAATTCAAAAATCGCCCTCGTTAGTTTTTTGTTCACCGACTAAAGAAAATTTGGTGAAAATCGTTTGAAAACTGTGGTCGTAAAGTGTTCCAGAAAAAAATGCTACGGACGGCCGGCACGACAGACGAATTTGAGATCGGTTAAGATCGAATTGACCCTCCGGGGTCTGGAAGACCCTTCCCCAAAAACCCGACCAAGTTAAAAATGTCAAGTAAATCTCACTTAGAAAAGTTGGGTTTTGTCTCCGCCAGACGCCGTTATCTGGGATCACATGGGACGTCGGTGATAACTAGGCTAAGGCTAAGGTTTATTTCACATTTCTCTCTAAGATTTCGGGATCCCCTTTTTCCTATCGCATTTTTTGTTTTAAATTTTTGAAAAAAGAACTTTTTTTTTCGTATAGATCTTTTTCGAAAATAAGTTTTCTTCCTCTTTATAGTCCTCTTTTTTCCCCTTAAAATACCTTCTTTTTTTTAATCATCGAATTTCGTTCCGACCAGACGTCTGAAGAATGCCGGTTAGTGTTTTCATTTTTTTATAAACTTATTTAAACATTTTTGTTTGTTTTTTTAATTTTTAAGATTGACATGGAGAAAAAGAGGCTCATCGCCTCCATTCTTCATTTTTTGAGGGGAGAGTTTAGACTGAGCACTGATTTAAGTGAAGAAAACAAAGAAGGACTTGAAGTGGCGATTCAGTGCATCGAAACTGTCTACGAAGTTGGAAATACGACGGAAACCGACCCGCCACTTCTTGAAATTTTCAACACCTACGTCTCAACGTCCGTAAGTATTTTACTACTTTTCGACCAATGAATTTTTTAAGTTTTTGTACTCCAAAAACTGTAGTCCCAGATGGAATGATGGTCCAGTTAGTGATGAGTAGAGAACCTAAAAATTATGGAACTCATGAATAGTTCATTGTTTTACAGATCCTTAACAAACCTGATGCTACCGAATCTGACAAAAAAGAAGCCGAAAGGTTGAAAACCGAGGGGAACAGCGCCATGAACGCCTCCTTATTTGGCGACGCCATTGACCTCTACACCAAGTGAGTTTCTTTTATTTTTTACAAGTTTTGTCAATTGTCTAGGAACGCTGTAGCGTTTCGCCCCTCCAAGCTAAACCACGAAAGCGCAAACAGTACGGTACCAAGTGCTTACTGGACGTTACAATTTGCGTTTTTCAGGTGTCTGCAACACCCAGTGCACTGATCGACTTCAAATTTTATACAGTTCTTCTCTGATTCTATTGGAGTAAATTCTGAAAATTTCAAGTCGATCGGTATGCAGGGTGCCGAGATATAGCACTTCAAAAACCTTTTCGCCGTTATCATCTTCTTCTTCTTCTTGAGCTAGCCACGGCTACAGCCTCTCCTAGTGCACCGATTGACTTGAAATTTTGCAGTGCTTCCTTTCAATTTTAGCCAGCGCCTTTTGAAAGATTAAACCCATTATCTCAACTCAAAAAAAAGTAGTTCGGAACAAAAAACTGAAATTTTAGCGTTATTTTCCCACCTAGACTGGGCGACTGGACCAATCGACATTTTGCACAGAGCTTCCTTTTAACTTTCGCCCATTCCCTTTCAAGGATTTTACCCATTATCTGACACCCTCCTGCAAAAAAATTTTTTTTGGGTACGTTTTGCTGCACTAAGGGGCCCCTTGCCTGGAGGACCGAATTTGAAATTTTGCACTCTATTTATAATGCCTGTAAATAGTCTTTTCAATAGTTAATTTAAACTGTAAAAAGATGTGATATCATAAACACTCCGTGTAAAAAAACAGCGCACCTCGCAAAAATCCTTCTACAGCAGCCAGAAAAAGTTAATGATATCAACTTCCCCGCCCTCTGGTGTACACTGTAGAAAAAGAGGAGATGTAAAGCTTGCTCCCGTTTTCGAAGCTCACCTTGGCGACGTCGTGAAATGCTTTTTAGAAAATTAACAGAATATTGAAGGAGGATGCTCTGCGTAAAGCCTTGTAAACAAGCATTTTGCGACGTTGCCAAGGGGAGCTTTGAAAACGGGAGCACAGGCGCTTCCACTCTCCTCTTTCTCTACAGTGTAGATTGGAGGGCGGGGTAGTTGATATATTATAACTTTTTCTGGCTGCTGTAGAAGGGTTTTTGCGAGGTCGGGTGTTTTTTATACAGAGTTAAAGGTAATAGCGGGATAAGGGGGCATTTTGGCGCTCCAATTTTCCGTCTTATTCGACCAATTTATTTTCAGGGCTATAAATCATGATCCAAAGAATGCTGTGTACTACTGCAATAGAGCTGCTGCGTATAGCAAACTTCACAACTACAATCAGGCTATAATTGACTGTAAAATGGCGATTGAAATAGATCCTAGTTATAGTAAAGCATATGGCCGACTTGGGTAAGATAAAAGAAGCTAAAATTGGAAAAAAAAATTAAAAACTTATGTTTTAGATTGGCTTATTGTGGTCTTGAAGACTACCTTAATGCGCTAGACAACTACAAAAAAGCGTTGCAGTTAGAACCGTCGAATGAAGGATACCGCAAAAATTATGACCTCGCTGTGATGAAAGTCAACGAATTCCGTTTTGGGAATTCAGATCCGTCTGGGTCAGGAAGAAGCGAAGGTTTCGGTGAGTCGAGCGTAAATACGAATCCTCAGAGTTCATCGCAGAATGCTGGGAATCGTCCTGGGCCGAACGTCGGCGCTGGCGATCAACCGGGACCGTTTAACTTTGGCGGTTCTCCAGCAGACCTTGCTTCATTCCTCACTAACCCACGAATCAGCGGCTACGTCCAGCAGATGCTTTCTGAACCAAACATGCAGCATATGTAAGCTTTTTTCTTCTTATTGTTGATTTTTATTTCTTTTTTTCCCAGGATGAATACTCTGGTCAACAACACATTCAACGACCCTAACAATGCAGGCCGAGGGCAAATAGGCGTTGAAGAAATTTTGCAAGTGTAAGATTTATAAACAAAATTTATTTTTTTATTTATTTCTTATATTTTAGGGGTCAGCGTCTCGCTCAGCAGATGGAATCTGAACATCCCGGGATGATCGACGAAATCCGTCAGGTGCTCGAGTCTCAAGGCGACAGCGGCGAAAGCCACTCCCAGTCGAAAAGCGGTCAACCGCCCGAAAACAAAAAAGGCGGCGGTTCTGGAGGAGATAAAAAATGATCTCCTTTTCTTCCCTTTTTTTTTGTTTCTACGTTTTCTTTTCGTCTTTAGTTTAAATTCGTTATTTCCATAACTTTTGTCTCATCTAGCTTAAATCACTTAATAAATTCGTTATTCCTCAAATTGGAAAGTTTTTTTTTTTTTTTTTTTTTTTTTTTTTTTTTTTTTTTTTTTTTCTATGACTGCTTTTCAGTTTTGTTCTATTTACCGAGTATTTATTTTAAATAAAAAGTGTGATCGCTTTTGTTTTGTTGTTTTATAAGTAATAAAAAAAGACCTGTGAGTTACCTGTTTTGAAGACCCCTCTTTAAAAGGGCTAGTGTAATGTAATTTGACATAATAATTTTATTTTTATTTCAAATGTTTAATAAAGAAATTTTTTTAATAGTTGCAAGCTTTCTCCTTCGCTTTCCCTGCAGTCTTTTACAAAAGATATCAAAAAACGGACGTTATATTTCTTAAAAATAAATAAATACTGTACTTTGATAAATCGCGGTTTAACCACCTGTTTTCAAAGCTCCCCTTGGCGACGGCGAGAAATGCTGGTTTGCAGGTTGGTAATATATTAATTTGATTACCGACTAGTTAGATTCTAGGTTATCAATTAGTCTAAAATCTCTGAGAATAGTCTTTTATGCTCTTCGTAGGGCTTCCTGCTTCAGTATTTTAACATTTTTTAAAGACTGTGTTAAAAGCATTTTTCGACGTCGCCAAGGGGAGCTTTCAAAACAGCACGCTTTCTCACAGTGTACATCGGAGGTCGGGGAAGTTCATAACTTTTTCTGGCTGCTGCAGAAGGGTTTTTGCGAGGCGTTTTTGATCAGTTTTTTTTTCTTAACTTTTTTCTAAGTTAGATCAGGGTTAAATCCTTCAAAAGGCGCTGGCTGAAAATGAAAGGAAGCTCTGTGCAAAATTTCAAGTCGATCGGTGCACTAGGAGAGGCTGTAGCCCTGGATAGATCAAGAAGATGGTAACGGCGAAAAACCATGTTTTTGAAGCGCTATATCTCGGCACCCTGTATACCGATCGACTTGAAATTTTCAGATTTTACTCCTATAGAATCAGAGAAGACCTGTATAAAACTGTCGGGTTTTGCTTGGCGGGGCGGAACGCCGCCGCGTCCCTAATATTAGCGCTTGTGACGACCTCTAGTACATGAAAACATAACTACTTCATTTCTCCCTCCGCCTCACCAACCCTTATGACAGATCTTGCCGCCAAGGCGTCATCCACGAGGGCACAAAGCGTCATTCTTATCTCTTATCAGTACGGCTTTTCTCACGTTGGTCTTTCTACGTTTTAGCGGTTCTTCCTCAAGAATGAAGCGAAACAAAATTATCGACTGGCGAAATTCCACCCGAGGATTCGAAGATAAATTGAGATATCTTTTTGAATCCGGCTTATTTTCAGATGTCAAAATAAGTATTAAGTACACCGAAGATGGCCTTCCTAAACAGCAGGTAGATACCTAAAAAAATCATTTTTAGTTACTACTTTTCTTTCAGACTTTCAATGTCCACTCCCTGCTTTTGAAAATGGCCAGTCCTGTTTTCGAGCCGATGCTGGGTGGAAGTTACAAGGAGAAAGACTCGTTCGTCATAGAAGACATCGATGTCAAAGCATTTCGCCTTTTTTTAAAGTATGAAGTCACATCTTTAATTTTTTACTTCATATTTTTTTTAGGTATATATACTTTGATGTTGTGGAGATCTCAACAATAAAAGAAGCTTGGGATCTTTATTATATTTCGCTCAAGTATCTGGTGAGGCCTCTTGAGAAGGAATGCGTCGGCTACATCTGCGGAAATTCAAATGTGACGACCGCAGCTTTCAACTTCAACCATGCAGAATTCTATGGTTTGGATTCGATGAAATGGCTCAATTACAAGGTTTTTCAAAAGCTTTTTTTATCATTTTTTTTAACAGACTGATTTTTCAGATATTATTGAACCATCTGCCGGAGGTTTTTTTGCAGCCTGGCTTTTTGGAGCTCTCGGAAAAAGCGATTTCCATGCTCCTCGATGAAAAAACGATCCCCGTTACAGAAACCGAACTTTTTTTGAATTTGGAAAAATGGATTAACGCTCAAGCTGCCATGAAAGGTTTGAATCTTAGTCTAATGATTGCAACCCATTTTATTTTTTAAACTAATAGAGATCGGAAAAAAATTCAAATGTAAATCCCCCTTGTTTTTTTTTTTATGAATAATTGATTGCCATTGACGAATTTTGATTTTGGTGTACAGGGTGTCCCAGAGCGATGCCAACTAAAGTACTAGATTGAAGAGCTTCCAACAAAAACTTCCTTAGAGGAAAGTAAAAAATATAGGAGGGGGAAGTATAACGGTGGGGAGGTCAAAGAGAGGGGAAGTATAAGGGAGGGAAGCCTAGCGGAGGGGGAATTTTCTTTTGTTCTAAGTTTTTTTTCTCAAAAATTTTCCAATTTTTTTTTTTGTAAAATTTTATTTTTTTCAAAACATTTTCCGAGTTTTTTTTTTTCGAAAAATTTTTTTTTTTTTTTTTAAATTTTTTTTTACACCAAAAATTCGTAAAAAATATAAGGAGTAATTGGTGAAAATCAGACCAGCGGTTCGGCCGCAGCGAGTTTTTTAAAATTTCAAACATGCACATCTCTGCCATTTTTTTGAAATTCAAAACTCGCCCTCGTTCCATTCTTGTTCACCGACTAAAGATAATTCGGTGAAAATTTGGTGAAAATCGGTTGAAAACTGTGGTCTTAAAGTGTTCCGGAAAAAATGCTATGGATGGACGGCCGGACGGCATCACAGACAAAGTTTAGGTAGGTAAAGATCAATCTGGAAGACCCATCCCCAAAAACCCGACGTCGAGGGTACCTCAATAACTTTTTTAACACTTTCAACGCGGCGGCCATATTGCCGTTCCTCTTCAGTCGACGGATAGTTTATTAAATAACTTATTGTAATGACGGAAAGTTTTTTTTTAATAATTCAACTCCTAATGTATGTTTAGTCAAGGGAAAAATAGTTAAAAAAATATATTTGGGTTATTTACTGGAGAAATCATTATGACGGGTATACCCGTCAGCCGTCCACGCGAACGAATTTTTCGGCGGGTTGCCTAGTAAATAGAATAGCCCCTGCCGTCTACCCAGAAACTCTTTTTCATTACGTCTTTTCAAATATATAAATGGTAATCTTCATCGAAATAAGTATAGGAAAGCTAATAAATTATCATAAATATTAATATTGAGAATAATTAATAGTTTATACAATTAATTAATAAATTTAAAAAAAACGACTAATGACGAAAACTGACATTTGCACGGTCTTCTAGGGGGTTGAAAGAGGGGCGGTGGACGAAAATAGAAACATTTTTCTACCTACTCCGCCCGAAAAATTACTTTCTAAGAGAGAAGACTCATGACGGGTATACCCGTCAACCGTCCTCCAGTAGCGTTTCGATAGTACGGGTATACCCGTCATCAGTGAGAGGGAAGTGCATCGATATGACGGGTATACCCGTCATCCGCGTTGAAAGTGTTAAGGAAGTTAAAAACCCTTAAAAAAAAGGGGGGGTTTGCATTTAACTTTTTTTCTGATCTTCAATAGTTAAAATAAAAATGTTTGATCCATTTCTTCTGAACCACTGTATACAATTTGTTTAAAAAAACGATTTTCCAGAAAATCATATCCGTAATAGTAACCATAATCGAAAAATATGATTATGTTTATGCCGTACTCTGTCTATGTGCCCCCCCCCCCAATAGTTGCACCTTGTAATATTTCAAAGTACTCTAATTTCTTGATTTCAGTCACTGAAGAGCGAGAAAATAGGAAAAAGGAACTTGTAAAATTATACGTAAGTAAAGTTAAATTTTTGGATATGTCTTTGTCTGAATTTACTGAATCGGCTGGAAAGAGTGACCTCTTGACTGAAAACCAGAAAGAGTCTATCACTCAGAACATAAATTCAAAAGGAACTTTCCCATTGGCTGATGGCATCTCATGTAAAAAACGTGTCAGGTTAGTTTCAAGGTTAGGTTCAATCATTATGAAGGCTAAACTTCCTCTTTTTTTCATTTAAATAGAAGTTTTGACTGTGACTGCTTGGGATCTGGACTGAACTGTTCCCTCGGTAAGTTATGTTCTTCAGCGTTTCTTAATTTATGAGTTTTTAGAGGGTTTGGAGATAAACAACGTTCATTTTAATGGAAAAGGATCCTTCTTTAAAGTTAAAGATGACTACAGTTTCGGAGAAGTGAACACTGACATTTCGTTTTATTTTAAAATCAACTCGGCAAATGGAACTATTTTTTATGCGGAAAAAGAAATGGACGATAGAACCCTTCATTTTAAAATTTCAGGTAATAGAAACGCTAAGTAAAACGCGACTGAAAGCATAAAAAAGTACGAACAGTACCAGGTGTTAACTGGATGTCACAATTTTCGGGTATCTGGATCTCAGCACCCTGTATGCTGATCGACTTCAAATTTTAGACAGGCCTTCTCTGATTCGATATGAGTAAATTCTGAAAATTTCAAGTCGATCGGTATACAGGGTGTCGAGATATACAGCTCTGAAAACCCGGTTTTTCGCCTTTGTTCTTCCTGTTCAGTTAGCCAGGGCTACAGCCTCTCCTTGTGCACCGATCGACTTGTAATTTAGCACGGGTCTTCTCTGATTCTATAGGAGTAAATTCTGAAAATTTCAAGTCGATCGGTATACAGGGTGCCGAGATATAGCACTTCAAAATCCTGGTTTTTCGCCGTTACCATCTTCTTTAGCTATCCAAGGCTACAGCCTCTCCTAGTGCACCGATTGACTTGAAATTTATCACAGAGCTTCCTTTCAATTTTAGCCAGTGCCTTTTGAAAGATTTAACCCATTATCTCAACTCAAAAAAAAAGTAAAGAACAAAACACTGATATCGCTAGCAAAAACACAGTAAAAACAGCCCGCCTCGCATCAATCCTTCTACAGCAGCCAGAAAAAGTTGCTATCAACTTCCCCGCCCTCTGATGTATACTGTAGAGAAAGGTGAGAGATGAAGCTTGCTCCCCTTGGCGGCGGCGCGAAATACTTTTTACCAGGGATAATTACTGTTAACAGTTTTTTAGAAAATAATATTAACTACCCATCATGACTGTATTGTTAGTGGTTATCTTCCCCATAGCCTGTAGTTCAGCATCACTTTTTGTGTAATTTTATTTTTTTTTTCGTTTTAGTGGTTGATGGTTATATTGAAGTCGATTACACTCTAGTCACAGTTGAATACTCTCAAATTTATTACCTTGACCAAAGTATATTCGCTTTTGAAGACCGAGTATCGCAGATAACCGAACAAAAAGTCAACAACAACCAACCGCATGCATTCTCGATGCACTTTCACCAATCATCCATGACATTGACATTGGACGATGATTACTCCTTAAGACATTTCGATTGGTGGCCGACCAAATTTACATCACCAACTTTAGGTAAATCTTATTATTTTCTTTTTATTTATTACGTTTTGGTTGTAGGTTATTTGGAAAACCCAGCGGAATTCAATTGGTGCCTTAGCAGTCTGTTCATTTTCTGTTGTGATGAAATTGATGTTACCAAAGCACATGTGGCCGTCCATGATATTTCACCATGCTATTGGTAATACACCTTTTATTATATATTTGTTCCAACAGTTTGAAACTCCTGGAGCATGCGCAGAAGGATTTGCATGTCAGATTTGACAGTCAAACGATTTGAGCGACATCAGATTTGACAAGTCCTTCTGCGCATGCTCCAGGAATTTCAAACTGCGGTTGGAACAAAGCTATTGTATAGCCACTGAAAACTGTCGGGGGGGGGGGGGGGCTGTGCCCTGGTGGGGGCTCTTTTCAACATGAAATTTATTTCAAAATCTCATTTCTTCTTTTTTTTAGCGATATTCGGAGTAAGTGTGTTTCCAATTAGGAAGATCGCTCGGAAACCTCAATCTTCACCATGTTTACGACCATGTGATGTACCTGCATTTTTATTTTTTAATACTTTTTAAGTTCATTTGACTGCTAGTTTAAAATATAATTTTAATATAAAATGTATTAAATTTTAAATAAAATCTATCATAATGATACTCTTTGTCTTAATTTTTACTTCCTCTTTTTCCTTATTTACATCATTTTCTCTTCTTGTTTTGAGAGGGAAAGGTGGGATGAAATTACATCACCTGCTCTAACGCGCTGTCTAGTGGAAACCTCCTTTATTTTAACTTCCACATTTCCTGTTCTGCAACCCTCATGATTCTCCTTAAAGAAGTTATTGTGATACCCTCCAGGTCGGGTTTTTGGGGAAGGGTCTTCCACACCCCGGAGGGTCAATTCGAATTTTGGGGAAGGGTCTTCTAGACCCCAGAGGTTCAGTTCGAATATTGATCTTTACTGATCTCAACTTTGTCTGCGGTTCCAGCCGGCCGTAGCATTTTTCCGGAACACTTTACTGCCACGGTTTTCAACCGATTTTCACCAAATTTTCACACAAATTTCTTGAGCCGGTGAAGAAGAATGTAACGAGGGCGATTTTTGAATTTAGAAAAAATGGCGGAGATATGTCTGTTTGAAATTTTAAAAAATTCGCTGCGGCCGAACCGTTAATCCGATTTTCACAAAATTTTCACCAATTATTTCTTATATTTTTTAAGAATTTTTGGTGTAAAAAAATTGCCACTTTTTAATTATAATTTTTTTTAGTAGGGAGAAATTTTATACTTCTACCCATTACGAGAGGCACATCTGTAGGCCAAAGAGCCCATTATTTCTACCTTGGCACTTAGAAAAATTTTCGAAAAAAAAACTTAGAAAATTTTTCAAAACAAAAAAAAACCCGGAAAATTTTTCAAAAAAAAAACTTAGAAATTTTTTCGAAAAAAAAACGGAAAATTCTCCTTTATACTTTCCCTCCCTTATGCATCCCCTTCCGTTATACTTTCGTTCCCTTATACTCCCCCCTCCGTTATACTTCACCCTCTGTTATACTACCCCTCACTTAAACTTCCCCCTCCCATATACTTCCCCCTACGTTTTACTTCCCCTCCGTTGTACTTCCCCCTCCTATATAGATACTTCTTTTTAAGTAAGTTTTCGTTGGAAGCTCTTCAAACCAGTACTTTTATTAGTCAGAACATATTGTGCTGAGCACTGTCGCTGTGGGCAAACATAATTTTTTAAAATTTTTCAACTCCTATCCCCAGCTGTCAAAACAGTCTGGCTATGTGCTCAGCTGGTTAACAATTTCACAAAAGGTTTAACTTTATTGTACTTAAATAATTTAACTCGATTTTGTTTTTAAATGACTAGATAAAGGACAAGTAAGTAAATTAGGTTCCTAGGAACTTGAGAGTGAGAGAAAAAAAAAAACTAATAAGAAACTAAACTAATAAAATAAACTATTTACCGAAAAATAAATTGATTGAACATGCCTAACATTAAAAAAAAATAAATATAAATTATTAAATAAAGTAGGTAACAAGAATAAATTATTAAACAAAGTAACGGAATAAATAAAGAAACAAACTAAATTATGATAGAAGAAGATGCTCGAGTTTGTGACAGTTGGAATCTTCGGAAAAAAAAATAAGAGGAATTAAAAAAAATGAGTCTCTTAGGACGATTTTAACGGATTTTAGAGCAAAAAACGCTAAAATTTGACATTTTTTAAAGTTGTCGAAAATAGACATATGAATAGTCAAATCGACTTGAAATTTTGCGTAGATAACAAATCTGAAATAAAAAAATAGGGGTTCGCATTTGAAATAACGAAGTTAGGTTCAGTTTGGGACACCCTGTATATCTAGACGCATTTTAAACGACGCCATCAAATTCTTTGATTTAAATTAGGGGGGTTTACATTTAACTTTTTTTCATAAAACCACTTTTTAACGCTCTCCCAGACGTACGCCATATGGTTCCAGACACCCTGTATACATCGATGTAAGCAGGAGCTTCGGCGGCAACTTTTAATTTGTCGGGTCGGCTTTTCGAATTGTAACCATCAACTACTGCAACCTTCTAATCTTTTGATTTCCAAACAAACGTTTCGGTTACTTATTTTTATAGAATAAAGTCTTGTAAGTTGAATGTTTATGTTTTTTGGGATGAAGGTGTTCGTCGACTTTTAGTGATAAGTGTCCAGGCGTTATTTTCATAATTTAAGCCTATTTTGTTCCTTTTTTTCTTCTACGATGAGTACAATTTACATTCAAGAGCCCCCAACGTACGGGAAGGTAGGTTTTTTAAATTTATCCTTTAGGAATTTTTCATATTTTAATTTTTTTTTTTTATAGGTTTTGTTGAAGACGACAGTTGGTGATATCGATATTGAGCTATGGTCGAAAGAAGCACCTTTGGCCTGTAGAAACTTCATTCAACTCTGCATGGAGAAATACTATGACAATACCATGTTTCATCGGGTCGTCAAAGGCTTCATCGTCCAAGGTGGTGACCCCTCAGGAAGTGGTAGTGGAGGCGAGTCTGCTTTTGGCGAGCCTTTTAAGGTGAGCTGGTTTTTTTGGTGCTATCGAGGGCACTTTGGTGCTATTAGGTTGTGGGATCGTCAGCTATGGGGGGGGGGGGGATTTTGTCCGTATTCCAGAAGATGCCTCTCAGTGAATAAGAACTGACGTTTTCTGAAAGGATAAACTTTTTTAGGAAAACCTCAATATCTCGAAAACTAATGATCCCAATGAGCTCATTTTTTTTAACTGTTTAGCATTTTAAGATCTTTGAAAATTTTTTACCAAATTTTTAAGTGTAAAAAACTAATTTTTATAATTTTTGTGAGGTCAAAAAATTTGGTTCCTTTTGAGGTGGCAACACCAAATTAATACAAGTTTTACTGTCACCTAAAATGCTTCTCCCATAATTTTTTCAGATTTTTCAAGGTGGTAAAACAGTATTTTATAAATTTTTTTCTGAATTCTAAGCTGTTTTTTGAAATAAAACAGGGAGTTGTTGAAGTTGAAAATTAATTTTATTATTCAAAAATATATAAAACATTGGAAGAATAAGGGATAAGAATAACAGATGGTGTTTATTATCACATCTCAGGATATCACCATATCAAACTTCCCTTATTCTTCCTTCGTCATTAACCCTTTCGAGACCGCAGGCGACTATAGTTGCCATTCGCGCTTTTCGTTTGGAGACCGCAGGCGACTATAGTTGCCCAGTGGCGCCAGCGAGAAGCCTCTCTAAAAAATTTAATACCTACCTTCGCTTCCCGTGGCGCTAGCGACATGCAAAAACTGGCAATCTGTTGGGGAAGAAATGACTACGTGATGATCGCATCACTCGTCGCTTTCTGTGCTTTGCTGCGCGCTGGGAGCGGTCAGGGAGAATTGAGGGCAAAGAGAGGGGAAAAGTACTGCAGAGAATCCGGCGTCTGACGCGGTCTCGAAAGGGTTAAAGTGGCGCAGAACTTTGGTCCTTCGGAAAACAATTCTCTGGTCCACCACCTTCGTGACTGTCTCTTCCTATTTCCAATTAATACATATTACCAAACAAAACATTGCTGCCAACGCGATCTCCTCCATTTTTATTTTTGAGACGCACAGCGTAGACTGAGAATTGTAGTGTGGACGCTAGACGAGTCTCTTCACTTGTCTCTAGACCTGTAGACAAGTGTGTACTAGAGATAGATATTTACCCATAATACCTAATTAATAATTTATTGATTTTAAGGATGAATTTCATTCAAGACTGCGATTCAACAAACGAGGATTAGTGGCGATGGCCAACGCTGGAAAAAACGACAACGGCTCCCAATTTTTCTTCACTCTAGCACCTACCCCTGAACTACAAAATAAGCACACCATATTCGGGAAAGTTGGAGGAAATACCATTTTTAATATGCTCAAACTAGAAGATGGACTTGTTGTTGATGTATGATTTTTCTTTTTTCCATTAAGATTTCCAATTTTTCATAGTTTTTATTCTATATTCTTTTAGGAAGACAGGCCTATGTATCCTCAGAAAATCTTGTCTGCAGAAATTATTTTGAATCCTTTTCTGGATATTATACCAAGGGAAGACAGAATGCCTGCGCCTGTTTCTGCTAAGAAAGCAAAACAAATGGAAGTTCAAGGAGTCAAGTAAAAATATTGAATTCCATTTATTCTAGAAGATTTATTTAATTTTTTTTCCTCAAGAAATTTTAAACTTTTGTCGTTTGGCGATGAAGCTGAGGAAGACGAGGAAGATTTGCTTCAAGTCCATAAAACTTCGTAAATAAACCGAAGGTTTTGCCTGGTTTGATCGAAGAGCCTCTCGCTCAACCTGAACCTGAACCACTAGCCGACGAAACTCCCCAGCTGTAAGTTTTAACATTATTGTGAAAAAAAATAATATTTTTCTTTATTAGAACCGGTTTGGATTACGTGAAGGCTAAATTGGCGAAAAAACCGAAGAACGATAAAGAATCTGAGGAAAAATCATCCAAAGATAAAGAATCTGAGGAAAAAACGTCTAAAGAAACAAATGAGCAGTCCGAAGACGATGGACCTAAAAGCAAAAAGAAGAAAACAAAAGAAGAAGAAACACTCGATGAAGAAGATGCCAAAAAACTCGAGGAGGAAGCGAAAAAAATCGCCGAGGAAAAAAAGTAAAAGATTTTTAAAAATATTTCTTTTTTAATATCTACAAAGTGGTTTTATGAAAAAAAGTTGAATGTTAACCCCCCCTTAATTTAAATCAAAGAATTTGATGGTGTAGTTTAAAATGTTTTTGGTGCCCCCAACTGAACCTAACTTCGTTATTTCAAATGAGAACCCCTATTTTTTATTTCAGATTCGTAATCTACGCAAAATTTCAAGTTGATTTGACTATTCATATGACCATTATTGGCAACTTTAAAAAATGTCAAATTTTAGCGTTTTTTGCACTTATTTTTGTCCGAAGATTCCAACTGTCACAAATTCAAGCATCTTCGCAATCTGCATCACGAGATTTCGTCGCTAACGGCCTTTTTTCAAGTTTGAAAATTTGTCTATTTTTGCACAGAAAACGCTAAAATGGTCATATGAATAGTCAAATCAACTTGAAATTTTGCGTAGATTATGAATCTGAAATAAAAAATAGGGGTTCTCATTTGAAATAACGAAGTTAGGTTCTGTTGGGGGCACCCTGTATACCAAACGCATTTTAAACGACATCATCAAATTCTTTTATTTAACCCTTTCGAGACCGCAGGCGACTATAGTTGCCATTCGCGCTTTTCGTTTGGAGACCGCAGGCGACTTTAGTTGCCCAAAAAACTTCTCTAAAAAATTTAATTCCTTCGCTTCCCTTAGCGCTAGCGACATGCAAAAACTGGCAATCTGTTGGGGAAGAAATGAACTACGTGATGATCACATCACTCGTCGCTTTCTGTGCTTTGCTGGGCGCTGGGAGCGGTCGGGGAGAAGTGAGGGGCAAAGAGAGGGGAAAAGTGCTGCGCCAGTAGCGCAGAGAATCTGGCGTCAGACGCGGTCTCGAAAGGGTTAAATTAGGGGGGTTTAAATTTAATTTTTTTTCATAAAACCCCTTTTTAACGCTCTCCCAGACGTATGTTTCCGGACACCCTGTATATAACAAAAAAAATTAACGATTTTCTGGAAAATAGTTAATAAAATATGGTGACGATTATAATTGTAGTCATACCCATGATTGCAATCATAATGAAAATTATATGATTACGATCATGCTCTGATAGGACACTTTGGCAACAAAAAATTGATATTTTGCTCATTTGTAGACTCGAAGAGGCTGAAATGAAAAAAAGAGAGCTCCTGCGTGAAGAATATCAGGCAATGACAAATCCATACGCACATTTAAAAAGAGGCAAAGCTAAAGGTATTTCTGATTTTCATTTTATTTTTTTAATTATTATTATTGTTTCAGCCAAGACTTCTGAGGACATCACTTTGAAAAAGCTCAAGGAGTTTCAAAATAAAATTAGGAATTTACAGAATAGTGAAAACTCAGAGTCTACGAATAAGGATGACGATTGGTAAGAATTAATCTCGTGAATTTAGCTGCTAATTTTTTTTTCCCTTAGGATTACCCACAAGTTAACGGCTCCAGAACGAAAAGAAGTTTTAGCCAAGGATGCGAATACCATGTCAGACGAATGGTTTGATATCACAGATCCACGAAACTCCATCAACAAACGAAAACGAAAAGAAATCTAAATATATTTTTTCTTTCACCAAAATTCTTAATTACCTTTCCAATATATAAAAGATCATTACTGTCTTCTGCATTTTTTTATTTATTTACATAAAATTAAAAATTTATAAAATGTTATTTTTGATTATCCGTGATGAACGAAATTTGTAACTTCCTTAAAGAAGTTATTGCGATACCCTCGACGTCGGGTTTTTGGGGAGGGGTCTTCCAGACTCCGGAGGGTCAAATCGAATATTGATCTACACCGATCTCAACTTTGTCTGTGGTGCCGTCCAACAAAAAAAAAAAAAAAAAAACACCTTTTTCACGGTAGAGAACGAAAATATTCAGGTTTTAAAGAAATAAAGAACTTTTAATGAGAAAAATTCAGCAATCATTTTATTAAATAACAGATAAAGCCAAAATGCAGTCTTAGTGAAAGAAAATTCTATTGATCGAGGACTCGAATGAGCTGTAGTCCAACTTTTTCTCCTTTGATGCTTTCAATTTTAACGGAGACTGTTTGTCCGAGGTGTAATTTCGTTTTACATTTCGCATCAGGTATCAAAGCCGACCGGCCGACGCCGACGTCCACGAAAGAACCGAAAGGTGTCACATTTTCGACGCGACCAGTCAAAGCCAAACCGACCGAAAGATCATCCAACGATTTCGTGTCCGATTTGAACAACGGCTCATTTGAATTAGATCGTATATCAAAGTCCAATCTTGTAGTAAGAGCGTCTATGATCAACATTATCAATGAGGAATGAGACTTAAATTTCGCTGACAGTTCTTCTAAATTTTGTTTTGCCCGAAATCTCTTCATACTGTCTATAAAAAGTGAAGTTCCAATATCTTCTACTTTTAAATTCGCCATTTTTATGATGTTTTCGGCCTTTTCGTAATCATCAGGATGAATAATAGTTTGGTCTAATATGTTGAAATCGATTTTCTTTTTTTTCGCCGAATGTTTGTTTTTGACGCTTGTCTCCGGTATGATTTTGACAAATCCTGCACACTGCTGATAGGTCTTAGGGCCAATATTTTTGACTGTAAGTAGCTCTTTTCGGGATATAAAGCCACCTTTTTTTTCTCTTTCTGCGATAATTGTTTTAGCTTTTGATTCAGTTAGGCCAGCGACTCTTTTTAAAATTAGGATGGGAGCTGTGTTTAAATCGACTCCTACATCGCTCACACATTCGGAAATAACTTCGCCTAATTCGTCATTTAACTTCTTAGTGTCGATATCGTGTTGATACATCCCAACGCCCAGATGCTTCGGCTCGACCTTGACATATTCGCTTAATGGATCTAAATGCCGCTTTATCAACGAAACTGCGCTGATGAAATTTGGTTCCAACTTAGGATATTCTTCTGCGGCTTCTTTACTACAGCTGTACACAGAAACCCCTTGCTCGGGAACAATTACATATTTCACATTCAAGTTAGATTTGATCAAATCGCAAATTATAATTTCAACTTGACGGCACCCTTGTCCGTTCCCGATGGCAACAGTCGACACACCATATTTCTGCGACAGTTCAATAATTCGAGTTTTAAATTGTGATGTGTGATTTAAATTTAAAAGAGTAATATTTAAAATTTCATGTTTAATATTCATAACGGCGACTTTACATCCATTTTTGAAGCCAGGGTCGATACCTAATACAACATATTTGTCACTTGGGCGCACAGGTCGAGTAAGAAGAAGATGTTTGAGATTTGAAGCAAAAACTTCAATGGCGACTCTTTCAGCATTTCTGGTCAAGCTGTCTCTTACTCTTTTTTTAACTTTAGGATGTATTTTTTTAGACAGCAGATGTTTAATGGTGGCTTCCATTATTTTCTTTCTGTACGCGTAATGCTTGCCACCTTTAAAATATGTGTGATATACAAAATTATGGATAGCTCGGTCGAAGCTTGCAGGTATAACAAATTTGACTTTGAGCATTTTATTCTTTTCTCCGCGATTTATAGCTAATATTTGATGTGGCTTGATGTGGTTGATGCTGTTGGAGAAGTTGTGGTAGTTTTCAAATTTTTCTTTGGTCGGTTGCTCATTTTTAGCTTGAGAGCATTCAACGATGATTCTTTCTTTGAGAATAAGATCGTTGATGAGTCTTTCTAATTGTTTATCAGCAGAAATGATGCTGGCGACTAAAGCAGAAAGCATGTCGTCAACCGATTTTTTATTTTTAAGCAGCTCATTGTTTTTATCGATTAAACTTCCAGGAGTGACAACCCCATTTCCTGATAGTATAATGTGAGCGTTCACATCAAAACCGCTTTCTTTTAAAATGGTTAATTTGGTTTTTTTGGAGCTTTTGTAAGGAGCGTAGATGTCTTCTAGTTCGGCAATAGACTGGGCGTGATCGATGCAGCTTTTTAGCTCTTCAGTCATCTCTCCTTTTGCTTCTATCTTCTTTTTTATGCTTTCGCACTTTTCTTTTATTGTTTTCGCCTGCTCGTACATCTGCTTAGCAAACCTGAGGTCATCTGAAGTAAGGTCACCGATAATGTCCTTTCTGTATCGTACAAGAAAAGGAATGGTTACTTCATCTTTAAATTGCTTAATAACTGTTTTGGCTTGGTCTAGCCCAAGATTCGCATATTTGGCGACCAACGTTGTCAAATCCATATTTTCGTTTGTGGAATCGGCTGTCAAATTATAAAAATACTCACATACCAAGGGTCACTTTTATCAACAAAAAACACGAGGAAAACAATCAAAATTTGAATTAACAACACAGCTGATGAGTAAACAGACCCACGTGTGATAACCGTCAACCCTGTTTGAAAGGGAGGGGATTAAATTCCCTCGCCCCCCACAAAATTTAAATTTTTTTCGCTTTGATATACTCGGTTTTTTAACCAAAAATACCCGAACCCGATTTTCGACGTTTTATTGCCCTGGAAACACCCTTCGCCTGGGATTAACCAATTTAAACGGGTTTTTTGCCCACTTATCTCGATATTTCAACCAAGACTCCAGAGAGCTCCTACTTTTCCACTGTTTTTCGGGCCAAACTGTTTTTTTACTAGATTTTTTTTTATGTTATGGTAATAAAGCACCAATTTTACCGCGATTTTTGGAGTTTTTCCTGCTGCAATTAAATGGCTTTGGTCAACCAGCAAAGAGCTTTTCAGTTTGGAATTCTTCAGCCGTCAATTTCTTCAGGTCTTCAATTATTGAGATCTTCAACTTCTTCAGTTCTTCAGCCCTTGCATTCTTCAGTCTTCAACTTCTTCTCTGCTTACATTTTTTCGATTCAGAAGCAGAAAATAAAAAATATTCAATTCAGCAGCATCATCCTCTTTGAAAAAGACCTGAAAAACTGGATAAACCTTACAGATGCATCAACCCTAAAAAAATTACAAATTTTTCTAAGAAATGTTATCGAGACAAAAAAATTTCAGGGTACCTAACATTTTTGAAAAAAAAAAAAAAAGTTTTCTAAACAGGTCATGAATTTATTCTTCTCCTCCAATTGTACTTCCCCTCCCTTATACTTCCCCCTCCTTTATGCTTCCCCCTAATTCATAATTGCCCCTATAATATGAAAATCACAGGACTGATCACTGGAAATACCAGCAGATTGAGGATGTCCAAATTAACCAAAAATCATTTCCATTCTTCAAAATGTGGTATACAATGATTTCGGTCAAAAATGACCCTCTAGGAAGAGGACCACGGGAAAGCGGTAACCTAATTTTGAAAATGACTGGTAGCCATCCTAATATTTACTTTATATCCAAAAAGTCATAAAAACGAAAACCTTTTTTTGCTGTAACTCGGATACCGCCCACTTCAGCAAGATTATTATCTTAATACATTTTGTCGGAAATTTAACGTAGATTATTTTTGTACTTAATACATTTTGCGCTAAACTTCATATTTTTCGAAATTTTCCTGTAAAAAACGGAAATTTTCTAAGGATTTGTTAAGTCAAATATGATAAAAGTGAAGGGGAAAAACTCTTCAGTTTTTGAGTTTTTCTAGGTTGATTGGCCCCTAAAATCATAGACGAACTTATAATATTATTACGTATTACTCATGTTTTGTCGATGCTAAAATAAAAATCTGTATGTAGCCCATCAGTGAAAGCGTAAGAATTCTTAGGGACATTTATAATTTATTTTTTTGGTTGGTAAACCTGGTAAGCGCGGGTAAGGTTCCGCTTTTGCATTCTTAAGTTTGATAACGCTCGTGAATGGTGGGGCAATTGGTGGGTCGCCGAGGGGGGGCGGAAGAGTTGATATCGCGAAACGCGTTTCTCATCCACTTGTTGATGCGAAACTTTCACGCGAACTTCTCCGGGGCAGCTGCTCGAATTAAAAGAACGAAACTTCAATTTCTCGAGCAGAGGAGACGATAGAATATTTAAGGTAAGAACGACAAAATATTCCGTTGTCATCATAACTTTCTATCTGCCCAAGGACATCATTTTTTTGACCCTTTGTTTCTGCTCGAACGCTCTTTGAAACCCTTATCTCTCCGCATTTTTTTGATTAGTATCAAGTGGCTCTCATTTCCAATAATTTACAAAGTCCTCTACTTTTTTGATTATCCATTCTTCAGAATTGTGCTTCTCCAGAAGACAACTTTTTTTCAAATTGTTCACCTGAAGACATTGAGGAGAGCCACCATCATGGGTGATTGGGACAGTGAGAAAAAGCGGTTTCTATGAATTATCTAGAAAACTATGAGGTTGAGCTCAAAATGTATTAAGTGTAAAATTGATCAGCATTTAATTTTCCACTAAATGTATTTAGAACATAATCTTGCAAAAGTGAACGTTTTCCAAATTATGGAGGAAACATTTTTTTTTTCTCTCAACTTAGTTTGTAGTTCCGGCCGTCCGTATTTTTCTTAGGACAAAATAGTTTAGGAGATATGGTCTAAAATCATGTGTAATTTTAGCAAAAGCTTAAGTTTTCTAGGAAAATTATGCTGTGTGCATTGTGGTCGTTTTGTACCTCAAATAGTGATCGTAGAACCCTCTGTAGATGGTTTCGACTTAACAAAATCCTTAGAAAATTTCTGTTTTTTATCGGAAATCTTGAAAAATATGAGGTTTAGCGCAAAATGTATTAAGTATAAAAATAATCTACGTTAAATTTCCGACAAAATGTATTAAGATAATAATCTTGCTGAAGTGGGCGGTATCCGAGTTACGGCAAAAAAAGGTTTTAGTTTTTATGACTTTTTGGATATAAAGTAAATGGCTGCCAGTCATCTTAAAAATTAGTTTTCCCTTGTTTTTTTAGTTTTTTCCTAGAGGGTCATTTTTGACCAAAATCATTGTTTATACCACATTTTGAAGAATGGAAAATGAATTTTTTTGGACCATCTTCCATCTGCTGGTACACCAAAAATTGATAGAAAATATAAAGAGTATTTGGTGAAAAGGGTATCACAGAGTAAGGTAGGCGAATTTTTAGTCGAAGAAAATGACGTTTTTATTTGGTTAAAAATCATTTAACCCACATCCGAGCAATTTTCTGAAGGAGGAGAAGAATTTTTTTAAAATTAATTTATACAGAGTAAGATTTTCCCTATTTTTTTTTTCTTTTTTTTCATATTTTCCAGTGATGGTTAACTCTCGAAATCGCCAAAAACACAATTTTGGGACCACAAAAAATGTGACAAAATTTTGACAGCTCTTAGACCCCTCCAGGATCTCAAAAAAAAAAAAAAAAAAAAATTACGAAAAAATAGGCATCAAAACCTGATTTTTGCCGAATTTTTTAAATTAAATAAATTTCTCCCTATTAAAATGATAATTAATGTAAAAAATGATAATTTTTTTACACCAAAAATTCTTAAAAAATATAAGGAGTAATTGGTGAAAATTTGGTGAAAATCGGATTAACGGTTCGGCCGCAGCACATTTTTTAAAATTTCAAACAGACATATCTCCGCCATTTTTTCGAAATTCAAAAATCGCCCTCGTTACATTCTTCTTCACCGGCTAAAGAAAATTTGGTGAAAATCTGTTGAAAACTGTGGCCGTAAAGTGTTCCCGAAAAAACATGCTACGGACGGCCGGCACCAGAGACAAAGTTGAGATCGGTAAAGATTCTATTTGACCCTCCGAGTCTAGAAGACCCTTCCCCAAAAACGTCGAGGGTATCACAATAACTTCTATAAGGAAGTTGAAATGTTTCCAGATTACCCGGATCCGCTATCTATAATACTTTCTTTGTAATGACTTTAATTTAAATAAAAATTTCTGAAGAGTTTCTCTCTGAAATGCCAATCTAAGTTCGGAAAACTTCTTTTCCTTCTCTAAATTCTTAAATAATTGATTCAAGGTATCGCACTTTCTGTATAAACTGAAATTCTGCGTTCATAATCTCATTATTTCGTGATTTTTCTATTGATTTTTTCTGTTTTTGTTATTTGTTGGTAATTAATAATCACTCATATTATCACGTAGTAATGATAAAATTGGTTGTACAAATGACCTAATGAGATTCATTTATCCAGAACCAATTACCTTCAAAATGTCATGGAAACCACAAAAACAAAAAAGATTTGACCATAAATAAAAAATAAAAGACGCTGAATGAATTTTTATTATGTAAGTACAGAATGTTGACAGTTATTAGTGTTTTAATGGAGAAAATAAAATTCGCCTTGAAATGTCGAAAATGTTCGGAAAAACATCAAGTCAAATTTTTTTTGATAATTTTATCTCCGTGACGTAAAATGGCGCGTTTGAAATTACGCCATACTACGTGTTGTAATTAACTTCCTTAAATTATTATTACAATTTCACATTTTGACTTGTTTTGGTTGTTATTAAACACTGAGAGTGGAGCGCCCGTTTTTCATCAAATATCTCGAAGACTATTAGATTTAGCGCAAAAAATGTTAAGTACAAAAATAATCTAGATTAAATTTCCGACAAGAAGTATTTTGTACATTATCTTGCTAAAGTGAACGGTTTCGGAGTTACAGTAAAAAAAGAAAAGTTTTTTTTTTCTTCGGGTCAAATCGAATATTGATCTTTACCTATCTCAACTTTGTCTGTGGTGCCGCGCCGTCCGGCCCTAGCATTTTTTTTTTCGGAACACTTTACGGCCACAATTTTCAACCGATTTTCACAAAATTTTCTTTAGTCGGTGAACAAGAAACTAACGAGGGCGATTTTTGAATTTCGAAAATGTTTGAAATTGTAAAAGCTGCTCCGATTTTCACCAAATTTTCACCAATTACTCCTTATATTTTTTACGAATTTTTGGTGTAAAAAATTATCATCTTTTGCATTAATTATCATTTTAGTAGGGAGAAATTTCATACCTCCACCCGTTACTAGAGGGACCTCTCTTAGGCAAAAATCCCATTATTTCTACCTTGATACTTGAAAAAAATTTTCGAAAAAAAAAAGAACTTAGAAAATACTTCCCCTCCCTTATACTTCCCCCTCCATTATACTTCCCCTCTCTTGCACTTCGCCCTCCGTTATACTTCCTCTTCCTTATACAGTACTTCCCTATAAAATGCTGGCTATTTTTGACCGCTTTTCTGAAAGATTAAATCATAGCTTCATTTTGATTTAAAGCACTTCAGCATTTTCCAACGCAAAATAAATTTGCTCTTTTTCTAGGCGAGGCGTAATACTGTTTTAAATCCAAGGTAATCTTTAACTGGAAAAAAATTATCTGTACATCAAATTTGTTTAAAACGTAGAAAAACTGAACGTTTGTCAAACTCTGCCGTGTAAAAACTGTAATAAAAAAACAAATTTACTATTGAAAAGTATTCTTGGACGACAAGAAAATGGAAAAAAATCTGTTTATACTCTCTTGTTATGAGGAGTTTTTTGGCCAAAAAACTAAGGAAAAACGCAGTATATTTAGTAAAAGGTTCAAAAATTGAAAAACTCCCAAAACATCGGGGGGTTTCTTGACATAATTATGGAAGAAAACTCTCAAAAGTCCGAAAATTTAGAAGTTTCTCAGCCTACTCCTTTCTGTAATGCTACAAGTAGACATTTAAAAAAACGAGAAAAACTGTAATTATGTCTAGAAACCGCCCGATTTTTTTTTTTAGTTTTTCCATTTTTTAACCAACCTTTTACTGAATTTTCTTTTTTCCTCAGTTTTTTGGCTTTAAAACTTCCTCTTTTCAAGTGATCCACTAGCCGGATAAATCCGGCGCGGGCACTTTCCACCATGCGAGGAGTTCTGCTTTTTTTTTAAGGCTTTTTATATGAAGATTATATTTTAGTCCTTTCACGTGAGTTTATCTCGCCATCTGGAATACGTGTAGTGATGGAAAAATTGTAATTCAAAGGCCACAGTCGTCCACGCAGGGTCACCGGTGTCCTTTTCCTAGTACGCACCTTGATAAGGAAGCCGAAGATCCCTTAAAAAACCTTTAATCAATTAATTTATGACAAAAAAATTCTCTCTCTCTTTTCCTGTCTATTTTTGACCGTTTTTCTGAAAGAAAATTCAATTAATTATTAGTACAATTTCACATTTTGGCTTGTTTTTAATTAATTGAGTTGTTATTAGAAAACAGTGACTGCTACGCCCGCTTTTCATCAGATATCTCGAAGGCTTTAGGTTTAGCGAAAAAAATATTAAGTACAAAAATAATCTAAATTAAATTTCCATCTAAAAGTATTTAGTTAATTATCTTGCTTAAGTCAACGGTTTCGGAGTTACAGTCAAAATTGCTTCTTCTTCTTGTGGTCTAAAATCCATCGATTTTCCATTTATTTAGGATCTTTTCTGGTACTTTTGTTATGTAGGTAGTTTTCTGGTACTGGTTCCTTTTTAACAGAGTTTTTCTTATTAAATGGTTGATGCGCGGATAATGGGCGCTAATTCTTGAAGACATGTGTCGTTCGTTTGTTTTACGGTATTATCAAATCAAGGTTAGCGTTCAGTTTTTATTATATTATTATTTTAAATTTATAAATTTCAAGGTTGAAAAAATGAAATGTCTTTGTAGAGTCAGGCCACACTGAGCGGGCATGAAGAGCCCTCTCCCTACTTTATCGGAAATTAATTTTCTCAAAAAAAAAATTTATTGTGATACCCTCCATGGAAAAGGGGCTAGCAAATCCTCTCGTGGGAAACTGATCTGGTTGTCCGTCGTGCCGTCCGTCCGTCGCCAGTTTTTCCGGAACGGCCGCAATTATCATCCGGTTTTCACAAAATTTTAAAAGCATCATCCTTTTGTAGTCATCTTAAAAATGACGAGATCTTTTTGTTTCGAAAGCAAAAATGGCGGAGGTCTGTCTGTCTAAAGTTTTCCGTAAATCAAATTTTCACTTAATATTCCTAGTATTAAATAGAATTTGTTGAGAGAAAAAAAATTTTTTTTTTATTATTTTTGTTTTTAACTTCCTTAAAGAAGTTATTGTGATACTCTCCACGTCGGGTTTTTGGGGAAGGTTCTTCCAGACCCCGGAGGGTCAAATCGAATATTGATCTTTACCGATCTCAACTTTGTCTGTGGTTCCGGCCGGCCGTCCGTTGCATTTTTCCGGAACACTTTACGGACACGGTTTTCAACCGATTTTCACCAAATTTTCTTTAGTCGGTGAACAAGAAATTAACGAGAGCGATTTTTGAATTTCGAAAAAATGGCGGAGATATGGCTGTTTGAAATTTTAAAAAATTCGCTGCGGCCGAAGCGTTGGTCCGATTTTCACCAAATTTTCACCAAAGACTCCTTATATTTTTTACGAATTTTTGATGAAAAAAATTGCCACTTTTTAATTATTATTTTTTTTTTAGTAGGGAGGAATTTCATACTTCAACCCATTACGAGAGGCACATCCCTAGGCGGAAGAGCCCATTATTTCTACCTCGACACTTAAAAGTTTTCGAAAAAAAACTTCGAAAATTTTTCAGAAAAAAAAAACTCGGAAAATAAAAAAAAACTCGGAAAATTTTTTGGAAAAAAGAAAACTTGGAAAATTTTTCGATATCAAAAAACTTCCCCCTCCCTTATACTTCTCCTCTCTTATATTTTCCTCTCCATTATACTTTTCCTCCCTTCGTTATACTTTCGTTCCCTTATACTTCCGCCTCCGTTATACTTCCCCCTCTGTTATACTTCCCCACCCATATACTTCCCCCTCCGTTGTACGTCCCCTCCGTTATACTTCCTCCTCCTATATACTTCCCCCTCCTATATTGTTACTTCTCTTTAAGGAAGTTTTCGTTGGAAGCTCTTCAAACAAGTACTTTTTTTAACTGAACCTTGAACCAATAACTTAACCTTGAAGTTATTGTGATACCCTCGACGTCGGGTTTTTGGGGAAGGGTCTTCCAGACAGATCTAAACTTAGAAAATTTTTTTGGAAAAAAAAAACAAACATTCCCCTCCCTTATACTTCCCCCTCTTGTACCTACTTCCCCTCCGTTATACTTCCCACTCCTATATTTTTTTTTACTACAAGGTTTTGGCTTATGCGTAATCGCGCAAATAGGGAACGTGTATTTGTTGCTATTAAAAGTTACAGAGGGAGAAAGAATGAAAAAAACGGATATTCCACGACCGGTTTCGGCGTAATACGCCTCATCAGGTGGACTAATTCCTTATTTTTCATTCTCCTACACTTTTTACTTGACTTTCATTAGACGGTATTATGGACTATATGGACTATATGGAAGTTCTTCAAACTAGTACTTTTTTTCTAATGCCACACAATATGAGCCCCGTTTTGGCGCCGTCAAAAAAACTTTTCGCATAAACTGACAAGTGTGCAAGTACCAAAAAAAGGAGTAACTCGACGCCGCTCTTTGTTTAAGTATGCCGTCCAAGTATGGGGTTAAACTTTTGCGTAGATAAGCATGATGTAAACATTAAATTCATTTCGCGGAAAAAAGCGGTTGTGGCGGGGGAGACGCCGGAATAATTTCCTAAGGATATGACTTCCGATTTCCGTGTCAATGTCGTTCGAACGGCTTGAATGACAATGAGTCGACTCACGAGACATGTCAATGGAACCGGGTAGATAAAAGTGAAAACGGCCCTAAGAACGAAGACACCGAAAACGGCCGCTCGAAACGTGACGTGACCGTTTAATTAAGAACGATTCGCCTTTAAAAAATCCGGAAGTTTCGACGGTGTTTTAACGAAGATAACAATAATAAGAAATAATCGATGCGAAAAACATGTTCTTACCGCAGTTTGAATCTGGTTTGAAACTTCTGGAGCATGCGCAGAACGATTTGCACTTCAAATTTGACGTCAGATTGCTTCATATGTGACGGACTAACGATTTGAACGACGTCAAATCTGACGTCCAAATCCTTCTGCGCATGCTCCAGGAGTTTCAAACTGAGGTTCAAACCAAAATATTTGTCACAGACCCTAAAACCTCGATTAAAAGAATTTTTTAAAGTGTTTATTGATAAAAAGAGAGTTTTTTGGACGAAAATCGGTGAGAGATTCCCAGAAATCTGGTGAATTGTGGGTTTTCTGGTCGAGAAAAGCGTCCAGAAATCCGGTTAAAAGTGGGATTGGTGCATAAAAATCTGGTTATACATAAGAGGTTTTTTGCACTAAAAACCTAGGAAAATGCTCTAAAAACTAGTCCCCCCCCCCCCAAATTCGAGCGAAATGTTGAGGATTCTGGGGGAAAAGAAAGGGTTTTTGGAGATGAAAAATTGAGAAAAGCGTCCAAAGGTCCAGTAAAAAGGGTTTCTTGGACAAAAAGAATAAAAAAGAATTTTTAAAAATGTCGGAAAAAACATTTTCAAGATTACTACGAATGGAAGATTCTGAACATTTGGAGAAAATCGGATGAAAGTTGAATTATCCCGGAGAATAGGCGACGGCGTACGAACTGTACGTGGAGGGTATTACGATAACATCTCTTTTTCGAACAATTTCCTTTTCTTATCTTCATCCGCGGGCTAATAATTCTTTTATGGCATACAACGTATTTTTCCTGTCTAAGCCATGAGTTATCGTAGCAGATTAGGTAATTAGGATTTCGGATAAAGACGACTTAAAAAGAGTTCTGAAGGTCTCAGGAGAGGAAAAAAAAAATTTAATTTTCGGATAAGATAATATTTAGTTAAATGTTTGTCTTATTTGATGGAAGACCTATTTGCGGGTAAGGATCGGGGAAGCGATGAGCCGCGTCAGTCCTAGAAAATTTTCGCGTTCAAGGAGGCCGGGAGGACGAGAAAGCTAGGAGTCGGATCTCGCGAGTTGTGACCCTCGGATCACCTTAAACGGCCCGGGGAGGGGACCCTTGAACATCGGGAAATGGAAAAAAAGCGCATCCGCACAAATCCATCTTCTGACAATCGTGAGGAAATGGATTCCAGTTGGGAATATTAGAGAGATTTTATTGTATTAACCTCCATGAAAGGTTTTTCGGAGAAGATCTTTTAACTGCATTTCCCAAAGAATTTTTGGGTTCATTCCCTGTCAACTATTAAGTATGTACTGGTTTGAAGAGCTTCAAACCAGTTGAGGAAGTAGAACGGAGGGGGAAGTTTTTTTTTTCAAAAAATTTTTTAAGTTTTTCTTTCCAAAAATTTTTCAAAGTTTTTTTTCGAATAATTTTCCAAGTTTTTTTTAAAATTTGCGCTTGTTTTTCTGAAAAATTTTCTTAGCCCTTTTTTTTATAAGTATAAGGGAGGGGAAGTATTTTCTAAGCTCTTTTTTTTTTTTCAAAAATTTTTTTAAGTATCAAGGTAGAAATAATTGGATTTTTGCCCTAGGGAGGTCCCTCTCGTAGCGGGTGGAAGAGTGAAATTTCTCCCTACTAAAATGATAATTAATGTTGAAAAAAAATGATAATTTTTCACCAAAAATTTTGGTGAAAATCGGACCAACGCAACGGTTCGGCCACAGCGAATTTTTAAAAATTTCAAACAGACATATCTCCGCCATTTTTTCGAAATTCAAAATCGTCCTCGTTAGTTTCTTGTCCACCTACTTAAGAAAATGTGGTGAAAATCGGTTGAAAATGGTGGCCGTAAAGTGTTCCGGAAAAAAATGCTACGGCCGGACGGCACCACAGACAATGTTGAGATCGATACAGATCCATATTCAAATCGCCCCTCCGGGGTCTGGAAGGCCCTTTCCCCAAAAACCCGTCATGGAGGGTAAAACTTCGTTATGGAAGTTAAAACCCCCGTTGAACAGGGGGACATTTGGGACCTTTGCTACGGCCATACTATTGGTCCGATCTTCATCAAATTTTCGTCAAAAAATACTCCTTATATTAAAGGATTTATTGAAGAAAAAAAATTGCATTATAGAGAGAAATTTGAGGTGATCTCGCCCGTTCCTTGTAGCCTGGGCGGGCGAGGACTTTCGTTTTTTCTACCTAGACTAAACACTTTTTGTCGGAAATTCAATTATTTTTGTACTGAATATGTTTTGCGCTAAATCTCATTGTTATCTTTGAAAAACACTGTTATTGTGTTTTTGTGTTGTTATCTTATTTGGTAAAAACTAATAAAAAACGCTTTTTGACACCCTTCCTCAATTTAGGAGGCAGAACATTTTGGTGTTTCCCTTAAAAAAACCTTACTAGGCTAGCTTCTCGAAAATAATTTATTTCAGTCCCCTTGGAATCCGGATTTACCGCTGCGAAAGAAATTGAATTAATTTATGGAAATTTCAAAAATCAATATTTAAGTACATAAATAGAAGCCGATGTTGCATTTATTATTAGTGCAGGGTCAAAACTAGTACCATTCAGGGTTATCAAAACAGCGATTATTTTAATTATACCTCCTTAATTTTGCGTCAAACGTAAAAATAAAAATTTTCAATCGGAAGACGGTTATTTCGGTTGTTAGGGTTGAAGTCTAAAAAATAACTTGAATGCTTGAAAATCGTTATCTTTGGCTTTTCCGGTTTTTGGGATAACAGTAGATGTCAATTAAAGATGGGAATAATAATTTTATTTTTTTGTTTTTCTGTATCTGGGTTATTTAAACAATGAAAAATAAGGTGAAGTGATCTTTGATAGGTGCCCTAAATTTTAAAGATCTCCATTTAGTAACCGTATTTATTGTCACAAATTCTATGCTGTGTCACGTGGAGAGTAGCAGGATCATGGCGGAGGAAACTTGAGGCGTGATGCGCCACGTGATTTCTGGGAGGTTTTTACGATGCCACCTCTGGTCACATGGCAGATGTGGCAGATGTGGCAGGGGTGCCACATGTAGATGAAGTCGCTGCGCGAAAAATGGCCGACTTAGGCCGTCCGCACACTGGAGCCGACTACGTGCGACTCGGAGTCGTACGAAGTAGTACGACTTCGTTCTAGAGATCCTAACAGTAACAATTAAATGGAACCTCGCCCACTGCAACCGACTCAGTCGTGCGTATACGTGCGTTCATATCCGACTTACGACTCGATCCAAACTTGTTTGGATTTTGTCTCAGGTCGCGTGCGATTTTTGCGTTTTCTGAGTGAATTATTAATTATTATGGATACCGAAAAGCTCATTTCTCTTGTGCAAAATGCTGAGTGCTTGTGGGACCAAGAAATGTAAAGAAAAAAAATGTAAAGAAATGTAAAAAGAAAAAAATGCAAAGAAAGAATGTCTTTCTTAAATCCTCCTTAACATTTTCCAAAATGTAGTAAAATGTTTCCTTTTTCATGCGGAAATAACGGAAAAATTTGAAATTTGTAATCTCAGAAATCTGAATTTGCATACGATCAGTCGGCTCCAGTGTGCGAGGGAAGCGTACGACCTGAACGCACGACTTGGTCGTGCGTAGTCGCTGTCGCGCCTAGTCGGCTTCAGTGTGCGGCCGGCCTTAAGCATTTAAGTCGTTCAGTAAGACCCAAAATTACGCAAAAGTAAAATTGAAACTGTCTGGTTTATGATCACTTTGGCATTGGGAATAAAATACTAGTTTGAAGAGGTTCCAACGAAAACTTCTTTAAAGAGAAGGAACAATATAGGAGGGAAGCTTAAGGCGGGGGAAGTATAAAGGAGGAGAAGTTTAAGGAGGAGGAAGTACAAAGGAAGGGCAGTATTTGTTTTAGAAAAATTATCCTTTTTTTTTCCAAAAAATCTTATAACTGCTATATTACGTGGTTTTTTTTTTCAAAATTTTTTTTAAGTGTCGAGGTAGAAATAATGGGCTTTTTGCTTACGTCCCTCTCGCTAGGAGTGGAAGTAAAAAATTTCTTGATATTATAATTTTTAATGCGTATGTATTCCGCAAGGAGCTTGATTTTACTAATAACCAATAATGGAGGAAGATTGACTGTGATAACGGGGATGACGCGTTCCGGCTTAAAAAGCCTCTTCAGGTGAGCTTTTCCCTCTATCACAATCATTTCTATCTTTTCACTGTGTACATATCTCCGAGAGATTTAGTGGACACAGCGGGAAGCTGGAAACAAACCGTTTCCCGGAAGCTCACCGCCGCCACCGTTCTCCAACGGATAGAGCCACTCACCACCTCATTATTGGTTTTTTAAATTTTTATGACAGGTTGGTGTCATGGCACTACCTTTTTGATAAATTTTTATTGCGTATATTCCGCAAGCAGCTTGATTTTACGGTTTGTTTCCAGCTTTCCGCTGTGTCTACTAAATTTCTCGGAGATAGGGTTCACAGTGAAAAGAAGAATGATTGTGATAGAGGGAATAGCTGACGAGGCTTTTTAAGCCGAAACGCGTCGTGAGATACCCGGTATCACAGTCATTCTTCCTCCAATATTGGTTATTAGTAATATAAATTTCTCCTTACCAAAAAAAAATTTTTTTTACACCTAAATTTCGTAAAAATTATGGTGTGTTCCCTTTTCCGCGCCTAGTCTGGATTTTTAATTTTTCTTCCCACTTCCGCGCCTGTGAAATAGTTACAATAAAATAAGCCGAATATAAACAAAATAATCCAAAACAAATTAATCTCAATGTCTTGCAAACAATCGCTAAAAATGATGAGTTGATATTATGGAAGGGTCTTCGTTATATTTTGAAATTTCGTTGCTCAAATGGTCTAGTTCGAAGTGTCTATCATAGCATTTACGGAAGAGCCTATTGGTTGACATTCGAAGCACTTGGCACAGCCACCCCAAAGTCAATTTGACCAATTTCACAGACAGTTTAGGAGTGCCAGTTTCAAGCCTGATGACGTAGTTAGGTGTTGAGTAGGGAAGATTTAAGAGCCTTTTAAAGAATCGAACTTGAGCAGTTTCAATTTCATCGAGATATCTAAGGGACCAGACAGGAGAAGCATAGAGTAGGGAGTTAGAGGAGATGCTTTCATGAAGTTGTATTCTGCTACTCCAGGAGTGAGCTTTAGAGTTAGCCAGTAGGGAGAGAACAGTAGAGGTGGCGTTTTGGGCTTTTTTGACCATATCCCTTGCTGCATTTAAGAAAAGCCCTAAATCTACCCTTAGGCGCGGAAACGAGACGCTCGGCGCGGATATGGGAAGAATATGGGTCCACCCAGGTAAGAATTACTTAAGCGAGGATATGGGAGGCGCGGAATGGGGAATAAACCAAAAAATATAAGGAGTATTTGGTGAAAATAGGTTGAAAACTGTGGCAGTAAAGTGTTCCGGGAAAAATGCTACGGACGGCCGGCACCACAGACAAAGTTAAGATCCATTTACCCTGGAAGACCCTTCCCCAAAAACCCGACGTGGAGGGTAAAACAATAACTTCTTTAAGGAAGTTAAAACTTCGAGCCATTTGCCTAATTTAAGCAGCTCAAAGGGCAACTTAGGGCTTAAATTTAAAAATTTTTCATCAATACTATTTAAATTTGCATTATTTAAAATTTTTTCAACACTTTTTCCAGATGCCTCACTAGTTTCTCTTTTTTTTCTACTAGATTAGATTATTTTACAGCCTAGTTAAATTTTTATTGACGACTCCTTTAGTTTCTCAGAAATCCCGACTATTTCTTAACTTAAAAATTCTTGTGTAAAATTTCCATTAAACCTTATGTTTTCCTTTTTTTTAAAACCTAGTTCAATTTATTAATTGGTAACCATTTAAATGAATTATCGAGGAAATACGATTGAAAAATGCGATTTGGCAATCTCGTACTTGAAATTCTAAAAATTGTCTCATAATTAATCCATTTTACATTTATCCTGGAAGATATTAAAATTTTAAAATATAATTACGATAGCGTGGGGTCAAGATTCTTACTCAATTTTATTTTTATTTCATAACGAAAAAAATTTTCCATTAAAAGAAAAAAAGTTTATCTTTGAATGAAGAGATTCCTCTTCTAATTTCTTTAGTTTATTATTGCAATTTTTTTAATTCAAGAATCTGCTAATCGTTAGTAATTTATTATGCAATTTAGATTTACTCTTAGCCCCGATTGTGAATTATAATCAAATTGTTACATCTCGTCGGGCCGCTTTTTTGTTTCGCGATTATTTTAAGAAGCCCTTGAGGATGCATCTTAAAGCCGGCCTTAAAAAAAACCCTCAGTTTTTAAATGATTTTGAGAAATTTTTCTCGCTCTTTGAGAGAGATATCTCGGTTTAAACTTCCTTAAAGAAGTTATTGTTTTACCCTCCATGTCGGGTTTCCAGCCTTTACAAAATGTTCCTTAATAGTTGAACAAGAAAGTAACGAGGGCGATTTTTGAATTTCGAAAAAATGGCGGAAATTTTAATGTTTGAAATTTTAAAAACTGCACTGCGGCCATTGTTCAGATTTTCACCGAATATTCCTTATATTTTTTTTACGTATTTTCGGTGTAATATTTTATTAGAAGGGAAAAATTTGATACTTCCACTCCTTGCGAGAGTGACATCCCTTAGGAAGAAAGCCCATTATTTCTACCTTGATACTTAAAAAATGGAGGAAACAATAAAAAATTGGAAAAAAAAACTTTTATAAAAAAAATTGGAACAAATCTAATTTTAATTTCTTGCAGGTTAATTTATTTAGTCGTTCGATGACTTCTTATCAAAATGATGATGGCGTTGTCGAGAAAGAGCGATTGCCCGTTCCTGTCAGGGATCATCCCGTCCGGACGAAATCACTTCTCGCTTTTTGGATTCTCGGCCTCTGCAACAACTACGGCTATGTCGTCATGCTCAGTGCTGCCAGCGACATCATCAAGAGAAATTTCGACAGCGTTGAGGTTAGAAGCAGTGTAAAAATAGTAGAGGTTATAGTTGGGATAAGGAGGCCTTTTTGGCCCTCCGATTTGGGCGAAAAAATTCAAGAAGATCCCTCTTTATGTGAATAAGAACTGACATTTTCATATTATGTAAATAAACCAAACGATTTTCGAGAAAAACTGGTTTATCCTTTTTTAGAAAAACCTCAATATCTCGAGATCTAATGATCCCACAGAGCTCTTTTTTTGTAAATTGTTTATTATATTGTTTATATTTTATTATATTTATTATATATTGTTTATAAAATCTTAAAATTTAATCTGTTTTAGGAAGCGCCTAATAATCCCGAAAGGAACTGCAATACGATATCGACGGGCGCCATACTTTTAGCAGATATTATTCCTTCGCTTACTATTAAATTAATTGCTCCATTTTTCCTTTGTGGATTCAGTAAGCCTTGAATTTTGATTTATGACTTTTTTTAAATAATAAAATTTTAGTTTCAGAATGATTTTAGTTTTATTACTCTCTATAACTGGTTTTATTATGGTTGCTGAAGCTCATACGAGTTGGGTTGCTATAACCGGAGTTGTTAGTATCGCTCTCTCTTCAGGATTAGGAGAAGCAACAATGTTGTCCTATATGGGACTTTATAAGAGCATGTGAGAATATAAAATCTTCTCCTTTTTATAATTTTTCTCTCATTTTTTTATAGAGACGTTATTTCAAATTGGTCTTCTGGGACTGGAGGTGCAGGCTTTTTCGGATCTCTAACCTATATGGGTTTATCACTCATATTTGCTGAAGAAGACAGGGCGAAGCCTTTGTACATTTTCCTCATCGTTCCTGTCCTTATGGGAATATCGTAAGTTTCAAAAAACTAATTTTTTTTTTTTTTTTTTTACTTTTATTTTTAGATTTTGGGTTTTGCTTGATAAACCGGAATATGTTGAGGATACAATCGTGGACGGTAGGTCTCAAGAAACATTTGGATTTCCATCTTCTACCAGCAGTCTGTACAATACTGAAGAATCAGGGATGAAACGATTTTTTTCTAACCTAAAAGCAATCCCTCCACTTCTCAAGTATATGATTCCATTGGGCCTTGTTTATTTGTTTGAGTACTTCATCAATCAAGGAATGGTGAGGCTTAATCTTTTTTTATGTTCTTTGTAATCTGTGAATTTTCTTTCAAAAGTGGCTACCATCTAGGATATAACCCAAGTGATCATTATAGCTTCTGCAAGTCAAATTCGGTTTTTTTTCAATATCTCCATACATTAAAGAAGTTATTGTTTTACCCTCTTTGCCCGGTTTGTGGAAGTAATTATCTTCAAAAAATTATCACTCCTCGACAGATTGAGATAGAATAGTTTAACCTCATTTTTTGATGTTAATGTGGAGCCCCCTGCATGTGCTTTTCTTCTTTAAAGGGGTGTTATTGTATTACTCTTCACGTACATTAAGATAGGGCCTTCCAGACTCCTTAGAAGAACATTTTGATGTTTACTGTGGCGCCTGACGTCGCCATTTTCTTAAAGAACTCTTCACAACTTCAATTTTCATTTCAACCACATTTTTACAGAATCTCCCTTTCATATCTTAAAAATGTCAAGAGCTTTTTTTTAAATTCACAGCAATTGTGAAGATCGCCACTTTCCTACCATTATTAAAATGAATCATAAGTATTTTTGCATTTTCTCGTTTTCTTCGTAGCTGCTCTGCAAGAATTTTTTAGCCCGAGATTTTTCCTTCGACATTATTAATAATTAATAAACCACTATAGCATTAACATTTTTTTTTTAAATAAGAAAAACTGGAATCACTATCTTTCAGAATTCTGTAACGGTAATGATAAGGTTCGACTACTATAACCACAAAGAAGTTTTCATAAATAATTACAAAATTGTGGCGCAACCTGTTGGATTTCACATCAAGTTCCATTGTTGAACCTATAACTTAACGACTGCTTTGTTCGAAAAACTCGCTTCAGAGTTATCGAACTTATAACTTAATCAAATCTATACCTATTGAAATCAAAATGAAACGAATTTTTTTGTTTTGAGGAAATTCAAAATTTGACTTGGAAAAGCTTTAGATAGCCGCCATTAATGAACATAAGATTGTTTGTTGCTTTCTTTTAGCTTTCTCACTGGTTCTCTGAACCAGAAGGAAGAAAAATTTGTAAGTTATTTATCCTTTTCATCAAAAGCAATCCCGAAAGTTACAGTTTCTTTACCTATTTTGGCTTCTCTTTTAATTCATAAGCATAATTTATAAAGAAAATTAATCCAATTGTACAATTTTTTTGTTAAATTTTAGTTTGAGCTCATCCAGTTCCCCGACTTTGGAATAAACGTCAAAGACCAATATGTGTGGTATCAACTCGATTATCAAATCGGCGTTTTTATTTCTCGATCTTCAATCAAGTTGTTTGAGATCAAAAGAACTTGGATTTTAGCTTTACTTCAAGTAAGTATTGATCTAATTTATATGTATAAATAGTATTATTTAATTAAAAATTGAAAACTTAGAAAACCTTTTTTGGTTAAATAACGTTTTTTGAGACACTTTGGAAAAAAGAGGTGGGAAAAACACAAATAAAAAAGGAGAGAGATCTCTCCAGCTGAGGAAGGCAGCTGCCGAAAGCATCTAATTTTGTGAGTCCTCCTTTTTGATTTGTGTTTTTCCCACCTATCTTTTTTTCCAAATTGTCTCAAACAACTTTATACATAGTACTAAATATTTATAAATCTAATAAAACTAGTTACCTATTTTCTAGATATTGTTATCTAATTTTTTAAACATAATTTATCACAAAAAAAAATCACAAATAATTGATTGCCTTATTAGCCGAAATGGGATCAGGAGTTAAGAAAAAGGTAGGAGCTCTCGTTTCGCTCAGAAGAGCTCCTGTCTTTTTCTTAACTCCTGATCCCATAGCAATAAATTTATTGCTTCATGAGCCGCATATTGCTTTACGATTGATCCCATTTCAGCTATTAAATTTATTGCTTCATGAGCCGCAAATTGCTTTATGACTGATCCCATTTCAGCTGATAAATTTTATTGCTTTATGATCCGCATATTGCTTTACGATTGATTGCCTTATTAGCCGAAATGGGATTAGGAGTTAAGAAAAAGGTAGGAGCTCTTGGTTCGCTCAGAGGAGCTCCTTCCTTTTTCTTAACTCCTGATCCCATTTCAGCTGATAAATTTTATTGCTTTATGCATATTGCTTTACGATTGATTGCCTTATTAGCCGAAATTGGATCAGGAGTTAAGAAAAAGGGAGGAGCTCTCGTTTCGGTCAGAAGAGCTCCTGTCTTTTTCTTAACTCCTGATCCCATTTCAGCTATTTTTATTGCTTCATGAGCCGCATATTGCTTTACGACTGATCCCATTTCAGCTGATAAATTTTATTGCTTTATGCATATTGCTTTACGATTGATTGCCTTATTAGCCGAAATTGGATCAGGAGTTAAGAAAAAGGGAGGAGTTCTCGTTTCGGTCAGAAGAGCTCCTGTCTTTTTCTTAACTCCTGATCCCATTTCAGCTATTTTTATTGCTTCATGAGCCGCAAATTGCTTTACGACTGATCCCATTTCAGCTATTAAATTTTATTGCTTTATGAGCCGCATATTGCTTTAGGATTGATTGCCTTATTAGCCGAAATGGGATCAGGAGTTAAGAAAAAGGTAAGAGCTCTCGTTTCGCTCAGAAGAGCTCCTGTCTTTTTCTTAACTCCTGATCCCATAGCAATAAATTTATTGCTTCATGAGCCGCAAATTGCTTTATGATTGATCCCATTTCAGCTGATAAATTTTATTGCTTTATGAGCCGCATATTGCTTTACGATTGATTGCCTTATTAGCTGAAATGGGATCAGGAGTTAAGAAAAAGGGAGGAGCTCTTGTTTCGCTCAGAAGAGCTCCTGTCTTTTTCTTAACTCCTGATCCCATAGCAATAAATTTATTGCTTCATGAGCCGCATATTGCTTTACGATTGATCCCATTTCAGCTGATAAATTTTATTGCTTTATGAGCCGCTTATTGCTTTACGATTGATTGCCTTATTAGCTGAAATGGGATCAGGGGTTAAGAAAAAGGGAGGAGCTCTCGTTTCGCTCAGAAGAGCTCCTGTCTTTTTCTTAACTCCTGATCCCATAGCAATAAATTTATTGCTTCATGAGCCGCAAATTGCTTTATGATTGATCCCATTTCAGCTGATAAATTTTATTGCTTTATGAGCCGCATATTGCTTTACGATTGATTGCCTTATTAGCTGAAATGGGATCAGGAGTTAAGAAAAAGGGAGGAGCTCTTGTTTCGCTCAGAAGAGCTCCTGTCTTTTTCTTAACTCCTGATCCCATAGCAATAAATTTATTGCTTCATGAGCCGCATATTGCTTTACGATTGATCCCATTTCAGCTGATAAATTTTATTGCTTTATGAGCCGCTTATTGCTTTACGATTGATTGCCTTATTAGCTGAAATGGGATCAGGAGTTAAGAAAAAGGGAGGAGCTCTCGTTTCGCTCAGAAGAGCTCCTGTCTTTTTCTTAACTCCTGATCCCATAGCAATAAATTTATTGCTTCATGAGCCGCAAATTGCTGTACGATTGATCCCATTTCAGCTGATAAATTTTATTGCTTTATGAGCCGCATATTGCTTTACGATTGATTGCATTATTAGCCGAAATGGGATCAGGAGTTAAGAAAAAGGGAGGAGCTCTCGTTTCGGTCAGAAGAGCTCCTGTCTTTTTCTTAACTCCTGATCCCATTTCAGCTAATAAATTTATTGCTTCGCCGCATATTGCTTTACGATTGATTGCCTTATTAGCCGAAATGGGATCAGGAGTTAAGAAAAAGGTAGGAGCTCTTGTTTCCCTCAGAAGAACTCTTTCCTTTTTCTTAACTCAAAGATGATTGCTTCATTGATGCATATATCGCATATTCTTAATTTCGGATAATTGTGATTTTTATAGAATGAATTTGAGGTAAATTAAGTTTATTTTCTTGGAAAAAAAATTGAATTTATACTTATTATTATGTTGATAAATGAGTTTGAGCCTTTGTTTAACTTTTTTATAGGGTATCAACGTAATTATATTTACGACAACTGCCATATATAATTACATTCCCTTCATCTATATCGTCTTCCTTTTAATTTTATATGAAGGATTCCTCGGTGGTGCTTCCTACGTAAATACATACAATCGAATTCAACATGAGGTAATTTCTTAAATTTTTTCTTCTTTTTATCTATTTTTTTTCTTGTAGATTGAGGCAGACAAAAGAGAGTTTTCGATGGGTATAACCTCTCTGGCGGACGCCATCGGTATCTCTTTGGCAGGATTTTTAGCAATGCCCGCTCACAACGCTATTTGCAAACTACCAAAGTACTGAAAAACTTTAATTAACAAGTCGTCAAACGATTCTAAATATTTATTTATTTATTTCCTCAGTTATAAAAATGGCATCAAGTCCCTGTGATGTTTATATTAGGTTTATTATCATAGATTTTCCTTCTTAAATCCCATTTATATGCTTAATTGGCTGTTACTTATTTAAAAATAGGTATAAAAGAGTATGAAAAATACCATCTTTTTAATTGCGTTTTGTACTCTATTTATTTTACTGTTGTGTTTTAAAGATTATTTTTTGTTTTTTGTTCTTTTAATTATTGAAATAAGTTATACAATCGGAATAAATTTCGCCAGGTGGTGAAAATTTTATTTAAATTGTGATTAGTTTACCATCCCTGCAATATACCAGCTTTTGTGATCAGTTTTATGATTTTTTTTTTTTTAGTTTTTAATTTTTATAGGAAGTAAGAACTTATTTAATGTACTATTTATCAGTATTAAATTAAACGTTCCTACATTTTAATTTAGACTATTGGAACATTTGGCTTTGAGGTTTTCCGATTGTGTTAAATTGGAAAATCAAGAACTTAGGATTTTTTTCTTTCTTTCTTTTTTTCTTTTTTCTTTTCAATTCCTGTTGACTTGTTTTTTGTTCTACGACTGCTGTAAGTCAGTCAAAAACTGAAAATTGTACCTTGGTTTTTGACTGTAATACAAGTAACAAAATTAAAGAAATATGATAAATTGTGTTCAATATTATTAGTGTGCCCGTATAAAAAAAAAGAGTTGATAAATAAATTTTAAAAAAATAAGGGAAGCGCCATATTGGAACAGAATGGAGAGGAAAGTTAATTTCATGAATATTAAGGTAGAAAAAATAAAAGCCTTCGCCCTTTCAGGCCACATGGGATGCCTATGAACAGATCTAATTTTTACCAGGGCCAAAATTACAGCTGTAGTTCGAAAAAAAAAACTGTTGACATTTTCAAGTGCAAAAGGAAGACCCTTAAAAAATGTGGTGTAAGCTTCAATTTTTTAACTTAAAACCTAACTTTCAGAGAATTTTTGAAATTTTTTCTTAGTTTTTTGACCGAGAAACCCTAATTTTGAAGGATTTTCCGGAGTTTTCTTAAGTTTTTTGACGAGTATTTTCATCATAATTGGGGTTTCGGGAGACAAGAAGAATGCAATGTCGCTAACATCTTAGATCTTGTACGTTTTTGTTTCTGATGAATGAAGGTTTCAAAAATATGATTTTTTTTAATCATAAAAAGTACAAGTCTGGAGCTGCCCCTGACCGGAACTTCCTTAAAGAGAAGGAATAATATAGGAGGGGAAAGTATAATGGAAAAGAAGTTTGTCGGAGGGGAAGAAAAATTTCCAGCATTTTGACAATTTTTTTAGAAAAGTTTTCTAAGTTATTTTTGCAATATTTTTTCGTCAAAAAATTTTTAAAGTTTTTTTATCGATTTTTTTTTTCAAAAAGTTTGTCTAAACTCTAAATATTAAGATAGAAATAATGTGCTTTCTGCCTAAGGGATGCCTCTCTCGCAAAGGGTGGAAATATCAAATTTCTCCGTACTAAAAAAAAATTTAAGTAAACCAGAAATTCGTAAAAAATGAAAGGAATATTTGGTAAAAATCCAAAATCAATCAAAGGTTCTGGAAAACGCGACGCGGAAGGTATCACAATAATTTCTTTAAGGAAGTATATACAATAGGTTTGTTCCGAACGGAGTTTGAAACTCCTGGAGCTTGCGCAGAAGGATTTGGACGTCAAATTTGACGTCTTTCTAATCGTTGGTCCGTCAAGTCTGAAGTCAAACTTCCTTCTGCGCATGCTCCAGGAGTTCCAAACCAGTTATAAGTCCGGTTGGAACAAAGCTATTATTCTATACAAGTATATTAAACAATATTTTGGAAAATCGTTTATAAAATTTAATCAAGTCGTCATCATACCCGTAATCTTAATCATAAAAATAAGATTACGATTATGCCCTACTTGAGGCAGACCAAGATTTTGAAGTAATCCAAAAAAAATTGAATTTATGGCGGGAGCGTCAGATAATCTGATTGGCTAGTGTTTCATGAATGGCTCCGACCTTGAAAAGAAGAAGAACTGCGTAAGGCCATCAAAAAAATTTTCCCCTCAAGGAAAAAAACCTCCACGCTGTTATCAGATAGGGTCCAGTCTCATTTTCTTCAAATCCGCATTCAGGGGACGTCCACACCTTCTAAAATTTGAAAATTTAATAAAAATGTTTCATAGAACGCATTTTCTTATTAATGGCGGGAAGCAATTGAGGCAGCTATCCACCACTTCACAGGTAATCTTTTTTTTAATAATTTTTCCATCGACGTCCTTCACCCTTGCCCCTTTTATTTTTAATTTTTCCCATCAAAGTTTTCTAATTTTTCCTTTTTTCGTGATTTTCTCACTTTTTTTTTATCCAATTTTTTATCCCACTTCTTTACATTTTTAAGTATTTTTAGGAATTTGGAAGCGTTTTCTATTTAAATTTAGAATGTCGGAATGAAAAAAGGAATTAAATCTAATCAACAAGATTATAAAACGTTTTTTCTTCCCCACCATTCCCGAAAATAGAACGAAAACGCCAGAGGACCTTTGGAAGATATTTTATTCTATTTCTACTTTTTAACATATTTCCTCTAATCTAGGCGACTTTGACAGTAAAGCCTTTTTTTTTTTTACATTCATAATTTTCCTTAATAAGAAAAAAAAATGTTAATAGTTTCATGAGGGGGATTTGGGTGTAACTTTTTCTCATTATTCTCTGTTACTTTTCCTACACATTCACTAACAGTTTAAAATTTGATGTGATTTGCGCTATTTTGTAATCTTAAATCTTATCTTATCATTTTAAATCTTATCTTTTTTATCTTATTGAAAGTGTTCATGAATTTGCTAAAGCGCACATGGAACTGTTCATGGTACCAGAAGAAAAGTAATGGTTTGAAGAGCTTCCAACGAAAACTTCCTTAAAGGGAAGTAATTATATAGGAGGGGGAAGTATAAGGGAACGAATGTATAAAGGAGGGGAAAGTATAACGGAGGGGGAAGTATAATGGAGTAGAAGTTTAAGGAAGGGGAAAGTATAACGGAGGGAAAAGTTTTTTTTCGAAAAATTTTCTAAGTTTTTTTTTTAATTTTCTAAGTTTTGTTTTTTTTTTCCAAAAATTTTCCGAGTTTTTTTTCTAAGTTTTCTTTTTTAAATTTGCGCTCCCCCCCCCTCGAAAATTTGTTTAAGTATCAAGGTAGAAATCATAGGATTTTTGAGCAAGAGAGCGACCCCACCTTCGTTACCTATTTCAAATTGGATGAATATCAAGGAATTCTTTAAGAATTTTTTGAAATTTTTCCCAAACTTCTAAGTGTGAAAAATTAATTTTTTTCATAATTTATGCCATACTTCCCTTATTCTTCCAATTATTTATTTTTTAATATAATTTAATTTTTTTAAATGATGAAATAAATTTGTAACTTCATAACTTTATTGCGAAAAACAGCTTAAAATTTAGAGAAAAATTGATAAAATACTGTTCTACCTCCTTGAAAAATCCTGAAAAATTATGAGAGGTATATTTTAGGTTCCTTTAAAAGCTGTATTAATTTGGTCTTGCCACCTAAAAGGGTACGAATTTTTCTGACCTCTCAAAAGTTATAAAAATTAATTTTTCACTTGTTAAAGTTTTATAAAAATTTCAAAAATTTTCTAAGATTCGTCTTTAGATGCTAAACAATTTACGAAAAAAATGAGCTCTGTGGGATAATTAGTTCTCGAGATATTGAGGTTTTTCTTTAAAAACCCGTTTTTCTGGAAAACCGTTGGGTTTTTTGATTTGAAATTTATGTCAGTTGTAAGAGGCCAAATTTGTAAGGTTGTAAAATTTTGCCAAGTTGTAAGGTTCTTACTTTTTCTTTTCTTTCCTCCAAACTCAAAGTTTGCTTCTTTTTTAGAAAAATGTCAAAGTGGCTGTGTGCGGTGCAAGCGGAGGAATCGGACAACCTCTCGCTCTCCTCCTTAAGCAATCCCCGCTCGTTACCAAACTTTCGCTCTACGACATCGTCCACACTCCTGGAGTCGCTGCCGACTTGAGCCATATGGACACACCAGCTCAAACTGTCGGTTTCAACGGGCCAGACCATTTGAAAGTAAGTTCTGAAATTGCGACAAGACTTTTAAAAGATCGTTTTTAGAATGCGTTGGAAGGAATGGAAGTTGTTATCATCCCTGCTGGAGTGCCGAGGAAACCGGGTATGACCAGAGATGATTTATTTAATACGAATGCCAGCATTGTTCGCGATCTTGCTGCTGCGTGCGCCAAATACTGTCCCAAAGCGTTGATCGGCATCATTTCCAATCCAGTAAGCTCAATTTATAACAAAATGCTTAATATTTGTTTATCTTTTTCAGGTTAACAGTACAGTTCCGATTGCCTCGGAGGTTTTAAAAAAAGCTGGAGTGTACGATCCGAAACGAGTTTTTGGAGTAACGACTTTGGATGTTGTGAGGTCAAACGCTTTTATTGCCGAAGCCAAAAAATTAAATCCTCAAGATGTGAACGTCCCTGTAATCGGAGGTCATTCAGGAGTTACCATTATTCCTCTTATCTCTCAGGCGAAACCGTCGGTTTCTTTCCCTGAAAATGAATTGACTGCGCTCACAGTCAGAATTCAGGATGCGGGCACTGAAGTCGTAAAAGCGAAAGCAGGAGCCGGTTCTGCGACTTTGTCGATGGCCTACGCCGGCGCCAGATTCGCTTTCTCCCTCTGCAGAGCGCTCAAAGGCGAAAAGAACGTCGTCGAATGCGCTTACGTCGCCTCCGATGTTACCGAAGCGAAATACTTCTCGACTCCGCTCGTCCTCGGAAAAGACGGCATCGCCCAAAACTTGGGACTCGGCAAATTATCAGATTACGAACAGAACTTACTCAAAGCCGCCATTCCTGAACTCAAGAAAAACATCCAAAAAGGCGAAGACTTTGTTAAATAAACACCATTTTAGGTTTTCAATTCTGTTTTAGACATAAAAAATCTTCTCCAGAATGTCCATTTCGTTTTAATAAAAATTATTATTTTGATTTGAAATCATTTGTTCAGTAACTTTGTGAGCATAAAAAGTTAAATAATTCACAATCCTTATACAGCAAAACATTCCTTCTTGATTGCTAATAAAATATATCTGGGACCCTAAAATTTATTATTTGTTACCATTATTCCTTTTCTCAAGACAGCCGAAGTTTTAATGAAGTCCAAGTCTTTTGGATTTTGAGTGAACACCCAAAAAATGGATATTTCAAAGTATACAGAGTGGACCAGCAGCTTTACTGCAATTAAGGGGGGTTTACATTTAACTTTTTTTTGTAGGTGCTTTGCTGTAAAGCTGCTGGTCCACTCTTTTTAGGACACCCTGTATATATCCTTACTTCTTTATGCTATGGGATTCCCAAACTTGTTAGCAAGCGTTTAATATTCTCTTATTCCGTTTGACTAATTTTTTTTCTCGATTCGTTTTGATTTTAGGCCATATATTCTACACTGTTTGCTCTAACAAAAAAATGTATTAGAAAGTTTTTATAGGAAATTGCGTAAAGATTAATTTTGTACCTAGTCTTTATCTCGGCAGGGCCAACGGTTTTCGGGTTATTTGATGATATGTCTAAAATGTGGAAGAAAACCTTTTTTTAACATTTCCACTGAAACCATTCACTTAATCAAGATTATGTACTAAACCTTTTTTGTAGGAAATTAAATAGACATTATTTTTAAACTTAATATCTTTTGCGTTAAAACTCATAGATTCCGAGATATTTGATAAAAACCGCTTTTTGATATCCTTCTCCCCCAACCCCTGAATTAAAACTTTTGTCCATTTTTTTTTTTTAACTAATGTCCCCATTTAGAGTTTTTTAGCAACTAATTTACAAGTTTGAGGAGTAGGGAGCATGACAGAACAAAATATCGTATGGATGATTTCTTAAGAAAAAAAGTCACTTTCTATTTGAGGAAAGTCCTGACATTTAAAAATTTAAGGAATAATTTATAAATTACATGAATTAGTATATTTTAAGATAAATATTTTCTATTTTTATAGTTCTAACGAGGTGGTGATGAGCAAGGCCTTGACCGAAGGAACTCTGTCATCATTTTTCTATGAGTAAGAAGTTAAAGGCAAAATTAAAATTTTTGAATGCAGGAAATGTGAATTTATTTAGGCAAAAGTTCTTGGTAAATTACTGTAGGGTCGATGAAAACGTTAATTTTCAGAGAGTTCTAATTATTTGAAAATTGACTTTTTTGGGAGAAGAGATGGGGGGGGGGGGCTCCTTAAGGAAGACTCCTGAGTCTTCATCGGGGAAAAAGATGAGTCAGGCCGGTGACGCGAGGATGGGTCAAGGACCGAAGGCCGTCGTGCGAAAGCGAAGGACGTCCCCGGTTAGCTCATTCGTTGTGTTGGCTCGGATCCTCCTTTAGGGGAAAAAGGTTGACTCAGAAGAAACGCTCGCCGTCAGTTGATTCTCGGCGGGGAAGGAGTTCGGAAGTGACGGAGTGATAAAAACTGGGTCCCCCTGCGTTTTTCGGATAACAATGTCAAGAAGGATACGGAAACAGTTCTTTCCGATTCGCTAATCGCTAACACAGGTCGCTCATCCTTTTCAAATTCGACGAACGGCGAACCTTTCAATCCGAGCCCCTTTTTTCTCGCGATGTTCGCCGAGAGTTTAAATCTCTTCCCACATTTTTCCTCCTTTTTTATTCCGACGTAAGTCATTCTGAACATGCGATTCGGCCTCTTGACTTTCGTCTCAGCCGAATCTCGATTTCAAATAATGAAGAAGTGCTTCAACTCGCGACATCGACGTTCTCATTTCGTAAGTTTTTTTTAAAGTCATTTCAAAGATCACGAAGGATATAGCTAATCTAAGCCAAAAGATGTCCTCAGCAATGGAAAGCCATTGGGTAGTTTTCAGTTTATCCGGCCAATCAGGGAGTTTTGGTTGAATGCTGTATGTGCCTAGGCAGCAGTCGTTGATGTCGTTTTTCTAAATGCCAGTACTGGCCATGGGAGTTTTACAAAACTAGGCGAGGGGTTCCCTATAAAAGCTCTTGATTAAAGAAATTGTTGCCATTCTAATATGCGGTATCTAGCTCTTCTCTCGTCTGCTGTCCATTGGCTTTTTAGCGCTTTTGTTAGTCAAAAATGAAGCAAAAAAAAAAAATTTATAACCATCCAACGATCGGTGAACCAGACTTTAGCATTGTCAACGACATCAAAACTAGGGATGGCGATATATTAAAATATATCGATATATCGGCGGAAAAATCTAGGAATGCGGTAGCGTTCTGCCCCGCCAAGCTAAAGCCCCGACTTTCAAATGCCAAATGATGTGCTGTAAAAATACTCGAAATATACGCTAATAATTACGATGATTTTCGCCTAAAAACTAGAAAAAGTCTCTGTATTAAAAATATCAAGGAAAAATACCAAAAATCGATAAAAGGGGTTTTTTAGGTGAAAAACCGTGAAAAATTCCCTTATAAGGTTATTCTTGGGCAGAACACTGAAAAATCCCTAAAAAAAGTGCTTTTTGAAAATGCCGCATGCGACAATCTATTAAAATATGCACTCATGCATAATTTATGTGCTAATGTTCAAAATATGCATTTATATTCAAAATAAAAGTTGTGTTTTTTGACCCGATCGAAAGCGCTAAAAGTACAAACGTTTTTCGGGTATCTCAGCACCCTGTATACCGATTGGCTTCAAATTTTATTCAGGTCTTCTCTGATTCGATATGAGTAAATTGTGAAAATTTTAAGTCTATCGGTATGCAGGGTGGCGAGATATATTACTTCAAAAACTAGTATACCAATTTTAAGTTCTTTTGGATTTGTCGACTTTGTTCCATTTGAGACTTAATCGCTGGAATGGTGCTGGGTTGAAAAAATATCATTCCAGCGATAAAGTCTCTTTTTCTAAAGTCTATAATTACTTGGTAATTATTATTAGATAGCTATAGAAGATAATTATTATGCATTTCTAAATTGTTTATTTAATTTTTTCAGGCTTGGCATCAGCTCCTTTGGCGAGACCTTGTTCTTCCGAAAGTGTCCTTTTTGTGATTGGTCGAAAGTCAATTAAAAATTGTCAAAAACGTTCTGAGGCGTTTTTCAGGTTTGGAAACTTTTTTGTGTTGTCTAGATTTGAAAATTTTTTTGTTTTAGATAATGGCATTTCGGCTGAAACCAGCCCTAATTCTCATTATTCTGATTGGATGTGTTATAATATCTTATTCTTCATTTATGAGCGGGCCGAGTTTAAGATATCATGTAGAATCTAAAACAGATGGCGTGGAGAGCACTAGGATTGTTGAAGGTATGTTTTTTAGGCTGTTTTAAAATTGTGAAATGATTGTTTTTTAAAGATACGAATTCATCGTTGGCTGTAAATGAAACGAATCAAACGCCTGTGAAGACTTTAAAGCCGATGAAGCCTTCGTTTCTTTCGGTCATACAAAGCATTCCATTGAAATCGCTGGAAAACCAGACGGATAAAACTTCCCAAGGGATTCTGACGGAATCTATTTACGAGGCAGGATATGACATTCCGAATACGGAGCTCTGCCCTGAACTCGGAAAAGGTCTCAAGGTCGTAGTCGGCGTCATGTCTGCTCCGAGTCATGAAGACGCTCGGCGAGCGATCCGCTACACTTGGGGCCACTACGCTCTTCAAAAAAACGTCGCTTTAGGCTTTATAGTCGGAAATTCGAAAATCGCTTCGATGAACAACATAACCGCAGAAGAGTCGGTTCTCTACGGCGACATAATCCGCGGCAACTTCATCGACTCGTACGACAACCTAACCCTTAAAACGATCTCATTTCTTAGCTGGATCGACAACTATTGCTCCAAGGCGCATTTTATACTTAAAACCGACGACGACATGTTCATCAATTTCCCCAAGCTTTTGGGCTTCATCGACAAACACTCAAAAACACAAAAGACCATTTATGGCCGCCTCGCCAAAAAATGGAAGCCCATCAGGAACAGAAAATCAAAATATTACGTATCTACAAAGCAATTTTCGAACCCAGTTTTTCCTGATTTTACGACAGGTCCCGCATATTTGCTGACGGGCGACGTCATCCGTGACATGTATGCGGAATCCCTTAAAAGCACTTACCTCAAACTAGAGGACGTCTTCACCACCGGCATTGTCGCGCAATCTCTCAACATTAAAAGAATCCATGTCAACGAGTTTATCAATAAACGAATCCCATTTAATATTTGTAACATTAAAAAAAGTATCAGCATACATATGATCAAATATCATGAACAGTTTGACCTTTGGAAAAAACTTTCAGACGGTCGCTCTAAGTGTAAGTAACAATTTGAAAACATATTTACCCTTCGCACTTAGCATCTAAAGAAAAAAAATATTTAAAAACACCTTTTTTTCAGAAAGAAAAGTTAGATGTATTCATATTGCATGAACATATTCTCAAAGCTAAAACTTTTTGTTCTTCTTCTTGATAACATATGAATATGAATATTTTCGTGTTTAATATTATAATGTGAATACATCCAACTTTGAAGAAAAAAAAAAAAAGACGTTTCATGAATCGCAGGGATACTTGTAAAACAGACTTTTCCTGTCTAAACTATATTTATATAATTTTTTTAAAAATAACATTTGAAATGTTAAAAGGCATTGTTCCTAGCTTTAAAAAAATATTCGGTTTGCTGAATTATGCTTTTTTTTTTAAATACTCAATACTAGTTGCTGTCGATGGGTTGTCTCTTCCGTCACTAAAGTATTTTAGGTTTTTTTTCGTATATTTAGTATTAAAAGAATGGCAAAAATTAGTGAAACTAGTGTATTTTGAATGATTTTTTGCTCATTCAGGTGATTAAGTGGTGACAATTTTACAACGACTCTGAATATATTAAAAATCAGTATTTTATTTATTTCAAAAATTATTCTGTCACAACTTTGTATATTAAATTTTTTTTTGTACATTATGTGAAAAAATAGTGCCTTATAAATATTTATAAGATATAAGACTTGTAAATAATTTCAAAATGTGATTTTAAATTAAGATGAACTTTTAAGGCTTTAATATTAACGAAGCCTTTGTCCTGCTATTTGTAGATTCATCAAAACCGAACTTAGCTCTGTGACATTGAGATAAAAAAAAACTATTTATAAATTAAACATTTTATATTTTTTGAATTGAATCTGTATCAACGAACATTCTTACCTATTTGTATTTTATGAAATTTTTGTTGACTTGTATGCAGGATTGATCTAGGTACCGTAAATTTTAGATTTTTTTAATTTTTATTGCTATACGCAAATTGATTTTATTATCAAACACTTAACCAACAACAGAGGAAGAAATGACTGTGATAACGGGTATCTCACGACGCGTTTCGGCTTAATAAGCCTCGTCAGGTGAGCTATTCCCTCTATCACAATCATACCCGGAGATACCGGAGATACCCGTTATCACAGTCATTTCTTCCTCTGTTGTTGGTTAAGTGTTTGATAGTAAATTTTAGAGTTCAAACATTTAGAAAAGTAGTTGAAACCTAGAGTATAAATTGGATTTTCCAAATTTTCTGGATATATTGAAACCAATAAATTGATAACCTCTCTTTATAGACGATTTATAAGCTTTGTTCCAACCACAGTTTGAAACTGCGGTTGGAACAAAGCTATTATAAATGAAATTTTGTTATTGTGAAGAAAAACTGACAGAGCAATCCAGTATACAAGTTTATTGTGTTTATTAGTCCTTAATTAATTAAGAAATAAAATATCTCTTTTAAATTGCATTGTATTTTGCCTTCAAACCTAATTTTTTTTTTTTTTTTTTTTTTTTTTAATTAAGACTATCAATTTTACCGAAATGTTGTGTACATTATGGGGAAGAATAATTTCCAGTATTTCCATCCTTTTAACTTCCTTAAAGAAGTTATTGTGATACCCTCGACGTCGGGTTTTTGGGGAAGGGTCTTCCAGACCCCAGAGGGTCAATCCGAATTTTGGGGAAGGGTCTTCCAGACCCCGGAGGGTCAATTCGAGTTTTGGGGAAGGGTCAATTCGAATTTTGGGGAAGGGTCAATTCGAATTTTGGGGAAGGGTCAATTCGAATTTTGGGGAAGGGTCTTCCAGACCCCGGAGGGTCAATTCGAATTTTGGGGAAGGGTCTTCCAGACCCCGGAGGGTCAATTCGAATTTTGGGGAAGGGTCTTCCAGACCCCGGAGGGTCAATTCGAATATGGATCTTTACCGATCTCAACTTTGTCTATGGTTCTGGCCGATTTTCACCAAATTTTCTTTAGTTGGTGAACAAGAAACTAACGAGGGTGATTACTGAATTTCGAAAAAATGGCGGAGATATGTATGTTTGAAATTTTAAAAACTTCGCTGCGGCCGAACCATTTTTCCGATTTTCTCCAAATTTTCACCAATTATATACTCCCTATATTTTTTACGAATTTTTGGTGTAAAAAAATGATCATTTTTTCTCCATTTTTTTATATACCTTAATATTTATGTACCTACTTATAAAATTTTTGAAAGAAAAAAAAAACTTTCCCCTCCGTTATACTTCCCCCTCCGTTATACTTCCCCCTCCTATGTTTTTGTTGGAAGCTCTTCAAACTAGTACTTTTTTTTCTTTTCGAAAAAGTTTCTAAGTTATTTTTCCAATTTTTTTCTCAAAAATTTTCAAAGTTTTTTTTTTCCGAAATGCAGTTTTTTTGTTTCGAAAAATTAGTACGTTTTTCTTTCAATTTTCTAAGTTTTTTTTTTCGAGTTTATTGTTTTTTTTAATTTGCATTTTTTTTAAATTGTAAGTATCAAGGTAGAAATAGTGGGCGTTCTGCCCAAGGGATGCCTCTCTCGCAAAGGGTGGAAGTATGAAATTTCTCCCTACTAATAAAATATTATACTGAAAATTCGTAAAAAATATAAGGAGTATTTGGAAGACCCTCCCCGAAGGGTATCACAATAACTTCTTTAAGGAAGTTAAAAGATTTTGTTTGACATTTTGGACAAATCGTTCATTTTTAGATATTTATGACGTCAGTATTTTTCTTCACGTCATTTGTATTATCAAGACATTCGTGTTTTAACCTTCTTTTATGAAACCTTTTATCCTCGCAGGCTACTCGTTTTCGCATTGAAAATAATATATTCTTATTTTTATTATTCATGCGTTTTTGAATAGTTTTTATTTCTTTTGTCCCCGTCGAATGTGATCTACGTCGACATCCAAACTATTTTCAAAACTCAAACTTTCTTGTCTTCTTCACTTTTAAATCTATAAATGAAATGGGAAGCTGTAATATCTTAATAACAGGTAAGTGATATTACAAGTTAATTATTTTAGATTTTGTGTGATAAATTAAGGTATTTAAACCATTATATTAATTCAGAAAAACTGAATGAGGGAATTGAGGTTTCCCCATTGAAAGCATTATTCCTTAAAAATGTCATAACTGGTGGGATGTAATTTCCCTTAGGGTGCCGTTCTTTAATTCTAAATTTTGTTTTAAGGTACGCCAGGGTCGGGGAAATCGACGATAGCGAAAGGCGTCGCTGAAAAAACGGGTTTCACATGGATCAACATCAGCGACATCGCCATAAGAGAGAATCTGATCGATTCTTACGATGAGACTCATAGTTGTCCTATTATTGATGAAGAAAAAGTAAATAACTTTCATTTAAAATAATGCCCTTAACTGTTAAAGACTTTCAATTTATTATTCTTCGCCCTCTGTGCTCATATTGAGTAACGTAGTCTCATTTGGAAAAATCCAGTTTTTATCTAATATCTCAAAAACTATGAGGTTTAGTTCAAAAGTAATTAAGTAAAAAAATATTTTACATTGCATTTCCAACAAAAAATGTTAAGCACATATACTTGATAAAGTCAACGGTTTTGGAGGTGTAGCCAAAAAAAGTTTTTGTTCTTATGTCATTTTGGACTTAACATCTTATTACTCAAATGTCGCTGGTCCTGGCGAGATAAAGACTAAGTACAAAATTAATCTATATGCAATTTCCTATAAAAAGTACTAGTTTGAAGAGCTTCCAACGAAAACTTCCTTAAAGAGAAATAAAAATATAGGAGGAGGGAGTATTAAAGAGGGGAAGTATAATGGAGGGGGATTTTTTTTTTCAAAAATTTTTTTTAAGTAGTTACTTTTTTTTCTCGAAAATTTTTCTAAGTGTCAAGGTAGAAATTATGGGATTTTTGCCCGAGAGAGGTCCCTCTTTTAAGGCGTGGAAATGTGAAATTTCTCCCTACTAAAATGATAATTTTTTTACACCAAAAAATCGTAAAAAATATAAGGAGTAATTCATGAAAATTTGGTAAAAAAGCGAATTTTTTAAAATTTCAAACAGACATATCTCCGCCATTTTTTCGAAATTCAAAAATCACCCTCGTTACTTTCTTCTTCACCGGCTAAAGAAATTTGTGTGAAAATTTGGTGAAAATCGGTTGAAAACTGTGGCCGTAAAGTGTTCCAGAAAAAAATGCTACGGACGGCCGGCCGGCCCCACAGACAAAGTTGAGATCGGTAAAGATCAATATTCGATTTGACCCTCCGGGACTGGAAGACCCTTCCCCGGAAACCCTGCGTCGAGGGTATCACAATAACTTCTTTAAGGAAGTTAATAACTTATAAATGTCTTTTCTTAAAATGGGAAATATGGTCTAAAATTACTCGAAATTGGAATCTGCTGCAATTGGAAGCTTCCGCTTGAAAACTATTAATCGGATGGATTCCACAATCTCATGTTTAAAAATGATAAGATTTAAAATCTTTTTCTGAGATGATTCACTATCTACTCTAAAAATTATTACTAATTTTTAAATTATTGCTAAAATGTCTTTTTTTCACTGTAGCTAAAAAAACGGTTGACTTTGGCAAGATTTTTTGCTAAATATTCTTTGTTGAAAATTTAATTTAGATTATTTTTATACTAAGTATTTTTTGCCGCAAACCTCATAGTTTTCGAGATATTTGATAAAAGGTGACAGAAACCGCATTTTGATAACATCTTTAAACCACTCAATATGGGCACCAGATTTTAGACAAATAAACGTGGAAGGATTAGCCCTTTTTTACTTTAATTCAAAATGATTTTCAGGTTGTGGATTATTTGTCTCCCAGAATAAAAAAAGGGAACAATATAATAGAATACCACGGTTGTGGCTTTTTCCCCGAAGACTGGTTTTCTGCGGTTTTCGTCCCACGAACAGAAACCTCCTACCTCTACGACAGATTAGTCCACAGGTTATTTTTCATTTTATAATTTCATCATTTAAAAAAATTTTTTTTTCTTTAGAGGCTACACGGGGAGGAAATTAAACGACAACATGGAATGTGAAATTTTTCAAGTCCTTTTAGAAGAAGCGAGGGAGACGTTCGACTCTTCGATCGTCCATGAACTTCAGAACAACACACTTCAAGATTTAGAAAAAAACGTTACCTTCGTCGTTTCTGAAATAAACAAATTGAAAAAATAGAGAAGTTTCTATTGACTCTTTTTATATTCTTGTTTTATTGTGCTACTAAAAACCAGAGTAGGGCATAATCGTAATCATATTTCATTTACAATATTCCAATTTAAAAAAACAAAAAAATTTTGTATAAATGTTTTTGCTCAAAGAATCGTGTTTTTTTAAAGACAATCATGTTTTTTTTAAATTATTTTTTGAGACGTGTAGGTACTTTTTAAAGATTCTTTGAAAAAAATTCTTAATTTTCTAAAGATTTTTTGGAAAAAAAAATCTTAATTTTTTAAAGGATTTTTTTTTTGTTGAGGAAATCTAAAAAAAAATTTAGAAAAATTACGATTGTCTTAAAAAATAGTAGAAAAATTATGATTTCCTCAAAAAACATTTTTTTAAAAAATACGATTTTTCAATGATAAAAATACGATTTTGGAAAATCATAAACAAAATATGATTATATCTGTATTCATAATCAATAATAATATGATTACGATTATAGTAAATGTAATTATGATTACGATTATGCCCTACTCTGCTAAAAACAAAATAAATTTTTTAAGTGATATAATTTGAGATAATAAGGTTCATAAGAACTATAACTCCGAAATTCCCTTTTTTGTGTTACTTTAATGCTTTATCAATTATTAAAATTTTTATTGAACTTTTTAAGTTCATTAGCTTTATCAAGGCCTCTGGCTCATTATTTATTAAGGAAAAAAATATTTTTCCTGTGGATGAGTTTATTTTTAATGTGAGCCCCAATCATTTGTAACATTTGTTAACTAGTTTAGAAAAATGTTGATTTTTATTATTTTATATACTAGAAATCAGTAAGATATAAGAATTAACCTGCTTCTAAGGGCGACAAAAATCTCAGAAGATCCATCTTTTTGTCTGCTGTTTTATAAATGTTTAGATGGAAATGTAAAGACTTTTTTATTTTATAATTTAGGAGTGCCACGTAGTTTAATGATGTTTTTAGGGAAATTTTTGTATGTGAAAGTCGTAGAAATTCGGTTTCCTTTTTGTTGAGGTAGGGGAACTAAGGTCTTAAACGGCCGTTAACTACCAGGGTATGTATTTAAGGAGACATTTCGGTGTCTTAAGAAAAGCCAAGATTTTGACATTCTGTCCATTTTATTTCGTACACTTTTGACTTTAAAAATCAATTATTCGTGTCTTGACTTCCAATATTGTTAAAATTATACCGACTAATTTAATTCACATTATGATTCCTAAACTTGGCATTTACCTATTAAAGGATTCTTTCCTAAGACCCTAAGCTGAGCAGCGTAATGTTTATTTTTATTAAAAACTGTAAGTTAAATAAGCTTTTTTATTACACCTTTGAATTTAATTTTGACAGTTGGCTTGTGTTGAAATATTGAACATAAGACAAGAAGATTTTAGGGGTTTTCTACATTATTTTACAACATAACATTTCAGGCGTTTTCGTTGGTTTTTCTTCCCAGAAAACCTTTTAAGTACCAAGGTAGAAATAATGGGCTTTCTTCCCAATGGATGTCACTCTCACATTGGGTGGAACTATCAAATTTCTCCCTACTAGCATCTACACTCGCAAGCTAAGTTTGGAATCACATACTTGAAATTGGTTCTGCACGAGCTTGCTTACTAAATATTATTTATTCATCATAAAAATGTCATCATTTTAAAGGTTCATCAGTCAACTTTAAATTGATAAAATGATGACATTTTTATGACGAATAAAAAATATGTAGCAAGCAAAACCAATTTCAAGGATGTGATTGATTCAAAACTTTTGCTTGAGATTGTAGGTAAATTTTTTCAAAAAATTTTCTGTTTTTTTCCCCTTCCATCTCTTCTTCCAAAAAAGTCAATTTTCAAATAATTAGAGCCACCTGTTATTTTTTCTATTTTTTGCGTCAAAAAGTGTTTTTTTTTTTCAATAAATTTTTCAAGTTTTTTCCCCGAAAAATTATTTAGTATATTTTTTATATTATTTTTTTAAGTATCAGGGTAGAAATAATGGGCTTTCTGACCAAGGGATGCCTCTCTCGCAAAGGGTGGAAGTACCAAATTTCTTCCTACTAAAAAAACGAATTTTTTTTTATAAAATCAAAAATTTGTCAAAAATAAAAGGAATAAATGGTGAAAATTTGGTAAAAATCGGACCAAGCAACGGCCGCAGCACATTTTTTAAAATTTCAAATGTGCATATCTCCATTTTTTCGAAATTCAAAAATCTTGTTCACCGACCAAAGAAAATTTGGTGATGTTCAAAACTGTGGCGGTAAAGTGTGGAAAAAATGCGGCCGGAGCCACAAAGTTGAGATCGGTAAAGATCAACGACCCTCCTGGAACACCCGAAGTGGAGGGTAAAACAATAACTACTTTAAAGAAGTTAGAACTTACGTTTTGCTTATATTTTATTGAACAATAAATAAATTTTTATTAAAAAAATAATTAATTACTGTGATGATGAAATACTGAAATTGTATTTTCTTTCCAGACGCTTTTTAACAATGACAAGGCGAATGAGTTTTTTCCAGTTTTTGACAGCTCTTGTTCTCGATTTTAATCTTTTACGTTCAGCACTGTCATCGATTTCCTAAAAAAATTATGGAGGTTTGGGTTAAAAAGTAAGAAATAATTATTACTCTGTTCCAAGCGTCTAGCAAAGTCTGTTGAAACTCTTTGCAGACGACGACACCGTTTAACGTTGGATGGCTTCCACCTGAATGGAAATCCCATCCTGTGACCGCAGGAGCACAATCGATATCTAACCGTTTGGCTATTTTCATTATTCCTGGGACTAAAAAGAAATTAGAAACTGAATAAAAAAAACGAAGCGTTTACGTTGTAAATGTACAGTTCCGGGAGGCAACATCGACTCTTTATATAATTCAACGTTTCCGTATTCATTTCGTGGTACTTTTCCGTCCACCGCAGGAGGAGCCATGTAATCGGTCACTTGCCAAAGGCCGAACAGATTTAATTGAGGATCTTTCACCATTTGTCCAGACAACTAGAAAAAAAAAAAGTTGAGAAATAATAAATAATTTTGATGGTTACCTTATCGAACTTTGGCCTTCCTTTGACTATTTTATAGGGTTCTTCATTTCTGCAAACAACTTTTCCTTGACGCATCCATCCTTCTTTGCCGTTTAGCTCATGGACAACAGCTCTGGAATAAACCGGTTCCCCTTTGCAGTAGCCGATTGGAACGGCATCAGGAGGATAAATCGCTTCATACTTCAGCAAATGACGCTTCAGTGCAAAATAAGGATGACCTTTGTAACTAAAAAAAAATAAAATACCAAGAATGTTAATCGAGTTACTCAGAAATGGCCGTCGGGAATGGAGACTGTTCAATTAATCGAGCAAGTTCGGCATTTTCAGACTTTTCATGTTTGGTTTTTCTTGGCGCCCAAGGAGAAATCGCTCTTTTCCACCAATCGGAATCGATTCTTATTTTCTGAGTTGATGTTAGCCACTGGGGGGAATACCTCATCGTTAAATCCTTTAAGTATCCGTTATTGTCCCAGGCGACGACATAACTAATAGGCTTCGTACAGCCGGCCTAAAAGAAAATTAAGATGTAACTTTTTAGCTAAAATTTGATTTTTTTTGTAGGACTAAATGCCGTGAAGTCGTTGGTCCAATCTAGTTGGGACACCCTGTATTTTTCGCTAAAATTTTGGCGTTTTCAAATACCCCCCCTAATTGTGCAGGGTTTAACTTACAGCGATTTTGGTGATGCAATCAACATCATTTCGAACGACATCAACGCTGATCCATCTCCCATCAGCCTCAACGAAAACTTCAGCCCAAATATCAATCCCAAGCTTTGCTTTCGCCGGTTTAGCCGTTTCCTTCTGCGGTTCCTCATCAGATGACAAAACACGTCGATCGATAGATTTCTTTCTTTTGCTCTGATTTTTCTTCTTAGGTGTACTCTCTTCTTTCTTTTTATCTTTTCCTTTTTTGGGTGAAGGTTGAGCTTTCTTTTTCCCTTTTCCTTTTTTAGGGGATGGTTTTGAAGTGGACTGCTCAGCAACGTCGATAAATTCATCGTCATCGTCGCTACATTTTTCGTCTTTATTGCTTTTCTCTGTTATCAAATCTGAAGTTTTAGGCCTCTTTGGGACAGGTTGAAGAGACATTAAAAGTCTACTTTTTAAACCCAAAACTCTAGTAAGCGAAATGAAACAAAGTACCATATTTTTGAGCGAATTCGTCTCTTTTTGAGCGAAATCATTTATCAATATGTCCTTCAAAGGTAATTTGGTGTCTACATTTTTATCTTTATTTACTGAAAACGTTTTATGGAACCATTTGACTAACTGCTGAATGTAGGCACATGTGGACGATTCGGGTGGAAAGAATTTATTTGAGGTAACTAAGGATAGGCTCAACGCTGAAATTTCTTCGTCGTTTATGATATCGTTGAGATAAAAGCCGTGAGCGAGGAGACACAGAAGATGAACTTTGTGCATAAGAAGCTGATACAAGCGTCTCTCCTCGTTGAACTCTTTTTTTAAAAAAGATTCAACTGCTTGAGAAAATTTACAGTTTTTATTATTCACAGGTTCTTTAATGACGATTTCAACAGGGGCCATAGTCTGCTCTTTGATTTCGATCTGACTCTCCAAACTTCCTTTCCCTTCCTTCTCACAAGATTCTAAAATATCAAAAACGTTTTCAACATTTTCCTCTTTGTCCAGAAAGGTCACTTCTTTTCCGGCATTTTCTTTCCGAAGCAAATTCACTTTCGTCTCCACCTTTTTTAATTCCTGCTGAGATTGAATTAATGCGGAAAAATCATATAATTCACATGGTTTTTCAATTTCAGCAATATTCGCCTCCACGGGGTCTTTAATTTGGGTTTCTTCGATGACAACGCGTTTTTCGTTTGAAGTCGATTCGTCAGAAGAGCTTGAATCTTCTGAGAGATTTACAACATTATCTAAATTTTAAAAAAAAATTAAATTTTGAAAATATTCAGAATCATCTTACTTTCAGGAGGTTTTCTTTTAAGGGGCACTTCTCCAGAACTTTCATCATCAGATGTACCTAAAATTTAATTATGTGTAAAACAGCAGATTTAGGAGTATTCATATGAATAAGTAGGTATGAATACACCCAAATCTGAAAAAAAATATTAGGTATTATTGATAAATTACCCGAAAAATTTGAGGGGCAGTCCGACTCCGAACTAGATTGTATCTGCCTTCGCTTTTTAGTTCCATTTTTCTTTGCTTTATCTGAAATGAATTATTAAAATAAAATAAGAAAAAGTCGTGAGAAACAAACTTTTGCTGGGAGAACTTTGCTGGGAAGAATTAGTTGCTGAACGTCTGGACCTTTTCATTCTGTCATTCAAACTGTCTTTTCATTTGCGACGTCAACAATTATGCTGGAGAAAGCAATCTATCCAATCTAGAAATTTTAGAAAATAAATAATAATAATTAACTTCCTTAAAGATCCTGGGGGGTCAAATCGATTTTTGATCTTTACCGATCTCAACTTTGTCTGTGGTGCCGGCCGGCCGTCCGTAGCATTTTTTCTGGAACACTTTACGGCCACAGTTTTCACCAAATTTTCTTTTGTCGGTGAACATGAAACAAACGAGGGCGATTTTTGAATTTAAAATAAATGGCGGAGATACGTCTTTTTGAAATTTTAAAAAATTCGCTGAGGCAATTTTCATCAATTACTCCTTATATTTTTTAAGAATTTTTGGTGAATTATTTTTGGTGTAAAATAATTATCATTTTAGTAGGGAGAAATTTCGTACTTCCACGCATTACGAGAGGGACCTCTCTTGCGCAAAAATCCCATTATTTCTACCTTGATACTTAGAAAAATTTTCGAAAAAAAAGAACAGAAAATTTTTTGGAGAAAAAAAAGCGCAAATTTAAAAAAGAAAACTTGGAAAAATTTTCAAAGAATAACTTAAAAATTTTTCGAAGAAAAAAAAAAAAAACTTCCTTCTCCATTATACTTCCCCCTCGTTATACTTTCGTTCCCTTATACTTCCCCCTCCTTTGTACGTCCCCTCCGTTATACTTCCCCTCATATATTTTTACTTCTCTTAAAGGAAGTTTTCGTTGGAAGCTCTTCAAACCAGTATTTTGAATACAGAAAAAAAAATTAGCAGTTTATTTTTCCAAAAAATATTCTAAGTATCAAGGTAGAAATGGCTCTCTGCCCAAGGGATGCCCATCTCGCAAAAAATGCTACAGCCGGACGGCACCACAGACAAACTTAAGATCGGTAAAGATTCGAATTCCGGGGTCTGGAAGACCCTTCCCCAAAAAACCATAAGTGAAGGATATCACAATAACTTGTTTAAGGAAGTCAATACGCCCAACTCTGCTTAGATCATTGCCATTTCTTCTCCTTTTTGTTATCAACTATTGAGAAGGAGGAAAAGATGACTTTTTTTTCTGTCACCAGACATCGAGAAAATAGAAAAAAGGTCAAGTCATACCTAGTAGAGGACTCGTGTCTTACCGAAATGCTGAAGAAATCAAAGTTTAGCACATTTGTACCACTAATGCAGGACAGAATGCTGGAATTATAGCATGTTAGTGAATGACAAACGTAAGGAAACGAACTAAAGGACTAAAATATCTCCTGGGAAAAGGTAAAGCAATTTTAAGAATCGGCTCCTTCGCCCTTTATGAAAAAAACGTATTAAAAGATTTAGATGTTTCGAATGTAAAGACGCGGGACAAAACACAAAAAAACTTCTAACGGTTATACTTCACCAAAATTACCAACTGAATGTCAATGAATTTTCCCTCGCCTTCTGCTTATTAATTATTATCTTTATAAGTAGTATGTATTATACATAAGTATATAATTTAAGTTCGTCTATGCTTTATATAAAGTAACTTAATACTCAAAGTTATTATTGTAAGTAGGAAGAAATTTGATACATCCACCACTTGCGAGAAGGACATCCATTGGGCAAAAGTCTATTATTTCTACTCTGAATAGGCTATTTTATGTGATATTGGACGTGAAGTCCGCAATGTAAAAAAAAATTGTTTATTTTTTATTTGTATTGCAAGAAAAAAAAGGGTAGATTTTGAGCAAAAAAAATCTACCTAAAAAATCAGAAATAAATACATAATACAGAAAATAACGTAGTAAATTTTTTTTTAAGTCCAAAAGACATCAAATACAAGTGGAGAATACTAGGAACATTATTTTCCCTTTTAGGAAAGGAAGGAAAAAATTTTCGTTACGACCGAGGCATCTCTAAAAACCTGAAAATAGAAATGAAATCAAAATCTTCAGAAATATTCTTGATTTAAAATTTCATACCGCCATAAGGGCATCGGCTGCTTCTGATCGATTTTTACAATGCCGAGTCAAAGAAGTCGATATTTTCAAGACTGTCTTAAGCGTGGCAGTCTTAATGATGGAATTTTCTGAATACGGAGGCAAATACATAATCCAAACTTTAAAGAAGTCCAATACATGGGGCCAAGATTTACTCAAGGACGACGATTGATCAATGAGGTCGGTCGTGTGGATGAGCGAGACGAGATATCTTTCTACGCGTATCGACTTGCAGTAAAGCAGCATCTCTCTCAAGCAAACCCAGGCCGATGAAGTGTACATTTCATCCTGAAAAATATATGAATAAAATAAAAAATGTAGTAGGAAGTATTAGCCGAGTAATCTTTGCCATCCTCAAATCTCTCCCAATGATAAGTAGCCTGGGACTTTTCTTCTCCCAGCCACATAACTGGAATTTCAACAGTTCCCTTGTTTTTTTTTTTTTAGATATAGGAGCACCCCTTTCTTTTGGTTTTCGGACTTCTGAAAGTTTTCCATTAAATCACAGATAACTGGTTAACTCATTAAGGTTATGAGTGGTCTGTGATTAAATTAAGAAACCTCCTTTTCACCCGAAAGTTTAAAGTTTTTCTCAATTTGTGGGCCAAGAAATAACTTTTTACAAAATTGTTTGGCGTTTTACGTCAGTTTTGGCCTAAAAACTTCCTCTTCAATAGATTTCTACACTTTTTTGTCCAGGAAACTTCCTTGTTATTAGATTTTTGCTAATTCTACAAGAGGCCCCCCTATTTTAAAAAGACATTTATGACTGTTTTCCTCAGTTTTTTGACAGAGGAATCCTTATCTGTTATAAGCTATAAGCTCAGCAGTGGCTGTCGGGGTGCTCGTCACAGGGAACACCACACCCCGAGACTTGGTGGTTTTTTCTTGTGAATTTAGGGCACACATAACCTAGTAGTTGGTTGCCCAAAAAAACAGGTTAGAATATTACCTTCAAACAAACTTCATGCAACTCCAAATACAACGAAATCAAGTCATCATCATTAAAGATGATATTCAAAACGCATTTTCTCGTTCGTGCGCACGGAAAATAAAGCGTCAAAAGTTTGAATGCCAACCTTGTAAGCGTTCTCGACATCCCTTTCAGCCAGTTTATGACTCGTTTGGCACTCATTATAATTTCGTTGGGAATCTGTAAAAAATAAGTAGTTCTTAAGTAGCTAAATTAAATCTGAGGAAGACAGAAAGAATAAACAGTACTATTTCATGATTAGCCACAAAAATGTGGATTGTGACGGGGAAATGAGAGGTTAGTCGCAGGGAACTTTTTCTCTACCTTCTCACATTCTCCGATAACTAGAAGTTATGTTCACAGAAACATTTGTGAGAGCAATAACTAACGGAAAATAGTTAAAATTGGGTCGAAATCAGTTGAGAAATTTTACTGTTTTTAGTTCTTCAGATTTAATTTATGCCTTGCACCTACCTTCACAGTTTCATTTTTCGTTTGATACCTTATAATGTGAATGAGAATTTCTATAATGTCTAAACTAAAAGAATAGTTGTCGACGTTCAAGCACAATTCAATGATATCAAAAAATTTTTTTTCAAAGACATGTTCCTCGATACCTTAAAAAAAAGTTACAAAACCCTTACTAATAATAATTTTAAATTTACATTCTTTTGATTCTCGATGGCCCAAGAGGTACGCAATGAACTCCATTGTACTTATATAATCATTATAATCAAAACTTTTTGAATTTTCATAGTAAGTAGAGATCATTTTTATAATCGCTGACACTACAGTTTTCAAGCAACTTTTCACATTTTTCGCGGAAAAGCGGAAAAAACAGTAATTCAAAATTAAACTTATATTCGTCACTGGAAAAACAAAAAAAAAATTATAAGAACAGAGCTGAGAAATGTACGTACAGCCGGGTCTGATGAAAGATTCGCTGGAGAGAAGTCTCGGCAAAAAGTAAAAGACATCGACGAAAATCGACTCATGGTTTGTTATAGTAACATTAAATAAAACTGAAGACAAAATATTGGCTTTTGTCTCATCTTCACATGATGCAAGGTAATTCTAAAAGTGCAATATAAATAAAATGGGTTACTTGGCGAAGAGATTTTTTTTTACCAAGCACAAAAATCTGAAAGAAGTTTCTCTTGAAAAAATTTCATAGAGGAGTTCAGTGCAGTTGTCGTTGCAGCTTAAAACCTCAGTCAGCTAAAACAAAAGATTAATAATTTAAAAAACGATTATTTTGTTCTCTCTTACTACTGCTTCTTTAAATGGAGCATGATTGGTTACACAAGTAAACGACCAAAAAATAATGGCTGGATGTCTTGTTATGACTAACTCCATTTTATGTGCGGAGATGAGATATATCAATTTTTCCGCCAACGAATTGTGAAGAGCAGAATGAACTTTCTTGTTCATAAAAGCGACGACATATACGAACCAGACTGCTTTGAGCATCCCCGCTGTATATTGATCTTGGTTTGTCACATAATAGCACATCAAATCCAACAATTCCTTATCAACTTTAGGCCTTAAAAAAAATTATAAATATGAATTTACAAAAAGAAAAATACTTTTTATCTTGTAGAAAATTGAAATAATTATAAATTATAGGTAAAACAAAGCTGTCTGAAGAATACGATGGAGGAGTAAATCTATGAAAGTGCGATTTCCATGGCAGAAAACGCAAAGAATGTTGTAATTTTTCAGTCCAATCGTCCGATTTGAAAAATTTCTGGCCTAACGTTGAGAAAATTTCAATGAGAAATCTTCGAACAACTTCATGTTGTCTTCTGATGCTGGAAACACACACACAAAAAATTGTTAGAACAACAATAAGTTAAAAGGAAGTTTGATAATTGGAGGGGAAGAGCAGAGAAGAGAGAAAAGAGTTCATAAAATCCTTAACTTCTGATTGAGCAGGGAACTGTCAAGGATTTTATTTCACAGAAGATGATAAATAAAGTCACTTTTTTAAAAGCAAATTAGATCAGAGGGTCATTGATGAACAAGTATTGGGTGTTCGGGGGGCCTAAAAAGGCAAAAATTCTTACAGAAAGGGTTTCCCATAGGAAAACACCCTGAAACAGGGAAAAATATGGTTTCTGGGACAAAAAATATTCAAAAAGTGGCCCTAGAAACTGAGAAAAAGGCCAAGAAATCCATTAAAATAGGCGTTTCTCAGCAGATAGACAATAAAGTACTTGTTTGAAGAGCTTCCAACGAAAACTTCCTTAAAGAGAAGTAAAAATATAGGAGGGGGAAGTATAAAGGAGGGGAAGTATAAAGGAGGGGAAAGTAAAAGGTAGGGAAGTATAACGGAGGAGGAAGTACAAAGGAGGGGAAGTATAACAGAGGGGGAAGTATAAAGGAGGTGAAGTTCAAGAAGGGGGAAGTATAACGGAGGTGAAGTTTAAGGAGGGGGGACGTATAAAGGAGGTGAAGTTCTAGGAGGGGGAAGTATAAAGGAACAGTTCAAGGAACTTACTCAATAATTTTCTCATAATATTGGAGGACGAGTAAAAATCGTCCAGCAGTAAGCATGAGAGCGAATTCACATTTTTTTTCACCCTCGAGATTTGAAAAAACCAAATATATCGCATCAATCAATATAAATGTTGTCCCCGTCAGTCTTTTTTCCTTCATAAGTTTCTAAAAAGTTATATTAATAAAAATTTCCATCTGTTAAACAACAGCTTTGTTCCAACCGCAGTTTGGAACTGGTTTGAAACTCCTGGAGCATGGGCAGAAGGATTTGAACGTCAAATATGAAGTCATCTGACGTCAAATTAGACGTCCAAATCCTTTTGCGCATGCTCCAGGAGTTTCAAACCAGTTTCAAACTGCGGTTGGAACAAAGCTAACATACCTGCAAATAATCTAGAAAAACGATTTCCACGATTTCCATACTCAGTTTTAAAATATCAAGTGACTCTTTTAAATTACTTTTGATGAACCTAAAAAAAAAAAATCAATAATTGTCTTGTTTTGTTAATTGGTTACTCTAATCCGAAGAGGATGAATTTGGAGAGAGTTGTGGTATCGCAGCGTTGGTACCAAGAATAAATGTCATTGATTATCTTGGACAAAACATTAATGAAAAGATGAATATGTGCTTGATGGACGCCTAGTTCCAAAAGAGAAACAATCACGATCAAAACTCTCGGATTCATCGATTTTTCTTTCTGCGAAACTTTATGAAGAACGCTCAGAATATGAGAGACGTTCAAATGCGAAGACGGAAGCTTCTGTACGCGAATTCTGCAAAAATCATATTTATTCTGCAATGGTTTTTTGTAACGTATATACACCTTGAGATTATGAGATTTATGGCATTGATGCCTTGAGAGACGATGCTCATATTATTGGAGGTTAGGAAGACGTTTGTCACTCTCATCACCGATTCTAGGCTCTGCTCGATGTGACGCCATGCGGGGAGCAACCCAAACTCAACCAAATGATCGAACATTTGGAATATTCCGCTGCAAAAAAAAAGAAGTATTGGTCAGCTGGCACCAAGAAAACTTTCTCAAAAGAAAGGTGGGCAACATTTGCTTGGTCCAAACTAAAAGATAATTATAAATAGGGAGTCTCCCTGGTAAAACTGACAACCTCCTCCACACTAAAGTTGGGCGGCTGTCTGGGAAAGAAGAAGGTGGAAAAGTTAATAAGGGAAAACACTAACGAAATGACAATCTCATCCGAAGTGGCGAAACCATCGCAAAGGGCGTCAACAACGCCGTTTTCAGCGAACGACTTGCAAATGGACATTTTCGTTATTTCTCTGGCCTTTTTTATTTCTTTTAGAACCTCTTTAACGGCTGTCGCCTAAAAAAATTTAAAAAAACATGTCATATACATAACCCTTAAGGTATTATTAATTAGGTTATTTTTATTACCCTATCCAACTGTTTTCTGACTAAAGATTCCTTTAAAAGAGTGATCATAGTTGATTCATCCATGGCTGCGGCTTATTTTACGAAATTTCTTCACTTTTAATTCGAAAATGGCAGATCTCGGACAGAAGAGCAGAATGGCGCTCGCCGCTCAAGCGAAAGTGGTCAAGTAGAGCAAGAATCCAATATGGCGTTCATTTTATCCAATGCTGACTCTATCACAGAAAAACAAAGGAAGTTGAGTATTTTTTGGTCCTTTTCAGTGAAATGTAGGGCAGTGGAATTTTTAAAGAAAGAAAAAATGTGGCTTTGAAATGCGACTGCAAGGCCTTCGAATAAGGGTAAATTTAAAATCGCGCGAATAGGATCGCATAAAAGGTCTTTTATATACATCGATGGGATCGCTTGAATCGCCGTCGATGTGCGACTCATGCGATTTTCATGTGAGTTTACAAGCAACCCGCGCACACCCTTTTGACTAAACATTTTTAACGTTTTGAAATAAGGCGATTAGGGCGGGAAAGAAAAACCGGTTATCATTTTATTGTAGCCTGTTAAATTTTTAAGATTATTGGACCGGTCGATGTGCGACACATACGATTCTAATCGCGTGAATTAACAGTCAACCCGTACACACCTTTTTTTGACCAACCATTTTTGACGTTTTGTAATCAGGCGATTAGGGCGGGAAAGAATAACCGGTTATCATTTAAGTGAAACCTGTTAAATTTTGAAGATTTGTGCGACTCATACGATTCTCGCGCGAGCTCTCTGGCAACCCGTTCACAAGTTTTTTTGGTCAATTTGACATTTTGAAATAAGACGATTATTGCGGGAAAGAATAACCGGTTATCTGAAACTGAATAATCGGTTCGCCCTTATAACCGGTTATTTGAGTTGACATCCACCGTTTCCCTGACCGGTCAGCGGTCAGAAATCGGGAAACTAAAACTTAGAAGGTAGCATCGCCATTCGCTATCTTTATTTTTCTATGATAAAACATTGAGTTCTGGACTGTCGCTTTTATTTTCTTCTTTTATTTTCCCTTCATTTTACTTAGCCGTAGTTTAAGTATATTGAGTATTAAAATAATTATTATTACATCTATAGTATAAAAAATATAATATTAAATAAAATAATTATTATTATAAGTATTTAAATAGTCGTATACTTAGCGTTATTTAAAATTTTTGCTTTTTTTGGAACTGTACTGTTTGGGGGAAGTTTTTTTATTTCGCTCGGTTTTGAAAATCGCCTTTTTCTGTCGCGGGTTCCAACTTAGAGACCGGTGCGCCGGGCTCCTTGCTTCTCATCTCCTCATCGCCGCAAAACTGGAGACCGGAGAAAGGAAAATGACCGAGGCGAAAGAGCCGCCGCAGACAAAATTTCAGATGTCGGAAGGCGACTGGATTTGCAGCGATCCTCAGTAAGACATATTTTGCACGTATATTCTTTAGCTTATGATCGAGGGTATCACAATGTCTTCTAGAGAAAGTTATGAGGGCAAATTTTTAGAAATATCTATCGAGGGTATCACAATGTCTTCGGTATCAGCTTAGTGGCATTTGTATTTTTTTTTTAAACTAGCGACACTGTACGCTCTATTTCGCTATATAAAAATTGTTTAGACTGTTAAATCTACCTAAAATAGTCAATACTTGCTAAAAATGAAAAAAAAAAAATGTTCGTTTTTACTCATTTCATTCTATTTTCTTTCAGTTGTGGCAACATAAACTTCGCTTGGAGGAACAAGTGCAACCGTTGTAACAAAGGTATTTTTTCCCCCTTCAATTTTTGTGTTTATCATTTGGTTTTTTTTAAGATCGTATTGAAGGTACTGCGAAAAAAAAACTCGGACAAGAAATAGGTAAAGCTCTGGCGGATAAAAGTCGAGGTTTATTCAGTGCAGACGACTGGCAGTGTAACAAGTAAGAAATTCTTCGACGACTTTCAAATCTTATTGCTCACTTTGCGCAGATGTGGGAATGTGAATTGGGCGAGGCGTCAGCAGTGCAATATGTGCAACGCTCCCAAATTTGGAGAGATCGAGGAAAGGACTGGCTACGGTGGTGGATACAACGATAGAGGCGTCGTCGAATACGTTAAACGTGATGACTCAGACAGCGAATACGACGAAGTATCAAACGATTTTTCTTTTAATACAGAGTTTTATTTATTTATTTTAAGTTTGGAAGAAGAAAGAGACCAAAGACTGCTTCCAGTGAAGATGAACATAAAAAAGACGACAAAGCAAATGAAGTTGAAGAGGAAGAAGAAGAAGAGGAGGAAGAAGAGGAGGATGATGTAAGACTTTTTATTAATTATTAATATCTGGCTCTCTCAAAATATTGAGATTCTGGTGAAAACGGCCTTACTCCGCTAAAAATACTAAGATGTGGGAAATATCTCATTTCTAAGCCCCCAGTCAGAGAGAAAACCCAATAAAAAAAACCGAGGCTAACTCCTGAAATCCTGTAAAAATGAGTTTTCGCTGTAAAAAAGCCGTAAAAAACTGAAAATAATTGGATTTTCTGAAAAAACTTAATTTCCCGATTTCCTTTTGCCGTTTTCCGCTATTTTATATCGAGCTTTTCTGCGCCCCTGCTGTTTAAATTTTCTCAGAATCTTCTTTGTTTAGAGCTTTTTAGAAATTGTAAAAGATGACGAAAATTAAGTTACTAGTGGTCTGATATTCACCAAGTACTCCAGTCTCCAGGTTAACAGAATTTATTCAACAAAAAAATTGTTTTCGGTAGTAGGGAGTGGGGCTGTTCCCCCTGGGCAAAAACTTTTATTTTTTCTTCCACCATTAAATTTTTTTATGTTCTTCTTTGGGAAAGTTGATGGCTCTTCTCTTTCTCAATTCTTAAAAACTTTTCGGTTGTGTTTCTCCAAAGTTTCTGGATCATTTTTTCTTCCTCTAGATTTCCTGGTGTTAAAAATAAACATTTAATTACTTTTTGTAGGATGATAACGATCTTTCCAAATATGACCTCAGTGGCTGGGGAGATGATGACGAAGAGCAAAAAAATGAAGATTTAGCCCAACGTTCCCATAAACAAGATAGCAAGAGAGAACGTTCCAGATCTCGATCAAGGTATTATTTTTTATATTTTAAATCCTCTATTATTTATTTTATTTCTAGTTGCAACCATTATGGCGACTAATTTATTTAAAAATTATTATAATCTTTATGTTTTAGGTCGCCGAATACAAAATAATTGCCAAAATCATCCTAACAGCCATCAAGAGACTGTCAAAATTTTCACAATTTGGCGATTTAATCATTTTAACGTCAGGAATGCATCAAATAAAAACATAATCTTCAAAAGAAAAAAAGATTGATGCTATTTAATGTATTTTATAAAGAGCATGAATTTAAATGTCGATTAAGCCTCAATCAATTTCTTTTGGAAATAAAAAGCCAATAGACCTTATGAAGGTTTCTTGATTTTTTTTGTCTGTATCATCTCCCTGCACTTAGTGAATTAAAAAAGAGATGGCAAAGTAGATAATTTCATTTTATTATTTTGTTGGCTTACCGAGCAGAGTGTAATCACGATAATGATTATAATGTTAATCATAATTACGACTACAAGGTTTGATCCAGAAGTAGTAGGACTGATTTTCTGTAGCGCGAGCGGTGGAGAGGGCAGCGTCCTCACCAGGGGTGTTAACAGGCTCGAGATTTCGCTCCATCTCAGGCTTCGACGACACTGTTGAGGTTCACAGAACCTCACGTGCTCCCAAAGGTCTCCTCTACCGCGCCCAACCAGCTGTTCCCCCCTCCACACCTTCGCGCTACAGAAAATCAGTCCTACTACTTCTGGATCAAACCCTGTATGATTGTGCCCCCTTTTAAGATTCAACAGTCAACAAAATAAACTGTTTATTTCATTTAATGAAAACCTTCTTTAACTACTTACTGTTAATTTGATGGAAATTTCATACTTTGCTCTCTCTTACTTAAAATTCCTCTTAGGCTTTACTAGTTCATAATTTTATTGTTTTTTCAGTGCATTTTTTTAATTTTTTTACCACCTTTAAAACATCGCTGATTAATTTGACAATCCGTTTGATATTTTCTAGTTTCTTAACGTTTTGAGCGATTGTGTGTTAAATCTTATACATAGCAGTTGTACATAATATGTATATTTATTACCTAGTTGTATAGTATGATTTTTTAAAAATAAATAACAGTCTACATTTTATGAGAGGCTCAGAAATGGAGTGTCTTAGTAGAGCGAAGAGTCCTTTTAATTTAACTCTATCTACTTTAATGTTGAGGTTATTATTTGAGAAGTTCAAATAGTCATGTAAAGCTAATTTTTAGAAAAAGAAAAAAGTCATAAGTGATCTACCAGGTTTTAAAATCTCCATTTTATTCAAAAGTGTTATCCCCACAAGTTTATCTTATAAAATTCATAACCATTGAGGTCGATTTTTTAAAAGCGAGATTGAAGGGGACTAAGGAATCTGACAGAATGATTTTTAAAAAATCGAATGGAGATTAATTTCTTATTCTTTAAGATTTTCACTTTTAATAAACTCAAGATCGGCCAGTCTTCTTGGGATATTTAATTGACTTCTCGTTCAATCCGGCGAGCTGTTAAGTTGTATAAGTGCACTTTATTATTTCCTTTTTAATTTAACATAGTTTTAAACTGCCATTATTCGTTCTAAAGGTCTTAACGTCCGGAACTTTTGTAATAATTTTAAATTTTTCTTGATTTCCTACGAAATTGCTCCTTTGTACTAAAATTGATTCTAAGTGTGTATAATAAACGATTTTTTTTCCAGTGTTGTGTCTTTAAAAATTGGCCAAAAAAAAAGGAGAGAATTTTATACAACTATACAAGTTGCTCGCTTCTGTTGGGAAAGATGTGTTTATTTTTTGGAAATATCTTGAAAACGAAGAGGTTTAGCGCAAAAAGTATTAAGAACAAAAATATTCTACATTAAATTTTCAACAAAAAGTGCTTACCACATAACCTAGCTAAAGTGAGCGGTTTCAAAGTTATCCACTGTCAAATCGCCATAAACTTAAAATTTAAAAAAAATTACAATAAAATTGGCTTGAAAAAGTTCCTAAATACTGTTACCCAAATGAGAGCAGTATCGACTTCCTCCAATGACAAAGCAGCAGCTTTGAACGTCAAAAAAATACCATTCCTTCAAAATATAAGGATTTTTTATGAATTACACTGAATTTTGACCATTCTCCTAGGCGTTCCAAGAAAAAAATGGATGCCATTAGCTTTGTTCCAAACTGCGGTTGGAAGGATATTGCATGAAGATTAATATTTTATAACTTGTCTTTATCTCTTCAGGACCAGTGGTTTTAAAGATATTTGATGAAATCATGTCATAAGGACAAAAACCTTCATAACTCCGCAATCGTTTACTTTAGCAAGATTATGAGCTCAACACTTTTTGTTGGAAAATTAATTTAAATTATTTTTATCCCAAATAATTTTTGCACTAAACCTCATACTTTTCGAGATATTTTATAAAATGTGACAAAAACTGCTTTTTTTTTGACGACCCTTCTCTACCGCAGCTCTGCCAAATTTACCACCAAATATTGGGCCTAAATAGAAAATTTTGGCTTTAGTTTTTCCCATAAATTAAAAGATTAGTTGTATGAAAGTTCACCCTTTTAAATTTTTTGTCCGCCCAGTTTCTTCCGAAAACGCGCAGAAATCCCAACTCCTTCAGGATATGAAGATTCTCAAAATCAATAAATAAATAAGATAGTAAAAACCCAGTATAATAATAATGATCATAATTATAATAAAACAAGAAAAGCCAATAATCTCTAATTTATACATAACAAAACACTAAGAAATTGGGATTACTATAAATAATTATAACATCTTAACAAACAATATACAGGAGGAAAAATATGTATGTACACATTCACGTTTATTGTTTATTTTGTTAATTTTTATATTATTTTTTCATGTTATACAAAGAAACCAATATAACCAAATACTAAAATTATTTCACACTTGCATAAAGTAGGTATATAAATAGTTCTGTACATATATTATATACAAGTATATACCCAAAAAATTATAAAGTACAAAGTGAACAAAATTATTTTTTTGATAAAAAAAAAATTATTGTGTAATTTTAAACTAAAATATAAATCATAAGCATACATTATACTTCAGACACCTACAACTTTAATTAAAAAAAAAGAAAGATATAAAATAAATCTTATAATCAACAAAAATTAGAATTCTTAAAAATGTATTAATTTTTTTTTCACATATAACAGCACATTAAACATTTGGACATGTATTTACATCGCTATCAGGTTTCCAAACCCCAGAGATTGGGATTAATAAATAAATTAGAAAAAGAAAAGAAGACGGAGAAATGGGTGGCCAACTTAGGAAAAGGGTATCTCAGATTGAATGAAATCCCTAAAATTTTTAACCCGCTCTTATATAAAGAAAATTAAAGTTATAACCACTTAAGACGTCTAAAATAATACCTATTTTACAAACTATAATTACATAAGGCATTATTTGTGTGAGAAAAATAAAGACCTGGAAAAGAATTAAGAGGGGAGAAAGTCTTTAGTAAAATTTATCACTAATAAATTCATTGAGACCATTTAGTATTATAGTACCTTAAATTTAAATTAAAATATAACATTAATTCTATCATCCTTACATATTGTAAGTTTTATTAAGCCTAAGATTGGCTTTTGCCTGGACAGTAAAAAAAAATTTTTACTGTTCTAGATGTTATGATTGGAGTGTGCGTGCCCAGAAAAAAAGAAAAGATTAGTCTTCGTCTGAGAGCGGGTCATATTGGGCAGATAGAAGAGGGGCAGGTTCGGGTATCGATTCAGAAACGGGTTGTTTGGATACTTTCGGAGGAGGGAGAGGTGGTGGGACGCCTGCAGTCGCTCCAGCACTTAAACTCAATGCACTAAATGGGTAGGTGTAAGTGTGAGAAGGAGCTATAAAAGAAGTCGTTGTTATTATTGACGGTTCGTTCGTCTCGTCTGTGTTTATTTCGGAAGGCGCCGGACTCTCATTACCTTTCGAACTCGCTCCTTCTTCTTCCGAGGTTCTCATGACCTCGGCGATTCTGTTCTTTACGTAGTCCAACGGCGATAGGGGGACGGGAGGTTCCGCATATGAGATGGCCGCTGGGTGATTCTGCTCGACATCTTTCGGCTGAAGAGCACGCCTCAACTTCCAAGTTTGCGGGTCGAAACCGTGGTAAAGGACGGACCGCATACCTTGCGAAGGTGGAGAGTTGTACATGTCCATATGTTCGCTTGTCGGTATAGGGTGAACGTGTACTGAAGTCGACACTACATGAAGAGGCGGATGCTGCGATGGCTGTTGTGAAGGCTGCGACTGCGATGAAGGCGTCTGCTGCTGTGACGAAGGCGGCTGCCCTTGCGATTGTTGAGATGGTTGCTGCTGCGTCGAATGACTCTGAGGAGGCAAAGAGCTCTGCTGCTGCTGCCCTCCCGATTGTTGCTTCGACTCCTCCTTATTTGCATAAATGTTGCTTTTCATCGGAGATACTTTTCCGTTTGATTCATTACACTCTCTATGAAAACTCTGAAAAAAATAAAAATAAATAGTAATAATCGCCTAGCACTGAAAAAAAATAACACCCCTTTTAAAAGAAAGGCCTTATTAATTGTAAATGTTAAGTACCTGAAACAATCTATCTCCAGGGCGAGTGACTTGAGGCTGAGGGGCATTCAAGTTTCCAGATGGCGCAGAAGTCGTTTGAGGATCAGCACTTTGGTTGATTTGATGTGTAATGATAGCATCGATGAGACTTGCAGCAGTCAATGTTGAACTGTCGCTACCTCTTGATCTACTACTCTGTTGTACTTCATGGCTGAAGAAAAAGAAATAAGATTAACGATATTGTAGGCTATGTAAGTCACCTTTGATCTTGCTGAGAATGACCCCGCGATGAGGAATGAGATGTTATGCTTGCTTGAGTCGACGTAGGCTGTTCTCTGAAGCTCGGGACCTGAATGAGTCTTTGGTCGATGGGATGATGAGGCTCATGGATGATACGTTGAGGGAAGTTTGGAATCTGACCTCTCGATCGAATATCATGTTCTCTTTCTCTTTGAGGTTGCATGTGGTGGTGATGGTCACGCATTTTTTGGGAAGACTGACTGTGGTGCTCGGATCTTTCTCTGTGCATCGAATCACGAGATTGTTGGTGCTGCGACGACATTTCCGAACGCTCCATATGACGATACGACTCACGCGAGCTGTGCGACATCTGCTCGCGACTCGTCATCTGCATTTGATCTCGGATGCTGTGAGACGGCTCTCTTATTTGAATAAGCGACTGCTGCGGCAAGTCACGCCGTTCCTGCGATTGTGGGGGTATCGACGATGGCGGATTATGAATTTTGTTATTTTCTTTTATATATCTGTTGTCTGTTTCTCGATTTGAGTACCTAACAAAAATAATATGTTAAAAGAAAAAAAAGCGTAAATATTGTTACCTTTCGTGCGAACTTTCTCTATTGAAGCGCTCTCCAAGGCCTTCATGCAAATGCCTTTTCTCCTCCTGCATGTTTTTCATTTCACTCAACTGCGACATCCCACTGTGAGGGGGTACAGGTAAGCTCGGCTGTCGAACGGCGACATCGACCAACGAAGAAAACGCTTCATGGCCAGGTGGGTAGTGGCTTGTCCCTGGACTTGGAGGTTTCGTATTATGTCTTTGAATAACCCCTTGACGAGACGTTGGCTGATAATACATTTTTTCCCTTCCATTTCTAGGCCCAGACGACGATCCTGAAGCATGCATTTGCTGTGAAGTTATGTAGTCGTTCATAATTATTTGCCTCTGCTCCAATTCCACGTTGTAAGCAGACGGTCTCGTGGGGTAGTACGACGGCATCCTTTTATAATACTCAGAACTCTGAGGAGGATAAAGAGTACTTCTCTGATGAACAGGAGTACCTAAAATAGTTTATTTAGTGAGTTCACTTCCATTGTAAGCCGGCCCAGTTGGACATTTACCTTGAGTGATAGAGCCTGTCTCTTTATGCGGAGATGTATGATGAATAAGGGATGTTTGAGAAGGCTCATAACGAGATTGGCTGTAAAGATTAGGACTTGAAACAGGAGTGCCGTGTATGATGGAACCGCATTGAGATTTCGTTGTAACAGTACTCCCGCTAGAGCTTATGAGCCCTGGCGATAATTTCGGTGTCAAAGGCGGAGCAAGTACCTGCTGTTAAAACACGTTATTTGACTACAAAAAAAAAACCAATAAGGAGTATTTACCTGATGGAAATAAGTTGGCTGATCACCGGAGGATTGTGATGACCTAAAAACGTTGTGAGGCGATTGTACGGGCGTGTTTGAAGGGATATGATGCTGGATTATGTTTTTAGAACCGGGCTGACTTGCGCTCTCACCTCTTGGCTTCTTGATACTCAAGTCAAGAGTGACACCGTCGGACTCCCTCTGCTCACCACGAATTCCTGGCTGCACCTTTATACTCAATTATAAGCAAAAATTAAAGTTAAGGGAGCTTACCTGGACGACAACAAGGCTTTCTTTAGCAACTTCTTGAATCGGCTGATGAGTATGGTGAGTGTTGACTACCGAAACAGTGGCCAACGAGTTGTCAACTTGACGTGATTTTTCACGCGGAATGTATCCTACGGTGTGATCTGTCTTCAGTATGGATGAAATCGTCGGCGGTCCACCGGGAGTATTCGACGATTGACCTTGCCCTAAATGAAGACAGATTAGAACGTACGGAAGATAACACCTCACAGGCTGCTAGGAAGATATTAACTTTAAGTTACCTTGGTTTTTCATAAGTTGCATCTCGATGACACCGAGCATCAAATCTTTGACAGTCAAAGGAGAAGAAGGTTCCTCTTCTCTTTTCGGGGTCGGCCCGCGATTAGCACCTGATTCACTTTCACCTCCACCTTGACCCTCATCTGCTGTCTCCTATCGACATACGACCACACTTATACACTGTTTTGCATGCTATTTTTAATTCTATTAAATTTTTTTTCTTTTATTACTATGTAAATTGTAAAGAGTTATGTTTTTATAAAATAGTCACCGTGGCGGAGCTGTCGTAGTCTTCACGATTGGGTACGAGGACTGGAGGTAAAGACGGTGTACCAGGACCGGGCATTTTTCCGTGAGGCGAAGAAGAAGCGTTTAATCGATCGTTTAAATCGTTACCGACGGAAACTCTTCCTTCTTGAATCAGTTGTGGTGGAGGGGTTCCATCGCATCTTACTTTGTTCTCGTCTTCCAGAGGCCCTGAATCAAAAATAAATTGACATTTAAAAACAAGAAAGAAATACCTGGAGGATGCACAGGCGAGGGAGCGCTGGCAGTATCGCTGTCGTTGGCTGGGACTGCATCCATCTCGTCGCAGCTCGACGTACTCGAACCGGACTCTTCTTCGTCCGTCAAAACTGGCTTCCTTTCATCGACCAAATCCTAATTCACAAAATATTAAAACCATCCAAACAAAAGAATAATGAAGCCAACCTTCATATCTGGTGGAAGGTATTGATCCAAACCGAGAGACTTTTTTCTTTGAAAAAAGAATTTCATACATTGGCTGTGAGTACGAGTCATGACAACTCCGGCGACTTCGTGCCACCTCGTTCCATGAAGCAGTAAACCGCTTTTAAGATTCGTTATTTCCTTTTCGGTCCACGGATTAGAAGGACTCGGCGGGCCAGTAACCGCAGTTTCGGCACTACTACTCGGATCGTTGTGAACTCCGATCCTTCTCACGATTCGGTTGTAGCAAGCAGAGCAGCACTTAGTGACGGTATCATCAATTTCTTAAATTACAAAATTAATAATGAGTATGATAAAATAAATGAATAACTTACGGAATTCAGCGACAATGGGATCCTTGACTTGCGCAGGGAGGTCGGCCCATTTGCATGGTAGAGGGCGAAGACGTTTCACTTTGAAACCCTTCGAATTCGGGCAAGTAGGAATCGGGCAGTTGGTGAACCTCGAGCGGACAGCTTTACATCTGCAGAGGTTGCAAACTCTCGCGTCCGCCGGAATGTCTTCTTCTTTCAAACTGTATTGACTAGCTTGATATCGAGGTAGAGCTCTCGTGCTATTCGATTCCGTCTTACAGACAATACACGCGACTGTATTTTGGGTAGTTTCCGCATCAACGCCACCTGGAAAATAAAGAAGAAAGATTTTACAAACAATACATGACCAATAAGGCGATGTCGCCTGTCTTAGAAAAGAAGTCAGGGTGTAACAAAGTAAATAAACCAGAAATTTTTCCCCTCCACAAATCACTCCACCGTGCAATCACAAAAACCATCATACTTTCTACTTTACCATTCATTTTGGAGACCAGCTAAGGAATCTACAAACCCTTAAGAAACTGTAATACTATTTTAATGTAATATAATTTTAAAACTGGAACTTCCTTTTTCATCAAAAATCTTCAAACTGAAAAGTGGTGAGTAAGGGGAGTCTTGTATTTAAGACATATCAAAGGCCCTTTTTGCTGGACTTGTGACCATTTTCCTCGATTTTACCAAATTTTTTCGAGGATTTCCACGTCTTTCAACTAAAAAAACCTTTTTTTAATATGATATTTAGCTGTTTCTCCACCAAATCTATCAATTTCAGTAATTTTTAAAGCAAAAAACTCCAACTTTAACCGATTTTTGATTGCTTTCCTTGTTTTTTCGGAAGTAAAACATCCTTTTTATCACATTTTCGATCGTTTCCCCCAATTTGAGAAAAAGAGAAACACAGTTTACCAGTTTTTGACCACTTTACTCAAATTTTCCACCCAGAACCAATTTCAACAAAAAATTTTTTTTTTATGATTTCCATGCCATTCAACCAAGAGACCCTCTTTTAACATGATTTTTAGCTGTTCCTCCTCCAATTTTATCAATTTCAGTAATTCTTTCGGCCAAAAAAACTCCCACTTTGACTTATTTTTAGGTTTTTCCCTAATTTTTTTTTCTTTTTTTTTCCGGCAGTAAAACACTCTTTTTAAAATCACATTTTCGATTGTTTCGCGCAATGTGTTGAAGAAGAGGAACACATTTTATCAGTTTTTTTTGCCCGAAAAATGTTACCTAGTTTGAAAAGCTTCCAACGAAAACTTCCTTAAAGAGAAGAAAAAATATAGGAGGGGAAAGTATTAAAGAGGGGAAGTATAAAGGAGGGGGAAGTTTTATTTTTAATTTTTTTTTTTCGAAAAATTTTTAAACTTTTTTTTGAAAAATTTTCCGGGTTTTCTTTTTTAAATTTGCTTTTTTTTCTGGAAAATTTTTTAAGTGTCAAGGTAAAAATAATGGGCTTTTTACCCCATGAATGGTGGAAGTATGAAATTTCTCCCTACTAAAAAAGTAATAATTAAAAAGTGAAAATTTTTACACCAAAAATTCGTAAAAAATATAAGGAGTAATTGGTGAAAATTTGGTGAAAATCAGAACAACGGTTCGGCCGCAGCGAATTTTTTAAAATTTCAAACAGACATATCTCCGCCATTTTTTTTCGAAATTCAAAAATCGCCCTCGTTAGTTTCTTGTTCACCGACTAACGAAAATTTGGTGAAAATCTGATGAAAACTTTGGCCATAAAGTATTCCGGAAAAAATGCGGACAGCCGGCCGGCACCACAGACAAAGTTGAGATCGGTGTAGATCCATATTCGAATTGACCCTCTGGGGTCTGGAAGAACCTACCCCAAAAACCTGGAGGGTATCACAATAACTTCTTTAAGGAAGTTTTTTTAAAAATTGAATCCAAACCTATTTGAAGTGGATACTCTCTTGTTATAAGGCGTCGGTTGATAGTAAACCATCATTACCTATCCTAGTTGATGGCTTAGTCTATATATAGCGCCTAGAGTGGCTGAAGACCGCTAATTCTAGTTTTTAGTTTCCTACAGAATTGAAACTGAATGTAAGCATTAATATGTTAGGTGTTAAGAGTATATAAAGAGGGAGGAAGAACCGACGGACCGAATTCCGGGGGTGGGGAAGAGCGGCGGAGAGAAAAGTGTAAACAGAGAGTAAACTGCCAACTCATCTAAGTGCTAATCCAAATACCGGTTAACTTGCTCTGCTACATGCTGTTTACTTAACTCTAATTACTAATTAACCAAAGGGATTGAATGACGAGAAATCGAGATACACTAAACAGATTCAACTAAATCTCAATAGTCCTAATTAAACGTAATTTTCTCCCTTTTACCGCCTTTTAATTCACGTAATTAAGCCCGTAAAAAAGGGATGACGATTTCACCTCATCAAAAAAATAAAAATGGAGCTTCGAATTTCGTGTGTAGTTGGAAAGCTTTTATTGTTCCCGGGGATTTATAAAACAAAGCGGGTGGCAATTTGAAAATGACAAAAGCCAACGAGAATATCATATTAGCGTTGGGTTAATCGTACGGATTAATACGGGAGGATCAAAGGGAACTCCTGTCACTACGTTTCCCCTAAAAAAAAAAGACTTCAAATAAAAATGATGTTTGGAGTCTATTGGAAAATTTAGAACGGATTATGAAAGGTTAAAAAATAATCACAAACATCAGCTTTTTAGCTATTTCAGCCTAGAAAGATAGTTCCTGAATCTTATTAACTTTAAAATGAGCTTAATATGGACTCCGTCCGATAAAAGGTTTTCGGGTAGGACCTTCAATTTTTCGCAAAACGGCATTTTTTTGAAAATCTTAAGATTTTGCACGATTTGCTATGGATTTTAGACCATATCTCCTAAACTATTAGTTCTGCGAAAGAAATGTATAAGTCATTTTCTATAGAAAATTGCATAAAGATTAATTTTGTACTTAGTCTTTATCTCACCAAGGCCAACGGTTTTCGAGCTATTTGATGATACGTCTAAAATGTAAAACAAAAACTTTTCTCTCTCTCTTTTTTTACGGTTCGTAACTCCTAAACCGTTCACTTCAGCAAAATTTTGTGTAATCATTTTTTGTTGGAAAAATGTAGATTATTTTTGCATTAAATACTTATTGCGATAAACCTCATAGTTTTCAAAATATTTGATAAAAACTGGGTTAAAAAACTGCTTTTTCGAGTTTTTACCACTCATTAGATAAAACATTTTGGCGCCGTCAAAAAACTTTTTCCATAAATGTTGGGACTTAATCCCATTTTTGAAACCAGAAAAATCATTAGAAGTACGGTGAAAAAAATCAATGAACAGCTTTATTTGTAAGTCGTTTGGGATAATTAATTAAATAAAATTAACTCTCGCTATAAATAAACATACGGCGAGGCCCAGAAGTGGAGCACCTTGAAAGTTAAACGACTTTTAGTTAAATTAAAGGGGTTTTTGATTCGAAAAAAAGAGAGGGCGCGGAGGGAGGAAATCGGGAGTTGACGTCAAAAAAAAAAACGTGTTAACAGATTTGAGAGGTTTCATTTAATTAAATGTAAGTAATAATATACATTTCGGTGTGTAAAGGAGCGTGTAGCTTGTTAGAGGGAAAGAGTGGGGGGAAACCCCCTCCAACCCCCCCCCCCCCCCCGCGAAGCAATTTTGTGAAGTCTCTTCCCAAGTTAAATAATAAAAGAAACCCACATCGTTTTCACAAAGTGGTTCCCCCATCGTCGGCCCTTCCCACCGCAGCCCCCTTTTTCTGTGGACTCTTAATTAAATGAACCGACTAGAAAAGCAAACTGCATTTTAAATGCTCTGTAATTTCGAAAGTATACGTCTTTATAAAGAAGTTGCTTTACTTAGTCAGTTTTTTTTTATTCATAACTTGAGCTTTTGCGGAATATTTTAGATGGGAGTTCTTTTTTCCTCGTTTCCCCTACTTCTTCCTCCTTTATTATTTTTTATTGTTCACTTAATTTCATTTCTTTCTCTTCAATTAGACGATTCCTTTTGATTAGGATAATAAGCGATCCTATTAATATTTCGTACCTTCCCGAGATTTGGATGAAAAGAGCCATGAAAGGTTGTTTATGACGTCTGTCTTCTTTTTTGAACCGATGGGCTACTTTTAACGGAAAGGGAAGTTTTTGTACTACCCTCTATACAGGGTGTCCGGAAACACATGGCAAGCGTCTGGGAGAGCGTTAAAAAGTGGTTTTACGAAAAAAAGTTAAATGTAAACCCCCCTTAATTTAAATCAAAGAATTTGAGGGTGTAGTTTAAAATCCGCCTGGATATACAGGGTGTCCCAGACACAACCTAACTTCGTTATTTCAAATGAGAACCCCTATTTTTTATTTCAGATTCGTAATCTACGCAAAATTTCAAGTAGATTTGGGTACTCATATGACAATTTTGGACAACTTTTAAAAAATGTCAAATTTTAGCGTTTTTTGCTCCAAAATCCGTTAAAATTGACCTAGGAGACTCGTTTTTTTTTAATTCCACTTATTTTTTCCCGAAGAATCCAACTGTCTCAAATTTGAGCATCTTCGCATTCAGCATCACGAGATTTCGTCGCTAATGGCCTTTTTTCAAGTTTAACTCCAAATTCCATAATTCAAAAATGGAAATTAGCGATTTGTTGACGGAATTTTAATTTTTGATGCATAAACACAAAAGACGCTGTAGCTCTTTCAAAATTTGTGGTCCGAAAGAAAATTCCTTTCAACAAGTGCTAATTTTCATTTCTGAACTAAAAATTTGGGTTCTAACTTGAAAAAAGGCCATTAGCGACGAAATCTCGTGATGCAAATTGCGAAGATGCTCAAATTTGAGACAGTTGGATTCTTCGGGAAAAAATAAGTGGAATTAAAAAAAAAACGAGTCTCCTAGATCAATTTTAACGGATTTTAGCGCAAAAAACGCTAAATTTTGACATTTTTTAAAAGTTGTCCAAAATTGTCATATGAGTACTTAAATCTACTTGAAATTTTGCGTAGATTACGAATCTGAAATAAAAAATAGGGGTTCTCATTTGAAATAACGAAGTTAGGTTGTGTCTGGGACACCCTGTATATCCAGGCGGATTTTAAACTACACCATCAAATTCTTTGATTTAAATTAAGGGGGGTTTACATTTAACTTTTTTTCGTAAAACCACTTTTTAACGCTCTCCCAGACGCTTGCCATGTGTTTCCGGACACCCTGTATATTTAGGAGTCTTCCGGGTCTCCTCCTCCGTTCTGCCGTCCGTCCGGCCGTAGCATTTTTTTTCGAAACTGCCAGTTTTCAGTCGAGTTTCACAAAATTTTCTTTAGTCGGTGAACAAGAAAGTAACGAAGGCGATTTTCGATTTTCGAAAAAATGGCGGAGATATGTCTGTTTTTTAAAAAAATTCGCTTCGGCCGAACCGTCCTATTTTCACCACATATTAACAAAAACTCCTAATGTTTATAACGAATTTTTAGTGTAAAAAAAATTTTTTTTAGAAGCTAGACATTTCATACTTCCACCCTTTGCCAGAGGGACATCCCTTGGGCAAAAACCGATTATTTCTACCTTGATACTTTGAAAAAAGTTTAAAAATAAAAATTTAGAAAAAAAACTAAAAATTTGAGGGAAAAAAATTAGAAAATTAAAAAAAATTGTAATAGGTAGATTTCTTTCAGGATCTACCTAAAAATAATAAATAAAAAAAACTTGGAAAATTTTTCGAAAAAAAAAAAAAGTTGTTTCGACCTAAAAAGGTAAAAACAAAACTTGGAAAATACTTGAAATAATACTTCTCCTCCTTTAAACTTCCCCCTCCCTGATACTCCCCCTCCTTTATACTTCCTCCTCCTTAATACTTAACCTCCTTTACACTTCCCCCTCCCTTCCCCCACCTATATTGTACCTTCTCTTTAAGAAAGTTTTCGTTGGAAGCTCTTAAAACTAGAATTTTTTTTAACTAGGTAACATACGGTGGAAATGAATAGAAAAAAATTTTTGAGGTCGATGAGATCCTTAATCAAAACCCCGACGAGGGTAAACCAATAACTTTAAGAAAGCTAAAAAGAAAGGATGAAACTGGAGATTAATAATGGAAAGAGAATATAAGGAAAAAGTCTTCCATCGATTCAGACGTTATTTAAATAAAAGTTGATTATTCTCAAAATTATTAATTCAATTGAAAACTGTTTGCAGAGTCCAGAAAAGTTTCGGGCGTATCCAATCTGTAAATTTTTCTCTTTCGAAAGGGAGGGTGTTGACTTAAGCGTTGGAAATGAATAATTTAGACGGGACCGTCACAGCGGCTTATCAGTCAACGCGGATAATCCCCCACCCTCCATATGAAAGGATTAACCGTCAAATTAAGTCGAGTCCCTTCGGACGCGATGTTTCAAAGGTTTGTCACTCCCATGACTCAATTACCCCCCCCCCCCCGATTATGGACAGCGAAAAACGATTTTGTAACAACATTAACGTCTGTTTAAAAATCCGTTGACACTCGTTCCTGGCCGTAAATCAACAAATTGCACGTGAAATTTTAATAAAACCGATCCAACAATCGAGCATTAATTCCCTCAGCCATCAATTTTATAAACAGGATGTTTCCAGAAAATAAAATAGCAAATGCAAGACTACAAATCTGATTTGCACGGTTTCCAAAAGTTGGTTTCCAAAAGTTTTCGTTCGAAGAAGTCGTGTTATAGGTTCTCAAACTAATGGCTCTAAAATTGAACTTCATGTGAAATCCGACAGGTCCCGCCACTATTTCTCTCAATTTTGTGATTATGAAAACTTCTTTGTGGTTATAGTAGCCGAACCTATTGCCTATACGGAATTTTGAAAGATCGTAATTCCATGAGTTTTTCAAACTTTACTCGTAAATAAATAGTTTTAACGCTATTGTGGTTTATTATTTATTAATAATGTCGAAGGAAAGGGCTAAAAACTCTACCGAATACGTTAAAAATCTTGTAGAACCAGCAGGAACGAAGAAGACGAGGAATCCATTTAAATAAAAGTCAAGAAAAATTGTTAACGAAAAAACACAACGCAAAAGCTATAATTTAGTTTAAAACCTCTCCGTTTCTGCTTAAAGAATATATGAGGCGCTCCGGGTACGAAGGGCGAACTCGACATCGGACAAATTTTTTTTTTTTTTTCATTTTCAGATTCTAGACCTTTTGAAGAATACACCCATGTAATTTTTATATTGAGTTTGCCCTTTTTTCCCCTTTAAAATACGTAAAAACCGATATGCGGCAAAGCTCTAACTGCGATATGCGAGCGGGTATGAAGGGCGAACTCGTATCCTAGTCCACTACCCCCACTCCTTTTCCGGGAGCCCCACTCCTCTTGGAACAGCTCACCGCCACGAAATAAAAATATATTATACATTTTGTGAATTAATAATCGTAAAAAATATTCGAAAATTTTTAAAAAACCCTTTCCTCTATGATTCTATAAAATCTAATATCTCGCCACGAAAATTCCAGAGAGTGACTTTTCTGTCGAGTTCGCCCTTAACAGAAAACTTTAAAATGCGAATATCTCGAAACTACGTTTTGTCGAGTTCGCCCTTCGTACCCGGAGCGCCTCATATACCGAATGATATTATTTGTACCTTTAACTATAGCGGGAGATTTATCGAACCTGTTCTAACAACCCATTTTTATAAATTTTACGGAATTATAAAGATTCTTAAGAAGAAAAAAAAACACAATAAAGCTTTTATTACAGAAGTACAATCTAATGTAAGTCGATGTGTATAGCGCGAGGAACAATAAAAATCGAAAACGTTCTTCTTCAGGAAAAAACGAACGGACTTTTTTCTTTATTTCTAAAATTGTAACCGTGTTTGACAGCCAATGAAATGGGGCGTCGTTTCAAACCATTTCCTGAAATCCGGAAATTAACGATTTTAATTGTTTTGAAAAAAGTAAAATAGTCCACTTCCCGAACATAAAAAGTTAAAAGCACAAAAACCGTTTATAAGGTTAATTAAAATGTTCCATCTTAAAACAGATATTTCTCTAGAGCACTCCGTTGTTAAACGGCCGTTAAGAATTAAAAGACAGAGAGGAAAAAATCAAGTGCTTGATGACAAAAAGCTTTCATCCGAGTCATAACTCTCAGGGGAGCCGGATGAGGGCGCGGGCTGAATCTCTTCAACTCAATCGTTTTGAAAACCCAACATCAGAACTACAAACACAGAAAAGAAAAGGGAACAAAATATTCTAAGAACATGTGATTTTAAAGTCTGGAAAGATCACGTTTTTCAAAAACCCTCACAATGAACCTTCCAAAAAGACCAAAGAAACCATTAACTTCGATGTTTTTATAAATCTGTATGCTGTATTGGTATCTGTTTATACTCCACCATAGTCAAAAACAAAAAAGAAACCATTTTTAATTGATATTCTTAGGGCGAGTTGTAAAAAAGTACTTACTCAAGGGCTCGGAATTTTCCGGCGGTTCCGCATTCTCACTCTTGTTGGCGATTTGGTTATCTGAAAAAAAAAAAAAAAAAAATAGTTAACGTAAGCAAGAGTATTGACATTCGCCTCAATCTTTGAGACGATATTTAAGGTAAACTTGAAAGTTTCTCAGGTCAATTTTATCGGATTTATCGGAAATAACGCTAAATTTGGTATTTTAAAAAGTTGACCCAAAAGGTCATAATAGCATTGTTCCAACCGCAGTTTGAAACAGATTTGAAACTCATGGAGCATGCGCAGAAAGATCTGCATGTAAATTTTGACGTCAGATGATTTCAGATTTGATGGAGAAACGTTTTAAACGACGTCAAATATGACGTCCAGAGGTTTCAACTTGAAATTTTGCGCAGATTAGGAATCTGAAGAGAAGAAAAAAAATAATAAAAACAACGTGTGTATTCAAGCTCTCCTCTGGGACACCCTCTACACCAAAATCAAAATTCGGTTATTACATTCAATTCTTCGTCAAAAAGCAAGGGGGGGGGGGGGGGGCGGATTACATTTATATTTTTTGTGATCTTCAATAGTTAAAAAAATGAAAGGGGCGATTACTTCTGCACCACCGTGTATGTAGGTGTTACGTTCCCTTCAAATTATTTTTTTCTGGGTGAAACTTTTTTTTTTTTAGAAAAAGGAGGAGATGCCTCACTCAAGAAATAATTTTAGAAGTCCCAGAAAGATGGCATGGAAAAAGATTTCGACTTTCTGTATTCAAGTTTTTTTGAGGGAGTAAAACCTCAATGCGATTAAAATTAAGATGAAATAAAACTAGGAAGGAGAGGAAGCCTCACTGCCAGAGGATGGGAGTTGTTTCTGGGGTGATTAAGTTGGACAATCTTAAAGCTTTTAATAACGTTAATTTAAATCGCTAAGTAAACAGTCTAAAGGATTCAAAAAACAGGCTGGTAAAAGAAGGTAAACAGACTGTTGAAACTGGGATCTATTAATTTTATTTCGCGGATGTGTGTATTCAAGCTCCCCTCGGCGGTGGCGAAGGGGCGAGCGAGGGACGGAAGGGAAGACGGCTAAGCCAATGGAAAGTGAACGAAGATACGCATGCGCGAGTACGGGACTATACAAAGCTTCTTAATTTAGAACAATTAGTATTTGACGGTAATCGGTGGTGAAATATGTATTCTTTGTACAGGGGATGGACGAAAGACGACGAGAGCGAAGGTGTCGTCATAACCGTCGGAATTGGCGAAGAAAGCAGGCAGTTTTCAGGTCGTAGAAATCTTTTGGCCCAGCATAGCGGTTACATAAAGTCCCTACTCGAAAACTCGCATAGAAATCACATTTCAGTGCCGAGCATAAGTCCTCATATATTCGCGGCAATACTTAATTACATCAACACCGGCTTTCTGGACCTTAAACCTGAGAATATCTATTCGATACTGCTGGCGACTCATCTTCTTCATATGCCGAGAGCTGTGGAAATATGTAGAAACTATCTTCTGGGAGAAAGACTTAGGAATCCAAGTCCGCATCTTGTGAAGCCGATACCGAGTAGGAAATATATTCCGACTACCCTTTACTGGCCTCCGCATCCGCCGCCGCCGCCGCCTCCTTACTTTCCGGCACCGATTTCGCCTTACAGCCATCCTTATATGGTTCAAGAGGCGAGGAGTGTCGAAGAGAAGATCGAAGGCGGGATCGTGGAGGCGAACGAAGCCGAAGAACCAACGCCGTCGACCTCCGTCGAACGTCCGACTCCTCAACCCAGGGATTCGCCACGTCGAGAATCTTCACCGACGTCCGACACAGTGAGTTTCAAATCGAATAAACCTCCCGTACTCAAGGATATCGCTTGCTGCGACGGTCCCGTAAGGTTCAAAAGAGTCCTCAACCTCAACTACGGCGTTTTGTCCGAAAGTGAAAACAACAAAGAAGACGAAAAAGAGGAATCCAACAAACGCGTATTCGTCTGCGGATTTTGCAAGCACACCTTCAAAAGTCACTATTGCTACAGAAAACACACGCGAAGGCATCTCAACCCGGTTGTCCTCACCCCCGAAACCACAAACACCGCAGAAAAAGACACCAAAGATATGAACGTACAGTACTACCCGTGCAAAACCTGCGGCTCCAAATTTCCAAGTTATTACTTCGTCCACAAGCACCGAAAACTATGCCATCCGAACGAACAGCAATACGTCAAAGAAAAGCTACCTTCCAGCAACAACCAAAACGAAGAACCCTCCCCGTCGGAGTAACTAGATAAAGGTACCATCTTTATGTTGAAAGAACCCAAATTTTTTTAAACTGTAAAATCAATATTTGGATACAGTTTTATGTTAGTAACGAATCTCTCTTGTAAATATCTAGTCATTAGAGCTTATTTATAAATAAATTCAATATCAGTAGTAATGTACGTAATTGAAATTATGTAATTCATAATTATAAAACAACTTTAAGCTTAGGAACTAATTATTTATTTTGTATTTAAGTTAGATTAATAAAATAAATAAAAACTATAGTGTATTCTTTAACTTCCTCAAAAGTAAATAAAAAACTACATGGTTTTTGGAAATGGGCCTTCCAGAAACTGTTGGGTCCTAACAAAATCTTCATCATTTTTAAGGTTGTCGACCCCCCCCCCCCCATAGGTAATAAAAATCAAGGAATTTTCTCGATATTGATAAAATAGCCGAGATATAAAATTAAAAAAATAAAATAAAGTTTTGAAAGTTAAAGCACAAAGTTCCTAATTATTTTGAAAACGCAGAATCGAATTCTTTTTAAAGAGTAAACAAAGGCTTAGAGAGTGGAGGGGAAGATATCGTTCGATAAAATTAAATCTTGAATTAAGAAGACTTAAATACTTACATAAGAAAAAAATTAATTTTGACATCACTTTATTATAAAAACGTGTTTAAGATTTATGGCAAAAACATTGAGTTTTGGCCGAAAATGAAATTTTTTGTTCATATTTTTATTCTATCTTGAGGAAGCCCAGTCAGGAAAAACCACAGCGATTGAAAAGATTGGTTTACGCTATTTCCACAAAATAAAGAATCAGAATCATATTAACGGCATATTTAGGCAGTTCAACTCTTCTGAATTCCTAAAATGAGGATAGGAATGAGAGCGAGAGATGAAAGAGCTTTTCTTCCTCGGCATATATGTACATACTTGAAAATGCGTTTTACGGTAAATAAAAGATACTGGTTTCCCTCGTCCGAAAATCCTCTTAGTTGGTGGACAGTTGGAAAAAGGAGTACTTATTCGGCATGTTTTGTAAATGATTAGGGTCATTTATTTGTTATTTTTAATTTAATTGTCACTTATTTTGGTGAATTTGTTAAAAAATTGTAACAAGCCAGATCTAATAAGGCCGGCCACACACTATCAGGTGGTACGCCTGAACAGTTGCTCATTTTCACGCCTTTGTATACCTTTGTGAACTGAATCCTCAGTGACTGTTCAGGCGTACCACATGATAGTGTGTGGCCGGCCTGACATTTGAATTCTGGGCGATTTTTAACACCCAACATAATTGAATAACACACAGCGACAAAATATAATTAAATGCGTTGCTTGGGAGGGTTTCTGAAGAATAGAAAAGATAACTTACTTATCGGATCAGAAAGATCGTCGTCAGTTGTCTCTTCATCTTCCTTTTTCTTTTTTGAGTCTTTCACGTCACTTTTTTCTTTCTCATGTTTTTTATCCCTAAAATAAACGGTCAGATGGAGAAATAAAGAAGAGAAATATTGACTTACAAAGGTAATAACTGGGGCGATTGAGGGTTAATCGGATGAGATTGAGGGTTCATCATAAAATCGGTAATATCACAATGCGATTGAGAAGCAGCGGTCGAATTCTGTTGAGGCTCTTGCTTTTGTAGCTGCTCTCTTTGAAGTCTTGTCGTAACGCCAGTAGCAGTTGCCAATATATCTAAACTTGAACTATTTACATTTCCGCTGTTGACTTTGCTCTGCGGGTTCCTTCGGGAGCGAGTTGCCACACGGTGCTTCCTCAAAAGGCGTTTGTAGTTTTCCGTTTTTTTGCTCAAATAATAATACTGTACACAGTCGCATACACTTTTCTTATCTAGGTAAGACGCGATAGCACCAAAATTTTTGGGATGCTGCAAAAATTTCTCTTTGAATATGTCTTTCTCGGCTTGTGTCCAAATGTTTAGAAGTTGCCTCTCTTTATATTCGGTCGCGAAATCATCCAATTTTCCGTTGTTGTTGATATAAAAGATGCTCCTTTGCTTCGCATCTAACAGCATCGGAGGTACAACAGCATACGACCTCATTTTCTTGTCTTCAAGCTAAAATAAAATGTTTTTATTGGTCTGAAATTATACTTTAATGAATACCTCTTGCTCTTGCAGTCCGTCCATTATTTCTTCAAGATCAGCTTCACTTTTCACACGAGCGCCGACTCTGTTGAACCGTTCGCGGTCTTCTCTTTGCTTTCTGAGTTTAGGGAAAATCTTTTCGAAAAATTCCCTATTCTTGGCATCTTTAGCTTTTCGTTTTTGAGAATTCTCCACCTAAAACCATCATTATAGAAGATCAGAACGCTCATTTTATTATTACTTTTACCTTTTCCACTTTCCTCAGCCAATCTTGAACCATTTCCGAATAAGTTGCAGTGAGCCTCTTTTGACGGTTTTCTCTTTCGATGTGCTTTTTCCTTAAATTAATGAGCAGTCTTTTCTTGAAAATGAGATGCCTCCTTTTATTTTCATGATAGACGGTTGTGTCCGAAGGTTGATTGTAAAGAGGCTAAAAAATGTGGATGAATAAAAACAATCGTTTAAATCTCAATACATACCAATTCTATTTTAGGGCCTAAATTTTTTAGAAGCATGTGGGCTTCTTGAGCTTTTCGCTAAAAAAGATACAAAGTTAGATTTAAAAATTAAAAAGGTTAAAAGAACCCTTACTCTATTTTCTGCATAAATTTTTTGAGCAGGGCTTTGGTGTGTCGGCTGTGGTATTTCTTCTTCTTCAGTTTTTATCGATGGCTGTTTAGCCGCTTCCTCTAAGTCTTGCTAAAAACAGGAAATTTGAACGTAATAACTCTTTAATGATATTTTAGGATGTTTTACCAGCTTCCGTTTCAGCTTCGATATCTGAAGTTCGGTTTCAATTATTTCACGGTCGACTTTAGAAATTCCGTGAAGAAGGTCGTCTTTCGTCGAGCGAAAATTCGCGTCGTCATGCTGAACTTCGGAAGGCAACGTCGGTGAAATCGCTTCCACTTTCGGTGTATAAGCCGCAGCCTGCTGACCGTCATCCTGATAAAAAATAAAATATTAACAAATCAAAAAACCATTTTATAATTTGAAAAACATTTTTTTTTATACCGCAAAGAAAGTAATAAAAACATGCACATAAAAAATTATTTAACTTTGTTCATGTGGCCAATATAGAAAAACATTGTGTAACATTTCCATAAAGTTTGACAAAATCAGTTAGTACATGAGAGGAGAATCTCTTTTTCATAACACATTATCAATTTATACACATTATGCATTAAAAAAAGGTAACTTATTAGAAAGCAATAAATTCTTTGAGATTAGTAGTAAAACTATTGTAGAAAATAATCTAGTCTTTTCAGTAAACTTGAATCCAAGAAGCACAAAATGGAGACTGACTGATGGGATTACGGCGGAAGTCCTTTCCTAATTCCCTCGGCGATACAAAGATCTTGGGTCGCCAGGAGACAGAAAAAGATTAGGGGATTTTAACAAAAAAAATTGTTGTGTACAAAAACATGAATTTCCAAATTCCATCACCACTTTTTGGGCTGTTTATAAATTGTTATACGTACTTAAATTGTAAAAAAAAATTTTTGTGTGCTGTGATGGCTTCCCGAGAGCCTAACATGATGGCGAACAAAAAAACTTTTTAGGAAGGACATCACCCACAAAAAGGAACAAAAAAACGGTTGAAACAATTAACAAGCCTTGTGTATGGCAGCCATAAAATGAAACCCATGCAATAAATCCGGGACAAAAATAATAAAAACGAGAATACTCTAAGCATCTAAACACTTAAAGGCCTATCGAAATTTTGACTGATCAGAAGATAATAATAAAACTTACTTTTAAAGGATAAATAATTGTGTCACTCGTGGGTTTCAAGTTTTGGGGATTTTTATGAGCCTGAAGAAGAAAAAATTGGCACCGGTTAATACAATATTTTATATAAGGCCAAATAAAACTGCCGGCTCAACAAGGTAACAGCAAGTTAGCCATAATGCTTGGGCAGTTTTGATCATTGAAGTATTGAATCACAATATAGTTCAAGAAAAGGAATTAGAGGCTTTAAGGGATTTTTATTTTTGTTACTACTCATATAGAAATTGAGATTCGATATCCTAAGTTTAATAAAAAATGATTAATTTTCTTTTATCGGAAAAATAATATTGCTGCAGCCTAAAAGATAAACGCCACAAGTTTTATAGCAGTAAATAAATATTTACAAAAAAGGATTAACTGTAAGCAAATATAGGTCATTAAAAAAAATTCATTTGCAAATGTCAACCCAAAGAATAAAAAATTGACGTTAAAATGAAAACAGTAGTTTTTTTTTTCAAAATCATTTTTTTAGTATAATTAATATTTTCTTCCTGGCTCAATCTTTGTTGGGTATATTGTAAACATAACAAAAAAAACTAAAAATAAAATTACTGCTCATTGAATTTAAATTTACTGACGTTTCTCTTCATTTCTTCTTTTCTTTCTTCTTCATCTTGAATTTTCGACTTCTTGATATCTGTTCTAAATCTATTCACATTTTAACGGCTAATCCTTATTTTTGCTTAAAATTATTGTAATATATAATAGTTTAAATAGCTTCCAAAGAGCTGAGTAGGTCATAATCATAGTTATCGTATATTATTTTGGATTATCATTAGTTTATGATTACAGATATAATTATGAACATATTTTAATTAGAATTTTCTAGAAAATCGTATCTTTTAAATGATTTCCTCAAAACATTTTCTTTTTAAATAATTTTTAAAAAAGTTTTTCAAAATTTGAATTTTTTAAAGGTCTTTTTTATAGAAAATTATGATGATAAATGATATGAAAATAGCTATGATTAAAAAAAAATTTTTTTAATTATAATTTTTTGATAAAATTAATTTGTATATAAAATTAATCACAACCATATTCATAATTATAATCATATTATTTATTGTATTACATTATTTATCCTATTTATATTGATATTATTTATGAATAGCAACATTATATGATTATTATGCCCTACTCTGCCAAGTTGATGAATTATTAAAATGATTAGTAAACCCACAAAATGAAATGTAAAATTATTCACAATATTTAAGAAAAAAAAATGATAAAAGATAAACTTTATCAGTCTTTAGAGAAATGAAGAAAAAGAGTGGCTAAAAATAAATACTAACTCTTGTATCAATACGAAGATTTCTTTGGATATCTTTTGGTTCTCCTAATCTGATCTTTTTGACGGGGATCGGATTTACTTCTAAAGGAGGTAAATTTGAAGGGCCTAGAGAATCTCTGTAGTTGTCATTTCTGTAAAAAATAATTAAAGATAAGTATACTAAAAATAGTTTGAACGTACTGCAATTGTCTGTTTCTTGATAATGCTAAATATTCAGACGACGAAAGGAGAGATATTCTCGGTTTGACTTGGCCAGGCAGATATTCGACATTTGGACGATCGCCAACGATTGCCTAGAAGGAAAAAAAATATTGTAAAGAAAAAAACAAGTTTTAAAGTTTTACCGAAGATCTGGAAGTGTTTTCTCTATGGTAGTCCCGATAGGTAGAGACGGCAGTCACACCGGGAGAAGGTGTATACGAAGGATGAATGTATCTCATTGGAGCGTAATTAGCATTTGCCGAGCTATACGTTGCGGGTGAATGACCTCTTTGACTCGCGCTGCTCACCACGCTCGAACTGCTTCCGCTAACGCCGCTCACTCCGACACCACTACCTCCCACCGAAGAACCACTTTTATAACATACTTCGGCTGCCTGGCTTTGACTCTGCCTACTGTCAAATTCATTTTAAAAAATGAAAATAAAATAACTTTAGCACTTACCCATGTAATCCTGAAGAACCGCGGTAGGACATTTGAGACTGAGAAGGCATAGCGGCAGGACGATCCAGATGGACAACAGCTGCCTCCATAAATGAATTTAGATAAATTTAATGTTAAATTCATCACAAAACGCACAGAACTTTTCTATATCTTTTCTTGAGATATTTTACAAGTCAGTTCCATGATTGACATTTGACATAGACCAACAGGATTTTAAAAACTCAAATTAAATACAAACTCCAGTCGCACTAGAATGAAATTTGACTTCCATCATTTTCTTACAAATCAAAACTTATACAGAAATAAATTCGTTAAGGTACATGGTGACTCTTTCAAGAAAAAAAAATCCTAAAGACACTTTTTTAACAAATCACGATATCGACTTGAAACAAATAATTGAAAACAACATGCATTTTTAGAAATAATAAAATTCCCTAGAGAAAACTAAATTTCATATTTATTAACACTTCACTTTTGGAGTTCCTCACGATTACGTATATTTCAAGTCTAAAGGTAATAAAACCGTTCGAACGAATTCATAGTCTTCTTTTTGAAGGAATAAACGAGGAAAACAGTTTTATAATAAGGACGGCCACTTTGATTAACAAGGAATAAGTTCGCTCGCTCTTTTCCCCACATTTATAACTTTTTCAAGCCTCGCTTGTCCGGCACCTGCAACAAAAACGAAAATTACATTTTTAACGTTATTTTTTAAGAATAGTAGAATGAGGAAGAGGCCTTTTTCCTATGGTTTCTCATTCTATTTTCTTCTACAGCCACATAGGGGGATCTCACCATATCGCACTAGCTAATTCAAAAAAGTGACTTTACAGCCACAGTTTTCATCCGATTTTCACCAAATTTTCACACAAATTTCTTTAGCCGGTGAAGAAGAATGTAACAAGGGCGATTTTTGAATTTCGAAAAAGTGGCGGAGATACGTCTGTTTGAAATTTTTAAAAATTCGCTGCCGTCGAACCGTTAATCCGATTTTTACCAAATTTTTATCAATTACTCCTTATATTTTTAAAGAATTTTTGGTGTAAAAAAATTGCCACTTTTAATTATTATTTTTTTTTAGTAGGGAGAAATTTCATACTTCTACCCAACACGAGAGGCACATCCGTAGGCCAAAGATCCCATTATTTCTGCCTTGACACTTGAAAAAATTTTCGAAAAAAAGAACTTACAAAATTTTTCACAAAAAAAACCCGGACAATTTTTTGAAAAAAAAAAAACTCGGAAAATTGTTTTAAAAAATAACCGCAAATTTAAAAAAGAAAACCCGGAAAATTATTACAAAAAAAAACTCGGAAAATTAAAAAAAAAACTCGAAAAGTTTTTCGAAAAAAACTCCACCCTCCCTTATACTTCCCCTCCCTTCATTATACTTTCGTTCCCTTATACTTCCCCCTCCGTTTTATGTCCCCTCCCTTATACTTCCCCCTCCTACATTGTTACTTCTCTTTAAGGAAGTTTTCGTTGGGAAAGAAAAAGGGTTGGGGTTGAATCCAGTAGGTTATACGTGTTTTGTTTTCTTCCTGCTTAATAAATTAACAACAAAAAAAAACATGGATGTGTAAATCACTTAGCGTTTGAAATTATCCAAAATGTTAACAGGAAAAACTGGAAATCCAAGACAATTTTTACGTATTAAGAAGTAAAAAATGTCTTAAGGTAAATTTATTTGAAAAAAATCGCCATTCAGTGATCCCAAATAAGAAAACAAAACAAATGCAATATTGGAAATGTTTCTAAAAAAGTGATCTTAAAATAAACACGAACAAAGGGGCCGGCAAGTCTCCAAATTCCAGATGGCAGAAATGAAAGCGACGTTGAATTTTTTGTTTACGGAATTTCGAAGGCAGAAAAGAAACGAATTAACCAAAAAGCTGCTCCCAAATATGAGAAACTGGAAGACCCCCAAAAACCGGGGGTATCACAATAACTTCTTTAAGGAAGTTAAAAAAAAATTTCTTGGTTGTGTAATCCTAGGTTGTTTCTTTTGGATGGTCTAGATAATTATAGTGAAAGATGATTATTTTTTCTTTTATTTTTGCGACATGTTTCGGGATATTACTCCCATCTTCAGGCCACTATTTTGATTTTTGAAAATATAAATAGAAAAAAAAATTATATAACAATTTTTGATATTTACGAATTTTAATATTTTAACAATTTAACAAATCTGTGATAAAATTGTATAATTTATTTAATTTAATTTATATTTTCAAAAATCAAAATAGTGGCCTAAAGATGGGAGTAATATCCCGTAACATATCACAAAAATATAAGAAAAAAGTCATCTATCACTACAATTTCCTAGACTATCCATAAAAAGTTAAAAACTAAAGAGTGAAAAAAAAATTCACGCGAAATTATTTTAACGCATTTTATGCAAAGTACTAAAATTTTGTACCAACAGTTTGAGTAGTTCAGGAGTTCATTTTAAGATCAGAGAAGTTGAAGCATAATTTAAAAAAGTAATCTTGTCCGATTTTAGTGAATTGCGGGACTTCTAAAACCCGTTTTTCAGGCATCTGGTTCTCCACTCCCAGCCGATTTTGGCAGAGCATACGATAATGGCTTTCAAGAAAAAGGTAAACTCGTATTTTAATAATACACCTGAATTTTCTAGCATCTAAATTTCGTCTCAAAAGCGAGTTTTTAAGCAAGACAGAAATTAGGATGATTTTTTTTTCACCGGGAAACTTTTTCGTGTGGTTTTTCTTGCTCCTTGGGGTCAAAAAGACCCGTTGGGAATGAAGCCAAAAAAGACCATTAATGTCTATAGTTCGAACTTTTTTATTCTGTTGACAAATTGACTCGAAATATTTGGGGTTTCCCTTCTTATTTTACTAAGCTCAGAAATGAAGCCACCCGATAGTAGCATTTTGAGATTGGGCAAATGAAAAATAGCACCCAGGCACGAAAAGCTATCGAAAAAAATTCTAATAGAAGAAAAACGTTAATAGAGGGTGATAAAATAACTTCTGATTGAGGAAAACCGCCAATAGAGAGTAATACAGTAACTTCTGTAAGAGAAAAACCGCTACATTCTCCAAAAAAACCGACATGGAGGGTAATACAATAACTTCCCATTGACGAAAACCCATGCTGTCTCCCGAAAACCGTCAATAGAGAGTAATACAGTAACTTCTTGTTGAAGAAACCTCTGCTCTCTCCCGAAAACCGTCAATAGAGGGTAATAGAATATATTCTGTTTGAGGAAAAGCGCTGCTCTCTCCAGAAAACTGTCAATAGAGGGTAATACATTAACTTCTCATAGAGGAAAACCGCCAATAGAGTGTAATACAATAACTTCCCATTGACGAAAACCTCTGCTCTCTCCCGAAAACCGTCAATTGGGGGTAATACAGTAACTTCTGTTTGAGGAAAACCGCTACTCCCTCCAAAAAAAACCGACATGGAGGGTAATACAATAACTTTTCATTGAGTAAAACCCATGCCGTCTCCAATAAACCGTAAATGGATGGTAATACATAAACTTCTCATTGAGGAAAACCGCTGCTCTCTCCCGAAAACCGTCAAAAGAGGATAATACAATAACCAATCGGTAAAACTTCTGCTTTCTTAAAAACACCGTTAATAGACGCGATTACTTCTCATTGAGGAAAACCGCTAATCCGTTATTTGGAGACTAAAAGTAAGGGGAGGACCGAAACGAAAGCAATACAGCATCACGATTTCTTTTCGAGGAAACGACCTTGAACATGTTCAAAAGCGATTACGCACAACGTACGGCTTGACCTTGAAATAAAAAATTTCAACGAACAATGTCACCAAATGTTTACTATCAAAATTAATAAAATAAGAGCGAAAAAATAAATTAAACTGGAGACTAGAAATCACGACAGTAGAATATTCGGGATTTTAAGGAAATAAAAGGGTGAATAAACAAATGTGAGGTCATTTAAAAAAAATAAATAAAAAGAAAAGAAAATAAAAACAGAAAGGCCATTAAACTGAAGAATGGCGAGGGGAAGGGGGGGAAACATATTGGAGTGACGAGGACCGTCAAAAATCAGGTTTTAACTTAAATTCTTCAAAATTTAAAAAAAGTCAAAAATTAAGAAGAAAAAGTCCAACGAAAAAAGGTGCGATGAGGAGGGGGGTGGGGGGAAAAAATCTATAGTTTAATAATAACTATAAACGTCCGAGTGCGCAATAAGTTTTTATTTTCTTTTTAGTTTTATTTCGTTCATAACAAAAAAAGAAGAATGAAAAATGGGGGAGTAATATTGAAACGTTAAAAAACGAAAAGGTTGAAAGGGACGAGGGGGAGGTGGAGGGCGAAAAAAACAAACGGGAATCTTGTCCTATTTTTATAATTCAAAACATGGGAGATGTTGTGATGGGGGAAAATAGGGAAATGGAAAATTTGAGATGAAAGGAAGAAAAATGAAGAAATTTTGAGATTTGTTTTCGTTCTAACCTCGGTCGAGTCGTGACCCCATCGACTGGATTTCAGGTCGACAAAACCTCGCTGGAATCGAACAGTCGAAAGGGGCCCCATTTGCAAGAAAATTGAAATAAACTTACCATTTAAGGATGAAAATAAGAAGGATGTGAAGAAAAATGAGAGAAAAAATGGTTGAACACAGATAAACGTCTGGGTAATTAGTCGTTGTTCTCCTCGTCTCTCTCAGCGAAGAGGGAAAAAAAATGAAAGAAAAAAAAAAGATATGGAAAACACAAATTCTTAACGCACAACACAAAAGTCCAAAATGTGTAAATTGTCTCCCGTTTGACGAAAAGAGGGTCCTGACATAGGAAATGTGAGGTACATGAAATGTTATAACTGGGGGGCTTTTGAGAAAAGGCGAACGCGAGCGAGATGGGCGAGTCGACAGGCGAAAGCTGAGGGGGAAGGACGGTCGGCGATGAGGCGGACGGCGAGGAAATGGTGGGGATGAGGTGACCTCTCCCTCTCCGCCCGTTTACACGGCGATCGGTAAACCCCTCGGGTTCGGTTCGCCTTTTCCCTTCTACCGCGCTTGATTCCTCAAAGGTAAACCACCCCGACCACTCGAAATCTTCCGAAATTCGTTACTAAACATGAACAATCGAGTGAAATCGTATTACTCGGTTGCTCTGATCAACTCGATTGATTAACTTCGTTTGATCACCGACAAAAAGTACTAGTTTGAAGAGCTTCCAACTTCCTAACAGAGAAGTAACAATATAGGAGGGGGAAGTATAACGGAAGGGGACTTTTTTTTGCAAAAAATTTTCTAAGTTTTTTTTCCAAAAAATTTCAAAGTTTTCTTTTTTAAATTTTCAGTTTTTTTTTTTTCGAAAATTTTTCCAAGTACCTATCAAGGTAGAAATAATGGAATTTTGCCCAAGGGAGGTCCTTCTCGTAGCGGGTGGAAGAGTGAAATTTCTCCCTACTAAAATTATAACATTTTTTTTCATCAAAAACTCGTAAAAAATGTAAGGAATAATTGGTGAAAATCGGAACAACGGTTCAGCCGCAGCGAATTTTTTAAAATTTCAAACAGACATATCTCCGCCATTTTTTCGAAATTCGAAAATCGCCCTCGTTAGATTCCTGTTCACTGACTAAAGAAGACTCGGTGAAAATCGATCGAAAATTGTGGTCGTAAAGAGTTCCGGAAAAAAAAGATACGGACGGCCGGCCGGCACAACAGACAAAGTTTAGATCGGTGTAGATCCATATTCGATTTGACCCTCCGAGGTCTGGAAGACGCTTCCCCAAAAACCCGACGCGGAGGGTATCACAATAACTTCTTTAGGGAAGTTAAAATGCTACGGAGGGCCGGACGGCCGGCCGGAAAAACCCGACGTGGAGGGTAAAACAATAACTTCTTTAAGGAAGTTAAATATTTAGACACATATTTTTAAAAAATTTCCTATTTTCTGATACATTTTAATGATTTTTTAAATCAATTTATAATAATTTTAAAAATTTACAAGAAAATTCATTCGTAACTCGTAAAATTTTGAGTTGATTCCAACGAATAACCAATTGTACGATTGGAAGTTTCGGATTTTCTCTCATTCCCGCAGATTTCACTCGTTCAAATTAAAAAAAAATCATAAATTTCTAGAAATTTGCTTTAAAAAAAATTGTTTATATCTAAAAATTTATAAATTAAATAATAAAGTTACGGAAAAACAAATGAAAGTTAAGTTTGGAGCCGGCCTCGACGGGAACTTCCTTTAAGTTGTGCAACCTTTTTCATTTTCTAATATCGACAATGAAAATTTTCCGTATCGAGGTAGAAAAAATTAAACAATTTGCCCAAGCAGGCCATACTTAACGGGGGTGAGCTGCCAAAATTTCTACCTACTATTAAAAAAATTCAAACTTTTTCCCTAAAAATTGTCGTTTATAATAAATTTAAAAAAAAATTTTTTTTCAATAAAAACTTTTTGCTGATGAAGCCGAGAAGCTCGAAAAATTCAATTTTTTTCTTATAACTTATCATTTTTAATAAATTAAAATAATAATTTTTTTTTTCTACTATAAATCCATTATTTATTCATATTTTTAAATTTTATATTTATATGCCTTAAGATAAAGCTAAAATTAGGTTCATAATTTTAAAAGTTGTCGTAAGAGGTCATATGAAGTCAAACCCACTTAAAATTTTGCGTAGATTGCGAATCTGAAAAAATTGGGGTTCTCTTTCGTTTAAAATGTCTTTCCCCAGTTTTTTTTCTAGATTATGGCCACAATTTTCATCCCATTTTATGTCAATTTTTTGAAATATTCAAAAATGGCTGTCAGTCCAGGTTTCATAAAGTATTCAAAATCCTAAGGGAAGAATGAAAAACAAAAATTAAATATTTTATTGTAAAAAAAAACAAAACAAAATTTTTTTTTAGAAGCGTAATTTTTAATAACATAATAAAAAAATTAGGAAGAAATGACTTGAGTATATTTGTCGACAATAAATTGATCGTTTCTAAATAAGACACCGTCCAAGACACTTAAGCTTTTTTCTTTAAATTCAATTTTGTCGGTGAAAACGACTCTAAATTTTTGATTGGGTAGATTGTCGCTAATAAAAATGTCGCTTTTATCAACGGTGACGAAAACCGCATTGACCCTGTACCTTTTATTAGGGTCGTTTTCCTTTAAAACGGTTTCCATTGAAGTTGTCATTTTTATTTTATTCAAAGTCCTCTTTGTCGTTTTCAAATCCCAATAATGGGCGAGAGGCGTCAAAGTATAAAAAATATCAGTATCAACTTTTTGTCCAGTAGAAAATTCAAATAGACCTTTAAGATCTTGGCTAATAGGGGAGATATTTGTGACATGGAAGCCTGTCACTGCTGCGCTTACGCCATGCCTGATATTCTTTTTTGACTTCGCTTTTTCAATTTGACCTTCCCGAAAATCCAACACACAAAAATCTTTTTCATCTTTACAAACAACACAGAAGTTCTCCTTAGTCCAAAAAATGTGCAAAATGAACAAATTTAAAGTTTGTTGAGGCATTAATGACTGAGATGCTGATAGGTCCACAATGGAGGAAGTCACATTTGTCGATAAAGTCCTTATAATGTTTTTTGTTTTAAAAAAAGGGATTTTTATTGTATTATTTTCAAAATTGTCTTCTGAATGAATTTGATTTCGAACAAAAAGAAATATCAAATCCATTTTACAGTTGAAAACGACAGTAAATGGGTAATGAAGAAACAAAAATCGTCGACTCAAAGTTTCCTCTGATACGTTGATGGCGACAATGACAAAATTGGCGTTTTCAACGACTGACGTTCTGCAAAAAATAAAAAATAAACCATTGCGGACAATGTGGCTGATACGTTCCAGCGGAAATGAGACCAAACTTCCAATCTTCAATCTTAATCCATTTTTGATTTCATATTCAAAAAATTTGGAATCTTTTTCCATTCTAGATTTGATACCGTAGGCCTTTTCTAGCAGGGAGCCTTGTTTTGGCTTCTTCCTTTGCTTCCAGTTACCCCTGACTTCATATTGCTCAGGTTCCGTATTTCGTATGCAGATTTCGGTGAAGGATGCGTTGTCGATTTCTTGAGTATGCGGTTGGATATCAGGAGATGAAAAATCCTGAATGTGTAATAAATCATCAGCATGTACTGATTCTTCCAATCTGTCAGATTGAAGTTCTGGAATTTCCTCGTCAGAATTATCTTGAACGATTTGATGAGGTAGCTCAATATCGGATTCATCGTTAGAAAGTTGAATATCGTCGGCATTCTGAATTTGGGGCGAAGGGACATTTTCTATTTCGTAATATGCTGACATTGGCGGAGAATGGTACTCGTCGATGCAAAGTTGACTCATTTCTTTAAACGGAGTCAACGGTTCTGCGATCTCAGCGGACATTTGTGAACAAATGAAAAATCCCATATCATCATTTTCCAAAGTCAATTTTTTTTCTTCCTGCAACAAGTCAAAATTAATTCTTTTTTTGGCCACACATTCAGTTTTTCTGTCATTTTGCGGTTCTGATGGTGGTGCTTTTACTGGGGAAGTTTCGTCGACTTCATCGACCGCCGGAAAAGCAAGTCTGAAAGTCGGTCGTTTAGAAGAAATTTCTTTTTTCAACTCGGGAGAATACAACAACGATCTAGATTGAAATTCTTTAACATTTTTCAAGATTTTCTTTTGAACTTTATATTTTTTGACAATTTTAGGAGGTGTCGCTTCTACAACAGATAAATCGGAATCGATATCTTCGACGTTTTGTAACGCTGGACTTGGGCAAAATCTAGCGATTTTTTCTTTTGATTTATCATCTTCATGAGTTGAGCTTAACGCAACTGAAGTCTTGAGGCGTTTAGAAGGCGTCCCAATAGGTTTCTCCGCACGTTTCGATATAGCACATTTTATGGGTGCATATTTTTTGGGACGTTTTTTGATTTTGGATGAACTACTAAGAAACTCCTGCATATCTTCAACTAGTGAATTGTCTTCTTCAGGATATAAGTTTCTGCACATTTTATCTTTGGGTGAGGGGAACGTTTCAATTTGGAAATGCAACAGGGGAGATTCAGGAGCGAAAATACGAGGACAACCTTCAACAGAAGCGACTTTTCTAGCGTTCGCTTTGACAGATTCATCTTCGACGTAAGTTTTGGAGCTTTTTCGAAAGATTTTTTTGACATGTTCTCTTTCAGAATCAGAATCAGTCTCATTGTACTCGAAAAATTGCTTATCAACTTTCGGCTTTTTCGTCCGCCTCGTTTTTCTCCGTCGAGATATCACCTCGACAGTTTCTGCCTGCGGAGGCGACGATGACTGCTCGATCGCATATTTCTCAAATCTCTCCTCCTCGCTTTCCTCAAATTCTTCGATTACACACGCGTTTGCTATGGGAGAAATCTTCGAAATCGGAAAATGCTTCATTTTCTGACGTTGATCCATCACTTAAATGGCTGACAAAATACTTACAAACAATTTGAAAATTTACGAAAACTTTATTTCTAGTCCAGTAAAACATTTTATGAAAAAGAACGAACACATTTTCTTCTGTTTCCTCCACAGCTGATAACAGTGATAACAGATAACTTGAAAATCGATTTGCAAGGAAACCTAACTGTGTTGAAAAGAAACAACTCTCTAAAGTCATATCATTTTAAGAAAAGTTCCCCATTTTATTAAAAATTAAATGTTTTCAGATTTGCATTTTTGGAAGTGCCTTTTATTATTTAAATATTAGACTTTTGTTTTTACATGATTTTTATTTCTCATTGTTTGTTCTTTGATTGACGAAAACCTTTTGCGGAAATAGTTTTTATTGAGCCTGATTACGGAAGATTGACCTACGATGTAAGTCCCCCTTTTTCTCTTTTATGGTGAAAGTTGACCTTCTTTTCCAGATGTCTTTGACAGTTCAACAAGTGGTGACCGACGCGAAAAATCTCGCTTTGAAGCTAAAAGACCGAAATAACACCGCTGACAATTTACTTCTTCAAGGGCATTCAGTGAATAAGAAAATCGAAATTATGAAGGAGGTATACTGTAAACTGTTAATTAATGCCCTGGGAAAAGTGCCCATGGAGGCGACTGGGCCAATCGCTTGAACAAAAGTCTCCAACAGGCAAATTGTCAAAGAATCAAAGCCCTTATTTCATACTTATCTTGACTACCCCTAAAAAATGTGAAATTTTAGCGTTTTTCGCGTTAAAATTGACCTAAGAGACTCATTATTTTTTTAAAATTTCACTTATTTTTGTCCCAAGATTCCAACAATGGTCAGTCGCTAATGGCCTTAATTTAAGTTAGAACCTTAACTTTTTAACTTTACGAAGTCTAAAGAACACCCCACAATCTTCAGATGGTATCTAAGCAGTCATTAAAACGCTAGCTAAACAGTCGTCCTGAAATGAAGAAAAGTTTGAGATGATCTGTTGGCCCAGTGGAAACATGAATTTTAGGCCGATTCAGGTACAATTTCGCTGCTAACAACCTCCTCATTTTATTCTAGTATGCGGACGATACAGCAGAGTTAAATGAAACTGCTCGTCATCGACCTCACTCAGTCCTCATCGCTGGAATTCAACAAGAAAACCGCCATTTGCGAGAACTCCAACAAGAAAATAAAGAACTTCGAGCGGCGTTGGAAGAACAGCAAAACGCTCTTGAACTCATCATGTCAAAGTATCGCCAGCAAATATCAAAATTAGTCAACAATTCAAAACTAGACATGAATAAATTGTACAACCAGCGATATACAGATGTGAGATTTTACGTTAACAAAAAATAAAAATCCTAATTTTAATTTCAGACAATTTTGAATCAGGAATCAAAAATAACTGAGATGGCAACTGTCATGGGTAAAGCTGTCAGAGTTGATGATGAGGAATTTAATAAAAATAAGGAGTTACTACGAAAATTAAAAGAAGAAAATGAGGTTTGTCTCAGTTTTCAATCATTTTGTTATCTCATATATGATTTTTTTTTTGTCTTTTCTATTTTAGGGCCTTAGAAAATTACTGAACATTGCAAATACTAACGGTTCTGTTCATTCACACCATAATTCTGAGAACTTTGATTCCGAATCTTCCAAAAGTGCCGCTTGCCCGACGTGAACCTTTATTTTAATTGATGATATTATGAAGCCGCGTTTACGTGGAGTGTGGAATACGGTGAGCTACTCAAGTAGGCTCGGATTGACAAAAGGAGACGAATTCTTCTTCCCTTTGACTTTAAAAGCGTGCAAGAAATGGATTGTGTGAGCTGATAGTTTATTCGCTGATCGTTAAAATTTGCTCAGAATTGGCTGGTGTATTCCATTCACCATGTAAACGGGGCTTTTTGGTTTGTTTATCATTCACAGTAGAATCCCTCTAATCACTCCGGGTAACCCTCGATTTTCGTTGAAATTCCATCTACAGGCGACCATTTACTACGAAAAAATTTCTCTGAAACTGAAAGTTTAAGCGGGACTGGTGCCTTTTTTAAACTTTTAATGAATTTTTCAGATATATCGACTTCTCTCAAAGGTTCATGGATTAGAGGGGTTCTACTGTAGAATGATATTTGTTGGGGGGATTGTATTTAGCATATTTTTGAGTAAAAATTTATTAATATCTTGTTTAATTATTTATTTTTGACTTCCTTAAAGAAGTTATTGTTTTACCCTCTTCGTTGGGTTTTTGGCGAAGGGTCTTCAGATCCCGGAGGGTCAAATTGATCTCAAATTTGTCTGTGGTGCCGTAGCATTTTTTCCGAAACACTTTACAGCCACAGTTTTCAACCGGTTTTCACCAAATTTTCCTTAGTCTGTGAACAAGAAAGTAACGAGGAGGATTTTTGAATTTCTAAAAAATGGCGGAGATATGGTATGTCTGTTTGAATCTTAAAAAACTGCGCTACGGCCGACCCGTTGGTCCGATTTTTACCAAATACTCCTTATATTTTTCACGAATTTTTGGTAATTATCTTTTTTTCAATCTTTTTCTACCTTGATACTGATTTTATAATATAATGTATTTAGAAATAATATATTTTACAAAAAAAAGAAGTTATAATTTATAGTCGAATTCTCTGCTGAAGCGGATGGACTTAACAGGGAAATGAATGCGAGTTTTGAAGGGTTGAATAAAATGAAATCGAGTTTCCCGCTTACAAAAAACGCCACTCGACGGCAAACAATGCCTTGCGCCGCTTTTTTTAAACTTTATGCGAATCGTATACGGCGAATCCTTCTCCAATTTGACCCTTCGATCAAACATCACCAAAATTTCCTCTCCGTAGGCAAGCCGAAAATTTCTCGCCGCCAACGAATAAATGTGTCCCGATGGGTCCGATACAAAGATCTTTATGGTGTCAATATAAAAAAGTTTCTCTTCCTTAGAAAATTGTTGTAGGCCATTCGGCGGTGTCTTTATATTAATGATCTAGAAAGCATAAATTAATGATAAAATATAAAAATTATACTTACTTCAAGACCATTTAAATAAATTGTCTCATTGACCGTAAATTGGCAAAACTGCGATGATTTATCGTAATACATGTTCGATTCCCATGGTAAGCGTAAAACCGACGATTCGCTTTCATTGATCTTGTTTTTTTTCATTTCTTTTACACCTTCGGAAACCTTGAGGCCACGGAAGTAGATCATCCTCATCAATGTTCTTTGATTTATACAAATTTTGTATGATCGAATGAAACTCGACTTGAGTTAAAAGTCCCATCTGATGGACTCCGAGGAATTCTTCAAAGGTCATTTCGCTGAAGAATATTTTCGACAAGACATCCTCGACAAGTTTCGGTCTTGATTTCGCAGTGAGTTTGTTTTGTTTCTCTTTTGAATTTTCCTCATCTAAAAAATTATATGAATATGAATACACCCAATTCTGAAAATTACCATTAAAAAAATTCGTGAGCCATTTTGAAACAGCCAGAAACAACTTTGATTCCCTAATGTTCAGCTTGTTCTCATCCAGTAACATTAATATTGATTCAGGAGTCAAAATCATGAAGTCTTCAGACTCCAGGACACCATATAAATTATTAAATATATCCTGAAAAATAAAAATTTAAATAGCAAAACTCCCAGAATTTTTTTAAAACCATTTTAAAGCGATCATCATTATTAGTCAAGCCGTAAAATTTTGCCATTTCATAATTAGAGCAAAAATTATGGATCTCAGATGTCTTCCTAATATAATCCAAGCAAATCCCCTTTAAGTCGCCCATCAAATACTTTTCGCCCAAATAATATAAAGACCAAGCATCCTCAATAGAATTTAACTTCAGTTCTTCATGATATACGTATCTGTAAACTTTATTAGTATAAATCCTTAATTTAATAGCTTTTACTTGAGGAAGAAATCCATAATTTTATGTTTAGTGTCTGTAATACGGATTGGCGAGTTGAAATTGTCGTATTTTAATATCGAATGAAAAACAGGGCTTGCCTTGTTCAAAATGAAAGAATGTACAGGATAAAACTTAAAAACAAAAATTAATTAATGAAAAATAAGATATACAGAGTAGAACCTTTTCTTTGTGGTCATCAACGACGAAAATCATCATGTCGCAATCCATGTTTGAACAACCAATTAATGATTTTCCTAAAAGTGAAATAGAATGTCCAATTTATCATCCCAATAAAATTATTTTTGAAAGAAAAAAAATTTAGGGGCTAAATTAACCCCATAAAAAATTATTCAGCCCCCAAAAACTTTTTTTCTTCTACTTTGCAATGCATTTTTAACTTCTCAAAATTTTTCCTTGCTTAGTTAGATGAGGTTGAAACAATTTTTTTTCTCAATAAAACGCTACAAAATTCACTAAAACACCCCCATGCAGATTCCCTGCAATCTTCCAGAAATACCCTTCAAAATCTGAAAATTTTCAAGAAGCAAAAGCTACCATTTTATTAATTGTTTTTATGAATCTCACTTGTAATTTCAAACTGAAGAAGGACTTATCTGATTGACTCGCACGGTCGAACTGACATTTTCAGAGAATAAAAAAAACTTTCCCATTGTTTACAGTGTCCTCTTCATTACTCATAAATCATAAAATAAATAAACAGTCCAGGCGATGACAATCGTCAATTCTTATCTATTTTATTTAAAAATCGTGAATTGAAAAATAAATGAAAAAAGTACATTTTACGTATATATTTACAATTCCAAAGTATGTAAATACATGGTAATTTTATAAAAATAAATATAATAACATACCAATCCAAGATTATCTAATTGTTAAATTTTTTTTACAAAATTATAATTATTTTAAGCCGCTTCACATAGTGGGGGGGTTTAAAAAAATAAAGCAGGAAGGCTCATGCGAAATGATTGAATTTTGATACAAATAAAATGAATTTGATGTTTTAAGTACAAAAATTAAAAGGCACCCAGTAAAATGACAAATCGGTTATTATTGTAAAATCAAAATTGCAATTTAGTTGCTGCCAAATGTCTAATAAAAATAAGGCAGAAATTGAAAACATCAATTTTCAATAAGAGTTACAAATATGTACAAGGAAGATAATAGTTTAATAAGTTTACGGTCACTTCATAATAAATTTGCAAACGGGCACAACTTCAATTTATATGGTGAAAAATCGAGGACAAGAGGTGCCCTTTGATTTCGTTTTTTTTATAATTTTTACATAATGGTTTTATTAAAAAATTAGCAACAATTACAACAATTTTCCATTTAGAGGAAATTATTTTATTTGGAAACGAGCCCTTTTAAAATGGATGGTTTAATTTTTTTCTTTTTGTAATTAAAAGAAAATTCATTGTATTCGATCAGCTTAGTGTAATCTATTTTAGCCTAAAATATTTGCATGCACCTATCAACTGTTTGCATTTTTATAATGTATTTAACAGACCGTTAAACTCTGGAGGTGTTGATAAATATCTGGATCCAGAATAGGGCATAATCGTAATCATAATAGTAGTAGGTAAATTTTTTTGAGTTTTTGAGAAAATCGTAATTTTTGCAAAAAAATAAAAATAAATCTGTTATTTAGTGTAATTTTCTCAAATATGCTATTTTTTAAAATGATACATGCTTTTTTATGATAAAAATAATATGATTACGATTATAATTGTATTCATCATAATTATAATTACGATTACACCCTACTCTGATTCAAGTCATTTTCTAAAAATATGGCCAATTAGGATAAACTAATGTTAGCCGTTAAAACAGTAATTGAAAAATCAAACAATTAAGGCAATTTATTATTTATTTAAAAAAATTTACAGCTTTTGCTGTTGTCAATTTATTCAAAAATGAACAATGATATACTTAACAAAAAAATCAAAATTGGCTTAAATATCTAAAAATAAATGATGTTTAAAATTAAATAAGATGAATATAAAGAAGAATTTATTGTTATTTATTTTGTTTTTTTATTAACAGTTAATAGGTTCACGTTTATAATTTTACGACTTTTCCGATGGTCGAAAACGGTCAAAATAATAGTTCGAAAAAAGGCGATTTTCTTTTTGAGCGAGTCCTTTTTTAAAAAGCTTATGTCGCCCACTGTTCCAATTGTTTCAACTCCTCGTCGTCTTCTGAAACTAAAGAAAGAAAAGATGTGATTGTAGGCTATGCGATTTATCGCAGAAAGCGATTTTATGCGAACCTTTCGTCTTTGGCTTCGAAGTGGTGGCTGGGGTCGCTTGCGGTATTTGTGGAAATTGATCTGCGGCTGGCGTTGGTCCCGTTCCGAGTAATTCCCGATCGAGTTCCTCTTGTTCAAGTTCTTCTAACTCTTTCACCAACTCATCCTAGAAAATATTGTAAAAAAGGAAATCATTTAAAAGGTTGTTTACCTCATCGATGTCATTTCCAAAAGCTATAGGGTTCGCGATAGCATTCGATATCTCTTTGGCAACGTCTTGCTGTTCTGCGATGTCGTCCATCATCTCATGAACTTGATCAACATCCCTATAAATGAAAAGAATAAAAAAAATTTGAAAAGATTCCACAGCTTACATGTGCTGATGAGCGTTTTTCAGTGTATCCGAAGCTAATTTCATTGTCTGTAGAATTGCCGTGTTCGTATTTGCAGACTCCAAAGACTCCCTTTGCATTTCAATCGTAGCCAACGTCCCATCGATTTGTTGAAGTTGTGTCTCATACCTCTTCTTCCTTCTCAATGCTTGTATAGCAGCTGTAACACATCCATTTTGGTCAAAATTTTGAAGGAGAAAACAATAACCTGCCATAAGTTACAGGGAAAAAGGGAATAAGTTAAGAATGAAACAAAATAATGACCTACATTAGCTAACAAACAGGTTTTAAGCCTTCTGGACAGCTGCCTTAAGAAAAATTTTATTATTCTTTTAGTAGAGCAGATTTTGCATGGCAAGATGAGATCATAGATTGTAATAAAACAGATTTAAAGCAAACCAAAGCGAAATTTTTTGCTTTGCCATAAAGTTGCTCGTCCACTCTAATCAGAACACCCTATATACCACGCACAGCGAAATTTTTTGCTTTGCCATAAAGCTGCTTGTCCACTCTAGTCGAAACACCCTGTATACCACGCACAGCGAAATTTTTTGCTTTGCCATAAAGCTGCTTGTCCACTCTAGTCGGAACACCCTGTATACCACGCACAGCGAAATTTTTTGCTTTGCCATAAAGTTGCTAGTCCACTCTAGTCGGAACACCCTGTATATTACGAACAGCGAAATTTTTTGCTTTGCCATAAAGTTGCTTGTCCACTCTAGTCGGAACACCCTGCATACCACGCACAGCGCAATTTTTTGCTTTGCCATAAAGCTGCTTGTCCACTCTAGTCGGAACACCCTGTATATTACGCACAGCGAAATTTTTTGCTTTGCCATAAAGCTGCTTGTCCACTCTAGTCGGAACACCCTGTATATTACGCACAGCGAAATTTTTTGCTTTGCCATAAAGCTACTTGTCCACTCTAGTCGGAACACCCTGTATATTACGCACAGCGAAATTTTTTGCTTTGCCATAAAGCTGCTTGTCCATTCTAGTCGGAACACCCTGTATATTACGCACAGCGAAATTTTTTGCTTTGCCATAAAGCTGCTTGTCCACTCTAGTCGGAACACCCTGTATGTTACGAACAGCGAAATTTTTTGCTTTGCCATAAAGCTGCTTGTCCACTCTAGTCGGAACACCCTGTATACCACGCACAGCGAAATTTTTGCTTTGCCATAAAGTTGCTAGTCCACTCTAGTCGGAACACCCTGTATACCACGCACAGCGAAATTTTTTGCTTTGCCATACAGCTGCTTGTCCATTCTAATCGGAACACCCTGTATATTACAAACAGCGAAATTTTTTGCTTTGCCATAAAGCTGCTTGTCCATTCTAGTCGGAACACCCTGTATATTACGCACAGCGAAATTTTTTGCTTTGCCATAAAGCTGCTTGTCCACTCTAGTCGGAACACCCTGTATGTTACGAACAGCGAAATTTTTTGCTTTGCCATAAAGCTGCTTGTCCACTCTAGTCGGAACACCCTGTATACCACGCACAGCGAAATTTTTTGCTTTGCCATAAAGTTGCTAGTCCACTCTAGTCGGAACACCCTGTATACCACGCACAGCGAAATTTTTTGCTTTGCCATACAGCTGCTTGTCCATTCTAATCGGAACACCCTGTATATTACAAACAGCGAAATTTTTTGCTTTGCCATAAAGTTGCTTGTCCACTCTAGTAGGAACACGCTGTATACCACGCACAGCGAAATTTTTATTTGCGTCGCAACTGTTTTTGCGGCGCAAATTTTCGTAGATCTGGACAGGGGTTCCGCAGTCCTTGCTTTTGGAAATCCTTGTTCTAGGGTATGACAATAACTTATTTTAGCCAAAATTGAGCTTTGCTTAATGAGAGCTTTCTCAGGGGGGATCTTTTAAGCTAATACACGCACTTTTCAGAATATTTAGATAGAAATTTAAATTTTATGAAGGCGCCCTTCGCTCAGGGAGTTTTAAGGATTGAGGGAAATTTAGGATGACAAATTGTGAAATAGGCGGAGAGGCTCTGGGAAAGAGATGGCCATTGTTGAATGAGTCATTCAACTGTCAAGGTTCTTCACCTGGGAAGTCTGAAAAAAATTGAAGGGACGGCTGGGAAAAGGGAAAAAAATGAATTTGAGCCAGAGATATCACCTCTTTTGTTGTTGGTTCCGTTTTTCTTGGCGACGGCGAGCTCATGTTCGATTTTCTTCTCGAGAAATTCCTGCTTCTTGACGAGCATTTCTTCCGTCTCGCGGAGTTTCTGGATCGCCTCGGAAGCGGTTGGCGTTTTATCGTCTTTCTTTCCGCCGAAAACTTTACTCAAGAAACTCATTTTTTTGCGTCTCCGACACCTCCGAGAAAAATCGAAACACTCGGAATAAACACGAGGGAAAGGGGGAGAAAAACAATCGGGAAACGCGATTCCGGACTTTTTCGTGGAGAGAAAGAAAAAAATTAAAATTAAAATAAGCGAAGAAAAGAAAATGACAGATAGGGAAGGACTCGATGAGATAACCAAAAGTAAAAGAGTCAAGAGTCAAGAGAAACGAAGAACAGCGCCGTCAATCTTCCACACTTATGTTGACTCAACACGTCATTTTTCCCCAAATGTGACGTCATTTAAAAAAAAGACATTCGGTTATAGTCTGTTCCGGATCTCGTTTCAGTTATTTTACTTTAGTAAGAATCTGTTTACTCTAATTTCGTTGTTTATTAATCCGTTTATAGTACTTTCGATTAAAGTGAAAATTCATAAGACTTCTAATATCGGTTATTCCACTTCTGATATCGACTATCCCACTTCTGAAATCGACTATCCCACTTCTGATATAGATTTTCCCACTTCTGATATAGGTTATTCCACTTCTGATATCGGTTATTCCACTTCTGATATCGGTTATTCCACTTCTGATATAGAGTATCCCACTTCTGATATCGACTATCCCACTTCTGATATCGACTATCCCACTTCTGATATAGATTTTCCCACTTCTGATATAGGTTATTCCACTTCTGATATCGGTTATTCCACTTCTGATATCGGTTATTCCACTTCTGATATCGGTTATTCCACTTCTGATATAGAGTATCCCACTTCTAATATCGACTATCCCACTTCTGATATCGACTATCCCACTTCTGATATAGATTTTCCCACTTCTGATATAGGTTATTCCACTTCTGATATCGGTTATTCCACTTCTGATATAGAGTATCCCACTTCTGATATCGACTATCCCACTTCTGATATCGACTATCCCACTTCTGATATAGATTTTCCCACTTCTGATATAGGTTATTCCACTTCTGATATCGGTTATTCCAATCTGATATAGAGTATCCCACTTCTGATATTGATTATTCCACTTCTGATATTGATCATCCCACTTCTGATATCGACTATCCCACTTCTTATATAGATTATCCCACTTCTGATATCGGTTATTCCACTTCTGATATCGGTTATTCCACTTCTGATATAGAGTATCCCACTTCTGATATAGAGTATCCCACTTCTGATATCGGTTATTCCACTTCTGATATAGAGTATCCCACTTCTGATATCGACTATCCCACTTCTGATATCGACTATCCCACTTCTGATATTGATTATTCCACTTCTGATATTGACTATCCCACTTCTGATATTGAACATCCCACTTCTGATATCTGTTATTCCACTTCTGATATTGATTATTCCACTTCTGATATAGAGTATCCCACTTCTGATATAGATTATCCCACTTCTGATATCGGTTATTCCACTTCTGATATCGACTATCCCATTTCTGATTTTACCAAAATTACCGGAGGACCTTAAATTATCCCAAGTTATAAAAATTCATAACTTTTGTTTTGAGTAGGGCCTATTCACATTTATAAGTTTTAGCTTTATGAATAATATGGATACGCTATACTATATGAATACAGCTAACTCTGCATTCAAAATACTTTTTTTATGGGAAGCCAAGGTAAATTTGATGATTTTGGTTGGTAGAATTGGGATGGCAACACTGGTGTAGAGTTGAGGACGTCTGAAAACCCGACTCGATAGCCGTAAAGTGTAAACGTTGACGACTTCGCCAAAACCCCATACGCGAGAATCGCCGTTATCGGCCCGTAATATTCGTTCATCGCAGGCAGATGAAATCTTGAAAAAAAAAGTTCTCTGGATTTTTTTTTTAAGTGCGCGCTTCTTTTTGTTTTTTTTACACCGGCGAAACATCGAGTGAAAGAAAATGCATTCGTTTTTGAGCCGTGGAAATGCGATTCTTGCGTACACCTTGAGCCTTCTCGCCTGCCTCACTTTTCTTTGCTTTCTTTCCACGTTATTCGTCGATTACAGGACGGGCTCTTCTATAAACACAGTTAAAGTCGTCGTGTAAGTATTTTCCCAGACCTCCTAACAGAAAGTACACGTCAGAACTTTCCTCTTTCCCTGTGTTCGACAATATTGGTTTCTTTGAAAATTCGGTTTTTTATCAAATATCCCGAAAACTATTAGGTTTAGCTAAAAACATATTTAGCACTAAAATATTCTATAGTAAATTTCCAACAAAAAGTATTTAGCACATAATCTTGCTAAAGTGAACGTTGTCTGAGATACAGTCAAAAAGTGACATTTTGTCAAAATTAAAAAATTGTTTTGCAATTTAAAAATTATTATAGCTTGGAAAAATTGCTATAATCTTTTAAATGAACTCTGTACAATAGTAGCAGCATCGAATGTGCTGAAAAGCGAGGGTTTCTTGAAAATCTACGGTTTTTTTTTTTAAATTGATAGATTTTAGACCATACGCCTAGAGCAACGGCTACCAAAATCTGCAGAATGGTCCTTCATGCCGGGTGTATGCGAAAAAGCTTGATAAAGAATCGCTGGAAAATATCGGTTTTTACGCGGGAAGCCACATTTTTTCAGGATTTTTTCTCTCAGTTTTTAGACAGAGGAACTACTTAAAGCTAAATACTTCTTGTTGAAACTTAATGTAGGTAATTACAAAAATTACCTACAAAAAGCACTAAGCTTTATACTTATGGCGCTAAACCTCATAGTTTTTGAGATAATGAAAAGTGATAGCGTTGTTCAGGGTTTTGCCACTCGAGTACCGCAACATTTTGTCTTTGTCAAAAATAAATAAATCCCGCAAATTGAAAAGTTGAACCGTCTAAAATTCTATGATTGGTGCCTCAATTCTCGATTTCTGTTACAGTAAAAATGTTCCCGACCATAGTGCGTCTCGAGAAAAATGTGATTTAGGATTCATCACATTTGATCTACAAGCCAACTTGACGAATCTTTTCAACTGGAATGTGAAACAGCTCTTTTTATACTTGACGGCTGAATATTCAACGCCGAATAATGTTTTGAACCAGGTAAATGGCTTCTAGGAAAAAAAAAAAAAATTCCTACAATAAGTACTTAAGCATTTTTATCGTGGAACTAATAGTTAATGAGGTATCAGGCTCTGAAATTCTGGCAACCGGAAATACTCTTCTTTCAGTACGTTTTAGATTTTCCTGTTTATCTTGTAAACCGTCATTCGGAATGAAAAAATGTACTAAATAAAAGTTATAGCTGACTAAATTTCCTACAAAAAAGTACTTAAGCATTTTTATCGTAGAACTAATAGTTAATGAGGTATCAGGATCTGAAATTCTGGCAACCGGAAATACTCTTCTTTCAGTACGTTTTAGATTTTCCTTTTTATCTTGTAAACCGTCATTCGGAATGAAAAAATGTTCTAAATAAAAGTTATAGCTGACTAAATTTCCTACAAAAAAGTACTTAAGCATTTTTATCGTAGAACTAATAGTTAATGAGGTATCAGGATTAACGTTTAAAAAAACTTGTTTTAGGTAATACTGTGGGACAAGATTATTCTTCGAGGGGACAATGCTGTTCTGGATTTCAAAAGTATGAACACCAAATACTACTTCTGGGATGATGGCAACGGTCTCATGTATGTCTTCATATTTTGGGCTTATTTTTAACTTAATTTTTTTCAGAGGAAATCCAAATGTGACGCTTTCATTGTCGTGGAATATCATTCCAAACGCAGGACTTCTGCCGAGTATAGTCGCCCACGGGCAGCATACATTCGATTTTCCGACTGAGTACACCAATTCAAAAATGTAATCGCAAAATTGTTTATGAAAAAAAAAAATTTAAAAGAAATCAAGTTGGGTGATTTTTTAAATTTAATTTTCCTGGTTGTATTATGTGAAGCTTTGATTTCAACACCTCATAAACAATATAAATCAATTTTTTTTCCTTTCTGAATCATTCTTTTTAATGTCGCTTTTTGTCAGTAAATTTGTAAGTTTTATTTGAAATCTGCAAGTAATTCCTATCCTTGTTTTGGTTGATTTGAAGGGAGAATCTGATATTTCTTAGCTTTCTGATGGAACACTGGCCAATTCTCATTGAGAAAATTTCAATTTTTTAAAGATTGTACATTTCTAAAATTACAATGGCTAAAATTACAATTTTCTTAAAAAACGATTTCCTGGAAAATCGTAAGCAAAATATGAAAAGGTATAATTGTAATCATATCCTTAATCGTAATAAAACAAATGTGATTACGATTATGCCCTACTATTCCCAGAGGTTTAAGAGAATCACCCTTTTGGATTATTTCATTCCAGAAAAATGCTTGAATATGATCTTTTTTTTTATTGTATAATTTATTTATTTTTTAATTGATGGGAAACACTTATGGCAATGTATGAGAAAATATATAAGTTTCAATTTGTAGCTTGGTATTTTGAAAAATAGGAAGTTCAATTCAACCTAGTGAAGCCCAAAAGTCCGGGAAGCTTTTCTTCTCTCATTTTGCAATTTTAAATATGCCTTTTATTACTAATACCGTCTGATTAGAATTCTTATCTATGTCCCAAAATATTTATAAACGTTCTTTTAGGATCCCTTTTCCCAAGGTTTCCTTGATAATCCTTCCTTGACGTTATTTCGTTGTTAGTGATCTGTTCCTTCTTATAAAGGGAATCCTGTTTTCCCTTTTTCAAGGTGGCCATGAGGAACCTTAAGGAATCTTCATAGTGATGGTGACATAATCCTTGATTTCACTTAAAATGTATAAGTTAAGGAACAGAAATTGGACGTTCAAGGTATCCTTTTTGTTAAGGAAAGGAGATTTTCAAGGCATATTAAGAATCTACCCAAATCTCGGTAACTTTTAGTCAGCGAAAAATGGAGGGACTTTAGAACCATTGATTCTCGATCAAAATTCCAAAGGTGCTCAAATTGAATAAGGAAAATGGGGACCACCATTTTGACGGGTAAAATGGTACCGTTTACTAAAAGGTTTAAGAATCCCTATATAATAATAAAATTCAGCAATGTCTTGGATTTGTAAAAATAAAAGTGATTTTTTACAGTTTTTTAAGTAAATACTAGTTTGAAGAGCTTCCAGTGAAAACTTTGCTTAAAGAGAAGAATTAAGAAACAATGTAGGAGGGGGAAGTATAAGGATGGAGAAGTAAGTATGAAACTAAAAACTAGAATTAGCGGTCTTCAGCCACCCTAGGCGCTATATGTAGGTTACACCATCAAGTTGGACAGGTAATGATGGTTTAGTATCAACCGACGCCTCATAACAAGAGTGTCCACTTCAAATAGGTTTGGATTCAATTTTTAAAAAACTTGCTTAAAGAAGTTATTGTGACACCCTCGACGTCGGGTTTTTCGGGAAGGGTCTTCCAGACCCCGGAGGGTCAAATCGAATATTGATCTTTACCGACCTCAACTTTGTCTGTGGTGCCGTCCGTCCGTCCTTAGCATTTTTTTTTCCAGAAAACTTTACGGCCACAGTTTTCAACCGATTTTCCCCAAATTTTCTTTAGTCGATGAACAAGAAACTAACGAAGGCAATTTTCAAATTTCGAAAAAATGGCGGGGATATGTCCGTTTGAAATTTTAAAAAATTTGCTGCGGCCGAACCGTTGGTCCGATTTTCACCAATAACTCCTTATATTTTTAAAGAATTTTTGGTGTAAACAAATTGTCATTTTTTTTAAACATTACATAATTATCATTTTAGTAGGGAGAAATTTCATACTTCCACGCCTTACATAAATTTGATACTTAAAAAAATTTTCTAAAAAAAAGAACTTAAAAAATTTTTGACAAAAAACAACAAACTACGGGGTCTGGAAGACCCTTCCCCAAAAACCCGACTTCGAGGGTATCTCAATAACTTCTTTAAGGACGTTAAAACTCGGAAAATTTTTGGGAAAAAAACAAAATTCGGAAAATAAAAAAATAAAAAACTTAAAAAATTTCTTGAAATAACTTGAAAATTTTTCGAAAAAAAAAAAAAACTTCCCCATCCGTTATACTTCCCCTCACTTATACTTCCCCCTCCGTTATACTTTCCCACCCATATACTTCCCCTCCTACATTTCGTTGGAAGCTCTTCAAAATAGTACTTTTTATTACACCGAAAAGTCGTAAAAATTATAAGGAGTTATTGTTGAAAATCGGACCAGCTGCAGCGGTTCAACCGCAGCGCAGTTTTTGAAATTTCAAAAGAGCATAATCTCCGCCATTTTTTCAAAATTCAAAAATCGCCCTCGTTAGTTTCGCTGGAGTCGACCATCCGGGGTCCCCAAAAACCCGACGTGGAGGGTATCACAACAACTGCTTTAAGGAAGTTTCCGGAGTGAGAAGAGAAAGGTCTTCTTCCACGGATCTTCAGCCGAAGAAGCGGAGGGAAGACGTTCTCCCGCCCGGTTTGCCAACTTCACTTTTTTATTTTATGCTTTTTCGGTCATTACTTAGTCATTACTTTAGTAATCGGTATGGATTTTTGTTAGAGAAGAGTAAATTAAAGTAGGGGCTAAAAGATCGATCTGAGGTCCGAACGAGAGGTGGGAGTCGTCCGAACTCCAGTCTCCTCTTCACCCGCCAGACATGCACACCTAGCATCCGCTTCCGAAATTCGGGAATAAAAAGGTATCAGCCTTTTCATACCAACAATTTTAGACTCTCTTCACATCCATCTAGAACGAAAGAACTCCCATCTAATCTGAAATTTTGAAGGTGGAATTTCAATTGCAAAATGACAATAAATATAGTTTTTTTTTTTTTTTTTTTTTTTTTTTTTTTTTTTTTTTTTGCCAAATGAAGAGAGCAAATCAAAAGGAAGGCGCACAAACTTTTCAACTCCCTTATTTCATTTTCTGATTCGGAGAAAACAAAGATACTTTATTGAAAAAATTTCATACTTTTGTCAAATTTTCCTGTTGTCGTAAAAGATGTTTCATAGGACGCAGCACGGAAGTAAAATCCGTTTTTTTTTCTAACATCCAATTTTTCGGATGAAACAAGAAATAAAAATGGCGGCTTTTTGTCTTATTTTATATAAACACCGAGGTTTTTACAATAACTATTTTGAGGAAGATAAAAAAAGATGCGGGAGAAAAAGCAAATTTACTCCGCGTCCTAGGCATCAAAATCCCCGGTGTTTTTTGGTCGACGACGACGTTTAAAAAGTTTAGACTATTTGGCGCTTTTTTCCGACGTTTTTAGGTCAAATTTTAATTTTTTTAATTTTGTTCTTGTTGAAAATGTCGCGGGTGTCAACCCGCCAGGCTATCAAAAAACTACAGAAAAGGCGGCCTTCCTTCATTTTTTCGTATTTGGGGGAAAATACCTCTTCAAAGTAGATATCTACGAAAGGAAAATTAGTTGAAAATCCAAAAAAATGCTGCCTTCCTGGCGCTACAGAAAAACTTAGGATTATGAAAGAAAATTAGCCTTACGGGGTCTGCAAAACCATCGAGGAAATCACAATAACTTTATTTTTCTTTTAGTAGGGAGAAATTTCATACTCTACCCATTACGAGAGGCACATCCCCAGGCCAAAGAGCCCATTATTTCTACCTTGACACTTAGAAAAAGTTTCGTAAAAAGAACTTCAAAAAAAAGAAAAGAAAAAGGAAAACCCGGAAAATTTTAGGAAAAAAACCGAAAATTTTTGAAAAAAAAAAAACTTAGAAAATTGTTCGAAAAAAAAACCCGGAAAATTTTACGAAAAAAAAAACCGGAACCTCCGGAAAAACCTCCCTTATTCTTTTCCTCCTTTATACTTTCGTTCCCTTATACTTCCCCCTCCGTTATACTTCCCCCTCTGTTATACTTCCCCTCCGTTATACTTCCCCCTCTGTTATACTTCCCCTCCTATATACTTCCTCCTCTGTTATACTTCCCCTCCCATATACTTCCCCCTCCGTTATACTTCCCCTCCTAAATACTTCCCCCTCCTATATTGGTACTTCTCTTTAAGGAAGTTTTCGTTGGAAGCTCTTCAAACCAGTACTTTTTTTGTGTGTTCATTGGGGAGGATTTTTGATAAGTTCATAACATTCATAACTCTTAGACCGATTGAAGTAGGAATAAGTAATAGGTTTTATTCAATTTTTGATGACATTTAGGCTAATGGCTAAATTGGTGTTAATTTCCTCAAAGAAAAGTTATTATGTTACCCTCGATAGGGGGGAAAATTAGTAATCTTTACTGATCTTCGAAATCTTAGTAAAATTAGTAATCTTTACTGCGATACCCTCGATAGATGTTTTTTGGAAATGGTCGAAAAGCGGTCATTATGTTCCTACCGGGGTAGGAAACCGGTTTGAAACTCGTAGAGCATGCGCGGAAGTATTTCGACGTCAAATTTGACGACGTTCAGATCTGAAGTCATCTGACGTTCAAATCCTTCTGCGCATGCTCCACGAGTTTCAAAACAGTTTCAGTATGTGCTCTGTGGTCTTTCTTCCAAGAAACACCATTTTTAGGGAGTTTTCTAAGGTATTTAGTTCGAGTTTTTTTTTTTAGTCCCTTCTTCAATTCACCAAATTCAAGGATACTTTCAATGTTTATTTTTTTCCCTCCGCCTTGAACTTATTAAAGAAGTAAATTTCTTTTGTGGGGGATAGGTTGAAAAATGAGTGATCACCTGGCTTGTCATGATATCAGAAACTTGATGATTTAAAAGATCTTATGATGTTTAACTAATGGAAAAAGGAAGTCAATGGGGCGATAACGTAACACCTGTTCCAACAACGAGTATAATTAGTTAATTGGTTGACTGGCGTTTAATGGTTTTTGTCGACGGGTGTATGAAAGGAGAGGGAGAGTCTACCGAATATTAAATAACGTGTAAACACGCACAGGGGGTCAATCCTCCTCCGCACCGCCAGTTTCAACGGAGGATATCACGGTAAAAATGATGTTTCTTCACCGGAAGATCAGAGAATACTGCTGAAACGACGATTTTTCCCCTCCAAAAAAATGAGGAAAACGCCGTCAAACTCGGTAGAAGGGGTGCTTCTCAGCCAGAAAAACTGAGTTTAACTCGGAAGAATCGGGTTCTAGGCCGAAATAACAAGGAAAATTACTAGTGTGAAGAGCTTCCAACGATAAATTCCCTAAAAGAAGGAACAGTATAGGAGGGGGAAGTATCAAGGAGGGGAAAGCATAACGTTGGGGGAAGTATAAAGGAGGGGAAGCTAAAAGGAGGGGATTTTTTGTTCCAAAAATTTTTTAAAGTTATTTTTTAAATTTAAATTTTCTGAGTTTTTTTACCTTTCTTCTTTTGTTTGAAAGTTTTCAGTTTCCTTATCCATTTTTTTTAAATTATTTTCAATAACATTTTTTTAGTAACAAGGTAGAAAGTACTGGTTTGAAGAGCTTCCAACGAAAACTTCCTTAAAGAGAAGTAACAATATAGGAGGGGGAAGTATATGGGAGGGGGAAGTATATGGGAGGGGAAGTATATAGGACGGGAAGTATAACGGAGGGGACTTAAAACGTAGGGGGAAGTATATGGGAGGGGAAGTATAACAGAGGGGGAAGTATAAGGGAACGAAAGTATAACGAAGGGAGGGAAAGTATAAGGGAAGGGGATGTTTTTTTACGAAAAATTTTCCTGGTTTTCCTTTTTTTTTACAAAAAAATTTTCCGTTTTTTTTCGAAAAATTGTCAGTTTTTTTTGAAAAATTTTCTGTTTTTTTTTTTCCCCAAAAATTTTCCGGTTTTTTTTTTGAAAAAGTTTCGGTTTTTTCCTAAAATTTTCCGGGTTTTTTTTTTCTTTGACAAATCCAAGTTCTTTTTTTCGAAAATTTTTTGAAGTGTCGAGGTAGAAATAATGGGCTCTTTGGCCTAGGTATGTGCCTCTCGTAATGGGTAGAAGTATAAAATTTCTCCCTATAAAAAAATGATTAAAAAAGTGGCAATTTTTTTACACTAAAAATTCTTTAAAAATATAAAGGAGTATTTGGTGAAAATTTGGTGAAAATCGGACCAACGGTTCGGCCGCAGCGAATTTTTTAAAATTTCAAACAGTCATATCTCCGCCATTTTTTTCGAAATTCAGAAATCGCAGACGATGATTTCTTGTTCAACTATTCAGGAAAGTTGTGTGAAAATTTGGTGAAAATCGGTTAAAAACTGTGGCCGTAAAATGTTCCGGAAAAAATGCTACGGACGGACGGCTGACAGAGACAAAGAGATCGAATTGACTCTCCGGGGTCTGGAAGACCCTTCCCCAGAAACCTGACGTGGAGGGTATCACAATAATTTCTTTAAGGAAGTTAATAGGCGTTTCTCGGCGGGTAGATAAAGGAATCTCAGGCAATTGACCGTCGAAAACGACGAAAATCCAGTAAAAAGTGTTTTACTGTTGGCATTCTCGGCCGAAAACCTCAGTGTCCGTAGAATTGGGTGGAATAGGAAAATTTGAAAGGTAAAAATTTGGGTTTCTAGGCCAAAATCTTAGAATTGCCCTGAAAAAAAAAGAGAAGTGGTTTCTAAGACAAAAACTGATAAAAACTCCTTAAAATCGGGTAAAAACGGTTACGGGAAAAATTTAGCGAAATTTGGGTTTCCGAAAAACCAAGGAAGTCGCCTGAGAAACTGGTTAGTAAAGCCACCAGAAGCTCCCAGAATACTAAATAGACCATTTGATTTTTTTCCTGGCAAGTGGAAGAAAATGAAATTTTTGCAGCTTTAATCGGCATATTTAGGGAAAGGCGACCTATTTTTCCAGTTCCAAACTCCCTTCATTTTAATACCCTATTAAAAAAGCGACTATTTAAGTAATGTTAAGTCGAATCGATCGAAAGGGCGGAGTCGGTCGAAAGGGTGGGCCTTCGAAAAGCCCAGAAGGGAGGAGGACCAATCGCCGGAAGGGCCGTCAATGGCCCCGCGGCCGCGCTCTTCTCTTTCACTACCAAACGGAATAAATCCATCGGCGGCCATTCTCAGAAATGTAGTTTGGAGAAAAGTTTCAAATAATGCTTTGACCCATTTCCGTATATATCTGCTCAGGAAAGGATAATTACCTTACTCCGATTTCGCCGAAAAAATTCCATAAGATGCCTCTCTATGTGAATAAGAACTCACATTTTCAGATCAAAAAACCAAACGTTTTTCGAGAAAAATCCTCTTTTAGAAAAACCTAAATATCTCGAAAACTAATCATCCCATAGAGCTCTTTTTTTTTTGTAAATTTTTTGGAATCTAAAGATTCATCTATGAGAATTTTTTTTGAAATTTTTCTTAAACTTTTAAGTGTGAAAAATTATTTTTTTTTTAACTTTTGAGAGGTCAGAAAAAATAGTTCCCTTTGAGGTGGCCATACCAAGTTTCTACAGGGACCTAAAATGTATCTCTCATAATTTTTTCAGATTTTTTGAGGTGGTAGAACAGTATTATATAATTTGCTTTCTGTATTTTAAGCTGTTTTTCGCAATACAAAAGTGAGTGGTGAAGTTCCCTTATGTCCCCTATTATATACTAGGGAGGGGGAAGTATAAGGGAAGGGAAGTATAAGGAAGGGGAAATATAAGGGAGGGGAAGTATAACGGAGAGGGAAGTTTTTTTGCTTTTTTTTCGAAAATTTTTCCTTTTTTTCCAAAAAATTTTCGGTTTTGACGCCCTGTCACTTTGGGAACCCTGATAATTAAAAGATGTCACTGGTAATCAAAAAAATATATTAGTTCAATAAAAAATTATCTTCTTTTTTTTTTCTAATTATCAACCAAATCCTTCAATTTCGTACGAGAATTTTGTATCATGCTTTACGGATCTACAAAATAAAAAATAATACTTAAAAAAAATAGCGAAAATTTAGCTATTACCATTATTTGAAGAAGTTTTTGATAGATAGGATGGCTTTGCTGGGCCGATAGGAGAAAGTTCTGCATAATTCCGAATGGCAGTCTTCAGCTCTTCTGTGCTCAACATACAAAAAGTAAATGAGGATGCAGAAAATGAGGACAATCAAAATGATTATTCCTATGATGATTCTGTTGAAACTTTTGTCCTTCGAAGCTATTTTCCTCTCTTTGATTTCTTCTTTTTTAATATTTCCTAAAATGACAATAGAAATAACATTTTGTTGTCATACAATCTTAAGTAGGTACTCTGGGATGTATGAAAGGTTGGAATTTGAATCCTCCCCCTTTTTTTTACAGGATTTTCGGACTTCCGAGAGAAATTTTCAAGAAGTCCCTTTTTTCGCCCAATTTTTGGTTGGTTTTCTCAATTTTTGTACAGGGGAACGACTTTTTAAAAAGTTTTCTGGCGTTTTCTTCAGTTTTTTTGGCCTAAAAACTTTCGACAGATTTGTTTTATCCCTTTTTTAACCCTTCGATTTCCGCGAGTTTTCCACGCACATTAGGCCAAAAAACCCTTTTTTAAAATCGAATTTTCGGGTTTTTTCCTCAGGAAATACTTTTTCTTGTAAATAGGATTTACTGCTATTTTTCAATTTTTTGACGGGAAATCTTTCCCTGATTTACGGAAATTTTCTCACTCTTCAGGCCAAAAAACTTCGATAGAACCGAACATGGAGGTGTAATAAAATAACTTCGGAGTTAATATACCTTTTGAGATACTCGCTTTCTCCTTTTTATATCTTTTTTTAGGGACCATTTTGCTTTTCGTCCTCTGGAGCGATTTCAAGCTGGAAAATACTATTCTCCGAATAAACTTCCTTTTCTTTTTCAATTTCTTTTTTTCATTTAAGCCAGTTTTCTCTTTCCTTCCTCTTTTCAATACTTTTTTCTCTTTTCGGAGCTTTGTCTTTGGTTTTTTAGACTTCTTTTCATATTTATCTCCTTTTTCTAACTTTTTTTCTTTCTTCTGCCTTCTTTTTTCTTTACGAACCTCTGAAAAATACAATTTCGTAAAAATTATAACTTTTACTTTATTTACCTTCAATTTCAAGCATATTTAACAATGGAAAAATACCGAATTATAAAGATTTCGGCAAAATAGTAACAATGAATAAAAAAAAAGTACAGATGTGGTTGAAAATAATTTTTTTTTCTTCAAATAAGTAAATTAAAACATATGTAGTGCCGGAAAAGGGAGAGATTTTTAAATCATATGTTTTATTTTGTTTTATAGAAAATCATTTTTCCTTGCAAAGTTGCAACTCACATTTTTATATTATATTATACAGGCTGCCCGGAAATTTAAATCAAAGAATTTGATGGTGTAGTTTAAAATGCGTTTGGATATGCAGGGTGCCCCCAACAGAACCTAACTTCGTTATATTAAAAGAAAACCAATTTTTTTTTAATTTCAGATTCGTAATCTACGCAAAATTTCAAGTTGATTTGACTATTCATATGAAAATTTTAGATAACGTTTTTTTACGGATTTTAGCGCAAAAAAAAGCTAAGATTTGACATTTAAGTTATTTAAAATTTTCGCGTCATTGTGGTAAAATAAAAAAAAGGCCTTCAAAAGAAAAACGTGCACTTATTTCTGAAGGTGTAAAACTTAATTTTATGAAATGAAAGCCCAAAGACAAAAAAAATATATTTTAATCAAAAATCATTTTTTTAAATAAAAAATTATGAACCAAATGCTTAAATTTTATACGAGAATTTCGTTCCTTGCTTGACGGATCTAAAACAAAATTGATTAAAAAAAAAATTCAATGATAAAATATAACTTATACCTTTTTATTTGAAGAAGTTTTTGATGGATTGGATGGCTTTGCTGAGACGATAGGAGAAAGTTCTGCATAATTCCGAATGGCAGTCTTCAGCCCTTCTGTGCTCAACATACAAAAAGTAAATGAGGATGCAGAAAATGAGGACAATCAAAATGATAATTCCCATGATGATTCTGTTGAAACTTTTGTTCTCCGAAGCTTCAATTTTCCGCTCTTCGATTTTTTCTTTTTTAATATTTCCTAAAATAGAAATAAAATTTTTTAGTCTCACAATACTTTGAGGTATGGATTCCCTTTAAAAATTAAGTTTTTTTACTTTTTGAAATATTCTTCTTTTTATGTCTTTGTTTCAAGATATTTTTGCTTTGTGTCTTCTTGAGCGATTTCAAATTGCAAACTATCATTCTCCGAATAAACTTCCTTTTACATTTCAATTTCTTTTTTCCAGTTTTCTCGGATTTCTTGCCCTTTTTCGATTCTTTTTTCTCAACTTCATTTCGGGGATTTCTCTTCGGTTTTTTAGACTTCTTTTCATATTTGTCGCCCTTTTCTGACGTTTTTCCTTTCTTCTGCCTTCTTTTTTCTTTACGAACCTCTGAAAAATACAATTTTCTAAAAATTATTACTTTTTACTTTATTTACCTTCGATTTCAAGCATATTTAACAATGAAAAATACCGAATTATAAAGATTTTGGCAAAATAGAGAGTAACAATGAATAAAAAAAAAAGTGACGATTGTGGTCGGAAGAGTTTTTTTCCCTAACTAAAAAATTCAACATATGTTTGGCTAGAAAACATAGAAAGATATTTTTTGTTACTTTTGAAAGCATTTCTTTTGTCATCAGTTCCCGCGTTTTTTTAAAAGAATAATTTCCATTTTTCCAATGTTTGACTTGGAAGAGCAGTAATTGTATTACCCTTCATGCACTGCTTTTGCAGTTCTCTTTTGCAGATTTTCTCTCGATTTTTTCCCCCAGAAAAATGGAAGCCGGCTTTCCGGCGCTGCCTAAAAGAAAGAAACTGAAACTTCGATTGCCAACGACGCGTTTTTTGATAGCCTGGCGGACGGATTGAATCAGTTTCTGATGGTTAGGGAGACGGGCTGGGCGAAGACATAAATTTGTCTACCTTTTTTTCGACAGTAGGGATGAATTTGCCCTGCTTCGAGGAAGTTCCTACTTTCAATACTTATTTTTTAAAATGTGCGGTTTTTAGGATGTGGCAGGAGCTGGAGAGCTACCTATGGGAACAAACAGGAGCTCCCCAAGCGGCCCCCGTCACGACTTATCCGGATTCGAACGTCTCTCAAAAAGAGAACTGCAGCGAATGGAGGGAAGAGGAAAGCGGAGAAGAGCTCTTCGATTTGGATCTTCTTCTCAAAAGCGCGGTGGAAGCTCACGGATGTTCACCAGCGACTGCGGCAGACACCGTTCCTGCTTTCGGAGCTCCTCCTCCTCCTTCGGATTTGGTCCCGCGGCCCTCAAAACGCGGATCCCACACATGTCCGTACCCAGGATGCGGGAAAGTTTACACGAAATCCTCGCACTTAAAAGCCCACCAGAGGACGCACACCGGGGAAAAGCCGTACGAATGTACGTGGAAAGACTGCGGATGGAAATTCGCAAGATCCGACGAACTCACGAGGCATTACAGGAAGCACACCGGCGTCCGGCCCTTCCGTTGCGCCATCTGCCAAAGGGCCTTCTCCAGATCCGACCACCTCACACTCCACATGAAACGGCATTTGCCTCTTTGAACAGCAAAACGAACAAATAATTTTACTAATTGAATCCAGGTTCTTTTTTAACAAAAATATTTCATCTGGTCCCGGTTTTTATCACTTTTTATCAAATATCTCGAAAACTATAAGGTTTAGCACAAAATGTATTAAGCACAAAAATAATCTATAATAAATTTACAACCAAAAGTGTTTAGCACTAAACGCTTATAAAGTGATCAGCTTCAGAGTTACAGTCAAAAAAAGGTCATATTTTAGACATGGTGGTTCAGAACTAATGGATCACCATTTTAATTTTTGAACTATTGAAGATCGGCAAAAAGTTGTAAACCACCCTTGATAAATAGCGAATGTAAATTTTGTAAAATTATGTCTATAAACTTTTTCAATTAAACAATTTAAATAAATAAAATGAGCTCAGGCCTACTTTTTTGGTGTTAAATTTTTAATAACTTAATTATAAATAATTTAGAAACTTTTCCAGGTTGTCTGGACGTCTACTACACTTCAAAAATTAATTTAAAAAATTTTAAGCGTTTAAAATTGATTTTTTGTTTAAAGGCTCGTAACTGCGAAACCGTTCACTTTATCAAGGTTATGTGCTAAACACTTTTTGTTGTAAATTTAATGTACAGTATTTTTGTACTTAATATTTTATGCGCTTCACCTTATAGTTTTCGAGATATTTGATAAAAACTTGAAAAAACCGCTTTTTGATCGATCGGTTTTACCCATTATGGGTACCACATAAAATATTTTAGTGAGAAAACTTCTTTTCGATCAGTTGAAAGTTCTGAAAGGTATTGAATTTGATCACATCCAGAACCAATTTTAATCTCATGAAGAAAAAAAGAATTATGGCGATTTTTATAAATGCGAAATATCCAAAATGTATACAGAGTGTTTGCCACTCGTCATTCATAAAATGATTTGTATTTATTGTATATTTCTTATTTTAGTAAATTACTATCTAGTCTTGTATTATTAACAACTAATATGTACTTATGTAGTATTTTGTTTAATTATTTTAATTGTATTTGGATACTTGCATTGTTTTTCGAATAAATTTCTAAATAGACAATAATATTACAAAAAAAATTATAAAACTTTTGAACTCTTTTTTTATCCTATCAAAAAGATATATATTTAAGATCTTTTGAACGAATTTATTTACAAAATAACAAGCAAATTTAAATTTACGTTCTTCGACGCGAGACACTTTTAAAACTGAGAGTCAGATGACTTGACAATGAAAACAATAAATAATTAAAACATATGTTTTTACATCTCCCCCCCTCAAGAAAGTTTCTGCGGAAAGAACGGTATTAATTTAGAACTGTGAAAAAAATTTGATATTTTTCTTCTTTTTCCACTCGCAACTTCATAAAACGAATTTGAAAGTCTTTTCTTAATAGGAAACGGTCCAACACGAACTGGATCTAATTTTCCTCTGTTTAGACGGCTGCCATCTTCGATGTACACCAAATCGCCAACGTTAAACGAATAAATTGCCCGGTTCTTGTCTACACGACTTTTGTTAGCGTGAAAACTTCTCCTTGAGTTTTCAAAAGCTAGTCTTCGATCTTCTTCCAGTGATGATGAATTTTCTTGTGGTAAAGGGGAAATTGAGGATGTCGTTCCATACATAAGGTATTCAGGAGTAAATTTAGTCGAACTATGTATTGTTTGGTTATATTCTTTAGTACAATCTTCGGCTAACACCGACCATGCCCGATTCTTATTTTCGTTCACTTTGCATCGAAGCCGGTTTACTAAAGTTTGGTTTAATCTTTCATTCAAGCCATTGGATTCAGGATGATCTATACAAGTAAAAACTATTTGAATTCCGTTCTGGGCCAGAAAATTTTTGAAGTTGTTTGAGTTGATTCCAGTGTATTGATCTGCCAAGAGAATTGAAATTGAATGCTTTTTAACAATCGGATTAAGAAGAGCAATAAAATCTTGAGCGTTTTGTCCTTTTGATGTTGCAATCCATGCGTATCGTGTAAAATGATCAACCAAAATGTGCATGTATCGTTTTGGTGAACGATTTCCTGCAAAACCTCCAACACTATCGAGCGACATAATTTGAAAAGGTCTGGTGGCAGGACCAAATTGAGAAAGCAACCCTATTGCACGTATACGACGAACTTTATTTTCCATGCAGATTTTACATTGTTTGCAGAATTGATGTACCGCTTTATCTAAACCCTTAAAGTAATAGTGTGGTCTAATCGTGGCAAGCATTTGAGATTTTCCAATGTGTCCAAAATGATGATGAACGATTTCGATGATTTTGTTTCCGAATTCAGGAGAAACAAAAATTCTTGATTTTCCTTTTAGTGTTTTAAGAATGAGTCCTTGCTTGTATTGAGTTCGCTTTGCTAATTTCATTTCGGAAAGATGATCGGTCTGGTCTTTTAGAATATCTAAATAATTAATCAAGTTCACTACTTCAATTGCTTCTTCATTTTCAAAATACTCAAGAACAGGATTCCTTGACAATAGATCTGCTAGGATGTTGTCTTTTCCTGGTTTATAAATTATGTTAAAGTCAAATTGAGATAGATAAAATATTAAGTCTCCTAAAATTTCATCAGTTCTTGCTTTAGTTTTTAGATTTTCCAACGGTTTATGATCGCTACAAACAGTGAAATGACGACCGATTAAATAATATTGCCAATATTTTATAGCGTCTTTAATCGCCTTGCATTCTAAGTGGATGACATCAAAACGTTTTTCTTTTTCTGAAAGCTTTCGAGAATAATAGGCCACTGGATGCAGAATTCCGTCGTCTTGCGGCTGTTTCAAAGTTGCACCAATACCTTCGTAGCTTGCATCAGTTTCAATGTAGATGGGCCTATTGACGTCGTAAATGGCAAGAATCGGTGATGAACATAAGAATTCCTTTATTAAATTTAGCGCCTTTTCACATTCATTAGACCAAACGAAGGGTACTCCTTTCCTTAATAGTCGATGAAGAGGTTCGAGTTTTGAAGCGCTATGTTCAATATATTTCAGAAAGAAATTAATCGAACCTAGGATACTTCTTACGCCTGACTTATCTGATGGACTTCTTAGTTTTCGAATCGAAGCTAAATTGTCTTGAGATGGTGAAACTCGATTTTTTGAAATTGTATGTCCTAAATACTTGACAGATTTTGCACCGAACAAACACTTAACGAGTTTTAATTTGAATCCTTCTTCTTGAATCACACTTAAGAATTTTTTGATATGTTGAAGATGATCCTCCCAAGTTCGAGAGAAAATAAGAATATCATCGATGTAGTTGATACAATATTCGTCCAGATCCTCAAAACGTAAATTTAAATTTTTAAGATCTTTTGAACGAATTTATTTACAAAATAACAAGCAAATTTAAATTTACGTTCTTCGACGCGAGACACTTTTAAAACTGAGAGTCAGATGACTTGACAATGAAAACAATAAATAATTAAAACATATGTTTTTACATATATAATTCGTATACAGGCTTCCAACGAAAACTTCCTTAAAGAGAAGTAAAAATATAGGAGGGGGAAGTATAACGGAGAGGGAAGTATTAGGGGGGAAGTATAAGGGAGAGGAAGTATAACGGAGGGGGAAGTTTTTGTTTTTTTTTTGTTCTAATTTTTTAGTTTTCTCAAAAACATTTTTAAGTTTTTTTTCCGAAAAAATTTCAAAGTTTTTGAACTACCGTCAGAGTATATCTGGACAAATCTATAGAAAATTGTGACTAAAATATGATTACGATTATAATCGCAATCATAATCATATCCGTATAGTAATAATTATAATAAAGATTATGCCCTACTCAGAAAAAGAGTATAGCGAACGGCCTTTTGAAAGTGAGTTAAAATGATTTGTGGAGTTGAGGGTAAAATGAGGTGAAAATTGAACTGACAATCACCTTAACGTTCTGACGAGAGGGGAACGAAACGTGCGGTGAGGCGGTGAGGAGGGGGAGAGGAGGGGGAAAAGCCTTTCATTCAATTAAAAGATGGAAGGATGACCCTGTGATGTACGGTGTAAAAACAAGAGAGAAAAAAAAGCCGACCCCCCACCTCGTTTTCCTCTCCATCTTTAATGGTCTTCATCACGCACGTTTACCTAATGCAACCTTAATTAATAGCTCAAACACATCCGCCACCAAATATTTTCTTACGAAAGCGATTCACTTCCTTTAATAAAAAGGATGCAACTCATTAAAACAAACCCTTCATTAATTACTTAACGATCTAGATCACCCCAGACGGAACTTCCAAAAATACATACACCTACTACACAGCAAAAGTTTGGAATCACGCTGCTTAGCATCTAAAGACGCATCTTGGAGATTTTTTAAAAAATTTTTCGAAGCTTTTAAGGGTGAAAAATTAATTTTTATAACTTTTGAGGAGTCAGAAAAAATGGTTTCCTTTAAGGCGGCGACACCAAATTTATACAGCTTTGAAAGGAACCTAAAATGTACCTCTCATCATTTTTCAGATTTTTCGAGGTGGTAGAACAGTATTTTATAAAAAATTTTCTGAAGTCTAAGCTATTTTTAGCAATAAAAAAGAGAGTAGTGAGGTTAAAAATTAATTTTTTTATTAAAAAAAATAAAATAAAGACTTAAGTTAGGCTAAGCCATCATAGCGTTTCTGTCGGTTGCCTATTCTTTGCCCCTCGTTTTATTTTGATGGTTTGACTTGGCCCATTAGGCAAAAAAAGGCGAACCTTTCAATATCTGAAAAAAGTGTTATGAAATCGCCAAAATGAGTTGGAAGGCTGTCAAATAGCTCTTTTTGTCAGTTTCTTTCAAATATCTTGGAAACTTTCAAGTTTAGCGCAAAACATACTTAGTTCAAAAATAATCTACATTTAATTTCCAACAAAAGTATTTAGCACATAACTTTGATATAGTGAACGATTTCCAAGTTACTGCCAAAATAAGGTTTTGACGTGAAATAACTAAAAACCACCGGTCCTAGAGAAATAAGGAGCAAGTTAATTAATATTTATGTAATTTACAATAGAAAATGACTTATACGTTTTAGGAGTCTATGGTAAAATGGAGATATTGGCAAACATCTAGTTTTGACTAAATCTTTCGTCTTTCAAAAATTTCTTCTTGTTTTCCAGATCATTCGAACTTCATACTCAAAGGAGTCGTTTTGACGAGTTTAAAAGCTTAGGTTCAATAGAATTATTAGTTTAAGGGAAGTGACAAAAACGAAATAAAATTTAAATGTATTTTTAGTTCAACATTGTGATAAAATAAAATTTATTTACGTAAATTACAAATTTTGTGTACTTAAAATGATTAAGTATTAGATCACAGATAGAATTTGACTTACATTCATGACTACAAGATTTTGTTCTTTTAACAAAATGCAAATTTAAATATAAATATCACAATTTTTCTTTTAAATTGTCATCACATACTCAGATTAAGTCATAATTTTAATGAATTATTGATTTAAATTCGGAAAAAGTATGCATTAAAAAATAAAAAGCAGTTTTTTAAACTTTCAGGTACTAAAACTGAACTTAAGAGTCTACAAAAATAAAAGTTGTGCATTTTTATTTGTCAAGTGAGAGATTCTGCGGAAAAAAAACCGGGGATTATTTGGAAAGTGATAATTAATTTTCTTTTGAATGCGTTTGATCACTTTCGGGGCGAACGTCGTCAAGGTCAACTGGGAGGCTTCCGACGTCTTCGCTGATCCATTCGGATTCCGGGTCGGAAAATATACGAGCGCAATCGATCGAGTCGCTTATTGAAGTCGAACTGTTTTCATCGAAGCTGCATGAGTTTGAATTAAACTGATCTGCAAAATAAAAGAATAAACGTAATTAAAACCATTCAATTTATGGGGAAAATTGAGCATTTTTAGAGAATGTATGGTCGGTTCTTCATAAAATTAGACTTTTTAGAGAGGTCTTTGATACTCGTTGAATGATGGAGTCATTTTTAAGGATATATCAAAATTTTCATGCTTTTTTTGCCTATAGTTGACGATTTCTCGAGAACGGATACAATCACGATGAAAGCAAACTTTTAAACTCTCTAAAACCTCATGTTTGTCAAATATTTAAGGACATAGCAGAATTTTTGTAATTAAATATTTTATTAGTACCCATAGTGGTAAAAAGTCAAGAGTCGCCGATTAAAAGTTTACAAAGCTTAAGATTAATAAGTTATATCAATTCAAACCATTGGAAAACCTTGTAAAAAGCAGTTTTTATCAAATATCTCGGAAACTATGAGGTTTAGCTAAAAATATATTAAGTACAAAAAAAATCTACGTTGAATTTTGAACTGAAAGTACTTAGAGCATAAACTTGATAAAGTGAGTGGTTTATGAGTTACAATAAAAAAAAGTTTTTGTTCAATGACCATTTTGCCAAAGTTTTTCGAAGTTGACTGAATAGAAAAAAAAAGTTTTGAAGAAAACTGAAAAAATAGACACAGCCTTTACTTGAGCTCACCTGAAACTTTGCAGCAAGGTGAGGAATTTCCAATTTTTTTTAGTCAACATCGGTAAATAAAAAAGTTATACTCACAATCATGTAATTTAATGTTGTTCCAGGATGCAGCGTTGAGAATTTGTTGATCATCTCCAACACTGCTACTTTCAGATTGGCAAGTCGAAGAATCCGTCACATCAAAAATCTCTGTAATTTTCACCTAGAAGAACAAAATGAGCGAAAAGAAAGAAAAAAAGATAAAGATTACCTGGTTGTCGTCGTCCAAATATGAAAATTTGACGATAGGATTTTGATTTGAAGTAACCCTTAAAATATCATCAAGCGTATCTTCTTCTGAATGGCTCTCGGATTTTTTGGCGGCTCTCGATAAAATTTCATTGGCAGTCATTTGGGATGTACTTTGAAATTCACTAAAATATTATTTAAAAAATGATAATTCAAGAGTTGTGAACAATCATATTTTTTGACATTTTTCCTCAACTTTTAACGGTGAAAAATTAATTTTTATAACTTTCGAGAGGTCAGAAAAAAAGGTTCCCTTTGAGGTGGCGACACCAAATTAATTCAGCTTTCAAAGAAACCTAAAATGTACCTCTCCTAATTTTTTCGGATTTTTCGAGGGGGTAGAACAGTATTTTGTAAATTTATTTCTGAATGTTAAACTGTTTTTCTCATCCAAAATACCTCCCTTATCCCTTTATAGCCTTTACAACAGAGTTGGGCATAATTTCTATTCAAAAATACGATTACGATTCTATTTTTACAACTGTTATTTGCGAATACAAATACAAATTTATTTGTATTCGCACTTTTGAATAAATATACATTTGTATTTACAAAATCACAGCAGAGAAATAAGAATATATCTATATTCGTTAGTTCGAATACGTATATATTCGTATTCGCAGGCAAAAAATGCAAATATATTCTTATTAGCAGGCCAAAAATACAAATAAATTAATATTCGCAGGAAAAAAATACAAATAAATTCGTATTTACACGAAAAAAATACGAATAAATTCGTATTTACACAAAAAAATACGAATAAATTCGTATTTACACAAAAAAATACGAATAAATTCGTATTTACACGAAAAAAATACGAATAAATTCGTATTTACACGAAAAAAATACGAATAAATTCGTATTTACACGAAAAAAATACGAATAAATTCGTATTTACACGAAAAAAATACGAATAAATTCGTATTTACACGAAAAAAATACGAATAAATTCGTATTTACACGAAAAAAAATACGAATATATTCGTATTTACACGAAAAAAATACGAATATATTCGTATTTACACGAAAAAAATACGAATATATTCGTATTTACAGCAAAAAATACGAATATATTCGTATTTACAGCAAAAAATACGAATATATTCGTATTCACGGATAAAAAATATAGATACATCCGTATTTACTGAAAAAAAATACGATTACAATCGTATTTTATTTTTAAAATCCTAAATACGACTCTTGCTTGCAAAAATTTTATCAGACTTCATCAGATATTCAGTAATCCTCCACAAGACGGCCACAATTTTCAACCAATTTTCACCACATTTTCTTTTATCCGTTAATACTAATATATTCGTATTTTTTGCCTTTAAATACGAATATATTCGTATTTTTGGTCTGTAAATACAAATATATTCGTATTTTTTCGTGTAAATACGAATTTATGTGTATTTTTTCCTGCGAATACGAATGTATTTGTATTTTTTGCCTGCGAATACGAATTTATTTGTATTTTTTGCCTGCGAATACGAATATATACGTATTCGAACTAACGAATACAAATATATTCTTATTTCTCTGCTGTAATTTTGTAAATACAAATGTATATTTATTCAAAAGTGTGAATAAAAATAAATTTGTATTTGTATTCGCAAATAGCTGTCGTAAAAATATAATAGTATTCGTATTTACGAATAAAAATAATGCCCAACTCTGCTTTACAAAAATAATGACAAACGTCAATTTATGAATTTCTCATTAATTTTAAGTGATAAAATCTAGAGCTTCCATACATAATACAATAACTGAGAAAGTTAAAATGATTTAATTTTTTTTAGACTACCTTTTGTCTATATCCAGTTGGAATTTTAACTCTTTGTCAAAGAACTGTGCAACTTCTTCGTCATATCCAACTAAAAATAAAATTTTAAAAAACAAAAAAAATTAAAATTCGTTTACTTTCGGTGTAGGCCATTTGGCACATGACGTTGGATGGGTGATGTTCTTCCGATGGATTCTGAACTACAGATCGAAGAATATGCATCACGACGCTACTGCAGAACTCATATATCGATCGCACACTTCCATTCATGGAAGGAAGTAAAGTGAGGATTCTTGAAAACAAAAAAAAGTGATATTTCATACTTATTAAGATAATACATACTTTTTTAGAGTCGCCATGGCTAAATCGAATGGGATGGCATAAGGAAGACTCAATATTGTCATCACTTTCATTCCTCTGTATGAAAGCATCCAATTATAGAATCCTTTGTTTGCCGAATCAATCGCATCTTGAAAAATACCAGCGATTGCTTCCGGTAAATTCGCACCATACGCTTCCTTCGAAGAAAAATAAAAACTAGAGTAAATTGAAATTTTAATACCTCTCTGTGCAATTTGCAATCTTGGCATTGAGGGTCGTAATCTGAAGGTTCGTTTACAGATTCGGAAAGGACGAAAGTCGACTGGACAGCGACGCAGCGAGTGCAGTTGATCAAATTGTTCCTTTGAAGAAATCTCAATGCGTCATCAAATCCTTGTTTGCACAATTTGGAAAGGATCTAAATGATGAAGTTAAAAAAAAAAAGTATTGATTACCCTATCAAATCAGAGGGGGGAGTATTTGCCCAGCCAGTCCACCCAGAATGGGCGTAAACAACTCATATTGCGGGGGGCCCTTAAAAACGAAATGTAGGAAAACACATACTTGAACCTTAGGAGGCCAGATAATTCTAGCGAAACGGTAAGCATTTTGTTTCGACAATTCGATGCTTGTATTTGCGAAATTGATGTGGAACATCTGCGAAGAGACATCTCTAGGGCAGATATCGGTTTCGCCGCAGAAAGGACTCACAGTTATCGTGTTTTCATCAAGAGTCGGAAGATTGTCGCTGAAGCCGCCATCGATGTACCGTTCTCCATGGAACAGCGGAGGAAAGAAGCCGGAAAAAATTGGTATAAATGTGCTTGCAAGCAGCGCCTAAAAAACACCATGGCAAACATCCAAATCATTAAAAGTACCAAACCTGTAAAAGGTCATCTTTGCTTTCAAAATGTGAGACCAAAACGTTCTTCCCATCAGGTATCCTGGTTAAAGAAATATGAAGTTTACCATTGACTCTTTCATGAGCGTCGGAAGGTAAAACCTGAAAATCTTTTTTTATTAATGCTTTCTATAAGATTCACCCACCTTATTCAGATTATCAAACAAATATTCCTGAACGTTGCACGAAGGACTAAAAGGGCCCAAAGTCCTTTGCCGAGCTTCTCTGATGAGGTTGAGCATATCGCTCGCAACGACTCCTAAAAAGAACCATTAAAAAAGTCGACTCGCCAAAATCTTATTACCGATCGGGACATCGCAGAGAAGGCAGCAAGCGGCGATAGCACCAGCAGACGCTCCAGATATTTTATTGAGAAGCAAATGCGGAGCATATTTCTGAAGACATACACCGACTCCAATATGGTAAATTCCAAGAAATCCACATCCAGCAAAAGACAAGTTCATGATAGATTTCTGAAAATTACCAGAAGAACAATTAAGATCATATTAAACGCATCAGTCGCTGATCCCATCTGTCAAATCTACAAAAAAAGTCGATAAAAACTTTTCATCTCAAGAACATCCTGCTCCTCCTGGCTTATCAAATTTTGTGTCAAGGATATCAATCAAATTAAGCAACTTCAAGGACAACTGGCTTTTTTTAAAAATTATATTCCATCCAAAAAGAAGGGTTTTATTTTAAATAATTCAATATTCATTCTATATATTAAGGCAGCATTCAAATAGATTGTGTATTCTTACGATAAGTGAAGAGAAGTAAGACAAAGGCCACTACGCAAAATACGTTTTTCTTTTGTGAAAACAAAGTACCATAAATTTAATGGAATATCTGAACAAAGTCAATGAATTAAAATAAATAAGAAAAATCAAAAAGGTTTCCTAAATTGTAAGTGACGTAGAAGTTTATAACTCAGGCTGGCCAGAATTTTTGATAACAACTTCCCATAGCTTATTGTTCTCAAAGAGAAGCTGTTGTATTACCCTCTATGTACTTTTGAGAGAGGGACTTCCAGATTTCAGTAAATACTTCCCGAGGTCATGGCCAGATTTTCTAGAACACTTTACACGGCCATAATTTGATGAAAAAACTTCCCCCTCCTATATACTTCCCCTCCTTTATACTTCCCCCTCCTTTGTACTTCCCCTCCTTTGTACTTCCCCTCCTTTATACTTCCCCTCCTTTGTACTTCCGCCTCCGTAACACTTCCCCATCCGTTACTCTTGGCCAAAAATCCCATTTGTATTTCTAACTAATAATTTTCGGGGAAAAAAAACTCGGAAAATTTTTCGAAAAAAAAAATTGGAAAATTTTCCTAACAAAAAAACTCGGAAAATATTTTTTTAATTGGAAAATTTTTTCGTAAAAAACAAACTCGGAAAATTTTTGAAAAAAAAACTCCCCCCACCGTTACACTCCCCATCATTCATACTTCCCCCTCCGTTACTCTTGGCCAAAAATCCCATTATTTCTAACTTGACACTTAAAATAATTTCGGAAAATTTTTCAAAAAAAACAAACTCGGAAAATTTTTGAAAAAAAAATTCCCCCCACCGCTACACTCCACATCCTTCATACTTCCCCCTCCGTTATACTTCCCCTCCCTTTTACTCCCCCCCCGTTATACTTTCCCTCCTTTATAATTCCCCCTCCGTTATACTTCCCCCTCCCGTTACTCTTGGCCAAAAATCCCATTATTTCTAACTTGACACTAAAAATAATTTTAGGAAAATTTTTCATAAAAAACAAACTCGGAAAATTTTTGAAAAAAAAAACTCCCCATCCTTCATACTTTCCCCTCCGTTATACTTCCCCTCCCTTTTACTTTCCCCTCCTATATTTTTACTTCTCTTTAAGGAAGTTTTTGTTGGAAGCTCTTCAAACAAGAATTTTTTTCTTATCTTCAATAATTTAAAAAAATGAAAGAGGCAATTACTTATGAACCACTGTGTATTCAGGGTACATCTGGAAAAATCAATGGAAAATTGTAAATAAAATATGATTACGATCATAATCGCAATCAAAATCATAAACATTACCAGTAATTTTTTTTTTTTTTACTATAGGGTTTTTGGTTCATGCGTAATCGCGCAAATAGGGAACGCAAATAGTGGAATATCCGTTTTTTTTTTATTCTTTCTCCCTCTACTTTTAATAGTATTACCAGTAATAATTAAGATAAAGAGCTTCTACTGAGCATGATTTACAGACAGTTTTTTGGAGACTGCTGATGAATATTTAAGGTCTTTCGGTGTCCGCCTTAAATTTGGGGGTTTCTGCGAGTTTGAAGAAACTTCGGCGCAGAGAAGCCAACCAATGACATCACAATTATCTTCTAGTATGGCCCAGAAAGCAAAGGTTGCTCGGCTGCTAGATCTCTGAAATTATATACTAGCGTAAGGATGGCCTAAAGAGATAATGGAAGGATATACTTTTTAAGAGTATATTTTATATGTGTTCTATATTACAATAACTGTGTAGTACATAGAGAAAACTGCAGATAAAACGAATTAAAAATTAATACAAGAGAAAATTAGTGGATGTTGTAGACGCTCTCGAGGGCTAATTCGGGTTTGTCGTAGCCGAGGGCTTCGGGGGTGTCGATGCCGAGTTCGTCGAGGGTCGGCTTGATTTCTTGGAGGATGTAAGGATAGATGTCGGATTTGACTTCGCTTTTGATTCTGATGACTTCGAGGAACCTGACGGCGAGGGCGTAGTCGTTAAGTCGACGGCAAGCGCGGAGTGCGGCGTCGATGATTTTCGGCTCCGGGATCAAATCCATGCCGGCCAAATCGTTCATCGCCTTCCGGACTTCCCATCCGTCGACGTCCGCCTTCGAAAAGTACCTCACGTACCTCTCGTCGAAAGCTTCGTCGGATTCGACAGGGCCGTGGCTCATGAAGCGGGCCGACCTCGCCGCACCAGCCACACGGCCCATTTTAAAAGCGGAAAGAGCTAAACTTTTAAACATTTTTACCACAGTATATTCTAACTCACTGATGAACTCTGAATGTTCCCAACCTTATCAAGATAACAGTCACAGAGGTAATGAAAATTCTTGAAAACTTGATTGAAAACTTCAAATTTCACTTATAAACGATTCATCAAAATAATAATAAAATAAAATAATAAATATTTTATAGAATTACAAAAAACATAAATTATTTTAACCCCGAGGAATTTATGCTAACATCCATGATCCCGCGTTTTATGTACTAGTTTGAACTTTGAAGAGCTTCCTACGAAAATTTCAAGAAGGAATAATATAGGGGGGGAGTATAAAGGAGGGGAAGTATAAAGGAGGGGAAGTTTGAAGGAAGGGGAAGTATAAAGATGGAGAAGTAGAAAAGGAGGGGAAGAATAAGACAAATTTTTATTTTCTTTTGGAAGCATTTACAATTTTTCAAAATTTTATGAGCTAAGTTAACTTTTTTTAAAGCTTTTTTCTGTTATACTTATTGAATTGATCCTGAAAATCGATTAATTTTCCTCTTGGGCTTAAAAAATGGCTCCAAGGTTAGGCAACTTAACATCTGGCAAGCCTGTTGAGCGAACCTGTGATATCTTTAACCTTTCCTTATTTGTTTACTATTTACCAAATATAAACACACCTCCAATTTAACTATCAAATGTCATTTAATTGACTATAATATCTTATATTCATAAACAATCAAATTTTGGTGCCTATTATTTATAAATTATTGGTAAGTTTATTAAACTTGGATTATAAATCATTCTCAGCTGCAGAAACAACTTTTAAGTGTTGGGAGTATTAATTTTCATAGATTTTAAGCAAAATGAATACATTTCTAGATATTCTTGTTTTTAAAAAGTATTAATTTATGATTGCGATTCAGAGTTGGGCGCGTTATACTCTTTAATCGTATGAATTTTCTAATAATTCATTGAAAATTGTTTTATACACCAAATCGATTGTTAAAATACATGAATATTGATCGTCAATTTTTCAGAGGTGGCTAAATCTTCGAAATATTTTGTCATTGATTAAATCTAAAATACAAAATGCCAACTGTGATACTTCTCGATACATCTTCTTCAACGAGTTCATCGAAAAAACATTCGTTAGATTCTTACAAACCGCTTCAGGTGGCTATCAACGGTATTAGTTCTTTACTCGACCATATTTCGCTGGCTGCACCTTTAGAATTCATTTCAGTCGTAAGTTCTGGTCTTTTAATTTAATGTTTATTCATTTTCTTTTAGGTCACTTATACCTACAGCTTTGAAATAATAACTCAATTCACTCGAGAAATTGATTCTATTAAATCTGATCTTCTTCAAATAAAACTCTCGGAGAAATTTCAGCCAGTCGAAGGATTAAAGGCGATCGACAAATTCGTAATTAATGAATGGGGAAGCTCATACACATGCAATGTAATATTGTCTATAATTTCTTGATTTTTCGTAATTTTTTTTTATAGGTAGTTGTGGTGTCTATGGATAGTATGATTCCTCTTTCTACGGCTACAATATCATTTTCTTTTCCTGGGAATTTGATTTTGGTTTGTCTAAGTGCAGATTCTGTGAGGCACAATCTTCAAAATAAATTTGATCATTTGAGGCTAAATGTTAAAGTTTATACACCGGATCTTCCAATTTCGAGCACAGGAGTTCAGCAGCTCTTCAATTCAATCGGCGAACGTTATTACACTTTGTGGGTCGGAAATTTAATTTGTGGGAACTTCAATTCTAAAATATCTCTAACTCCTAGCCCAGAGGTATCAATTATTTTTCATAATTCTTTTTTTAATATTGTTTTTTAGCCTCAATATAAGGAATCTGATTTTGATTATTCAACGTATACGGTGGAACAACAGATTGAAATTTGTGGATTTATTGAGCTTCAACATGTGGCAAGTCCTGGAGCGGTTTCTCGCCATCTCGTTTTGCCATATTCGCCGCCGATGCCTTTTCTTCCGAAGTCATATTCGTATTCGAATCGTCCGCAGTCTTCGAATGATTCGGATGATGAAAGTCAGGATGAAGGACAAGTCCCTTCGTTTTGTGTTCTTCTTCATGGAGCGCTGAAAGTACGACTTGATTACGGGAGACAAGCCCTTACTCTCATTTGGGCAATTTCCACAAAATGCCACTCAATTTGAATAAGAACTGACATAAATTTCAGATCAAAAAACTGAATGTTTTTAGAGAAAAATGGGTTTATACTTTTTTTAGGAAAACCTCAATATCTAGATAACTAATGATCCCACAAAACTCATTTTTTTGTAAATTGCTTAGCACCTAAAGACGCATCTTTCAGAATTTTTCCCCGAACTTTTAAGTGTGAACATTAACAGTTCAGCATATAACCTTCATAAATTGAATGGTTTTTGAGCTATCAAGAAAATGCCAAAAACGTTTTATCTCCCAAACTAATAGTTCTAAAAAGTCAAATTTTTATTATTTTTCCACATCAAGATTTTGTGCGTTGTCTATATTTCGCTAGGAGCAGTGGTTTTCAAGTTATTTTACAATTTGAAGATATTGACGCGAATTGTTGCTGTAACTCCGAAACCATTGACTTTAGCAAGGTTACATGTTAAGGACGTCTTGTTGGAAATTTATTGTAGATTATTTTTGTACTTAATATGTTTTCACTAAACCTCATAGTTTTTGAGATATTTGATGAAACCCTTTTTCGTCAAACTTCGTTGTTAAATGCCAACATGTTTCATATTCTCTTTCATTTTGACCTCTTTTTGGGAACTTGGCTGCTTTCCCCTGCGAAAAAACTTAAAATTTTCGTAATTTTTCAGGTTGAAAATATGGCTGCTTTATGTCAAATTGCGAACAATTGGTACGGTGTCCTTTTCTCCTGGGCGGACACAAAAAAGAAATCGAATCTTATGCTCAGCCTTTTAGAACCAGGGGCTGAGCCTATTCCTTGGCTTGGCAATTTAAACAACCTAACGATTAAGACTTCGGCGCAAGATGACTGTAAGTCAGACTTCAAAAATTTAAAAATTTAATATAATTCTTTTCAGGTGACACATTTCCGATCAAAATCGCAGAAAAGAAAGGCAACCCAGCGAATTGCGTCGCTTGGATTCGACAAAGTGGCTTTCAAACCGATATACAAAAATACTTCGTCACGCCCGCAAGATACCTGACAAAACTATGCAGTTTTATAAGGTAATATGAAAATATTTTTTCGATGAAAATTCAATCGTTTTCGCAGGAACTAAACCGAGTTCGAAGGGCGGCAATTTGTTTGGGATTTCTTCCGTTAATCGAAGGTCTCGCCGCTATTTTGGAACGGGAATGTACGACTCTTCCCGGAAACGTTCATCCCGCCTGCGCTTTCCAGCTTTCTCATGCGGCTGGAGTTCTCAGAGATACCAAATGCAGTCATGATATCAAACATGTTATACTTCCTATGAAAATGTCATTTTGATTAAATAAATTTTTAAAAGACATTTTCTTTGTTTGCAAGGAGCTTAATTTCGTCTATTGACCTATAATATGTGAATGAAACAAAAAATTTGGAGCCATTCCTTTAAACGTTCCTTTAGGATCCCCTTTCTCAAGGTTCCCTTGATAATCCTTCCTTGACGTTGCTTAGTTTTTGAGGACCTCCCTGAAAGCTATCTGTTCCTTCAAATAGGAATCCTGATTTCCCTAGGTGGCTATTGACTAACCTTTAGGAACTCCAGAAAGGAGGGCTCTCATTGGCTGATGGTGACATAACCCGCTCTCATTGGCTGACGGTGACATAACCCTTGATTTCGTCTAAGTTAAGGAACAGAAAATGGAATTTCAAGGTATCCTTTTTGTTAAGAGAAGGAGACTTTCAAAATCTAAACCTCATACTTTTCAAAGCTTCTTGACACCTTTCTTCCTCGCCACTCCAGAAGATTCACGACAGCAATTTTTAAGACGTCGCTGTATAAAGGCTTTTGAGGCTTCTCTCCGGAAACGGCCTGAGCGAAATTCATTGGCGAAGGAAGGGAAGGAGGTGTCTTTTGGCTTTGGAAGTACGTCTAGAATAAAATAAAATTTAGACAAGATCTCCGCAATATTCCGAACTACAAAAAAGTACTTGTTTGAAGAGCTTCCAACGAAAACTTCCTTAAAGAGAAGTAACAATATAGGAGGGGGAAGTATAAAGGATGGGAAGTTCAAAGAGCGGGAAGTATAAGGAATGAATGAAGCAGGATGCCACAGTAAATAAAATTACCACTACCAAGGAAATGTCTATCCATACGGTTGAAAATACATAATTTTTAGAAAAACAACGTTACAACTCTAACGTGAGTTAAGGTTGATAAAAAAGCTCCACTATTCGTCCATATTTTCTTAATATAATAAGTTATTAGGTTAGGCGGTGAGGTTCTTCATAAGCAGAGACAGTGGCGCCACAAAGTTAATTGAGTCCACTTTTTTAGGGTCTTATAAGACCCAAGGTTGAGGGGTATTTAAATGAAAGTCATATTAAAATACACTGTTTTTATAATCACAAGACTAGAACAAAATAATGCAGGAAATTCTTACATTGAAACACAGTATAAAAGTAGTAAAAATAATTAAGCTTGAAAAAAATCTGTTTATTTATGAGTTTCTATATATGTTTGACTACGAAAAAGAACAAAAGAACAAAATGCAAAACGTTGAGAAAATTAAGCCAAATCTATGATGATATGAAATTTTGAATTTTTATCCTAAGGGATTCGAAGTTTATTTTTTCTTCTTATATTGTTGTTGTATGCTCGCACAATTAAAGGAACTGGAATCAGAGAAGCCTTTGATTAGTTTTTAATTAAACAAATAGTTTACAAAATATAATAATTATATTAATGAATGTAGACTAGAAGTCATAATAACCGCCTTCTCTTTTCTTCTTTGTGTAGAGAAGGTTAGCTTGCACAAGTAGAAATAACCAACAATTAGGTGGCGATAATTGTAGAGAACAGAAACAACACATTTTAGAGAACTTCCCCTTGCATCCAATAAATTTCTCCACTTCTCTTTGAAAAAGTTAAAATTCATCATAGCCTACCTGTGCAGAATAATACGACTTTTTATTCGTTTAGGTCCGATGTTGGATTTGTGTAGCTCCTTTTTGGAGTTTTTTTTGCGGCACAGATCTGCCTCGCTCGATGTGTTTTGTTTCATGTGGGTTAGCTGTGCTGCTGTTGCAAGTCTAAAAAGAAGAGATATAGGACGTTAACATTCACAATCTTCAAAATACCTGGGTGTCCCCTGAAACTTCAACAAAAGGTTTCCTGAATGAGCTGTTGTTGCACCTGGGGAAATTTCTCTTTTGAGAACGAGGATAAGACTGAAAAACAATGAAACAGTGAATGAGAAATGGATTTTTGAATTGATTCTTTATACCTGCGGTTTCGACGTCGTGGTAAAGTTTGATGCGATTTGGATGGCGATATTTTCCTTCTGCAAGTTACTCGAACCGTTCCGATTCATTTTTTTCTGTTGATTCGCGGAAAGTCGGTTAAATTTACGATTTCGTCGAGAGGATTGCTGAAAGTTGCAATTTTTTAAAATGTATATTTATTAGAAAGAAAAAAAAATTTGTGTCACAAAAATAGTAGATACCTGAGGGATTTCATCATTAGCTTCAGGAGGACAAATTTCAGTCGGTTTACAGGTTTTCGTGGGTTCCTCCAGCGCCTGAAAGTTTAAAAGAACAAAATTAGAAAAATGTTATAAAAAAATTATGCTCTAACCAATGGATTTTCATTCGTAGATGTATAAGTCGGTTCATATATTTCGCAATTTACATTTGGCACGCAAGAAGCAGACTAAAAAATAAAAATTTAAAAATTCTTGACTGAGTATTACAAAGACACACCTTCGGCTCTTCGTGCTGTCCTTCGCAATTTTGTTGATATTGCTGCGAATATAAGCAAAAATTAATCAAAAGCAATCAAAGGCCACAGGGTGGTTCAGTTTAGCAAATTAGCAAGTAAATCTCAAAAATCTCAAAATTGAAATCCTGGCGGATTGACACTATGTCACCAGTGGTGCACTATACACCAGGATGAGATTTTAATCACTTTAAGAAGTCGTTTTATGTAATTTTTTATTTAAGTGCTAAACAGGACAACCTGTATTTGTAGATGAGGAAGTAAAAAAAAAATAATAATTACCGGTTTCATTTTTTTAGGCGGTCTATACTGACATTGGAAGCATTTCTCAGGATTGTGTAGATGTTCCGCCTGGTCTTTCACTTTACGGAAAGTCTGGAAATCAGATAAAATTAATTGTTTATTTATTATAAATCATTCTTTTACCTGTGCAACGGTCGACTTTTCCACAGGGATTCCAGATTTTAGGAGTTGGTACATCAAAGGCTCATCGATCATCAATTTTTGCAATTCTTCGCCATCATCAAACGGAGGCATGCACACCCTCAGAAGATCGTCGACGTCTTCCTCCTCAGATCTCTCTTTTTTCGATTCCTCGTTCTTAATATTTACATAGAAAAGGAAAAGATTATTTAAAAAAGCAAGATGAAAACATGGTAGTTGTTTAAAAGGGAAAATCGAAATATTTTGTTGAAAAGTTTCTTGTATTTCACAAGGTTTTTCTTGGCTTTAAGAAGTCAAATTTTGAACAGTGGAATATCATTTTTTGTTTCTCCCTTGATAATCACTAGCTTTAGGAAACTAATAATCCATACCATTGGTGCCGAAGTTCCATTAAAGAAGCAGGTTTTCTCTTGAGTCGAAGATAAGGTTGTGCTTTGAGGGTTAACTTTTGGTTGAGAATTTGTGTCGACAGGTTTGTATGTAGTATTTTGATTTTTAATACCATTTTTCTGCTCATCTTTAATCCGCTTATCAAAAAGCGACAAAAGAGGATACGCTGCGACAACGTTTTTACATTTTTTTTTAATTAGATCATACAAATCGGAGTAATCTGTACAGATGAAATCGACCTGATTCTTTTTCTTGAATTGAGGCTGAAAAGTGGTCAGTTCCCCGATTTCCATAATGTCTTTTTCAGAGCATGAATCGTCAGATGATTCTCCTTTTTCATTGGTAGATGGGTCGTACAGGAAACAAAAATTAGGGATAAGATTTGGCATTCCGCTCGTGTTCTCATAATACTGACCAAGATTCACTTTATAAGCATCTTTCGCACTATTCGGATCATTTTTCTTGAACTCAAGAGGGTTTCGCGTCAAAACATTATCCGATTTAGCGGCAATCAAGCTTGAGAAATCAGCCAAAGACATTTTACTGATGAGATCGTCGACGTTCAGATAGTCAATCACTCCAAAGGTACGCCTATCATGTCCAGATTTCTGGCCACCCGAATAACGCTTTTCATAGGCAGGATTGGATTCAGACGCAATTTGTGGTTCGGAGGGGACAGAGTAGTGATTTGTTTCAGCGAGCGGGTTCGTGCAGCCTTGTCCTACGAATACATTAGGATTTTTGTTTGTTATCGAGCCCGAGCTCATCTGAGGGGATGTTTCCGCGAAGTACTTTGAAGTCGATGGCATTACAAACGGTTTAGCATTAGGATTAAGAGGCTTCGTTTTTTTCTTCAAAGGGACCTCGATCCCGTCTTGATTTGAAGACTTTTCGACTTCCTTTAAAGCTTCGTTGGAAAGAGTAGCACTTTCGCTGTTGGCGATTTCTAATTTAGTTGCTTTGGAAGAATTCTTAGCCTGGGCAACTTCAGTTTTATCGCTAGCTCTAGCGCCTTTCTTTTTTTGCTTTCCTTTTAGTTCTTCTTTCGGTTTGAGTAGAGAATTTTTCTGTACAGCCCTTTTTGTCAATTCAAATTCATCGGGTTCCAAACGTTTCGAAAATTGGGGGTCTACTGGAGCGCTATCAATGTTCTTCATCTCTTTTTGTTTTTTGTATTTCTTTTTATTGTAAACCACTTCAGTAAAGCCCTCAAGGTCAGAATTTTGTTCAATTTTTCCTTCAGGAACTTGAGATGAAACCTGTGCGTCTTTGCCTCTTTTTGGTTCTTTCTTTGCTTGGGCTTTTTGTCAGGTTGGGCGTTTTTACACTCTTTTGATTTCGAAAGACAATTTTCTGTACTTGAACTTTTGGGAATTTCAGAGTCCGGAGAAGCTTCAGTTTTTGTCATTGGTTGAGGAAGTTGATCATCAATAGGGTTGGAATTAATTATCTCCTTTCTGCTAACTGCCTTCTTCTTTTTCTTTTTCTTTTTCTTTTTCTTTTCAGCCGCTCGGGCTGAGACCTCATGATCGAATTTTTCCTGGCTTTCTGCTTCGCTTTGAACATCGAGTACTTCTTCGGATATCGGAAGAGGGTTAACTTTGACGGTTGTTTCAATTGTGTCAGATTTTTTAGTACGGGTGGAATCCCCCAAAAGTGCCAAAAATTTTGAGTCAAGCATCCTTAAGATATCTTTTTCACTTATTTCTTCATCAACAATTAGTGAAGGAAGGCGTTTTGGAACATACTTTTTCTTCACTTTGTGTCTTGTGCCTTTAGGGAAAATCTTTGTGCACAAATTTTGTCTTTTGCTGCCTGGTTTTTCACCTTTCTTCCTTCCTTGGAGATTAAGTATACAACAACCTTCCATACAACCGCCTCCCAAGCAACCGTCTTCTGTACAATCGCCTTCCGTACAAACTTCTTCCGTACAACTGCCTTCTGACTTTGGAAGAGTACTTTTCTGTTCCATCGTTTCAGCATCTGCGGAACTAGAATCCTCAGGTTGCGGAAAGGATTCTGAAAAATGGGTCTCTGCTTGATCAACAGTATTTCCCTGGTTGGATTCGTTTTCATTTGTATCGTCAATCACACCATGGAAGGGCTGCAGATCTGATTTTTGCTCCATTTCACTTTTCACAACTTCAGAAGAAACGTCGGCATCGACCGTGTCTTTCTTTCTCTTTAGGATGGTAATCTTTTTGGTTTCTTCCGCTGGCTCAGATTTTTGCTCATGGTTTCCTTTTAAATTCAAAAATTTCTTAATTGAATACCTCTGCTTTCTTGAATTCTAAAAAGAAAATAAAAGAAAGTGAAGAGCCATGAAAGAAAGCCACTGCTTCATTCTTATTACTCACTCATCTTAATTTAGATGGGTGGAGGCCCCAGGGCTATAGATGATGTGAGGTTGTCGCAGATGAAGCTGAATGTGTCAAACAGCAAACTACTAGCGCCTAATAGTAAACCCAGACATCTGAAGATGAGAGCAAAGAACTTCCTTCCTAGGAGTCTAATGATGATGCGCCCCATAATAAGGGACTAATGTCAAAGGGAAGTGGGTGGGCTTATCATAGCATAAACCTTAACTATAATAATAATAATAAAATAAATGGTGAAGGTTACCTGATGTGTCGAAATAAACGGCATGCTGTTCGCGATTCTTGGAGTCAGGTTAAGCGAAGATGGTTGAGGAAACACTGCATGGTTTGGCGAACCGTAAGGAAGCACATACGGCGATGGCTGTTGAAGCGACGTCAGGGGAAAATTTCCAAGGTGGATCCCAGGTGCTTGCGCTTGCGAGATTTGAGCTTGAGGAGCTGTCATTATCATCCCCATAGACTGCGAGGCATTCATAACCTGATGAGCGATGGATTCATGAAGTTCACCAGGGCGAGTTAGCGGATGTTGGAAAAGTGGAGGCTGCATGGAAGCACTCATATACCTACTAGGAGCCATATTAGGACCCAAGCCCATATGTCCCAAAGAATATATCAATCCTTGCGGAAAATTAGTCTGAAAAGTACAAAAGGGTTTTTTTATTATGTGCTTTTTAATTTTCCAAATTTCTTTCATCTTCCTTATCATCAATTGTAGATGAGAAAAAAGAGTGTGCCTTTCTGCTGAGAAAAGAAAAACCGTTGAGAGTTTTAAGCCCTCCAAGAACTGAGTGAAACAGGAGAGCAAATTCCCTTCAATGTGCACCAGGGGCATTAAAAGAGCGCTCGGTAGGCTCGATTTTGGCGAAAGATTCCTGGTGAGTCAAACCTCGCCGCTCAAACCGTTCACATTACTGAAAACGTCTTCAAAACCAATAACTCACAGTGTAAACTTCCCCATCTTTCATCAGCTTTTGGTGAAATCAGCCTTTTTAACAGAACGCCAACCTGTTCTGAAGCCTCCAGGATAATAGTTGGTGATTTTGGTGCTAAAGTTGCAAACCCCCCCCCCCCCCTCCGCAGACACCCAAATGAAATAAAATTCTTACCGATGTTCCGGTTCGTCTATCATTGGGATTGTTCAAATGATCAGGCTGAAAAATCATCATATTATAACTAGTAACTTATCAATATTTATTAGTTAATAGATACATACTATGCGATCCATTTCAAAGGAGGCTAACGAAGCTCTCAGAACGAAGTCTTAAGGCCCTCTTTCGATTTCTATTTAAAAAAAAAAAAAAAAAAAAAAAAAAATTAGCAAACATTTGAAAGATACAGGGAAAAACCCCCATAAGTGAAAAAAATTAAAAACATTCTAAACAAACATAAAACGTGATTCTATGAAACACCGATAACCGATTCGCGTGGTGGGAAGTCCCTCGGGACTATATGAGGCGCTCCGGGTACGAAGGGCGAACTCAACAAAACGCAGTTACGAGATATTCGCATTTTAAAGTTTTATGTTGTGGGCGAACTCAACAGAAAAGTCATGCCCTGAAATGGGAAAAGGAGTGGGGGTTATGGACTAGGATTTCGCCCTTCATACCCACTCGGATATCGCAGTTAGAGCTTTGCCGCATATCGGTTTTTACGTATTTAAAGGGGAAAAAAGGGCGAACTCAACATAAAAATTATATGGGTGTGTTCACCAAGAGGTCTAGAATCTGAAAATGAAAAAAAAAATTGTCCGATGTTCTTCGCATTTCATACCCGGAGCGCCTCATATTATTAATGTTTTGTATTAATACCGGGATTTTCTCATACAACGTTAATGACTTGCTCTTCCTCAGTATCCGCTATTTTTAAACATTTATTCTGCTGAGCATTCGAAAGATACACGACACCATACCTACCATGAGATAGCATCAACATCTCAATTTCGAGAAATATGTGACTTAAGGGGTTCATTCTTTGTATCCTTCATTTAAATACAAGAATTTATCTTTTTCCCACAATAACATCTAACTTAAAGTAAAAGTCGTACGAAGCCAACAAAAAGACGTGAGCCATTTATAACCTAAAACCTAATCGAGGGATTTGTTTAATTTTTCCGATTTAATATTAGATTTAAGATCATATCAACATTTAAAACTTTATGAATATATAAAAATGTAAAAGAATTTAAGAAAAAAAGCCTTAACAACGTAAGAAAAGTAAAAAACCAACTATCAGAAAGCGGGGATCGAAGATCCAAGTTATAAATCTAAAAAATAAAACTAGAAGTGATATATTCTATTTAAAAAGTGTAAAATAACGTTTATTCTTACCTTCGCGAATGTTCTGGGCACAAATAAAGTATGAATTGGCTTTAATTTTCTTTTCTGTAGTCAAATAAGCGTGAAGTATGGATAAATGGGTTTCTGGATGAGAGTTTGAGAGATAATGGCGGACATCGAAAAAAAAAAATGACGTCATATAAAGTAGATCGATATATTCGATCGATCGAGTTTCGTTCAGTTAGAAAATCGTTGAAAATACGGACTAAAATGAGATTAGGAGCATGTATTGAAGCATTTAATGTCCTATTTTTTTTCTTTAAGACTCCTTAATCACTTTCTGCGTTTCTCTAAACACTGAAGATTGTTTGAGAGTGCGCCTCTTCCAGAATTTTGGTGATCGATTGGTGAGAGATTTTTTTTTTACTATAATGGCGGCTTTGCCATATACCAACTCTTCGAACGTTTCCTCGTCCAAAAGATCTAAACTTTCTAAATCCATTTCTGACTTTTAAAATATGAATGTTAGAAAATAGAAAAATAACTTCACTGGACGGTTACACAAACAAAACCCTACTGTTCTCAGCTTTGTTTAATTCCGCTTGGAGCGCTAGCTCTACTCGTGTTACGAGTAGCTAAAACTCTCTATTGTATCACAGGTTGGGCGTTTAGGACCCGCTAACAACAGCTATATATGTCCAGAAAAAAAATAAGAAGAAGAATTAGGAATTTAGACATACTGAAAAGTTTTGATTAGCTTTTAAACGTCATGAAAGACATGGAAGGACAGATTGTTTGTTAGTCAAATGCTGTGTAAAAACTGGTCCAATTTTACTGTTTCTACATAGAAAAGATAGCTTCTTATGGGTCTTTTTCTCCTCTTCGAGGGTGAACTAGAAAGAAAGAAAAAAGAAACCGGGGGAAAAAAAACTTTATTTGAGTAAAAACTTAAAAGGCGCTGTAAAAACGTTAAATTCACTATTGCAGCAACTTTGAGGCATAAAAGAAATAGACCGAAATAAAAAGTACATAAAACAAATAAATAATTCCACTTTGAGAAAACACTCGTCCATGATCCAGACAAACGGCCATATAAATACTTTGCAAACTGTTATAGAATAAAATAATGCAGGAAACTCTTACAATCAAACACAGAATGCAAAGTAGGAATAATGAAGATAGATGAAAGAAATATGTTTATCAAGAGTTTCTAAATGTATATTACAAAAAAATTAAACAAGCACAAAATATCCATTCCTATAAACGTTCCTTTAGGATCCCCTTTCTCAAGGTTCCCTTGATAATCCTTCCTTGACGTTGGTTAGTTTTTGAGGACCTCCCTGAAAGCTATCTGTTCCTTCAAATAGGAATCCTGATTTCCCTAGGTGGCTATTGACTAACCTTTAGGAACTCCAGAAAGGAGGGCTCTCATTGGCTGATGGTGACATAACCCGCTCTCATTGGCTGACGGTGACATAACCCTTGATTTCGTCTAAGTTAAGGAACAGAAAATTCAATTTCAAGGTATCCTTTTTGTTAAGAAAAGGAGACTTTCAAGATCTAAACCTCATACTTTTCAAAGCTTCTTGACACCTTTCTTCCTCGCCACTCCAAAAGATTCACGACATCAATTTTTAAGCAATGATGGACAGGTCTGAAGACTAATTTTTTTCCAAAATGCATCCCACCAAGAGGAGTTTTTAAAACGGGTGCACAAGCAGCGACTATGGATTATGGTCAACAACTAAAAAGTCAATTTTAATCAAATATTTATGAATGTTAGAGCACTATCCTCAGTAGGTAATTTATATAAACGAGTCTGCCAGATTCAAAATTGAATTTCTGATAACTTTAAAATGAGCCTAATATGAACTCCGTCCTATCATTATTACCAAACCAAGAGCTTCGAACGCGTGAAAAAATTGCATATTTTGAAAATCTAAGGATTTTCTTAAAAAATTGGATTTTAGACCATAGCTCCTGAACTATTTGTTTAAGAAAAAAATGTATAAGTCATTTTCTCTAGGAAATTGCATGAAGATTAATTTTTTACTTGCTCTTCACCTCGCTAGGAACAACGGTTTTCGAATTATTTGATGAAATGTCTAAAATTTCATAAGAACTGTAACTTAATCTAACTGTAACTCCAAAACGGTTCACTTAAGCGAGCTTATGTGCTAAATACTTGTTGTTGGAAATAAAATGAAGATTATTTTTGTACTAAGTATTTTTCGCTCTAAACCTCATAGTTTTCGATATGTCTGAGAAAAACGGATAAAAACCGCTTTTTGGCACCCTCCTCCCTTCTAACTCTGCCTTTAAGGTTTATCAACAAAATCCATTTCTCTTTAAGAAATTATTATTACATACATATTGCAGCAACTACAATTTACAAAGTAAAAAAACTTACATTTGTATCAATAAAATTAATTTTATTTTTCATGTCAATACTTAACATATTTATAATAAATTGTAAATTTTATTATTATTTATATGACACATTTTCCACTGATAATTGAAAGAAGGAAACCTACTAATAGGGGGAACACACACAAAATGGAAAGAGCCTTTTTTTCTGTCTTAAAAAAAAAAAATTAAATGGCACACTATATAATTAAGATTGATCTAGTAGTTAACCTTTCCACAAGCAAGCATTTGGTTACAATTTCTTTCATTATAAATAAGGAATGCATATCGTTAGCCGCATTTTGAGATCTATAAAATTAAAATATAACATACAAAATAGTTTCACAAATAGTTCTATTCATCAAAAAATTTTGTAGTTTTGAAGGAAATTTAAAAATTTCCATCGGAATGAAAGTTGGAAAGGTGGCAACCCAAAACGAGTTTTTTCACTTTTTTTTCCTTCTTAAATAATTATTTCTTAAAAAATGTTTACACTACACTTTTATCATTTTGACTTCTTAACTTTTTTTATACAATAAAATATCAAAAGTACAAAAACTTCTTTATTACTATTCTGATTTTATGGTTAAGAGTAAAAAGAGAAAAAAAAAATGATCTGAACGTCCAACCTAAAAAAATACTAAAAAATGAAGGGTCTTTTTTATTTAATTAAAAAAAATTATTTACAAAATGTTAATTTTAAATAATTCATACAACTGAACACTTGGTGGCATTAATTTAAATAATTTTTTTTTGACAAATGAACCGTTTTTAAATTAAAAAGAAAGATACAAAACAATAGAAAGGGCTAATCAGTCCAATGGATTCTACTACTTATAAGTAGAGAATTTAAAGCATTAATTTGTCTTTATTCAACGGGTCCATTTTATAAAAGAAAAACCTCGGTTTCACACAATTAATTAAAAAAAATTTGAAGTTGTGCCAACACCAAAACGTTCAAAGCACCAAGAGTTGAACTGTGCAAAATGTAGCAGTAAAACATTTAATGCCGTATAATTTAAAAATATATAAAAGCTAAGGTCAGTCAGAAATAAGAGGAAAACAAAAAAGGAGCACACATTTTATGTGTGGGAGACTAGAAATATTCAAAGAAAAAAAAATAAAATAAAATGAAGTAATTGACGATAGGAAAATTCAAGACTCATTGAGAAAATGGATTTAAGCAAGAATATTCCTTTCTGTGCATTTTTTTTGGTGATTTTTTGAAGATATTGCACGTAAATTTTGGCACTTTATAGTCAATATCGTAGAATCGGAAACGGCATTTTTGTAAAAAGAAGTTTCACCCTGTTTGACAAAATTGTATTTTTTAAACGAAGATTTAATCTAACTGTTATGATAGAGCAGTTCCGTTAGTGTAGCTACTGTAATGGTTGTGGATGTACGGGTCTGGGCTGGCGATTAGAGAAACCCCTTTGCTTGTAGTTATCTCACTCAGGCCTCGGTAAAGCATCAGGTAATCATCCTTAAAAAAAAAAAAAATTAACTCTATGGTATTATTAAGAAAAAAAGAGAATCTTTCAATTCTTGGGTTAGACAGTTTGGGTGGTGAAAATTGAGGCCATTTGGTGAAGAAGTCAAAAAGCGGTTTTTTGTTGCTGTTTTTTAAAAATTTGTGGAAATTTAAAGCAGAACATTTTTGGATTGAATATTGTTTGCGTTAAATCTGATAGTTTTCGAGATATTTGAAAGAAAAAAAAACTGCTTTTTTATCCCCACTCAATGGGGTCAAAAAAAAAATTTTTTTATCATAAACTGAAAGGTTCGGACCTAAAATTTCAAAACTTACAATAGTTTTCCATATTCCAGGAATTCTATTATGATAAAGCTTAGCATAAATAGAAACGTCCGCATGAGAATCATAATCAAGTTGTTTCATTAGAGTAGTGAGAACACAAAAAGTTGCTGCGACAGTTCCACCAAGTCTAAAAAAACAAATAAATAAATAAATTTATGAAAAATTGGAATATAAAACGAAATACTAACTCATCTACGACGACAATAGGACCGTTTTGGTACTCTAAGTGATGCTGCTGAACAATACTGATGAGATGGATTATATCGCTGATTTCTGTGATCGTATGTGATGGTTGAATAATTCGAACGGTGAGCTCATAATCGTCATGTAAAGACTGAATTGAGAAGTCCCGCGAAACTGTACCGTCAAGCTCGCTTTCTTCGATGATTTTTAATTTGAAGTTATCGCTGTCCATCGTCTGCTCCTTCTCTTTAGGCCAAAACGGATGGAAACCCTTTAAAGAAAATGATATAAAATGAGGGTTTTAAAAAAATTTATTACTTCTGTCCCATCAATTGCTGAGAGTAGAACTACTGTTTGAGCGTTATGGTCCCAGATCATTTGCCAGAAATCGATGACTGTTTGATCCAAAGGATGCTGAGTTATGATGAACTCTTTTAACTTTTTAAAACCTGAAAAGAAGACAAAAAAGTGAGACAATGGTTTTTTTAGCAAAAGCTAAAATCAACCAAAAAGTGAAAAGAAAAAAACACTTTTTATTTCAGGTTTCCTAGATTTTTTAAAAAGATTTTCTGCGGCCAGCAGACTTGGGAATTCAGCTTTTGAAAAATAAAAAAAGACTCACCGAGAAACCATGATGCGTTAATATAATCGCTTCCGTCAATTCCTGGCTTAGGAGTGAGATGAACTCTTGAGCTTTCGAGTGGAATAAATTCGTTCGATCTATTTTTCGGTAAATTGCAAGGCTTATTCGCCGACAAATGATTATATTCTTTCGCTTCAAATGAGGTAACCATCTAAAAATTCAAATTTTAGTAAAAAAAAGAATTCCGGCTGCTTCCAACCTTGTAATTGGCCTCGAATTGCTTCCAATGTTCTGAATCGGTATCGGGATTTGGCTGAAGGATGTAATGCAAGCATTCGGTGCTGAGAGCGTTTTCGGCGAACGTGATAGCTTCGAGGATGGCATCATGTATAAATATATACTGCTCTTCTGTCTGGACTAGATAATTTCTCTGATTTCTGATATATTTAAGGTAGCCGTAAACATTAACCTCCTGTCGAGCCCTAATTTGTTTCAGCATAGCATCTAAAACTATATAAGTTCCAGTGCGACCAACTCCAGCACTAAAAGAAAGAAAAAACAAACATTAAATCGGACATGAAGGAAGAAAATGAAGAAAAGTTTCGGCAAAATTGTTCCTTGAAACCTGAGGAACAACTCAATAGTTCTGCTAAAGTTAGCATCGAACTTGCAGAAAAACTTTGGGCATTTTTTGAAAATCAATGGATTGTTTTTTTTAATACACATCATTTTTCACCATTTCTCCTCAACTTTGTCGGACCAGCGGAGTTATTTGATGATTTGAGTAAAATGTGCAAAAACCTTTTTCCTGCTGAAATTCCAAATTAGTTCACTTAAGCAAGGTTACATGCTTAGTACTTTTTGTAGCAAAAAGATCATTTGGTACTTGTGAGTTTATGATGCCTTAATTTTTCCAATGAGATTTGCCTGCATTCAAACTAGTTTGATAACACGAGGGGGTTAATTTTTTTCCTCTCGCAACAAGAGCACATTTGATTTTTTTTTCACACCAGCTTTTTTTGCAAAAGGCAAATCTCAACAGGAACTAAAAAAATCATAGTAAACTCACAAGTACCGATTATTTTTATACCAAGTTTTACGCTAAATCTCATAGTTTTTGAGATAGAGAAAAAGCAATGAAAACTTTCTAAAACGACACAGAAAGTTAACTAAAGGTCCAAACTTTCGGTGCCACATTTGAACTTTTTCTGCGGATTGTAATTTTCACCTGCAATGAACGACGATGGGTCCAGCACCGGGATTGTTCGCCGAAGAAGATTTGTTGACGAAACTCAAGATTGGTAACGGATGGTCGGGAGTTCCATGGTCATGCCAGTTAGTATAATGGAACTGCTGAACTTGCCTTTCTCCCATAGTATACTTTTTTCTTTTGGCCTAATTCAAAAATAAATAATTGAAATATTTTAGTATAAAACGTACCTTAAGATGGACTATTTTCATAGTACGAACGGTGTACATGGCGAGTACATCTTCTTTGACTAATTTAACTTGGATATGACCGTAAGTTTCGGTTCCTTCTTTAGGCCAGTACAAATCACATTTTCTCTGAGGAAAAAAAATTTATTGATAATTAAAAAATATGATACATACTCTGCCCCTTTCGACTAGATTGGTTATCATCACAATAGTAGTAACATTTTGCTCCCAAATCATCCTCCAGAAACAGTCGAATGTCGTTGGGAGCGGACCTTGAGTCCCGATGTAGGCGTTTGTCTTCTCGAATCCGTCGATGTAATTCGCGTTGATGTAGTCGACGCATCGGTTTTGTCCAGTGCCACCCATGAGACGTACACGGCTATGGTCATCTGAAAAAAAAAAAAAAAAAAAAAAAAGTAAAATCGGTACATAAAATAGTTGAAATATTACATGCTAGGATGTTTAAGTAACGATTTTTCATTTTGTTTTCTGGATGGGTGGAAACGTCCGATGAGAATTGATCCTGCAAATAGACGCATTGTATGGAATCGTATTCTTTGCTGAATCCGATGTCGCCGTCGGCATGAAGAGTAGCGACGTGTTTCGAGAACAAATCGACAGGAACTGGAGGATGCTGCTCATTCCGAGCTGCCCAATCGAACGCAGGAGCCGTCACAACTTGTCGACTTTCTTCCAAGTAGTAATATGCCGCATGGAAACAATGTCTAAACAAAATGAGAAGTTAGGAAGAATAGAAAAAAAAAAAAAGACACCAGTAAACCTTTGGCTTTAAAGCCCAATGCTCTACCAAATGAACAATTGAAGCTGAGGTAAAATACTCTTTGATCTGAGTTTTCGTAACTACTTTATAGGACCTTAAAAATTGGACACAAAACCATCTTCCCAAGATCTGGGGAAACCGAAAGGTAGTTTAAATCTCTGAGGGAGGCCTAACTTTTTTTCCACTCTTTTCCTCATCCTAGTTTACTCGGCTCAACATTAGAAATAAAAAAAATCAGCATCGGTTAAAGCTGACCAATAGAAAATGAGGAGTTTTGATAAGTAGCTTTGGTTACCTCCAGACGGTGATGAAGCAGACGATAAGACAAAGAGCAAACGAAGCGCAGATTAAAGTTGTTATCAAAATGATATTTGCTAGCGAATTGGCACCATCGGTATCATTGGATACTTCGCAGTCAGTCTGAATAAAAATTCTCCTCGGCATCGAATTAACACCCTGCATAAAATGGTTGAGATTCAAGACACTCCGGGAGGCGCCGCGGACTTTCACTTCGTACCACGTTTTATCCGTCAAATTCGAAACGATCTGTAAAAAGGCGAACTTGATTTTTGTATGATTTTTGAAGTCGCCAACGATGCTTACTTGACTCGATTCAATTTCGTCGTTTAAATCCGAATCGATGATTATCTCTTCGAAATCGGGGGAGGTTTCGATACGATAAGAGACGTAATAAACGTCGATTTTGTTGAAAAACTCGATCGGCTTTTGCCACTGAACGTAAAGAGAGTTGGGCGAAATACATGTCGCGTTCGTTATCCGAGGTGGACCTGGCCCGCTCACATCCGTACTTTGCGTTAAAACATCCGACTTTTCCGCGTCGCTGTCACCATCTCCAGTCACGACGCTCTCCACCCAGATTGTATACGACGTAAATGGCTCTGCGAATCATAAATTAAGAGAAAAAAATCAAAATTCAAAACTCACTTAAATTTTTAAGAGTGTAATGAACTCTAGATAAAGTGCTGTTGACAGACTGTACAGCTGAATAATTTGTATCGTATACATAATAAAGATGATAGCTCAAAATGTCACCGGATGGCTGTTCTGGTTTTCCCCAACTTAAATCGATCGAAGTGTTTGTCACTTTTCCAATCGTTAGGTTAGCTGGTTTGTTGGAATCTGAAAAAGAAAAAGGCGGTCAAAAAAGAAAATGGATTAACAATATAAAAACAGCATTAATTTTAGCTTCATCATCAAAAGAAGATTTTTTTCCCCTTTTATTCTACTTTATTGTCAGAACTTTCGGAATCTTCCATCTGAGATTCTTCTTCTTTTTCTTCTTCTGTCTCTCCTAAGCATTAGTCTTCGAAGATCTTCAGTTCCTCTCGATGTTTCGCCATCCGCCACAATTTGATGAGACTATCGCCCAGTTTCGAATTCTCCGATTTGAACTTTTTCGTCGACTTCACTAGATACGGCGCTAAAAACCTTCTTTCTGCGGATTCTGCAGCGAGGTGTGCTTAATGAATCTTTTAAGAAGACCCATGGCACCCAAATTTAGGCTTTTAGCTTAATGCTGTTAAATTTAGGCCTTAATTTCTGATTTCAGGCCTAGCCAAGAATCTTTTAACAGACTTTAGGGGCGTCCATTTTTTGGCGACCAGAAACTGCCTTTTTTACCGGATTTTCAATATTTTTCGCCCTAAAATCCACATTTCCTACTGTTTCTGGGTGTTTTTCATGAAAAGCTACACTTAATGGTGCTGCGAGCGGTCGGGGAGAAGTGAGGGGAAAAGTGCTGCGCCAGTAGCGCAGAGAATCCGGCGTCAGGGTTAAGGAAGTTATTGTGATACCCTCGACGTCGGGTTTTTGGGGAAGGGTCTTCCAGACCCCGGAGGGTCAAATCAAAACCAATCTCAACTTTGTCTGTGGCTCCGGCCGGCCGGCCGTCCGTAGCATTTTTTTCCGGAACACTTCACAACCACAGTTTTCAACCGATCTTCAACGGATTTTCTTTAGTCGGTGAACAAGAAACTAACAAGGGTGATTTTCGAGTTTCGAAAAAGTGGCGGAGATATGTCTGTTTGAAATTTTAAAAAATTCGCTGCAGCCGAACCGTTGGACCGATTTTCACCAAAGTTTCACCAATTACTCCTTATATTTTTTAAGAATTTTTGGTGTAAAAAAATGGCATTTTTTACATTAATCATTGTTTTACTAGGGAGAAATTCCCTACTTCCACGCCTAACGAGATGGACCTCTCTTGGGCAAAAATTCCATTTTTTCTACCTTGATATGTACTTAGAAAAGAACTTAAAATTTTTTCGAAAATAAAACTTCCCCCTCCGTTATACTTACTCTTCCTTATACTTCCCCTCCCTCATGCTACCCCTCCGTTATACTTCCTCTTCCTTATACTTCCCCTCCCTCAAACTACCCCTCCGTTATACTTCCTCTTCCTTATACTTGCCCCTCCTATATTTTTACTTCTCTTTAAGGAAGTTTTCGTTGGAAGCTCTTCAAACTAGTACTTTTTGGAGGTCCTGGAGGGGTCTAAGAGCTGTCTAAATTCTATCATATTTTTGTGGTTCAAAAATTGTGTTTTTGGCCCATTTTGAGGGTGACCCATCACTGGGAAAAATATATTTACGTTTACCCTCAAGAAAATGCCGGAATGTAAAAAAATTATGAATAATAATGTAAATGGGAAGTATGACGGGATGGGGAGGGGCTTCGATTAACCCGACCTGACATTTAGGCATTTGACGAATTGAATTAATTGGTAGAAGCGGAGGAAAAAAAATGAAAAAAAAAAGAAATTAAAAATGAGCCTTTTGACTTTAATTCTTACGTGCCGCCCTCGGCAACAGCTCGCCGCCCTCGACCACCCCGCCCCCGCAAAAAAAAATTTAAAAAATATTATGACAACTTACAGTTAGTTTCCTTTTTGGGTGGCTCCTCTTCGCTTTTGACACGTTGAAAAACGTAAAGAAATAACAAAATGACGAGGATGTTCATCTCATCAAACTCGCGTGTAAATGGAAATTTGAGAATTTGATGTTTTTTTTATTAAAAAATATTTTGGTTTAAGTGGTGACTAGTCGGGGCTGGGGCCGGGAAGAACCCTTTGTCTTCGTACATGACCGGGGTTTCCGTTCGGCTAGAATGGGAAAAACGGTCACCGGGGTTTACATTTTTTAAGTTTTTCCTTTCCTTTCTTTAGAGTTTTGCGTTTTCTCGAAATTCCGAGGTGAAGGAGCCGTCAAAATACGCGAAAAACGACCTGATCTCCCGAAGGATTGAAGGAAAGTTGTTTACAAGCAGAACCAGTTTACAATCTCGCTTGTCGCCGAGAGTCGAGACACCGTCAGGCGGTCCCAGTGTTGCCCATCCGCTTTCCCTCAAAGTTCCCTTCTTTTTTCCGCCCAAATTCAAATAAATTTCTCCCTCTCCTTTCAAAAAAGACCTTTTTGTCTCTAAAATCTTTTCAAAACAAGTTTTTTAGCCTAAAAGGTAGTCTGGACCTTTCAAATTATAAAAAACTTTTTTTGGGCAATAAAATATTTTTATTTTCCCCCAAATTGTGTTAGAAACCCAAATTTTATCAAATATCTAGAAAACTATGAAGTGAAGCAAAAAACGTAATAGGTTCAAAGAAATTTTAAGTTCAAAAAGACGCCAAAAAGCGGTTTTTATCAGTTTTTCTTAAAAGTCTGGAAAACTTGAGGTTTAGAGCGAAAGATTCAGTACAAAAATAATTTTCATTTGATTTTCAACAAAAAGTATTTAGCACATAACCTCGGTTAAGTGAACCGTTTTGGAGTTGGAGTCAGATTAAGTTACGGTTCTTATGAAATTTTAGACATTTCATCAAATAATTCGAAAACCGTTGTTCCTAGCGAGGTGAAGAGCAAGTAAAAAATTAATCTTCATGCAATTTCCTAGAGAAAATGACTTATACATTTTTTTCTTAAACAAATAGTTCAGGAGCTAAAATCCAATTTTTTAAGAAAATCCTTAGATTTTCAAAATATGCAATTTTTTCACGCGTTCGAAGCTCTTGGTTTGGTAATAATGATAGGACGGAGTCCATATTAGGCTCATTTTAAAGTTATCAGAAATTCAATTTTGAATCTGGCAGACTCGTTTATATAAATTAACTACTGAGGATAGTGCTCTAACATTCATAAATATTTGATTAAAATTGACTTTTTAGTTGTTGACCATAATCCATAGTCGCTGCTTGTGCACCCGTTTCAAAAACTCCTCTTGGTGGGATGCATTTTGGACATAATTAGTCTTCAGACTTGTCCATCATTGCTTAAAAATTGCTGTCGTGAATCTTTGGAGTGGCGAGGAAGAAAGGTGTCAAGAAGCTTTGAAAAGTATGAGATTTAGATCTTGAAAGTCTCCTTTTCTTAACAAAATGGATACCTTGAAATTCCAATTTATGTTCCTTAACTTAGACGAAATCAAGGGTTATGTCACCGTCAGCCAATGAGAGCCCTCCTTTCTGGAGTTCCTAAAGGTTAGTCAATAGCCACTTAGGGAAATCAGGATTCCTATTTGAAGGAACAGATAGCTTTCAGGGAGGTCCTCAAAAACTAAGCAACGTCAAGGAAGGATTATCAAGGGAACCTTGAGAAAGGGGATCCTAAAGGAACGTTTATAGGAATGGGTATTTTGTGCTTGTTTAATTTTTTGTAATATACATTTAGAAACTCTTGATAAACATATTTCTTTCATCTATCTTCATTATTCCTACTTTGCATTCTGTGTTTGATTGTAAGAGTTTCCTGCATTATTTTATTCTATAACAGATTGCAAAGTATTTATATGGCCGTTTGTCTGGATCATGGACGAGCATTTTCTCAAAGTGGAATTATTTATTTGTTTATGTACTTTTATTTCGGTCTATTTCTTTTATGCTTCAAAGTTGCTGCAATAGTGAATTTAACGTTTTTACAGCGCCTTTTAAGTTTTTACTCAAATAAAGTTTTTTTCCCCCCGTTTCTTTTTTCTTTCTTTCTAGTTCACCCTCGAAGAGGAGCAAAAGACCCATAAGAAGCTATCTTTTCTATGTAGAAACAGTAAAATTGGACCAGTTTTTACACAGCATTTGACTAACAAAAAATCTGTCCTTCCATGTGTTTCATGACGTTTAAAAGCTAATCAAAACTTTTCAGTATGTCTAAATTCCTAATTCTTCTTCTTATTTTTTTTCTGGACATATATAGCTGTTGTTAGCGGGTCCTAAACGCCCAACCTGTGATACAATAGAGAGTTTTCTACTCGTAACACGAGTAGAGCTAGCGCTCCAAGCGGAATTAAACAAAGCTGAGAGCAGTAGGGTTTTGTTTGTGTAACCGTCCAGTGAAGTTATTTTTCTATTTTCTAACATTCATATTTTAAAAGTCAGAAATGGATTTAGAAAGTTTAGATCTTTTGGAGAGGAAACGTTCGAAGAGTTGGTATATGGCACAGCCGCCATTATAGTAAAAAAAAAATCTCTCACCAATCGATCACCAAAATTCTGGAAGAGGCGCACTCTCAAACAATCTTCCGTGTTTAGAGAAACGCAAAAAGCGATTAGGGAGTCTTAAAGAAAAAAAATAGGACATTAAATGCTTCAATACATGCTCCTAATCTCATTTTAGTCCGTATTTTCAACGATTTTCTAACTGAACGAAACTCGATCGATCGAATATATCGATCTACTTTATATGACGTCATTTTTTTTTTCAATGTCCGCCATTAACTCTCAAATTCTCATCCAGAAACCCATTTATCCATACTTCACGCTTATTTGACTACAGAAAAGAAAATTAAAGCCAATTCATACTTTATTTGTGCCCAGAACATTCGCGAAGGTAAGAATAAACGTTATTTTACACTTTTTAAATAGAATATATCACTTCTAGTTTTATTTTTAGATTTATAACTTGGATCTTCGATCCCCGCTTTCTGATAGTTGGTTTTTTACTTTTCTTAGGTTGTTAAGGCTTTTTTTCTTAAATTCTTTTACATTTTTATATTTTATAAAGTTTTAAATGTTGATATAATCTTAAATCGTAAAAAATTAAACAAATCCCTCGATTAGGTTTTAGGTTATAAATGGCTCACGTCTTTTTGTTGGCTTCGTACGACTTTTACTTTAAGTTAGATGTTATTGTGGGAAAAAGATAAATTCTTGTATTTAAATGAAGGATACAAAGAATGAACCCCTTAAGTCACATATTTCTCGAAATTGAGATGTTGATGCTATCTCATGGTATGGTGTCGTGTATCTTTCGAATGCTCGGCAGAATAAATGTTTAAAAATAGCGGATACCGAGGAAGATGAGGCGCTCCGGGTATAAAGTGCGAACTCAACATCGGACAATTTTTTTTTTTCATTTTCAGATTCTAGACCTCTTGGTGAATACACCCATATAATTTTTATGTTGAGTTCGCCCTTTTTTCCCCTTTAAATACATAAAAACCGATATGCGGCAAAGCTCTAACTGCGATATCCGAGCGGGTACGAAGGGCGAACTCCATATCGTAGTCCACAACCCCCACTCCTTTTCCCATTTCAGGGCATGACTTTTCTGTTGAGTTCGCCCGCAACATAAAACTTTAAAATGGGAATATCTCGTAACTGCGTTTTGTTGAGTTGGCCCTTCGTACCCGGAGCGCCTCATATAGTCCCGAGGGACTTCCCACCACGCCAATCAGTTATCGGTGTTTCATAGAATCACGTTTTATGTTTGTTTTGAATGTTTTTAATTTTTTTCACTTATGGGTTTTTTTCCCGGTATCTTTCAAATGTTTGCTAATTTTTTTTTTTTTTTGAAATAGAAATCGAAAGAGGGCCTTAAGACTTCGTTCTGAGAGCTTGGTTAGCCTCCTTTAAAATGGATCGCATAGTATGTATCTATTAACTAATAAATATTGATAAGTTACTAGTTATAATTTGATGATTTTTCAGCCTGATCATTTGAACAATCCCAATGATAGACGAACCGGAACATCGGTAAGAATTTTATTTCATTTGGGTGTCTGCGGGGGGGGGGGGGGGGGGGGGGGGTTTGCAACTTTAGCACCAAAATCACCAACTATTATCCTGGAGGCTTCAGAACAGGTTGGCGTTCTGTTAAAAAGGCTGATTTCACCAAAAGGTGATGAAAGATGGGGAAGTTTACACTGTGAGTTATTGGTTTTGAAGACGTTTTCAGTAATGTGAACGGTTTGAGCGGCGAGGTTTGACTCACCAGGAATCTTCCGCCAAAATCGAGCCTACCGAGAGCTCTTTTAATGCCCCTGGTGCACATTGAAGGGAATTTGCTCTCCTGTTTCACTCAGTTCTTGGAAGGCTTAAAACTCTCAACGATTTTTCTTTTCTCAGCAGAAAGGCACACTCTTTTTTCTCATCTACAATTGATGATAAGGAAGATGAAAGAAATTTGGAAAATTAAAAATCACATAATAAAAAACCCTTTTGTACTTTTCAGACTAATTTTCCGCAAGGAGTGCCATTGATATATTCTTTGGGACATATGGGCTTGGGTCCTAATATGGCTCCTAGTAGGTATATGAGTGCTTCCATGCAGCCTCCACTTTTCCAACATCCGCTAACTCGCCCTGGTGAACTTCATGAATCCATCGCTCATCAGGTTATGAATGCCTCGCAGTCTATGGGGATGATAATGACAGCTCCTCAAGCTCAAATCTCGCAAGCGCAAGCACCTGGGATCCACCTTGGAAATTTTCCCCTGACGTCGCTTCAACAGCCATCGCCGTATGTGCTTCCTTACGGTTCGCCAAACCATGCAGTGTTTCCTCAACCATCTTCGCTTAACCTGACTCCAAGAATCGCGAACAGCATGCCGTTTATTTCGACACATCAGGTAACCTTCACCATTTATTTTATTATTATTATTATAGTTAAGGTTTATGCTATGATAAGCCCACCCACTTCCCTTTGACATTAGTCCCTTATTATGGGGCGCATCATCATTAGACTCCTAGGAAGGAAGTTCTTTGCTCTCATCTTCAGATGTCTGGGTTTACTATTAGGCGCTAGTAGTTTGCTGTTTGACACATTCAGCTTCATCTGCGACAACCTCACATCATCTATAGCCCTGGGGCCTCCACCCATCTAAATTAAGATGAGTGAGTAATAAGAATGAAGCAGTGGCTTTCTTTCATGGCTCTTCACTTTCTTTTATTTTCTTTTTAGAATTCAAGAAAGCAGAGGTATTCAATTAAGAAATTTTTGAATTTAAAAGGAAACCATGAGCAAAAATCTGAGCCAGCGGAAGAAACCAAAAAGATTACCATCCTAAAGAGAAAGAAAGACACGGTCGATGCCGACGTTTCTTCTGAAGTTGTGAAAAGTGAAATGGAGCAAAAATCAGATCTGCAGCCCTTCCATGGTGTGATTGACGATACAAATGAAAACGAATCCAACCAGGGAAATACTGTTGATCAAGCAGAGACCCATTTTTCAGAATCCTTTCCGCAACCTGAGGATTCTAGTTCCGCAGATGCTGAAACGATGGAACAGAAAAGTACTCTTCCAAAGTCAGAAGGCAGTTGTACGGAAGGCGATTGTACAGAAGACGGTTGCTTGGGAGGCGGTTGTATGGAAGGTTGTTGTAAACTTAATCTCCAAGGAAGGAAGAAAGGTGAAAAACCAGGCAGCAAAAGACAAAATTTGTGCACAAAGATTTTCCCTAAAGGCACAAGACACAAAGTGAAGAAAAAGTATGTTCCAAAACGCCTTGCTTCACTAATTGTTGATGAAGAAATAAGTGAAAAAGATATCTTAAGGATGCTTGACTCAAAATTTTTGGCACTTTTGGGGGATTCCACCCGTACTAAAAAATCTGACACAATTGAAACAACCGTCAAAATTAACCCTCTTCCAATATCCGAAGAAGTACTCGATGTTCAAAGCGAAGCAGAAAGCAAGGAAAAATTCGATCATGAGGTCTCAGCCCGAGCGGCTGAAAAGAAAAAGAAAAAGAAAAAGAAGAAGGCAGTTAGCAGAAAGGAGATAATTAATTCCAACCCTATTGATGATCAACTTCCTCAACCAATGACAAAAACTGAAGCTTCTCCGGACTCTGAAATTCCCAAAAGTTCAAGTACAGAAAATTGTCTTTCGAAATCAAAAGAGTGTAAAAACGCCCAACCTGACAAAAAAGCCCAAGCAAAGAAAGAACCAAAAAGAGGCAAAGACCCACAGGTTTCATCTCAAGTTCCTGAAGGAAAAATTGAACAAAATTCTGACCTTGAGGGCTTTACTGAAGTGGTTTACAATAAAAAGAAATACAAAAAACAAAAAGAGATGAAGAACATTGATAGCGCTCCAGTAGACCCCCAATTTTCGAAACGTTTGGAACCCGATGAATTTGAATTGACAAAAAGGGCTGTACAGAAAAATTCTCTACTCAAACCGAAAGAAGAACTAAAAGGGAAGCAAAAAAAGAAAGGCGCTAGAGCTAGCGATAAAACTGAAGTTGCCCAGGCTAAGAATTCTTCCAAAGCAACTAAATTAGAAATCGCCAACAGCGAAAGTGCTACTCTTTCCAACGAAGCTTTAAAGGAAGTCGAAAAGTCTTCAAATCAAGACGGGATCGACGTCCCTTTGAAGAAAAAAACGAAGCCTCTTAATCCTAATGCTAAACCGTTTGTAATGCCATCGACTTCAAAGTACTTCGCGGAAACATCCCCTCAGATGAGCTCGGGCTCGATAACAAACAAAAATCCTAATGTATTCGTAGGACAAGGCTGCACGAACCCGCTCGCTGAAACAAATCACTACTCTGTCCCCTCCGAACCACAAATTGCGTCTGAATCCAATCCTGCCTATGAAAAGCGTTATTCGGGTGGCCAGAAATCTGGACATGATAGGCGTACCTTTGGAGTGATTGACTATCTGAACGTCGACGATCTCATCAGTAAAATGTCTTTGGCTGATTTCTCAAGCTTGGTTGCCGCTAAATCGGATAATGTTTTGACGCGAAACCCTCTTGAGTTCAAGAAAAATGATCCGAATAGTGCGAAAGATGCTTATAAAGTGAATCTTGGTCAGTATTATGAGAACACGAGCGGAATGCCAAATCTTATCCCTAATTTTTGTTTCCTGTACGACCCATCTACCAATGAAAAAGGAGAATCATCTGATGATTCATGCTCTGAAAAAGACATTATGGAAATCGGGGAACTGACCACTTTTCAGCCTCAATTCAAGAAAAAGAATCAGGTCGATTTCATCTGTACAGAGTACTCCGATTTGTATGATCTAATTCAAAAAAAAATGTAAAAACGTTGTCGCAGCGTATCCTCTTTTGTCGCTTTTTGATAAGCGGATTAAAGATGAGCAGAAAAATGGTATTAAAAATCAAAATACTACATACAAACCTGTCGACACAAATTCTCAACCAAAAGTTAACCCTCAAAGCACAACCTTATCTTCGACTCAAGAGAAAACCTGCTTCTTTAATGGAACTTCGGCACCAATGGTATGGATTATTAGTTTCCTAAAGCTAGTGATTATCAAGGGAGAAACAAAAAATGATATTCCACTGTTCAAAATTTGACTTCTTAAAGCCAAGAAAAACCTTGTGAAATACAAGGAACTTTTCATCAAAATATTTCGATTTTCCCTTTTAAACAACTACCATGTTTTCATCTTGCTTTTTTAAATAATCTTTTCCTTTTCTATGTAAATATTAAGAACAAGGAATCGAAAAAAGAGAGATCTGAGGAGGAAGACGTCGACGATCTTCTGAGGATGTGCATGCCTCCGTTTGATGATGGCGAAGAATTGCAAAAATTGATGATCGAAGAGCCTTTGATGTACCAACTCCTAAAATCTGGAATCCCTGTGGAAAATTCGACCGTCGCACAGGTAAAAGAATGATTTATAATAAATAAACAATTAATTTTATCTGATTTCCAGACTTTCCGTAAAGTGAAAGACCAGGCGGAACATCTACACAATCCTGAGAAATGCTTCCAATGTCAGTATAGACTGCCTAAAAAAACGAAACCGGTAATTATTTCTCTTTTTTTACTACCTCATCTACAAATACAGGTTGTCCTGTAGAGAGAGCCGAAGGGTGTCTTTGTAATACTCAGTCAAGAATTTTTAAATTTTTATTTTTTAGTCTGCTTCTTGTGTGCCAAATGTAAATTGCGAAATATATGAACCGACTTATACATCTACGAATGAAAATCCATTGGTTAGAGCATAATTTTTTTACAACATTTTTCTAATTTTTTTCTTTTAAACTTTCAGGTGCTGGAGGAACCAACGAAAACCTGTAAACCGACTGAAATTTGTCCTCCCGAAGCTAATGATGAAATTCCCCAGGTATCTACTATTTTTGTGACACAAATTTTTTTTTTCTTTCTAATAAATATACATTTTAAAAAATTGCAATTTTCAGCAATCCTCTCGACGAAATCGTAAATTTAACCGACTTTCCGCGAATCAACAGAAAAAAATGAATCGGAACGGTTCGAGTAACTTGCAGAAGGAAAATATCGCCATCCAAATCGCATCAAACTTTACCACGACGTCGAAACCGCAGGTATAAAGAATCAATTCAAAAATCCATTTCTCATTCACTCTTTCATTGTTTTTCAGTCTTATCCTCGTTCTCAAAAGAGAAATTTCCCCAGGTACAACAACAGCTCATTCAGGAAACCTTTTGTTGAAGTTTCAGGGGACACCCAGGTATTTTGAAGATTGTGAATGTTAACTTCCTATATCTCTTCTTTTTAGACTTGCAACAACAGCACAGCTAACCCACATGAAACAAAACACATCGAGCGAGGCAGATCTGTGCCGCAAAAAAAAAGGAGCTACACAAATCCAACATCGGACCTAAACGAATAAAAAGTCGTATTATTCTGCACAGGTAGGCTATGATGAATTTGAACTTTTTCAAAGAGAAGTGGAGAAATTTATTGGATGCAAGGGGAAGTTCTCTAAAATGTGTTGTTTCTGTTCTCTACAATTATCGCCACCTAATTGTTGGTTATTTCTCCTGGTGCAAGCTAACCTTCTCTACACAAAGAAGAAAAGAGAAGGCGGTTATTATGACTTCTAGTCTACATTAATTAATATAATTATTATATTTTGTAAACTATTTGTTTAATTAAAAACTAATCAAAGGCTTCTCTGATTCCAGTTCCTTTAATTGTGCGAGCATACAACAACAATATAAGAAGAAAAATAAACTTCGAATCCCTTAGGATAAAAATTCAAAATATTATATCATCATAGATTTGGCTTAATTTTCTCAACGTTTTGCATTTTGTTCTTTTGTTCTATTTCGTGGTCAAACATATATAGAAACTCATAAATAAACAGATTTTTTTCAAGCTTAATTATTTTACTACTACTTTTATACTGTGTTTCAATGTAAGAATTTCTTACATTATTTTGTTCTAGTCTTGTGATTATAAAAACAGTGTATTTTAATATGACTTTCATTTAAATACCCCTCAACCTTGGGTCTTATAAGACCCTAAAAAAGTGGACTCAATTAACTTTGTGGCGCCACTGTCTCTGCTTATGAAGAACCTCACCGCCTAACCTAATAAGTTATTATATTAAGAAAATATGGACGAATAGTGGAGCTTTTTTATCAACCTTAACTCACGTTAGAGTTGTAACGTTGTTTTTCTAAAAATTATGTATTTTCAACCGTATGGATAGACATTTCCTTGGTAGTGGTAATTTTATTTACTGTGGCATCCTGCTTCATTGTCGCTGCTTAAGAGCAGTATTTTTTCTAAGTTTATTATGTTTTTTTGGAAAAATTTTCTAAATTTTAAATCGGATGAAAAAGGTGGCAGATAAACTGAACTTTGGACAGACATATTTTCTCCACCATTTTTGTGAGTTTCTTTTTAAGTTGCTACAAAAGGAAGATCCTGTAAAAATTTGGTGAAGAAAATTGAAAATGAGAAAAAAAATTGATTTTTAATCATATGTTTTAAAAAACTTGTTTTTTTTTCTTAAACATATGATTAAAAATTTATTTTTTCTCATTTTCACAGTTGATTTGTTCGTGCTGTCCTCACTCGTCTTGTGTCGTACAAACCAATCATAACTTTCGGTATGTCTAAATTCCTGATTCTTCTTCTTTTTAACTTCCTTAAAGGAGTTAATGTTTTATTATTTTTTTTGTGAAAATTTATAGTTTTGAGATCAGAATTGATGCAAGTTTTGATTTCCAGGTTTTTGAAATAGCAGCAACAGGAATGGAAAAGAGTGCTAGGAAAGTCAATTCGGAATTGCGAGCTGCAGTGGAACCTTTTATACCATATCAAGTATGTAATGAAAAGTCACTTTGAAAATCTGAAACCACAATTTTACTCTCATTCTGTGTATAAATTACCGACTCAAAATATTTTCTGTGGCGATCTGGTTAGGAGAAGGAGGTTAGGTTCTCCTTTAAGAATCTAGTTTATATACTCTTAACACCTAACATATTAATGCTTACATTCAGTTTCAATACTGTAGGAAACTAAAACTAGAATTAGCGGTCTTTAGACACTCTAGGCGCTATATGTAGACTAAGCCATCAACTAGGATAGGTAATGATGGTTTACTATCAACCGACGCCTTATAACAAGAGAGTATCCACTTAGGTTTGGATCCAACTTTTAATAAAATTGTCACTTTTTAACTTCCTTAAAGAAGTTATTGTGATACCCTCGACGTCAGGTTTTTGGGGAAGGGTCTTCCAGACCCCGGAGGGTCAAATCGAATATTGATCTTCACCGATCTAAACTTAGTTTATGGTTCCGGCCGGCCGTAGCATTTTTCCGGAACATTTAACGGCCACACTTTTCAACCGATTTTACCACAATTTTCTTTAGCCGGTGAACAAGAATATAACGAAGGCGATTTTAGAATTTCGAAAAAATGGCGGAGATATGTCTGTTAGAAATTGTTAAAAACGGCCGATTTTCACCAAAATATACTCCTCATATTTTTTACGAATTTTTGGTGTAAACAAAAGTTTTTTTTTTTAGTAGGGAGAAATTTGATACTTCCACCCTTTGCGAGAGGGGCATCCCGTGGACCGAAAGCCCATTATTTCTACCTTAATACTTAAAAAGGTTGTTGAAAAAAATTAAATTAAAAAAATTGCAAAACTAATTTAAAAAGAAGAAAGGAAAATTTTTCTAAATACTTGAAATTATTCTACCTTTCCATTGTACTTCCCCCTCCTTAAACTTCCCATCCCTTATACTTCCCGCTCTTTGAACTTCCCATCCTTTATACTTCCCCCTCTTTAATACTTCCCCCTCCTATATTGTTACTTCTCTTTAAGGAAGTTTTCGTTGGAAGCTCTTCAAACAAGTACTTTTTGTAGTTCGGAATATTGCGGAGATCTTGTCTAAATTTTATTTTATTCTAGACGTACTTCCAAAGCCAAAAGACACCTCCTTCCCTTCCTTCGCCAATGAATTTCGCTCAGGCCGTTTCCGGAGAGAAGCCTCGAAAGCCTTTATACAGCGACGTCTTAAGACAGCCATCACGCTCCAAACCTCAACCGATCCCGCCAAAGGAACAGGTACATCATATAATTTTTTTTAATACAAAATCGGTATAATCTGGACTACTGGGCTGAGTAAAAGAAATAACATTTTTCTATAATGTCGGTGTTTTAAACATTATTATATTTTTTCCAGGTTGAAAAAAGGAACAAAGCGCCAGTGAAGCAGTCTCAAAAGAATAACTCCGAAGGCAAAGGTTCAGAGAAAAAATTTAAAAGTCAAGGAGCCCCCAACACCCAGAAAAAACAAACTCAGTACTATCGTTCTAAGGAGGTTATTTAAATTTATACTACTTCATAACTTATTTATTTAACAGTGATTAATGTCCTTATTTATCGCAATTTTTTAAAATCTATTTTGAACGATATATATGGGAAGAGTTTCTTTTCCTCTTCTTCATTGGTAGGGAATAATTTGGGCTCCATATAACCTCTACTCTTATTGCTTGTACAAACCAGTGTGTGATTATCATTGTAATTTTTTTTCAGTACGTTAACTCTGCCTATTTGCAACAATCAAAATTCAAATGAAACCTGAGAGTGGATTAAAAAAGAATTTTTCTTACTTCAAAAATTTAAATAAACGTTTTTCTTAATTAATTGTGTGTAATTTATTTGTTTTTAACTTCCTTACAGAAGTTATTGTTTTACCCTCGACGTCGGGTTTTTTGGGGAAGTGTCTTCCAGACCCCGGAGGGTCAATTCGAATATGGATCTACACCGATCTCAACTTTGTCTGTGGTGCCGGCCGGCCGTAGCATTTTTCCGGAACACTTGGCCACAGTTTTTAACCGATTTTTACCAAATTTTCAACAACATTTTCTTCTGACGGTAAAGAAGAAACTAACGAGGGCGATTTTTGAATTTCAAAATTCAATTATATTAATTTATTGTCGATATGTCTGTTTGAAATTTTAAAAAATTCGCTGCGGCCGAACCGTTAATCCGATTTTCACCAATTACTCCTGATAGTTTTTAAGAATTTTTGGTGTAAAAAAACGCTATTTTTTAAACATTAATTATCATTTTAGTAGGGAGAAATTCCATACTTGCACGCCTAACGAGAGGGACCTCTCTTGGGCAAAAATCCCATTATTTCTACCTTGATACTTTGAAAAATTTTCGAAAAAAAAAAGAACTTAGAAAAAATTTTCGGAAAAAAAAGCGCAAATTTAAAATAGAAAACTCGGAAAATTTTTCAAAAAAGAAAAACTTTTAAAATTTTTTGAAAAAAAAAAAAAACAAAAATCTTTTTTAAATTTTTTCTATAAAAAACAAAACACCTCCCCCTCCCTTATACTTCCCCTCCCTTTATACTTCCCCCTCCAATATTTTTACCTCTCTCTAAGGAAGTTGTCGTTGGAAGCTCTTCAAGCAATTATTAACTTTTTTTAATAGGAAAAATTTGATACTTCCACGCTTTACGAGAGAGACATCCCTTGGGCAGAAAGCCCATCATTTCTACTGATACTTAAAAGATTTTTTGAGAAAAAACACACAAAAAAAAAGGTATACTTTGAAGTGGGGTCACCCTGTATGATAACAGCAGTTGACTCCCTTATAACAGTCTATCGAAACGGAGCGGATCAAAATTTCAAAAAGGGGGTCGTAATTTGTTTTGTTTTACACTTTTTTTTATTTTTATTTTTTTCTCATTTTTGATTTTCTTTCGACTTAAAAAGGCGATTCGTCTGTTTTGACCCGAAAAGGCGGATGTCGGAAAACGCGAAAATCCGTCCACACGAATTCGCTGTGTTGGCATCCAAAGGTCGAAAACCACACGGAAAAACTCTTCGATGATTTTTTTACAACTCTATTTCAAAAGCCTCGATACTCTAATTAAATAACTATTTAAAGGAAAACCGAAAATGTATTTTCCTATTGGCTGGCCTAAAGTTCTCAACGTTTTTAATCCCAATAATTGCTCAATTCGTCAATTAGTTTGTAATCGAGACAAAGTACTTTTTGCAGTTTTAACTGACGATTCGTTGCTTATTTATCACTGCAAGGTAAGAAGCGTCTTCTAAACATTTCACACAAATAAAGCAACTTTACTGCTACAAGTACTGTACTTGTTGCTATTGTAGCTATTTTACATTTTTCTTTTATGTAGAACAAATAGTCTTGAATAAGTAAAAGGCTCATTTATTGTGGTTTAAGCTTTGTTCCAACCGCAGTTTGAAACTCCTGGAGATTGCGCAGAAGTATTCGACGTCGTTCAAATCTGCGCATGCTCCAGAAATTTCAAACCAGTTTCAAATTGCGGTTGGAACAAATGTACTTTTTTGATTGGGCATTGAATTTTTGACTTTTGTGTTTCAGCCATGTTTATTGATAGTCCTTCACCAACGTCCAAAAGAATCATTAGAAGATATAGGGATGAATGAAATTGTCGAGTGGAAACCAGACTCTAGCTCATTAGTTGTTATTGTAAGTTTATTTTAGTAATTTATTTCTATTGCTGGGTTTGCCAAAAGTGTGGAAAACGTAGAAAAGGAAACTCAGAATAAACAGTGTTTATAACGTTAAATTTAAACAAGATGTTTCCCACAGTTTTGTATTTTTAGAAATGTCTTTTTGATGAAAAAACCCAATTTTTACTGGATTCTTGGGTGATTTTTTTTTTCGTTTCTTCCCTTTTCAGTTTTTTGATGGAGGAATAACATGTTTATAGGATTTTTGGGAGTTTTCGTTGTTTTTTTTCGACTGAGAAAGCCCATTTTTACGGGATTCTTGGGTAGTTTTTTTTCTTCTTTTCTTCCCTTTTCAGTTTTTTGATGGAGGAATATCGTTTATAGGATTTTTGGGAGTTTTCGTTGTTTTTTTTTTACTGAGAAAGCCCATTTTTACGGGATTCTTGGGTATTTTTTTCTTCTTTTCTTCTTTTCTTCCCTTTTCAGTTTTTGATGGAGGAATATCGTTTATAGGATTTTTGGGAGTTTTCGTTGTTTTTTTCGACTGAGAAAGCCCATTTTTACTGGATTCTTGGGTAGTTTTTTTTCTTCTTTTCTTCCCTTTTCAGTTTTTTGATGGAGGAATATCGTTTATAGGATTTTTGGGAGTTTTCGTTGTTTTTTCGACTGAGAAAGCCCATTTTTACTGGATTCTTGGGTAGTTTTTTTTCTTCTTTTCTTCCCTTTTCAGTTTTTTGATGGAGGAATATCGTTTATAGGATTTTTGGGAGTTTTCGTTGTTTTTTTCGACTGAGAAAGCCCATTTTTACAGGATTCTTGGGTAGTTTTTTTTCTTCTTTTCTTCCCTTTTCAGTTTTTGATGGAGGAATATCATGTTTATAGGATTTTGGGAGTTTTCGTTGTTTTTTTCGACCGAGAAAGCCCATTTTCACGGGATTCTTGGGTAGTTTTTTTTCTTCTTTTCTTCCCTTTTCAGTTTTTTGATGGAGGAATAACATGTTTATAGGATTTTGGAGGTTTTCTTGTTTTTACAACAGAGAAAGACCATTTTTGGAATATTTTTAGAAGTTCTCTTTGTTTTTTGACCAAGAAACCCCATTTCTATTGGTTGTTGGGAGTTTCCCTTGGTTTTTTGATAGGAGTTCCCTCTTACTGGGCGATTAGACTTTAAAAATAAAAAATATAAAGTACTTATTTTTGAATTATAAAATACAGAAATTTCTAGTTTCTGTTTAAAAAGCGAAACAAAGGAAAATTCTGGTTAAAATAGGGCTTCTGGGCTAAATGTTCTTTATTTGTATTTTTTGCTAATGATTTGTTTCAGACGTCATGTGGATATTTATTGCTTTACAAAGTCACATACGATCCAGATCATAAAGGTCTCTATGAACAGATCGACCCTCCACAATTAAATCTTCGAAGAGATAGTGCGGAATTATTTATTAAAGAAGCCATACCTCCGCTTCATCTATCTCTTGTAAGTTTTCTTCTCCTCAAGGGTTTCTAATGAGGAAATTTTAGGAGAAAGATGTCTGCGTTGGAGGTGTACTTACGAGTTTAGGATGTATAAGAGACGAACTTATGATTGCTACAACACGCGGACAAATTTTACGATATCGTTGGGATATGACGTTGAATCGAGACTACAGCGTAGACCTAAGAAGAGTTCCCTTTTGCCTGGACCAACATGTTTCAAAAGGTAGTCCATGAATGCTAAAAATCTCTTGACTAAAAGATTTTCAGCTGTTCCGATTTCCGAAGAAAATGCGTACATCATAGATATCGACTACTCACCATTGATTGGCGGATTCGCTGTCGTTTTTAATGATGGCCGAGCTGCTTTTCTCACAGCCTACTCCTTAAAATTTGACCCAAATGTAACGTTAATTAAATTACTTATTATTTATTTATTTTTTGTTACAGCAAATGCAAGGTATTTGGGCACCAAATATAGACGATGCGACTTGTGCTTCTGTGAATCATAAATTTAGACTAATTACTTTTGGAAGGAAAAAGTATAAGATTTTTTTTTGTGTAAGGAATGTAATTAATTTTTTTTCTAGCTCCGAGTGTGTTGTGTACAGCGTGGATGAGTCGACAGGCGCTTTGATCGTTTCTCACAACCTTGTGATCCCTTGTCAGGTTTATCCTGGAAATATCGGAGCCGTTCATTGTATGAGATGGTCGCCTGATGCTTGCGCTTTGGCTGTAGCATGGTCATCAGGTGGACTTTCCCTCTGGAGTACTTTTGGCTCCTTGCTGATGTGCAGCCTTTCATGGGACTACGGCTTGAGTTTCGATCTAACGCAGCAGAATCCGTTGAAAATACACGCCATGGTATATCATTTACTTTATGCTTCTATGTCATATCTGTTTAAGGAGTGGTCCGCTGAAGGCTATCAGTTATGGATGGCCAAGAAAACGTCTGTATGCGAAAATGATTTTGAAGATAGTGTCATACAACTTAATTTCGTCAAAAGTGCCTTAACAGTCAACCCATGCATGGTAATCCCTTTTATATTGTTTTCTGTTATCTATTTAATTTTTTAGAGCCACCAAAATCATCTTTACCTTCAAGGAGAAGACAGACTCTATGTAAATTTAGGTGTTGGTCTTTCTCAAGTTTACAATATGTTGAACAAATCTGGGACAGGCGGAAGGGACTCACCTTTACTCTTCACGTCAGCGCTCGTTGACTCCAAGCAATGGATTGTCGTTCAAATCCCTTCTGCATACTCAGCGACAAATTGGCCCATCAGAGTAAGAATATTTTCTCGTATCACCAATTTTCTCATTTTTTTGCAGTACACTGCGATTAATGCGAGTGGTGATAAACTTGTGGTCGCTGGAAAGGCCGGATTGGCCCATTACTCTCTTAGCAATCATAAATGGAAACTATTTGGGAATGAGACTGAAGAGAAGGACATCATCGTGACTGGAGGTTTGCTTTGGTGGAAAGAATATATCGTTGCAGGCTGCTACAACATACCTGATCAAAAAGACGAACTTAGGCTTTACTCCAGCTCGACCAGGCTTTCCAACACGAACATGACCTGTCATGAGCTTCTCGGTCAGGTTTTGCTCTTAGACTCCCTTGAAGATTCAGTTCTTGTTTTCTGCGCTGACGGCCGCATCACGATTTATAACCTTTTTGAAAGAGATAGCAATGATAAAGGTAAAATTTTCTTTGTTGCTTTCCTATTTAAAAATGCGATTTTTAGGGGCCAATATTGGTTTGACAAAAGTTCAAACTATCGATCTTTCTGCTTTGTGTGTTCACCCAGCCTGTTTTGTATCGTTGACGCTGACTTCATTAAGAATTGAACCATCCAGAAACCTTCCTGCGAAGAAAAACAATTTCGCAATCAACGTCTCTGGGAGGCTATTGATGGTGTATCAACAAGATGAAGACAATGTAAGCCCTTTTTGAAAATTCAATCTGGAATCGTATGGAAAACGATTTTTAGTCGCAGGTTCTTCAATCTCCTTCCGTTCTTGCATCTTGCGTTGAAAACGTTTGGTCGCCGAGGAAATTCTGTAAAGGAAAACCGCATTTGACGGAAGCTCTTTGGCTTTTTTGTGGAGCTCATGGAATGCGTGTATGGCTTCCGCTTTTCCCCAGGCACGGTGACAACGCCCACACTTTCATGTCAAAACGGATCATGTTGCCTTTCCAATTAAAGATCTACCCATTAGGTAAGCCATTTCTACTTTAAAAGTGCACGTTCTATTAAAAAAAATTTTCTTCAGCGATTCTCTTTGAAGATGCCATAATTTTGGGTGCTGAAAATGATACAATCCTTTACTCCTCCGATGCAAACTCGCCTTTTTCGCTTCCGTTTTGCGTTCTTGAAAGAACCGTAAGTTCTCATGGTAGCTTCTCGCTTAACTTTATCGCTTTTATTAGAGTCAAGTTTACCTCCACCACATACTACGTCAGTTGATCCGACGCAATCTTGGCTTTCATGCTTGGGAGATCGCCAGGTGTTGCACATCTCTCCCTTATTTCCCTCATTCCTTAGAACTTCTTCTTCATGAGGTAAACTTTTTTTTTTATTTTAAATTTTTTTTTCACTTTTTATTTTTAGGTTTTAGAAGAAGAAGCGACCAGTAAAGAACCGATTCCAGACGCTCAGCTTCCAAGTGTTGTCGAGTTTATTCAAGAGTTTCCAGTCTATCTTGATGCTGTCGTTCGTTGTGCTAGAAAAACTGAAATCGCTCTTTGGCCATATCTGTTTTCTGTCGCCGGCAAACCTACGCAATTATTCGAACAATGCTTGGCCAAAAACTTATTAGAAACTGCAGCTTCATATCTCATTATTTTACAGGTAAGTTAATTCTTAAAGAAAAAATGAAGGAATTCTTCTGTGTAAGCACTCTTTTTAGGGAGCATTTTTTGTTGTATTTCATTGTTTATTTGAGCATAAAAATCCGCCCAATATCTAATTATTTCTTTTATAGAATCTTGAATCTTCCGCTGTGAGTCGTCAGTTTGCGACTATGCTTCTGGATGCTACACTTAACAATTCTAAATTAGAGCTGTCTAAAGAGCTTGTTCGCTTTCTCAAAGCTATAGGTGAGCAGATGTTAGTAAATTAAATGTTTTACTTTTTTTCGCTTCAGATCCAAATGATGTAGAATGCGCTAGAGCGCAACCATTGATAGCTGCATCCCATTGTCGTATTCCACAGACGCCGCCTGTTAACGGAAATGAAGAAGATCTTTCTCTAGTCCTGGGAACAACTCAAGTAAAAAAGAAAACAATGGACATCCTCAAAAATTAAATGAAATTTTAAGGTTTCACGAGGAAGGAGTTTCAGTACGTCGACCAACCCGAAAATTGTGAACCCCGAAAAAGCCGCTGGGCCTCATTCGCGATCATCTGTCACCGAATCTTCGACGATGAGGAGGAAAAAATCTGTTCCCACACCAAAAGTCGAAACTCGGTAATGCCATAAGAAATACTGAAAAATCAAAAATCATATTTTATATAGAGATAATTCGAAATCCGCTGAAGAGTTTTTCATGGATGTCATGATAGAAAGACATGCGAGGAGATTGTTATCCAATCATAAATTAAGCGATTTGGGCTCGATGGCAGCGAATTTGGACTTCCCTCTTGTCAGATGGCTGGCGAGAGAAAGACATCGAGCAGCAGTAGTGGATGATTGCGTACGAGCTTTAAAAGATTTGCATGCCGACTTCTCTTGGCCTTATCCCACACTTTCATCCGGTTCTCAATCTGTCATCCCCACAGGTTTGGTTTTTAAAACAATTCTATTAAATTATAATTCGTTTTTTAGATTACAACACCAGCTTCAGTGATATGACTGAACATTCCAGCCAAGTTGGAGATAGTGGTTATACAAGTTATCAAGGACTTCGATTATCTTCGGAACAGCAGCCATTCCATCAACAAATAGGTTTTGAATAGCCTCGCTCAATTTATTAATTGATTTTTTTATTCAGATGAAAGGAGTATGATGAGTGAACCTGATAGCTTGTTGTTCAGCGAAGAAATTGAATGCGGAAATACATTTCCATGGAGTGACATTCCATCTCCACAACTGCTAGACCATCTGTCAAGACAAGTCACCACAAAAGGATCACCTAAGTCTGATATACAACTCAGGTACTGAACTTCTTTCAGAGAATTTTCTGTAAACATTTTCTTCAGGTACCTTCTTCAGCTTTTGACTGATGCAGGCTGCCTACAGTGGGCTTTGTTGGTCTCAGTTCTTCTCCGTGACGCCATGGCTGTTTACAGACTGGTCAATTCTGCTCGTTCTCCTGAGCAAAATAGTGAAGCTGTTAGCAAACTAAGGGAAGATATCATCTCGTTGAGTCACTGGGCGAATTCCGAATGGTAATATTATTTTGTGTATCATTAAATTATAAATAGATTTTTAGCCTGGGATATAAGCCGTTTATGGCAGCGATCCATGCTCAAGCGAATGTATTGACGAAAGTGTTGGCTGTCAAACAAAAGACGAATCTTACGTACCCCGAATCGCTCCGCAGCACGCCGATATCCATCGCTCCTCTACAGGAACAGATCAACGCTACTCATCCCAAAAGTAAAGAAGACGTTTTCCCCCAAAGAACCAGCGATTCTCCCACTCCTTCAATAAATGTACAACTAACTGAAAAATCAACTTGCGTCATTTCATGATGTACTCCATCACTGTCGTTATCACACAAATGCCTTAGTCTTCATTCTAAGACATTTTTTCTACTCATTTATATTCAAAGTTAGGATTTTAACTAGCTTTAGTACTTTGTGATGATAATTGTAATCGCAGATATTAAAAATTGCCTGAAATTTAGCTCGTAGAAAATTTTCAGCTTTAGAAAACTCAATAGAAAATAGAGGTTCATTGTGATCCACAAACTTGATTACAACTTCCTTAGTTTTAGACCAAAATTTGAGAAGAATAAGACCTTTTTCATTGAGATATTATGGTTAATCAAAATTTTTTTTACATTTATAAATAAGGCTGTGATATTTATGCTACTATTATTGTAGCATGATAGAACTTAATCAAATAGTAGCTCATCAATTGTTGGGAATTAGTGTTAATATTATTAATCATTGTGCAATTTTTTTAACAAACACACAAAAAAAGGGTTATTTTGTTGGTTAATTTCACTTGGGTGATTATTTATTTGTATTAATTATTATCATTAAAGGGTCTATACTTTATAAAAGGTACTGCTAAAAATACTGTTGTTTTTCGTTGATCGTCGAAAACGACCGTATTTTTGCGCAAAAGTACCTGATTTTATTTGAAGGAAGCATTTGGTGAGTTCCTAATTATGTTTAAACGTGTTTTATATATTTAAAAATATTATTTCTATAGGGCCATTACTATGTGCCAAATGCTGAAGTTAGCCTATTAAAAGTATTAAAAAATCAAGTATTCTTCATTTTAGGCGTCTAGGATTTTTCTTAATATTTATTAATAAAATCATAGATGATTAATTTAAAAGAAATTCTGCTGTGCCTAAATGGACAAATCAAAATGTGAAGACTTAAACTTTGAAATCAATCATTCTAAAGGTTTATGGCAGAGTTTCACCAAGAAAAGTTGCCTTTTTTTCTTGTTTATTCATCCCTATCGGAAAGCCAGCTTTTCATAATAAAAAAAATTTAATCAAAATGTTTTATGGTGATTTCTCATTTTTAGAGCATTATTTTGTGGTAGTCTTGGTGGTGCAATACTCACAGTAAGCTGTAGTTCATTCATTATTAGATATTGTTAAATAGTTTGTGGTGAAAATAGTTTTCATAAGTTATAAGTTTTATTCAAAACAAAGTCTTAGATTAAAAATGTATTGAGAGCAAGGGGTTTTTGCAATAAAAATTAATAAATTTGTGCAAATTATGGGAATCCGGTCATTTTATTTATTAATTAAATATGCTCAATTCTTATTTTTAAATTATTTTTCTTTGATCATGAAAGGCACCTCTAAGAAATCTTCATTTATTTGCTCATAGTTATTTTTTTGCCATAATTTGTAGAACTAAGACTGAAGAATTTGTCTGTCTCAATTTTAATATGGTTTTTATACACTTTTATTTATTTTACTGGCATTTTTATTTTAAAAAAGTTTAAAAACATCTAAAATAAGTTTTTTGATCTAGATAAATTATTACGGTTATGGATGCTTTGTCAATTTTACCCCACTCCCCCCCCCCCAAAAAAAAAAACTAATATCCTAAACTTTTAGAAGTTTGAATCAGAATCGTATTCGTGTTCATAAATGTGAATATTCATATATTCGTAAAGCCAAAATTTTTGAAAAATGTAAGTATGAATAATCAGAAATTCATACTTTTTTTTATGAACTTCCGGATTATGAATATAAATGCGAAAATGAGCTATTTGGAACAAAAATCATCGAAAATCCCATAGGTGCTTATAATTAAAAATTTACCTTTTTTAAAGGAAAAAAAAGTTTAAACTTCTAAAAATCTGTTTCTTTGTTTTAAATTCGTTTAGTTCTATTGCTATACTTAAAAAAAAAATTAAATAAAAAGTAATAATTAGCATTTTATTAAATATTATAGTTCTTTTATTTATTTATTTCAATTATTAATTATGGCATCATGTAGACTGGAATTCATTTCATGTTAATAAAATTAAAATTTTTTATGCAATGTTAAAATAAAATATTTACTTACATAGTGGATTTTGTTAATTATTTATTTTTTTAACAAAAAGAAATTATAAATTATTTTTAATGACCAAGGAAAATTTGGAAATCAAGGAAGTTTCTTGGAAGAAAAAAAAAAAAAGAAAATGCCACAAATGGCAGGGGCTAAATGACCGAGTAAAAAGGAAAAAGCCAGAGTTGCCCACTTGGTCTAGATTATTGACGATAGCAAAAAAAATAAAGATCAATCTTAATGACACCATGGGGTCTGAAAGACCCAAATTTGACAAGCGAAAAAATCAATTGTTCCCTCCAAGGGGTCTCAAAGACCCAATTTAGACAAGCGAAAAAAAATCAATTGTTCCCTCCATGGGGTCTCAAAGACCCAATTTTGACAAGCGAAAAAAAAAATCAATTTTTCCCTCCATGAAGTCCCAAAGACCCAATTTCGAGAAGCGAGAAAAAAATAAATTTTTCCTTCCATGGGGTCTCAAAGACCCTATTTTGACAAAAAAAAAAAATCATTTTTTCCCTCCATGGAGTCCCAAAGATCCAATTTTGACAAGCGAAAAAAAAATCCATTACTCCTTCCATGGGGTCTCAAAGACCCAATTTTGACAAGCGAAAAAAAATCAATTGTTCCCTCCATGGGGTCTCAAAGACCCAATTTTGACAAGCGAAAAAATAAATTAATTTTTCCCTCCATGGGGTCTCAAAGACCCTATTTTGACAAGCGAAAAAAAAATCAATTTTTCCCTCCATGGAGTCCCAAAGATCCAATTTTGACAAGCGAAAAAAAAATCAATCGCTCCTTCCATGGGGTCTCAAAGACCCAATTTTGACAAGCGAAAAATATTTTTTTTTTCCCCTCCATAGGGTCTCAAAGACCCAATTTTGACAATCGAAAAAAAAATCAATTTTTCCTTCCATGGGGTCTCAAAGACCCTATTTAGACAAGCGAAAAAAAAAAAATCAATATTTTCCTCTCCATTTAGGAAGACAACTAACCCGGACAATATTTGAGGAAGTTCCGTCTGAGTATGACCAGACAGGGTGGAGGGATTCATGTTCCATTTTCTCCCAGACCAATGGCAGACTGGTTGTCATTTCTCTTGTCTGCGGGAAACCTCCTTGTGATTGTTTATTTCGTAATCCTTGTCAATTTTTATTAAATTTTTTCCTCTTTTTTTATTATTTTTAATTTAAAATTGATTTATAAAACAGATTTTTCGTTTAAATTATAAAAAAAGCTTTTTTAAAAAAATTACATGTTCAAAATTTTTTTTCGGAAATTTTCAATAATTAGTGAACAATAATACTGGTTTTTTGAGTTATTTTTATGTTGCCGCGAAATTCTCGAAGTCTCAGGTGAAATTTCGATGTCGATTTTTGAAAGGAAGCTGATCAACAAAGTTTATCTTGACGACACCCTCTCGTTATCAGCTACGATTATCAATGCTGAAACGATACAAGGACACACGGTAATAAACATTCTTAACTAGTAGAAATCAGTGATGCTAGTATGTTATTAATGCCATCTCCCCTTGCCAACTGCCATATGGCATATAGGTTTTCGGCTGAGAAAGGGCAGAATCGTTCTTTGGGGAGGCTGTTGCAAGTGCTGCATTACCGCAAGGAGTATGAGTAATGCAGCAACATACGGAAGCAATGACTTTTCTATGTTCTGTGCCCAGTTAGGGTGCTGCTCATACTCCTCTTCCAACTGCTGCAGTACCTCCGATGGTGCTCGTCCCCCTGGAGCTTGTGCTCCTTTGCAGAATCTTCTTTTATTACCATACAATGAAAATAATGCTGAGTATTTGTTTTAGGAATATGTTATTCAAGTGCAGAGAGGATGCCTTTCAGAAAACAGTTGGCACGTTCAAAGGAGATACAACGACTTCTTATGTCTTCACCAAATCTTACAGTCAGAGGGTGTTAACCTCCCACTTCCGCCGAAGAAGCTTTTAGGAAATCTCGAACGAGAATTTGTCGCGCAGAGACAAGCAGCCTTACAGGCAAGATAAAAGTGTTGTACAATTTCGTTTATAATCTTTTTTTATAGAAATATTTAGACCTCATTCTGGAAGATAGTTTGCTTTCATGTCAACCTTCTGTCAAGAAGTTTCTAGATCCTCAAAATTATAATTCATATCATGGTAAACTCATAATTAAATTTTAAAAACAAAATTGAACTTTTTACAGGTCTCGGCCATACCCAAATGTGTGTCAAATTACGCGGAGAGCCTGAGATTAAAATAAATAAACAATTAGCGTGTCTTGGATGGAGATTTAGAAAGGAACATTATTCAGTTACTTTAGAAGAAAACAATAAAGAAGAATTTTTATTAAGTTGGATACCTTTTGGACCTGATAAGTATTTAGATGACAAACAGATATTAGCGTTGCTGAAGTCATATGCTGCTTTGCAGGTATTTTTTCGCTGTATAATTTTTTAAAAATTACCATTATTTTCAGCATGTAAATATTTTGCCGATTATCAAAGTTGGGATTTGTCAAGATGGAGGCTGGGTGGTTAGAAAAGTTAAAAAATTTGGTTCGCTCCTTGATGTAATCCATTCGGTCAAATCTCCGCATACAACCTCTGCCCTAAAAAAGTATAGAAACGTCGAAGCGAAAAATGTTATTCCTTTTGCTCAAGTTATCGAAATCGCTTCTCAAATACTACAAGCTCTTGCGTTTCTCCATCATAAAGGCGTTTACCATGGTTCGATTTTATTCATAATCTCTTTTTAAAAAATTTCTTTTAGGTCATTTACATTTAGGAAATATTATGCTTGAAGGCAACACTGTCAAATTGCTCGACTTGGAAAATTCTCTTTTTGGCCTCCCTTCTTTTTATCGTGAGAACTTCGTCAAAGTCAGACAAATACAATCCATGCAGGCTATAGACGTTTATTCTTTAGGCCTCGTAATATACGAAATGTTGTTTGGCAAGCATTTCAACGAATCCAATTCTAAAGAAATTGCATCATGTCCGCCCATTTTAAGTAATTTAAAAATTTTTTAAATTCTTTTATACCTTTTCTTCTAGGAAATGTCCTTGAGTCAATTTTGTGCTGTAGAAGCAAAGAAACGATTCCGACAATCGGCGAACTCCTAAACAACCACATTTTCAGAGGAGGACCTCCCGCTCCAGCACCCTATTTAAAGATCAGTTCGAATTTAAAACAATTTCTTGTCCTCAATAGTACAAAATTACTCGAACGACTGAAAGATGATCAAATAAAAGTAATTAATTTTTTAAAAATTTATATTTTTTAAAACATTTTTTAGTATCGACAGGTCAAGAGAACGAAAAAAATGTACGGTTTGCTCAATGATGAAAGAAAATTAGTCGTCTGTATTAAAGATAAAAGAAAACCCGTATGTTCATTAGCTATCTCATTTATTTTTATTTTTATTATTTTTCAAGGAAAAACATAATGAAATTAATGGAAATATCGATATTTCTAACCAGTCTGGGAGCATATCAAGTAAAGATTCTTCGAAAAATTCAGGTAATTTTTTTAACAGCCTCATTTGAAAAATTATTTATAAATATTGAACTGAGGAAATGAGAGTAACCCAATGGTCATGGGTTCAAACCCTGCTGGAGGCCCATCTTTTTTTTTTCACTCTTTTTCTGTTCCTAATTTTCTCAGGTCAATATTTAAAAATTTCTGCATTGGTGAACCCATGAAAATTATTACTTTATTGAGATTTATGTTGATATATTATTTACTTGAACTTATTATTTAAATAAAGAGAGACAAAGAAAATAATAAATATAGGTTGTGATCTTAAAGCGTTAAAATTGTTAATCAATCTTACTTTTTCTTTTAATTTAAAAATCGACCTTTGTGGGTTAGTGATTAAGGTCTCTAACCCATGTAGGTTATGAATTCATTATGGTTTTTATTCCTTCTAATTTGGCAATTTTTAGGTTTCAGTGAGGAGAAAACAGCGAAAAGCCCGTCCATCGAAACAGACGGCCGAACCGCTCTTCTCGGTGCCATTTGCAACTTCAATAAAAACAACTTGAAAAAAACCAATGCAAAAACATAATTTTTCTTTTCTTTCTTCACTTTAGGATCTCCGTCATAAAGCCAATTATTCCGCTAGTCATATTTTGATGAAAAAACTTGGTTTCTTAAAGTGGTAACGACTTTTGATTCCAATTTTCTATTCAAGGAATATTTCGAAGTAGTATCCTAAAAGGTGGACAATAATGGTTATTAATACTTTTTAAAAAAAACTATTATTTTAGTGCCATAAACACTAATTTAGGTAAATTATCATCATTCTTCATTTTCAATTCTATAAGTAAATGTGTAGTTTTTCCATGAAGAATTTTCCCTGAATTTTAATGGCCGATGTGATTGGTGAAGACAAAATCGGTTTTAAACAAATTAGCTGATCACCATTAATCATCAAACGCTAATTTTTACATGAAAAAGACTAATTAAAACGAAATCAGCCTTTTCAGTTCTTTTTTTTAAGTCTTTAAATGATTTCCTTTGAAGTTTGAATCATTTTTGAACTTGACCAATCGCAGAGGCCACCAGGTGCCATCTTATATTTTATTTTATGAAATATTTTAAGCTTTGTCTTTAGCAGTTTTATTTCAGAGACAGAATATGTAAACATTAAAAAAAAAACTTATATAAACAGAAACTAACATTTATTAGTTACCTTTTAAAAGTTACTATCTTATTTTGTGATATAAAAATTCCATATTTGATTTTTTTTAAATACATTAAGTTTTTAGTCCTTTTAAATGTTTAAATAGTGATTATTTCGTTTATTCTAGTTTTATTACAATTGAATGTTTTTTTGATAAAGAAAAATTGTAATTTTTTGAGCATTTTCATCGATTTGGATGATACCTAGATTTTGAACAACTATAAAATTACTTATTTCACTACATTTGTTAATTAATATTGTTTAATTTAAAAAAATAAATATTTTTGAAGTTTTTCTTATATTTTATTCCCAGTTCCTAAGGTGCTAGAAATAGTGGAATTTTATTTTAGAAATAGTTGACTAACAATGAAATAAATTTTGAAACGAAATTGTTTTTTAAAGTGAAGAAAAGATGTAAAACGTGACTCCTGATTTGATCCAACGGTTCTTATCTTCTTTAAGACAAGGGACGGTCAATTCAGCGACTAATTTCTCTCTTTTTTCCGACGAGTACAGCGGAACCGACAATCGTGAAAAATCGTTGGCATACGACTGAAAAAAAGTTAATTTTCTTGTGAGAATTGACAGATTGAACTGACTTCGGTTTGCCATGAAAGGACGAAAGGAGGCGCTTGAATTACGCTGGCGGATTCCTCCGTGCATTCGACCAAACGATTTTCTTCCATTAGTGCACCTTCCAGCAAAACTCCAGTAATGGACGCATGACCGTTTAAAAGGTTCCCTTTTGAACTTTTCCAATCAGTAACCAACTCCATTTTCTCAATAGAAACTTTCAATTTTCTAGAGAACAGAAAAAAAGAAAAAATTTAAAATAAAGATTGATTCATTTTTACCGAGCTCCTTGTTGACGAAGAGCCATAATGAATGATTCGACGTTAAAAATATCATTTAAATCAACCGCAGATTCATTGATGCTTTTTAGATCTTTTTGTATGCTCTGTATTTTCAATGCTCTACGAATAACACTTCGAATATAGTCTTTCGGATTAGAAGGGCCACTCCAAATTTTTTCAAACTCCTCAGGTACCTACAAAAACTACATAAATAGTTAATGCATAAATTGTCAAACCTCATCGATAAAAATCGAATTTGCCATATCCTTAGAAGATTTGTTGGAAAAGATTCCGAGTTTTACGATTTTGGTCAGTTCTACGATTCCGGTGTGGATGAACGAAACGAGGTCGATGGCGAACGACAACTCCAAAGCGAAAAAAGCGACAATCGGATCGTCACTCTCAGCGACAACAGGCTTTTCTCCATAAATTAACCCCTGACGCTAAAATTAAATTCTTCGTCAAAAAGCAGTTAACTTTTTTTTCTAAGACTAAATGCTTTGCTGTAACCACTCTAGTTGGGACCCCCTGTAATAATTATGTATACTTAAATCAAAACATGGAGATTCTGGAGAAAACGCCCTCTACAAATAATAAATTGAAGGAAATGTCTCGTTTTTGAAGTCTTAACTCCCAATTAGAGGAAACCCAAGTCAAAAAACCTAAAGAAACTCACGAATTTCATGAAAATTACGATTTTTAACTGAAAATCGACAAAATCTCTACCACTTTTTCACCTGATTCGGACTCTTCACACAAAATAGGCTAATCGGGGACCGTATTTGACATAAAAATGCCCTTTCATTCGCAAAATTTCATAAAAATCACGTTTTTTGAGATAAAAACGACTAAGTCACTTTTTCACCTAATTTGGACTTTGCTCCCAATATTACATAAAATAACTAGGGAACCCCTTTTCTAAAATAATGTGCCCTTTTTTTTTATGCAAAATTTCAACAACCGACAATCCTGCTAAAGACCATCTCCCAAAAACGTAGAGGGTAATCCAATAACTTCTCTTTGAGAAGAAAAATCGCGACTTCTAAACAGATTGAGGTAACTAAATAATCATACTTGGTTCAGTTGTTTCCAAAGTTTTATCAACGAGGTCAGACTTTGCGAATACTTGCTCATCCCGATTGTATCGCCAATGACGATAAATTTATCGAGATCTTTCAACATGGAAACAGTACTACTGCTCGTCACACGCTGCCAAATGCGAGCAACGTTTTTCGGCAGGCCGAAATACTCCGGTTTATCACCTTCCGGTAGTTTCCGGATTATTTTAAAATGATCCTAAAATAAAAAATAATACGAAGATTTACTATTTATAAGGTACCTTGATATCAGATGAGGATGGGATTTCAACTCCAGGTGCTAAAGATAGACCATTCGTTTGCACAACATTTGAATTAAATAATGTCAAAAGATACGAAGATAACACTCGTAGATCATAAATATTATTCACTCTCCCACCATAGATGGTCAACTCAAATAAACCATGAATGTAGTCCCATTGCTGCTTTATGTCTCTGTCTGAAAAAAAGGTACAATTGTCCTCAATTGTTTAAAAAATACCTTTGAGTCTCTTTTTGATGACGTTCACAGCGACAGATAAATCGTTGTCGTTGAATTCATAATAGCTTGTCCATCCTTGAGGGATGTAAGTCCTTCTTTCTTGAATGACAGCGTGAAACCAGGCAGCGACAAACATAGTTTGAGAGCCTGGCAGCGTCAGATCAAGGATTCCAGTTGAGTTCCATTCATTGTACGTTCTTTCCATATTCTTCTTCACACCTGGAGGTGCCTCATATGTTATTTTCTGACAAAGGCTAAGGAGTGTCGGAGAAAAGTCAATATGTGGCTCGGTGACCAACCAAAGGCGGAACTCGTCAATCGGTTTGAGTTCCTGAATGGTTTTCTCAAGCGTCGGCAGCCAATTTATAAGCAAATGAAGATTCTTTAATATAATCCAATGGCCTGCTTTTGAAGCTTTCGACAATCCATTCAGTATTTCTTCCTCCTGCCCTGGCCCTACTACCATCTGCAAAAAAAAAAAAAAAAGAAGATGAATGCCACCACATTTGACACAAACTAACCTCAATGCACTTGATAATTTTGTTATTTGCAAGAGCGGTCAACTCCTTAGACGGATCATTTCCAGGTGAGGTAATAATAAGAAACGGGACCGACGATGAAGAATCAATCAACAGATCGTTTAGCTGAAGAGTTCCCGGTGACAAAGAAGAAATAGCTATAAAACTTCATAAATCAAACCCTTTTTTTTTTCCCTTCAATTTTTACCCAAATTGCTCAATGCGAATTGTATCAAACAAGAATGTAATGTATCCGGCCTCAACGCTTCCGTAACCAGAACAAACTGAAAAGCGCTCAACTCGCAATGGCTTGGCTTCTGCGGAGATGGATTCGTCATAAATTCCATCCAAAGTGTTTCATTTTCAAGTTTCAGTTTTTCATATAAAGTTGGCAGAAGAACCTTGAAACGATAGAAACTTAATTTTTTTTTTTCTATGTCCCCCTCCACCCATATTTTGAAAGTAAATTAGGAAGAGGAAAAGAGTAGAAAGTTAGGCCCCAGTGGGATTTGAACCTAAGACCTCTGAGTTTTTAGCCCAAGGCTCCACCAACTTAGAAGCCATATTGAATTGAACAACTTCAACTTGCTTTTTTTCCTTTTTCCCCTTATTTATACTATAAACACAATCCCGAAAGTTGACATTGAGGCAGTATAACCAATTGGACATAACCTACAATTTATTCCTTCAGTAAGATTTATAGTTAAACCACACTTTAGGACTTAATTTTAACTTCTTTAATTTATTGTGACACCCTCCACGTCAGGTTTTTGGGGAGGGGTCTTCCAGACCCTGGAGGGTCAATTTGAATATGGATCTACACCGATCTAAAAAATACCAGTGAAAAAAACCAATCTCAACTGCGTCTGTGGTTCCGGCCGTCCGTAGCATTTTTCCAGAACACTTTACGGCCACAGTTTTCAACCGATTTTCACCAAATTTTCACCCAAAATTCTTTAGCCGGTGAAGAAGAATGTAACGAGGGCGATTTTAGGATTTCGAAAAAATGGCGGAGATATGTCTGTTTGAAATTTTTAAAAATTCGCTGCGGCCGAACCGTTAATCTGATTTTCACCAAATTTTCACCAATTACTCCTTATATTTTTACGAATTTTTGGTGTGAAAAAATTGCCACTTTTTAATTATTAATTTTTTAGTAGGGAGAAATTTCATACTTCTACCCATTACGAGAGGCACATCCCTTGGCCAAAAAGCCCATTTTTTTTTTTTTTTTTTTTTTTTTTTTTTTTTTGTTGCCCACGAGTAGGTTCCCCTAAGGTTCCCTAGCACTTAAAGCCTTAAGGCTCTATTGTGCCGCAGAACTACCTTGACACTTAGAAAAATTTTCGAAAAAAAGAACTTAGAAAATTTTACACAAAAAAAGTTAAAAAAGCGCAAATTAAAAAAAAACTCGGAAAATTTTTCGGAATACCTCGGAAAATTGAAAAAAAATTCGGAAAATTTTTCGGAAAAAAAAAACTCGGAAAATTGTTTGAAAAAACAAAGAACTTCTCTCTCCCATATACTTCCCCTTCCTTTATACTTTGCCTCCGTTCGTTATACTATCGTTCCCTTATACTTCCCCTCCCATATACTTCCCTCTCCGTTATACGTCCCCTCTGTTATACTTCCCCCTCCTGTATTGTCACTTCTCTTTAAGGAAGTTTTCGTTGGAAGCTCTTCAAACCAGTACTTTTTAAATGTTTCTCAGTTGATGGAACCTTGAAAACTTGGAGGAATCCCACTGGGGAGCCTATTTTTTTAATCATTTCTTTTTCATAATTTACTCAGCTTAATAATAGAAATAACTTAATTTCTAATCTTACATTTAATTTTTTAACACGATGTACACGATCGTTCTGAACCCATTTCGGTACTTGGAATTTTTCCGAACTATCCAACGTGTCTACATTTTGATCGGTAAAATATTCCCATTCCTAAAATAAAAATCAATAAAAAGAAATAAATGAAAAAAATCGAACATTCTCAGCGAAAAGATGTGGCAAAGTTCCATGAACTAGGTGTAACGCAAAAGCGAGTCGGTCAGATTTAAACATTGATCGACTAATGTAGTTATAGACAGTGGCTAATAAGTGCTGGAATTTCTGTTTTAAATCTAAATCCTGAAAAAAATGATTAGGGAATCTCTTAAATGGTAAAATAGACCTCAGATGAAGAAATTGATTTTTCAAAAAGTTTGAAAAACGTCGCCACCGAGATGTAGTACATATTGTTTATATTTGAAAGTGACGAGCAGGCGAAAAAAAGTTTCGTCCCATATTCAGAAAGCGGCATATAAACTTCACATTCTTTCATCATATCCTTTTTGATTTCCAAAGATTCTTGTAAAGAATTCACGATCGCCATGCTACTCTCCTTGGTGTTATTCAAAGAGGCCAGAAGTTCCTTTAAAAAGACAAAATGTGAAATTGATAAAAATTATTTTCAATACCTGATTTTGAAGAATGTCTCCTTGGGAGGATGCTAATTCTTCAAGCACTTTTTCTTGGAGAAAATAAAGTCGAGATTTAAGGCTTTCCTCTTCATGTAACAACTCAATTCGACGCTTTTCAAGCATCGGTTTCTCCACTTTCAACGCACATCCTAAAAGCTGTAAAGAATGGTTTAAGTGAGGATTCCCAAAATTTTCAGCAAGAGGTGGACCCCCATATCATTTTTGAAACCTTAAGATCCCTGATTAACAGAAAAACTTACTTGTTGAGTCAATCCTTCAGTTGTAGCACCAAAATTAAGTATTGGAAGAGAAACTTTTAACTTTTTACTAGCTTCAAGTCCAATTGATCGCGAAGTTAAAAATAATTTGAAATTGGCATGACAATCGACTAGTTTAGGACCGATGTAAACCAGTCTTCTAGTCCCTATAAAAAATTATTTTTAAAAATTAAAAAAACCTGGAACTAACCTTGCTGGATATAATTATTCTTCAAAATAGGCTGCAGGACAGGATGAATTTGTTGTATGTCTTCAACGATGACAATTTTCCCAAACCTGACAGCCAATTCTAGTTTTGTTATAAAGTTGGGACTGTGCTGTGCAATGAGCTCAACTTGCTCTTTTGAAAAATGATGTTTTAACCAATTGGTGGCGATTAAAGCCGGATCAAGAAGTAAAGGAGATTGCAAAACCTAAAATCATAGTTTTAAAAAGAATATGGGTTCAAAAAAATACTTGCGTTTAATATAATGATGGCATTTTGTTGAGAATATTCGTCGTCAGGGAGTCCTTCAGAAGACCACTGAAGCATTTGACGTTCAGTACTTAAAAACTTAAGAACCGAAAAGTTTTCATCACAGTTTATCATTTCTTTCCAATTGTTTATCACGGCTCTAAAAATGGATTTAAAAAATAAAAATATGAAGATAGTGCTTACTGTCTTAATTTCTTTGGTGTTTGTGAAAGATAGGTGATTATGGCGGCGGCTAAAAGGCAGTCGGGCATCAACGTATCCAATGTTGATGAAAGTTCGGATAATTGTTTGACCCATATTTTGAATTCGGCTTCCAATTTAGTTACGAGACCCTCGGCGGCTAGAATGGTTGATTGGGCGTTTTTAAGGTGAACTTCGATTTCTGCGGCTTCCTTGGTCGAGCTGCTAAGCTGCTCTTTTAATTTTGCAACGACAGCATCAACTGTGCTCAAACCACTTCCAAGCTCTTGCATTTGAAGCTCAGCAGCTTCTAGGTTTCTAAAACAATAAAAAAGATAGATGGGGATAAACACGAAATGATATTATACCGTTGTAGTTTTGCTTGTTCTTTTTCTAGAGGTTGGATTTTTTGGATGACTTTTGAATACTCGACGTTTGCTTTGACCCAAGACGCCAGCGGAGCAGCAGCGACAGACGCCCGTTTGGCGTTTCGGCTCTCAAACGAAGATCCGTTAGTGGAGAGAAGCTGTTCGACCGCATCTCTGTTTTCAATCGTAATTTGACTAGCGTCAAACGAACGGATTTCCTCTTTGACTCCCCTTTTAGCCAAAAAGGTCTTCATGCTGTTCCATGAAGTGTCTTGGATTCCCATAAGGCGAAGAACGCCTTCTAAAATATCCCTGATGACAACGGGAGGAGCTCGCAACGATCGTATTTCCGAAAGTGACTCATTTTTTATATTCCCGACAGCAGCTTGCGCCTCCTTAATCAGCGGCTCGATAAACGAAAGTTCTTTGTCGATTTCTTTCTTCCGTATTTGAAGGTTTCTGTTCTCTTCTTCCGTTTTCAACCTAAGCTGCTCGATGTCATTTCGTTGCAAACTTGCATTCGCCATCGTTTCGCTTATCTGGTCAAGAACCTGCTTCCCTTTCAATTGTTTCTCATCAAGCAACACCTTCTGCTCATTCGCATCTCCTTTCAGTTTTTCAACCACATTTTGCGCCTCAGTTATTTTTGAAATCCCAGCCTGAAAAGAACATTTCAATTCTCCTATTTTTTTTTTAAACCTCTATTTACCTCCAATCTTTCTTTCCTTTCTAAAAGCGTCGAATTTTTATTTCTCTGAAGTGAGATAAACAATTGTATCATATAGAAATAGAATATTGGAGGAGCCTTCACAACTTTACGAGCGGACACATGAATTTTGATCATTTTCTCCACTATTTTCTTTTGAGAAACGTCATCTCTTTTATCCCTATAATATTTATTTGAATAGGCCTAACGTTTTTAGTTGATTACCCGTCAAGTAACTCATTTGGGATGGCATACATCGTTTCCAAAGAGAAATTTTCAATGGTTATACGATAGCAGTGCTTCAGAAGCGCAGGATTCAGCTTAAGAAGTTCATTGAATGCAACATCGTCATAATCAAAGCACAGAACAACATGGACATTTCTAGATATACCTAAAAAGTTTTGTTTTAATAAGATTATTTTTAAATTGAACTTTACGCTCTCTAAAATAATCAATTGCAGATTTTTCATAGTTTTCTTCAATCAGCAAAGGTTTCAACGGTGCTGTGACATTATCGATTTCCTCCGGTTGGTACAACCCAAGAACCTAAAAATAATCATTTTCAGAAAATTGAAATGTGGAAATTACCTCTCCTGATGAAACGAGGCTGTTCAGCATGTTTAAAAATTCGTCATGTAGTATCTGATAGTCTTCGATAAGCAGAAAAATTTTTTCGTTGTTGATCCCTCCGGTTTGTAACGTCTGAAAAACAAAAATCAGGGCTTTTTTTGTGAAAAAATACAAACCATTTTGAGATCATTTTGAAAATGAACTATTCCATACTGTCCGCCCAATTTGGGCGAAAATATAGTCCCGTTTTGCCGCTGAGCGACAATTTGAAGTGCCGTTTTTCGACCTGCTCCATATTTCGCTGAAAGCAATACGTGTCCACTTTTTTCTGTTAGAGCACATTCGATTTTTGAGGTTATCTTAAGTAAATCTGGGGTCAAAAGTGTGCTAAAATTATCTCCACCTAAAAATAAATTTAATAATTTTTTTTATATTACAAAAATATTACCTAAATGAGAGCTCGCTTGTTTGATCATGTACGTCCATTCTTTTGATTGGATACGGATCAACGAGTTAACCTCTTTATTTTCTTCATTGTAACTCGTGAAATAAATATCTGAGAATTTCAACAATTTAAATTTTATTCCCCGATTAATTAATTACCATTCAATGCAGAAGTATCGAAATCAAATTTATGTTTCATCTCATTTTTGATGATTTCTTCAAATATTTTTTCGTCATCTTCAAACAATTTGTCGCCAAATATTCTTCTTCCTTCATTCAAAAACGCCTAAAAAACGCTTTTTAGTACAAAAAATAATACAAAGGATACAAAAATGAAATTAGAGAGGCCTAAAATGTTTATTTTTGTTTCAAAAACTTCTAAGGGGTTTCTTTATCCTAAAAATGCTCCACAAAGTCTTACCTCACTTAGGCTACATGAATTTAAGTCATAACGTAGTAAATTTTTACACCATTTTGATATATCATGTTGACTAAAATTGTAGCTATGAGGAGAATTATTTAATTCCTTACATACCTAAAAAAATCGGTAACAAACCAAGAAAAATGTTTCATAATAAACTTACAGCATCATAAACTTCTATTATGCTTGATACAATCAGATTGTTTTTATCACCAAGAAATTTCTTCATACATGTACCATAAACTTGCAGCATTTCATTATTTGTTGGATGTCTGAACTTAAATAAGTAAATCAGATGGAATTTATTGATGCTAACCTTAGATTGAAAATATTATAACTGGATAAAAATCGTGGAGAGAGATCTCCGACGGAAACAAGCGAAAAAGCGAACACGATATTTTCCATACCGACGTAGTCGTTAGAACTGTCATAAAAACCGCCATGGTCGACAACCTAAAACAACGATAAGCGATTTCGTTAACAAATCATTTTTCCCAACCTGTTTTAAAAACTCAGCCAATATTTTCGTCCCGTATTTGTCAGATTTGACTACATTCACATCTGAAAAGTGGACGATTATTTTATCAACGTTTTTCGGCCTGTAGATTCTTTTTGAGCTGTTCGTCACGACCATGCACAACTGATTCAACTTCTCGAGTAAATGCTGAGGCAACAAATATGAGCTGCAATCTATCTCTATGACGTCCACGTTGTCCATTTCAGCAAAACAATGCTCTAAAATAGTACTAAAAATGGTTCAATTTTAAACATACATAAATCGAGAATCTTACTTCTTTCCACAACCAGCAGGCCCTAAAAGGATCACAGGTTGATCCATTTTCAACCAATTACCAATAACGTCTCGAGCATACTGCATCATTGGGGTAAAAACTTTATTTGGAGGTTTACTCATCAACTCTAAATTTGCGACGTATTCTTTCAACGTGTCGCTATTTCCATCATAGTATGAATAAAATGACTGACTGGTACTGAACATCACTTCGTTTGTTAAATCCATTACCTTGAATGATTTTTAAAAATAAAAATTGAGAAAATTTTCAGTGTTCACCATCTTGAGAAAATTTTCTTTCGATTCTCCTTTTAAGTTGCCACAAAATTCGTTTAACATGATGGAACAGAAATGGGTTTTTGATTTTATGTCACGAATACTCTTCAAACAGTTCAAAACCAGTGAATTCAAAGGGATGTCGACCACAAAATCTGCGTTTTCGGAGAGCCAATTGACAACTGAAACAAAATTGGGAGTTGAACACTGGACAACTTTAGCGAAAACGTGAGGGGACGACCCTCCTGGTCACTGGAAGAGAAAAAAGAAGATACCTTTAATGAAATATTCTTCGATAAAATTCTTTCCTAAATAGTCATATTTTTCAATCCAAGCGTCGACTAAAGTCTGAACTGGAAGATCTTTCTCGCTTAGGAGGATGATACCCATTCTGGATATTGTCGCAGGGGAGGCGTAACTGAGATCATGGGTTTCGAAAATAAAATGGACGTTCTCGCCAAACTGGATTCGCCAGCCAGAGGGAAGCGTAAGAAGATGGTTGTCGTCCAAAACTGAATTTAAAGATTCAATCCATTCAGGGTCGACGTCTCCATCGCAGTGGATGAAACAGTCCACCGCTAAAAAAAGATCAAAAAATGAAATCAAAAGAAGAAAATAAAACCTTGATTTTCGTTGTAAACTTGTTGAGCGATCGATGTCAGAACTCCATCGCTCCACTGCCTCGTATCAACATCAATCTGACCCAAAAGTTGATGACGTGACATCGATTTTGGACTAATAACATCATGGCGAACAACTCTCCCTAATTTGCTCAAAGCCTAGAACATGTTAAATATTTATACTTCATTTTTTTTTTTTTTAAACGTACAGTTTTGACAATGGTGATTATGGTGGATTTTCCACATCTGGGCGGCCCGACAACAACCACACCCATTCTTCTTTCCAGCTGCTCATATAATTCAATGCATTTTCCAATCTAGTAAAGAAAAGTTAATATATTTTTTTTATTATCATAAAAAATTACTTGTCTTTCATTATAGGTAATTTTTAAATCTGTACATGCTTCTGAGAGGGCACTTTTTATTTTGTCATATCCAGTAGTTTTTAACTTAATTTCTGGAAATACGTCTTTAACTAATTGCTCAAATCGAGAACAATCGGTGAACGTTAGCTTGCAGAGTGTGTTGAGTCTGACGGCTTGTACAGTCAATTCTTGCTCAGTTTCTGCAATTAAAAAAAAAATTTTATCTTGTCGGATATTTCAACGGTACCTTTATCTGCGATTTGATTCAAAGAAAGATAATTTCGCAGCGCAGTTCCACAACTCCCGACGACAGTTTTCATGGCTCTCAGACCGAAATCGTAATGATGTTGATTCGATAAAAATTTACGAGCGAAATGAAAAATCGTCACAAGTTTCAATCCTATCTCGTCGGACATCTGGAATCCTTCGCACAACAAAATAACTCGAGCGATTTCCACATCGTCTGGCTTAGACATTAAAACTGGACGGAATAGCTGCTTTAAATTTTCAGGGAGCTTCTGCCTCCCACCGTAGTTCTTCCCAGCAGGATTCAAAGTAATGAATATCCCAGCATTATGATCAACATCAACCTGAAATCAATTTAATTCAAATTCTATCCTTAACAGTAACTTACGGTTTTTTCAAGAAGAACTATCGAAGGAGATTTTGTACGTAGCGCTTCCTGAATTATATGAATTTGAGACGATATTAATGATAAAGTCGTCTGTTCTAGACGGTTGAATTCATCAAAACAGCCCCAAGCTCCGCACTTAACTAGACCCACCATGATCCTAGTCAACGATTTAACGTCCAGCCCCTACAATCATAATATAATAAACAAAAATCTAAACTTAAAATTTTACCTCATCACAGTTAAAAACGAGAACTTGACGACCTAAAAGAGCACCGAGCGCTTTTACAGATTCTGTTTTTCCAGTTCCAGCTGGACCGTACGGATTTCCACCTAATCCCATGCTAACCGCCTGTAAATATTTTTATTTTAATTCCCAAATAACTCATTTTCACCTACCTGAGTTAATGTTAAATAGCATTTGTCGGTCAGAGCAGTATGGACTAGTTTAGTATGAGCACCTTGATATTCATAGGTGTATTTGAATTCAGCATCAACCATTCTTATCACGATTTCATTGTTTTCAAGACAGTAAAACCTATAATTCGCATAGTTATTATTAATAAAAGATCTAAAATCTTTTTTCCCAATCGTGCGAGCTTCTGCCAAATGCAAATTTTCAACTTTTTTTAGCATAGGAACAGACCTTAAAATTTTAGTCCAATGCCAGTCATCGAGTGTAGAAACTTTAGAAAAAATCAAACTTTCAACCACTCCTAAATAATAAACGGTGTCCAAAAGTAAAGCTTTCAGTTTTAATTCCAAAACGTGGCTTTCATTCCCGGTAGAAACTCCTCCAGACCATTCCAGAACTTGTTTGATGTATTCTTCTTTCTGAGCCTGAAACGAATGATTATTGTGTTTTAAATACATTCTTTACCTTAATCGCAGCATGAAAACTGCTTAAAGAATTGCTAGTGATAGCTTTTTCACAGTTTTTAGTGAACGTAATTCGTTCGGCGAGGCACAAAATCTGGTACGGATATCGCAGAGGGTCTGGCTTTTTCAGGCATTCGATGACGAGAAGCTTTAAAGTCCTTTGACACTCTTGAGATAGATTTTCCAGCCATACCTTAAATTTAAATTTAGTAGACTAAAATGAAATTGGTAAATACCTCAACATCTGTGGTGATCGCTACCGGGCTGCTGAGCTGAACAGCTTCACCTTGAGCTGAAAAAATAGTGGTGATACTATTGTCCTTGATTTCGACCGAGTGTATTCCTGCGAAAATTTTTTTGAGGTGGGTCTGAATGACATTGTGTTTACTCGACTGTCCCAAAATTTCCAAAAGATCGTCGTCATTTATGAAATAAAAACGTGGAAATCGAAGGCGTTTATCCTTAAATTTGACGTTAAAAATTAATGTTTTATAAAAATAACTAACCTCGAGGTAATTCTGCAAAGTTTTCTGACAAATAAGAAGATTTTGAAGGAGCTGCTGGAGCGTGTTGGAAATATTGTTGATTCTTGTTAACGAGACGACCTTGAAGTTAGCTTGAAGCAGCTGCTGCATGATATATCGCCATTCTTTATCGATGCGATCGAACCGCTTTTCTTCTAAAGCTCCAGAACCAAAAATCGGTTCTAAATATGCCCACCTGAAAAACAAAACAATGAAAACGCCAAAATAAAAAGTTTCCTTACTTTCTCTGGACTTGATTTAAATCGTGCAAATATATATCAAGATTAGTCAACCTTTCTTCCCAGAGGACAATTCGGTCGGCGAATTTTGACAAATTTGTCGAACCTTTGATTGATTGTAACAGAAACTGATTGTCGCCAACCTGAAAATTAAAATTTAAAGTAGATCTAGGGTTTAATTTTTTAAAAATTTAACCTTGTTCATAACATCTTTGAAATCTTTAATAATCATTATTGATTTCCCTTTAGAATCTGTGTGATCATAAGTATTGAATTTAGCCTCTGCTTCCCAAACATCCAATTCATTGAGTCCTTGTCGAATAACAACTTCGTTTGCTGCTCTTGAATTTATGTCCTACAAACAATAATTTAAAGAACGAGAATAAAGAATTTAAAATACTTGAATAGTTGTTAGGTTTTGAATAAGAGTAGGCCCGCTGTACAAGAAATCTCCGTAAGTTATTCGATCCAACGATTTCGGCGGGGCCTTCAAAATGGCGAAAACTTCCGACCAATGCTGTTCTGTGAACGTCTCACCTCGTACATACTGAAGAATCGGCAGAACTTCCTGAGGACAAATTTAAAATAAATTCCTAAATAATTGAAAAACCTGGAATGAATTGATGTCCTGAGAAATTTTGATGGTCACTGCAGATCTTGGGAGTGTTTTTAGTTTTTCTTTCCATTCTTGGAAAAAAATATCAGTTTTTGAATAAGCTTTGGCTCTGATGACGATCCATTCTTCATCCGCAAGTTTGCTCAAGCCTTAAAACAAAAAAAAAAAAGTTCACTAATCGTTAAGGGTTGGTTCAGGTTTTAGGTTAGGTTAGTAAGGTTCACTAACCTTCATTAAATTCCTCAAGAAGTGACCAAGTTTGCTCGCATTCGAATATCTCCTTTTCGATATCCCCATAATCATCAGTTTCAGCAGGTTCCATCCCTAATTTTTTCAAATCTTCCCTACAATTTTCACATAAAAAAGAGATTTTTTCAAGCGAAAACGAACTCTAATTTAGCTTTATCCTCCAGAAGTTTGATCCATTTCTGCTTGCGCTCTTTGGCGATGATGAGGTTGTCTTTGAAGAACTGAGGGGTCAGCTCAAGAAGCTTACTTTCGTCCGGCTTAAATTCTTTCCAATGAAGTACAAAACGTTCCATTTCGTTATTCAGAATCTCTTCTTCAGAACTGAGACTCAATCTCAACGTTTCAGTCTGAAAAAAACAATTTAGAAACACAATTTACTACCATACAGAATACCTTTTTTGAAATAATCAGGTTATAATTGGCGATGATCACTTTAAAGTTTGCCCATGAATTCCGTATTTCTTCCACATTCGTCACACTCTCTTTAGTCAACGATCTTAATAATTTATTCTTTTCATCTAATTCATCCAAAATTTTTGAAATCTAAAGACAAAAAAAAATTAAGTTACTCTTATCTGTAGAGGGCATTCATAAATTCAAAAAATAATTTTTAGTAGTAAATTAATAGAATTTGGTTTTAAATTAAGATATAGTTTTAGATTCAGAATGCACATATATTTGAATCACATCCAACCTATAAAACCTAACCTACAAAAATATTAACTTACATCATCACTTTCTATGTATATTTGCTTATACTGATAGCTCGTCTCAGTGATTTCTTCGACTTTTTGTGGCTGATGTTGTAGAATATTTTGAGCTTTAGTTTGAAAAGATTCGATAGTCGAGACATCTTTGAGGATAGAAGCTCGCAGCCAGACGGACAAACTGCCCCAATATCTTCGATTTTCACTTTCAATAGAACTTCTCAATCCATCGATGCTTATTCGAAAAGGTCCGATTTTTTTATGGCTAAAAAAAACTGTTAACATGCAAAGTTTCCATTCAAAAGTTTACCTCGGCAACTTTGCGATTTGTTGGCCAAAAAATTTTGACGCTCTAAAATTGCGGACCCAATCGTCGGCTTTTAATAAATTTGTTTCCATATAAAAGTCGATGTTTTCTTTGTTGAGCAACACCCACTTTTTCCAAACTTTCGCGAACTCTCTGAGCTTTTTAAAATTACTTTCAGCCTCTGAAAAAACTCGCAGAAACTTTCCTCCGGTACTAAAATCATTAATTAAAATAACTAAATGTTGAGATTAAACATACTGGTCAATAATAAAAGGGTAAATGGTGGAATCTCCAATGCCTTGAATTTCACATGGTATCGCCAATATATTCTTCACCTTCTTGTAATAATCCCTTCTGATTTTGTGTAGACTAGGATTATACTCCACTTTGTTGTTCCTAAAAAACTTGTGATTTTTGAAATTCTTCTGATTTACACACCTGAAAACTAGTTCGACTTGGAATTCTGGAAGAGCATCGTTTAACTTGATAAGCATCAATTCGTACTGATATTCCATGGCTTTGTATATTTGATAGTCAATATGGACACACCAATGTTTTGTGCTTGTGAACTAAAAAAAGAAAAGTAATTTTGTTCCAACCGTAGTTTGAAACTGGTTTGGAGCATGCGCAGAAGGATTTGGACATTGTCGTTCGAATCCATCAAATTTGACGTGCAGATTCTTCTGCGCATGCTCCAGGAGTTTTAAATCAGTTTCAAACTGTGGTTGGAACAAAGCTGTTATAAAATAAAGTTTCCAAAAGCCATATCAGAGGGGATGAAAAATCATAAGAAACAAAAAAAGGAGCTTTTACAGTTTTTTTTTCTCTCTTTTTCTTTCTTAAAAAAATGAGATTGGGAGGATTTCCCACGTTTTGTACTGTACGTTTTCACCAGTTTACCCCCCCCCCCCCCATTTCTACACAATTTTCGGCAGTTTTTCCCGGGGGAATCCCTGATTATAAAATTAAGAACCTCTTCTTCAACTTCACGAACTAAACTTCGAATCTCACGCATAACAGATTTCCAAATGTCTTTTTGTTTTATCAAATCTGTATTCATCAAAATGACAACCTGAAAAATGTATAATTAAAAATAAAGGAAAGGGGAAACAAGTGTTACTTTAGATAGAATAAGTTTGTGGTATTTAACAAGTCTGCTGTTCTGCGTTGACAATTTGTCTGCGACGCTTTGTAACTTTTTGATGTAATCGGTGAGGACTTTTCCGCTTCCCCATGTGATTTTGTTGTTACTCTGAGATTGGACGAGACGTGAGAATTCCCTGGCGGCACCGAGCATCATCGCCCTTTGAGAGTTGACCATCCTGTCGCCGATCGTATTGTGAAAAGTAGCGATCTTCAAAGACATTATTTTATTCAGTTTCATTTTCAGTTTTTACCTGATTCAAAGCTTTCGCCTGATCCATAAAATGACTCGCTTGAGCCGCACGTTCCATAAGTTCGTGACTTACTGGCAGACCGAGCATGTAGAGTTGACGTGTTTCCCTGATTAGCCAGACTAAATTCGTCGGAAATGTCACTTGCATCAATTTTCCATGTTCAAACTGTACCACCGACTCTTCAGTTTTAATCCTTCGAATGTATTTAAAAATAAAATAAAAAAAAAAAAGGAATATAATTACCCCATGCTCTGCCTCAACGTTTTTCTTTTCCACTCTTCAAAAAAAGATTCTTCATACTCCTTGATCGATTTCAAAATTTCTTTTTCTGTCGTGACAAATTCATCGTAGCCTTTTACATCGCTGAACAATAAAACAACCAGTTTCGATATATCCGATACCTAGAAGAATTAAATACAATAAGACTTTTTTTTTACGTCAGGACTAACTTTGGCCAAGATTTGTCGAGTATTGTAAATGTTTTTGACTAATTCAGGTGTTTCAACGACATCAAAATTAATTTCCATCGTTTTAGGTCTTAAGGATGAGAAGTAATGCAAAATTTGCTGAAGCATTTCTTGTCTCTCAGCGTTTATAACGTTTTTCACTGAAGGCCTTTCCATGAGGCAGTCGTAGTGCTTCAATTCTTGAAACATCTATAAAAATTTGTTTTAAAACTAATTACAAATAAAAAGTTATACTTGAGGAATATTGGTGCCGATTTCTTGAAATAAATTTTGAAGCCTGTGTGCGGCTTTTTCTTCAGCTGGAGTTATTTTAGAATAAAACCCTTCGACCGCAGCATTCCAAATCGGCTCCGTAAAATAATTAAAGTAATACGGTTTTATCGCTTCGAATGGCTTAAAGTACGAATCTGTAGCAAGGTCAGCCTTCTCGCTTTTGGTGAAAATACTTGAAAGTTGTACATGAAGTTTGATTACTTTTTGCAACTGTGAATTTTTAATTAAAATTTTTTTTAAATCTCTTCTCTTTTTACCTCTAAAAGCCTTTTAAGGAACCCCTTCAAATAAGAGGGTTGGTGAAGGCCACTTTTCCATGCATGCTCCATAAAGTTTGGCCAAAAAAAGGTAGTGAACTTCTCACACATATCAAGAAATTTTTCACAAGCCAAAATATGCTAAAATAAAATTAAAAACATTAAAAATTAATGAAAAATTCTTACTTTTTTCAACAACGTCTTTCCATCTTGAGATAAAATGTGAAGAAATGTTTTGTCGTTCAACTGGTCTTGAATGGCTTCAACCATACAGTTGCCTTTTTTAAAAAAGTAATTATTTTAGTTATAATTTTGAATTTTTACCGATTATATCAAGGATTATTTTCATTCTAGTTTCAGGATAGTTATAATCGTCAAGTTTCCATAAATCATCAAGAGCGTTAAAAATATTTTCAATCGACTCTTCAACTTCGGTGACCACCGTGTAATTCATGCTTCTAAAAAAAATTATGGAAAAAAAAATTGTAAAAAAAATTTACTTTAAACAAGCGTTGATTAAATTCATGATTTCCAAAACGGCAGTTTTGACCGAATTCTTGATCTGGTGTTTATGGACGACTGTGACGTTTTTCCAGAAACTTATTTCATCCTCGATGGTCAAGATGTCTAAAAAATGTTGCCGTGAATGCCAGAATATTGAGGAAAAGTACAGGTTACAAAATCATAGATTTGAGATGTTGGGAGGTGGGAAAAATGCGAAAATAAATAAAAAATGCAGGAAATATCTTGTTTTTGAAGTTGAAAGAACCCCCAGTCTAAAAGCCGAGGAAAACTAAAAAAAAAATCTGGTAAAAATTGAGTTTTTCTTTTATAAATCAAAACTCCTAGACGGATGAAGTTAAAAACCTTCACTACTCTGTGGTAGTAAAGAGCATTCGATAAAATAACGAACCAGATTCATTTTCAGGCTTCCACTCTTCCTGGAAGAAACTCCGATGAAGCGAATGTTCAAGATCTTTGACCTGCTTAAGTATATTTGCATTTATGTTTGTTTCATGATTCTAAAAAAGAGAAAAAGAAAGACTATTTTAGTAATGCAAATAACATAAAACTTACGCTGACGATCAAAGGAGCGTAGATTCTCTGGAGGGAATAATAAAGAGTTTTAAGAGGGTCATTCATCATCGTCACTATGGAAATATTCGTGTGGTAGTTTTCCGATGAGATGGTCGTCGGATAGATTTTAAAAAATACAAGAATTCCTTTGCCAAGTTTGCTTTCTGATGGTAAAGACTAGGGAAAAAGTTAAGAATGACATTAATTTTTTTTCTTTTTTACCTTCTCAGAAAAATGTAAACTTCCATTATCATTCACGGCGGAAATCGCTGTTGCTTTAGGATAATCGAGGAATCTGTTCAAATCTTCATTTTCATAATAAGATCTAAAGGGCTGCACTTCAATAGCAAAATAGTTAGCTGAAATAGAATCATTAGCTAAGAATGAGATAAATAAGAATCATTAGCTTTGTTCCAACCGCAGTTTGAAACTGGTTTCAAATTCCGGTTGGAACAAAGCATAAGAAAAATGCCTTCTACTTTGTTGACAAAAAAAAGTATATAGTAAAAGAAAAATTGCAAATATTATTTCGTTGTATAATTGTTTTTATGAATATTGTAAATAGTTTAATTATTTAATTATGAATATTGTAAACAGTCTTATTTTCAAGAAAAAAAGATTACGTTGAAAAGCTAAAAAAAGACTTTTAAAAATTACCAGCCGTATTGATGATGTAGTCTTTTCTTATGTCAACATCCATTTTATTTTTTTTTTTTAATAGTTTTTAACTGGGATAAACTGTCAACAATGGTTTTTTTTTCTATAAAACAATAATCAAAATGTCAAAAAGTGATGAAATGATCAAAATTCATAACGGGTGAGAATGAAAAAACCGGGGTTTCTGTTTTGACGACGTTCCCGCCCGTCGCCTTGGTAACGGGTAAACAAAAGAAATTGAACGCTCTAATTCAAAACGTCGAAAATTTTTTAAAAATAATGTTTTAATTTTTTTTTCTTTGAAAACTTTAGATTTTCTATGTGGCATCTTTTGGTGGTAAAATACCGATTTGAGCAGCGGATTTGGCGGAGAAGGATGTCAAAACGTGGTTTTTAGCGGTTTTATTCAAATATCTCGAAAACTATGAGGTTTAGCGTAAAATATATTCAGTACAAAAATAATCTACATTAAATTTTGAACAAAAAGTGTTTAGCACAAAACCTTGCTAAAGTGAACAGTTTCAGAGTTATGAAGTGTCAAAAAAAAAGTCCTTTTTCTGACAACTCATTTGTTGTAATTTTTGAAAAAAAACCTATTGGATTTTAGACCATATCTCCCATACTATTTGTTTTTCGATAAAAATTTATTATTCATTCTCTAAAGGAAAGTTAATAAAGATTAATTTTGTACTTAGTTTTTATTTTAATCTCGTTTAGTCGTTTACGAGTTGACTAAATTGTCACAAAAACAAAAACTTTTTTTTTTACGGTTCGTAACTCCGAAACCGTTCGCTTTAGAAACGTTATGTGCTAAATACTTTTTGTTGGAAATTTAATGAAGATTATTTTTATACTTAATTTATTTTGAGCTAAACCTCATTGTTTTCGAGATATTTGATAAAAACTGATGAAAACAGCTTTTTGACACCCTTTCAACCCACGCCTCTTGTCACTAAAGAGTGATAACATAGGAACAAAAAGTTTTTTTTTGAAGGTCCATAACTCCGAAACCGTTCACTTGAGGAAAGTTATATGCTAAATACTTTTTGTTGGAAATTCAATGCAGATTATTTTTATACTTAGTATATTTTGAGCTAAACCTCATCGTTTTCGAGATATTTGATAGAAACCGATATTTGATAGAAACTGATGAAAACCGCATTTGTCGCCAAAAAACTTTTCCGATCGAAAGGCCAGGACCTAACCGTGATCTTAAAAGATAAGTCAAGAAGAGCGTTGGGATGCCTTCTCTTCTTCCACCTTCAGACAAAAAGTGGGGAAATGAAATTCCAGGGGAAACGCGAGTCGTGGTGGCCAGTTCCAGTCGAAGTTGTTGCGGAGTTTCCATCCTTTTGCTTTCTCAATTTCTCCTTTCAACTCAAGGATTGTTTTACTTTTGATCGACATTTTTTTTATTTTGTGAGTCTCTACCTTCACTTTTTTTAAAGAACAATGCCAATTTTTTCTCAATCAACCTTCAGAAAATGTTTCAAAATAATTTCTTAAGTCCAACTTTCATCTCAAGAAAGTTCTTTCCTCTCAACAGAAGAGGGGATTGACAGCTTAATTTTCGTACGATTTTATATTAAAAACTCTCAGAAACCATAAAAAAATTTAGATCATCCAATTTTGTCAATGAGCCTGAACACAATTTTAGTTTAAGATTGAACGAAAAATATCAAAATTTTTCAACTTTTTGGTCCGATAGGCCGAAAAACTCTTGGTTTGCGATAAACATGTCATATCTTCTAAACTACTCGCTCTAAGAGAAATATGTATTAGTCATTTTCTATAGGAAATTGCATAAAAATTTATTTTGTACTTAGTCTTTATCACGCTAGGACCATTGTTTTTTGAGTTATTTGATGTCTAAAATGTCATAGAAACAAAAACCTTTTTTGACTGTAACTCCGAAACCGTTCACCTAAGCAAGTTTATGTGCTAAATACCTTTAGTTTTAAATTTAATTTAGATTTTTTTTATTCTTATTATCTTTTTCGATAAACCTCATAGTTTTCGAGATATTTAATAAAAATCGCTTTTGACACCCCTAATCCGGTAATGAATGCGTGGAAAACATGGCATTAAAATTTAATGAAATCATCATTAATGCTTTTTATGAGTGACGATGCAAAGATTTGTTTAGTTTTATGATTTTTCCGTCTTAATCTTCTGGCTTTGACCTTCACCTTTTTCAAGGGACTAGTTTTATTTTTTTCAGAAGACCCTACTTTCACTTTCTTTTGATACCTGCGTCTTTAATAATTTGTACCGCTATTTCCAAGTCGGACGCATCGGAATAGTTGAAGAGAAAGTGTTTGGCATTCATTGAAACTTAAGAGTTTTCCGCACAAAATTTGGAGATCCCTCACGAAGAAAAAGTTTTTACTTTTATTTTTTCTTTAAAATAGGTAGTAAATTGCATGTTTTACTTTATTAAATTTATATTTTGGATTTATTGAACTTAAATACCCTTGTTCATGAATATATGTAAAAAAAAATTTTTAAGATTGAAAAAAATCTTGAATTAGGTATTTATTTTAGAGACTTTAAGTTTGTGGTTTAAGTTAAAGGGTAACCACATTCGTCAGCAGAGTGGCGCAGTGGAAGCGTGCTGGGCCCATAACCCAGAGGTCCGTGGATCGAAACCATGCTCTGCTAGTGGATTTTTATTTTTTGTGTTTAATTTATTAGTTTACTTTGTTATGCATTATTTAAATTATAAATTTTACTTTGCGGGAAACATAGTCCACGCCGGATTTTTATCCTTCCCATGCTACTTTTCAGTTTTTTCCTAAATTTTTTTTTTTGGGTTGAGATAATGAGTTAAATCTTTGAAAAGGATAAAATTGAAAGGAAGCTCTTTGCAAAATTTCAAGTCAATCGATGCTCTAGGAGAGGCTGTAGCCCTGGCTACTGAAGAAGAAGGAGAAGAAGGGCACGCCGAAGGCGAAAAACGGGGTTTTCAGAGTTGTATACTTCGGTACCCTGTTTACCGATCGACTTGAAATTTTCAGAATTTATCACATCAAATCGGAGAAGAGCTGTATAAAATTTGAAGTCGACGGTATACAGGGTGCTGAGATCCAGATACCCAGATGCGCTTTTAAACTTCCTTAAAGAAGTTATTGTGATACCCTCGACGTCGGGTTTTTGGGGAAGGGGTCTTCCAGACCCCGGAGGGTCAAATCGAATATTGATCTTTACCGATCTCAACTTTGTCTGTGGTGCCGGCCGGCCGGCCGTCCGTAGCATTTTTTTCCGGAACACTTTACGGCCACAGTTTTCAACCGATTTTCACCCAAAATTCTTTAGCCGGTGAAGAAGAATGGAACGAGGGCGATTTTTGAATTTCGAAAAAATGGCGGAGATATGTCTGTTTGAAATTTTAAAAAATTCGCTGCGGCCGAACCGTAAATCCGATTTTCACCAAATTTTCACCAATTACTCCTTATATTTTTAAAGAATTTTTGGTGTAAAAAAACTGCCACTTTTTAATTATTTTTTTTTTTAGTAGGGAGAAATTTCGTACTTCTACCTATTACGAGAGGCACAGCCCTAAGCCCATTATTTCTACCTTGACACTTAAAAAAATTTTCGAAAAAAAACCGCAAAAAAAAAAAAGAAAACCGGAAAATTAAAAAAACATTGGAAAATTTTTTGACAAAAAAAACTCGGAAAATTAAAAAAAAACTCGCAAAATTTTTCGAAAAAACAAACTTGGAAAAGTTTTCGAAAAAAAAAACTTCCTCCTCCGTTGTACTTTCCCCTCTGTTGTATTTCCCCTCACATATACTTCCCCCACCCTTGTACCTCCCCTCCGTTATACTTCCCCCTCCTATATAGTTACTTCTCTTTAAGGAAGTTTTCGTTGGAAGCTCTTCAAACAAGTTAACTTATTACCTAATTTTTGAAAGTTTTTCTAATTTTTATGCTGAAAAAGCATTTTTCGTCCCTACTTGTTAATGGATTTCTGCGTGTTTTCTTCAGTTTTTTTTAATCTACAAACCTTCGTTTTGGTTTTTTTTTCTCTATCTTCGCCCATGAAACTCCCTTTTTAACAGATTTTGGACCTTTGCCTCGGTATTTTGGCTCAAATCTGAACACCCGGTTTTTCGCCTTTGGCGTGTTCTTCTTCTTCTTCTTGTTCTCCTCCTCCTTCTTCTTCTTATTCTTCTTATTCAGCTAGCCAGGGCTACAGCCTCTCCTAAAGCACCGATTGACTTGAAATTTTGCACAGAGCATCTAGTGCCTTTTCAAAGATTTAACTCATTATCTCCACTAAAAAAAAAAAGTTAGGAACAAAAACACTGATATATTATAGTAATTTTCCCCACTTTGACGGGCCAGAGGGTCTGTAAAGGTTAAACAGGGCTTCCTTTTAACTTTAGCCAGTGCGTTTTCGCGACGCCGCCAAGGGGAGCTATAAAAACGGGCACTTCATCTCTCCTCTTTCTCTTCAGTGTAGTGGGGGAAGTTGATATTTATAACTTTTTCTGGATGATGTAGAAGGATTTCTGCGAGGCGGGGTGTTTTTGATAGCGATTACTATTATCATTAACTTTGTTCCAACCGTAGTTTGAAACTGATTTAAAACTCCTGGAGCATGTGCAGGAGGATTTGGACGTCAAATTAGACGTCCTAAAACTCCTGGAGCATGTGCAGGAGGATTTGGACGTCAAATTAGACGTCGTCCAGCTCATGCTCCAAGAGTTCCAAACCAGTTTCAAGCTACGGTTGGAACAAAGAATTTTTAATGTCTTTAATTATTTGTTTATTGTTTTAATATTTTTCAGGTGCACAATGCTAATGAGGGGCATTCGGTTGCGATCGTTTTCTACAAGTTGCATAAAATCCTCATTTTCTCAAAATGTAACTGTCGAACAAGTAGGAGATTTAGGGAGACCGTACAGTGAAGTTCCAGGTCCTAAACCTCTCCCTATTTTCGGAAACACATGGAGATTCCTTCCTTTGATAGGTAAGTTGGATTTGAAAAAGCATGGATTGCTTAAATGTTTTTTAGGGCAGTACAAAATAGGAGAAGTCGCTGACATTTCGCAGTCACTATATGATGAGTATGGGCGTATCGTCAAGTTGTCTGGGCTCATCGGCCGCCCGGATTTGCTTTTCGTTTTCGACTGCGATGAAGCCGAGAAAATATTTCGAAACGAAGGCGACACCCCTCATCGGCCCTCCATGCCCTGCCTTGTCCAATACAAAACTAAAGTGAGAAAAGATTTTTTTGGCGATCTTCCCGGAGTCATCGGTGTGTAAGTTTTATTCTTTTTTATTTGAATTTTTTATTATCCACTTTTACAGCCACGGTGAGCCATGGAGAGAATTCAGAACTCGAGTTCAGAAGCCAATTTTGCAGCCTTCCGTCGTCAAAAAATACATCCCCATCATAGAAAGTGTGACTGAACAATTTATTGACAGGTATTTACCCAATATTACATAATTTACTCAAAATTGGGTAACTTTTATGAATTTCTTGAAACTCATTCATTCTTGAAAGAACAATTTTGATTAACAAAAAACACTGAAAAAGTTAAAGATTATTTTAGTTTGAACTTTTTGTGATACCCTCCACGTCGGGTTTTTGGGGAAGGGTCTTTCAGACCCCGTAGGATAAATTCGAATATGGATCTACACCGATCTCAACTTTGTCTGTGGTTCCGGCCGGCCGTAGCATTTTTTTTCCGGAACACTTTACGTCCACAGTTTTCAACCGATTTTCACCAAATTTTCACATAAATTTCTTCAGCCGGTGAACAAGAAACTAACGAGGGCGATTTTAGAATTTCGAAAAAATGGCGGAGATATGTCTGTTTGAAATTTTAAAAAATTCGCTGCGGCCGAACCGTTAATCCGATTTTCACCAATTACTCCTTATATTTTTTAAGAATTTTTGGTGTAAAAAAATTGCCACTTTTTAATTATTATTTTTTTTTAGTAGGGAGAAATTTCATACTTCTACCTATTACGAGAGGCACAGCCCTAAGCCCATTTTTTCTACCTTGACACTCAAAAAATTAAAAAAAAAAAGAACTTAGAAAATTTTCCAAAAAAAAAAAAACGCAAATTTTAAAAAGAAAACCCGGAAAATTAAAAAAAAAAAAAAAAACTTCCCCCTCCCTTATACTTCCCCTCCCTTATACTTCCCCCTCCTTTATACTTCCCCCTCCTTTATACTTTCCCTCCGTTCGTTATACTTTCGTTCCCTTATACTTCCCCCTCCGTTATACTTCCCTCTCTTATATTGTGACTTCTCTTTAAGGAAGTTTTCGTTGGAAGCTCTTCAAACCAGTACTTTGTTTCTAGGATGCTTAAAATGAGGGATGACAATGAAGAAATGCCTGCTGACTTTGACAATGAAATCCATAAATGGTCATTGGAATGTAAGAAATATTATTTTTCATACTTTAAACTTTCGATTCTCAGGTATTGGACATGTCGCTCTCGACGTCGAATTAGGCTGCCTAAATCCCGATTCTCCGCCTGATTCTGAGCCGCAGAAAATAATCGACTGTGCGAAATTCGCGTTGAGAAATGTTGCAATTCTAGAATTGAAATTCCCTTACTGGAGATATTTCCCGAGCAATTTATGGAACCGATATATCGAAAATATGGACTTCTTTAGAGAGTAAGCTAATTTTTCTTACTATGTTTTATATTGTGTTTTAGAGTTTGTTTGAAATATAAACAAAACGCTAGCGAATCTCGAAACAAAGCAGAAGTCTGAAAATCAAATTCATGATCTGTCGTTGTTGGAACGAATTCTAGTCACTGAGAAAGACCCGAAAATCGCCTGCATTTTGGCGTTGGATTTGATCTTAGTTGGAATTGACACTGTATAATTTTTGTATCTATTATTTTACCTTTTATTTAAAAATATTATAGATATCGATGGCGATGTGCTCAATGCTTTACCAGTTAGCAACGAGGCAGGAAGTACAAGAAAAAATGCATAAAGAACTTCAACAAGTCCTTCCTGATCCTAACACTAAAATCACTGCACAGCATATCGATCAAATGCACTACCTCAGAGGGTTCATTAGAGAAGTTTTACGGTAAAAATAAATAATTAATCTACAATATAAAACTCTTAAATTTTAGTATGTATTCAACTGTTATTGGTAATGGACGTGTGCTCCTTAGTGACACTAAGATTTGCGGCTACCACATACCTAAAGGGGTAAAATATTAATACAAAATAGTTTTCTTTTTATAATCGTATTTTAAGGTTCAATTAGTTTTTCCGAGTATTGTAATGGGACGTATGTCGGAATATGTGGGAGAAGCTGATCAATTCAAGCCTGAAAGATGGATTAAAAACCAAAGGGCAGAGCCTCAAAACTACGTACACCCTTTTGCTTCTCTTCCTTATGGCTATGGTGCTCGGATGTGCTTGGGAAGACGATTCGCAGACTTAGAAATGCAACTGCTAATGGCTAAAGTGAGACAATAAATAAGACTATAATTTATATTATGTTTTTTTCAGTTGGTCAGATCATATAAAATTGAGTATCTTCACAAACCGCTAGATTATAAAGTCACATTTATGTATGCGCCTGAAGGAGAATTGAAGTTTAAAATGACGAAAAGAAATTGATTCGAGGATTTATATCCAATTTGATACCAAATAAATTCTACCATCTTCTTGTCTATTTTTTCAATAAATATAACTATGTACATCGGTAGCCATATCCTTTTATTCATTAAACTCGGGGAAAACACATTCTTTTATTAAAGGAACTCGGTTTATTAAATAAAATAAAATATTTACAATAAAAATTTTAACCTAAAATTAGACAATATACTCATATTAATAAAAACATCCACAAAAAAATTGCATATCATTGTACAGTACCTTATTAGTCTTTAGGGTGAGAGAAATTAAATAAAAGGTTAGCTCTATTTTACAAATATTATCAGCACAAATATTTTTTACCCAAAGATAAAAAATTATTCAGCACCGTTTGTGAATATTCAAGAGAAAATTTATTAGTGTAAGCGAGGTCTAATATTTAAATTTTAAATTTGATAAAGAAAAACCATAATTTTATAAATACATAAACATTTAAATGGATCCATTTTTTTATTCATAAAAAGGTAAATGAATAATTTTTGAAAAAGGGTTGGCGAAAAATTCAAAGGAAGAAGCATTTTGTGGCCTTTGACCAAACCTTTATAAAAGGAATATGCAAACAATATTTAAAATGTAATAAAAGAAAATGAAATATTAAATTAAACAATATAGTTGAGTTTTATGTTTAAAATAGACATGGAAGACAGCAGGAGGTAACAGACAAGATTGTTCTTGTTTTCTATTGGATTGATTTTTAAAAATATTTTTTATTCGATATTTTACTGTCAATGTTTGAATTTTTCACCAACCAAAATAAATGAAGAAAATGATGACCCTCTTGAAAATTAGATGAAAATTGACGAGCAACTTGATGCTTGTATTAATAACAGTCTAAAAATACAGGGAAAAATCACAGTAGTTTTAAGACAGAAGGATCACTTGATCCTTGAAATTCTGGTCGCTGTTTTAGCCTGCGGTTTTGGCTTATTATGTTTCATTTCTGCGCATTTAGGGATGTGCCGCGCTGCAGCGGTTTCGTTGAATTTCCGACCGCAATGCGGGCAAGGTGTGTAATGCGAGGTGTCCGAAGGAGGAGGCGGCGGAAGATCCGAGAGTTTACCGCCTTTCGCAACATACGCTTGAGCTTCTTTCGCTGCTCGGATGGTCGATATAAACTCCTCGTGTTTTTGCCTCCAGTTTAGTTTCGGACGAGCCTAACAACAAATAAACATTAATTATAATCATAAATGAATAACTTACAGGTGGCTGTGCTTGTTTTGGAGCTTGACGGAGATAAGTCTCGGCTTCCGTCCCTTGAACACGATGCTTGACCGGGTCGAAAGTTTTTCGCTTTTTCGTTTTCGCTTTTTTACAGATCTTCTCATGAGTAGCGATACGATCAGGAAGGAAATATCGATTGCAAATTAAACATTCTTTCCTTCCATCTTGCGGTGGTGGCCTTTTCGCCGGCTCCTTCACAACCTGTGTTTTCTGAGTAGGGACCTATTTTATTAATTTTAGTTTCAGCATCCAAAAAACACTTTTTTTTTGTTTTTTACTCACTGTGTTGATTGCAGGCGATTTTATTCGGGTCCCTATAGGAGCACTCGTTTTAGCTGGAGTAGGAACAGATGTCTTAGGCTTTGCTGCCGAGTTCTTCGGCTAAAATAAAAGTTTTAAACCAATAAAAATAAAATTTGAAAAAATACTTACAGACAACGTAGAACTTCTAAGTAGCACAGAAGGTGCAGTCCGTGCTGTCATGATGGATGGTGAGGATGGTTTCGCAATTTTAGATTTCACTATCTCAGTGGGTCTTTTGCTAGTCGATTTTATATTTTCGCCTATTATGTTCTAAAAATAAAAAATAAGTAAGCCAACATTTCCAAAGGTTTTTTTTGCTTTTCTAGACATATCAGAAAGTCAAAAAAAGGTTGGTCTATGAGTTGTGATTCTGAAGATTTTTCCACAAGTTAAAAAAAGTCTTCACTATATTTTTGAATTTCAGAGTTAGATTCGAGGAAAATAAATTATTAAAAACTAAGTTTAATTCTTAATTTTTTATGTCTCCTTTGTGACAAACAAAAGGTTAAAAACTATTGATTAAATTGTAAAGTACTGGTTTGAAGAACTTCCAACGAAAACTTCCTTAAAGAGAAGTATCTATATAGGAGGGGGAAGTATAACGGAGGGGACGTAAAACGTAGGGGGAAGTATATGGGAGGGGAAGTATAACGAAGTGGGAAGTATATGGGAGGGGAAGTATAACGGAGTGGGAAGTATATGGGAGGGGAAGTATAACGGAGGGGGAAGTATAACGGAGTGGAAAGTATATGGGAGGGGAAGTATAAGTGAGGGGTAGTATAACAGAGGGTGAAGTATAACGGAGGGGGAAGTATAAGGGAACGAAAGTATAACGGAAGGGGAAAGTATAAGGGAGAATTTTCGAAAAATTTTCCGGGTTTTCCTTTTTCTTTTCATTTTTTTTTTGAAAAATTGTTTAAGTTCTTTTTTCGAAAATTTTTTTTCGAAAAGTGTCAAGGTAGAAATAATGGGCTCTTTGGCATAGGGATGTGCCTCTCGTAATGGGTAGAAGTATGAAATTTCTCCCTACTAAAAAGAAAGTAATAATAAAAAAGTGGCAATTTTTTTACACCAAAAATTCTTAAAAAATATAAGGAGTAATTGGTGAAAATTTGGTGAAAATCGGATTAACGGTTCGGCCGCAGCGAATTTTTTAAAATTTCAAACAGACATATCTCCGCCATTTTTTGAAATTCAAAAATCGCCCACGCTACATTCTTCTTCACCGGCTAAAGAAATTTGTGTGAAAATATGGTGAAAATCGGATGAAAACTGAGGCCGTAAAGTGTTCCGAAAAAAAAATGCTACGGACGGACGGCTGGCACCACAGACAAAGTTGAGATCGGTGCAGATCCATATTTGAATTGACCCTCCGGGGTCTCGGAGACCCTTCCCCAAAAACCCGACGTGGAGGGTATCACAATAACTTCTATAAGGAAGTTAAAACCCTGATTTCAAATATGGTCTTAGAAAGTCAAAAACGCATAGGGGAGTTGAGGTATTGACGGTTTTTTGAGAAAAACATGATTTTTAATGCGGGGGGAGGGGTGATCATAACTCCTAGACGGATTGAGGTATGACGGAGATTTTTTTCGGTTTACAGGTTGCTTTTAAATGACTTTTTTGAAGAAAGAAAAAAAAAAGAAAAGGAGTAGTTACCTGATTTATGTTTCCTACTTTCATGGTCCGCATGCTTTTTGACAAGCTTGAAATTTCGGTGGCGTTGACATCTTTTTTAACGATCCTTCTGCTATCCATTTCTTTGTAGCTGTTATTCCCGCTGACGGGAGGCCGGTTCAACAGTTCTTGATTAAACGAGCTGAAGAGATTTCCGCCGATGTTCGGAAGTTTACGAAAGACGGCCAAATCTGGAAGTTGGTTCGTGCTGCTGATTACTTTATGGCTTCGCGTTTGATATTCTCGGTTTTCGAGGGGCTCTTCACCGTTGTAGTTGATCCTGTCCAAGCTGACCACTCGATGCTTAAGAGGCTCGAGGGGATAACTTTTGTCGCGACCTGCCACACGTCTTTCTTCAAAGAGCTGGCGAACTTTACCGCCTCTCTCGCCCTCTTTCTGCACGTCCGCTCCCGGCTTCTTCAATCGAATCTAAGAAAAGAAGATCTAATGAAGACATTGAAAAAGATATTTCCAAAAATAGAAGTTCGAGTGTTACCTTGGCTAAAACGGGTGACCGTGAGTGCTTTTTTAATATTTTTTTTCGTGAAGGAGAGAGTGAAGAATGAAGTGTGTCACCGAGGGCCAACTACCGACTGGAGCTACAAGAGAAGGCTCCCTCCATCCAGCCAAGGCAATGCACCCACTCCTTCTTTTTATCTTAAAACTCTCATCCACACACAACAAAAATACGTCTTCAGGAAAATTTTCGTTCAAACAAATATTAATACCAAAAGGGCAATGAATCATTTTTGTTCCAATTGAAAAGAAGACCTTTCCAAACTCATGAGTCATCTCGCATAAAACGCGAAAGTCAAACGGATCTTTCGAAAGAAAGGAAGTCAGAAGAAGAAAAAAAATAAAGAAGAGCGTCTCCGGTCATTCTTCTTTTTTAACGAAGTCTGAGAAAAAGATCAAAATCTTAACAACCCCGCTTTTATTTTTAGAGCCTTTTTTAAACTTTATAATCGATCCTGTTTAAAAGCTCTTTTATTTGACACAATTTTAACGAAAAGACACTCTTGGAATATTAAAGCGTTGGCCTCGACGGAAACAAAGAGGAAAAACATTGTGATTGTTTTTATTTATACGTATCAAGGTGGAAAAAAAGTACTGGTTTGAAGAGCTTTCAACGAAAACTAGAAGTAACAATATAGGAGGGGGAAGTATAACGGAGGGGGAAGTATATGGGAGGGAAAGTACAACACAGAGGGAAGTATAACGGAGGGGACGTAAAACGGAGGGGGAAGTATAACAGAGGGGGACGTATAACGGAGGGCCAAGTATAAGGGAACGAAAGTATAACGAAGGGAGGGAAAGTATAAAGGAGGGGGAAGTATAAAGGAGGGAAAGAATAAGGGAGGGGGAAGTTTTATTTTTTTTAGAAAAATTTTCTAAGTTTTTTTCCTAAAATTTTCCGGGTTTTCCTTTATTTATTTATTTTTTTGTGTTGAAAAATTTTCTAAGTTATTTTTTTCGAAAATTTTTTGAAGTGTCAAGGTAGAAATAATGGGATCCACTAATAACGCTTTGAGAAAGTTAAACAACGTTAAAAACATTTGCAAAAGGGAAATGTCGTGAATCGAATGAAATGGTTTCTTCAACAGCGTTCAAATCACCGTTTTCTTTGAGTTATTTTCTCCACATAAGTAGAAAAAGAATTATATATTCAAGTTAAAAACGATATCTTTGAAATGAGAAACTAGTAAGATTTATTTTCAATATGCAATTTTATAATCGCCGTATCCTTGGGGTGAGTCAGAATGTGTGGATGCACTTTAAGTTTTAAGAAATTGCGAATCCTTGGGTCGAAACAATAGGCTTGACATTAACCTGGCCAACCCAGTATAATAGAGAATTTCATCACGAACTACCCTTCAACTTGATGGAAAACATTTAAAAACAGCTTTCTCGCCATCATGAAAAATTTTTTTAACTTCAAAATAAGTTATTGTGGTACCCTCCACGTCGGGTTGTTGGGGAAGAGTCTTCTTTTTTAACGATAAATTATATTTACATATTTGGCGAATATCTGATATCAGCGGAAGGGCTGGATTTTTCGTTTTTTGAAGAGAAACCCCATTTTTACAGAGTTTTCAGGAGTTTTCCACGGTTTTTTGACAGAGGAACCCGTTTTTACAGGATCCCTAAGATTTAAGATGGAATTTTCTTCCCTAAATAAATAATAAATTAAAATATTAGCAGCATCATCCTCTTTAAAAGTATTTGTTTGAAGAGCTTCCAACGAAAACTTCGTTGAAGAGATGTAACAATATAGGAGGGGGAATTATAACGGAGGGGGAAGTATAACAGAGGGGGAGTATAAGTTAGGGGAAGTATAACAGAGGGGGAAGAATAAGTTATGGGAAGTATAAAGGAGGGGAAGAATATGGGAGGGGAAGTATAACGGAGGGAGGGAAAGTATAAAGGAGGGGGAAGTATAAAGGAGGGGAAGAATAAGGAAGAGTTTTAATTTTTTTTTTTTCGAAAAATTTTCCTAGTTTTTTTTTTTTAATTTTCTAAGTTTCTTTTCCTAAAAGTTTCCGGGTTTTCCTTTTTTTGCGCTTTTTTTCGAAATTTTTCTAAGTGTCAAGGTAGAAATAATAAAAGCATAAGGGAACGAAAGTATATCGAAGGGAGGGAAAGTATAAAGGAGGGGGAAGTATAAGGGAGGGGAAGTATAAGGAAGGAAAAGTAGCGTTACGCCGTCCGGCCGGAACCACAGACAAAGTTGAGATCGGTAAAAATCAATATTCGATTTGACCCTCCGGGGTCTGGAAGACCCTTCCCCAAAAACCCGACGAGGAGGGTATCACAATAACTTCTTTAAGGAAGTTAAAAAGAAGTGGATAAACAATAAAATATTGATTTTTCGATTATCAATATACTGTTTAATTTTTTACATAAAAGTAAAACTTAAATTTTAAGCCAATGTTTTTCCCTTAAAAATCAGCCAAAATCTAAATTCTAAAGGCTTTCAAAGTAAATAAGGTCCGCCACAAATTTTGACCTAAAAAGTTTGGCAATCCCTGCCCTAAGGAGTCTGGGGGAACCAGGTTTCTTCAAAATTTAAACTTTTTTTTATCGTTTTTTGTATTTAAACTATCTTAAAAACAAAAAACAAAAAAAGTTTAAAATTGCTATTTTGAAGAAACCTGTTCACTTTCATTATTAAGTTACCTTCTTTTCTCGACGAAGGACGACATTGAATGCATCTCATTAAAAAGAAAAAAAACCTAATAAACTTTTATTGATCGACGAAAGTTCAAAAAGTGACATCAAGGTCAACCATGTATTATATCCCTATAAAAGCTATCATTGATGGGAGCAAATCACCCAGTATATCGTGGGTGAAGATCGGACAAAAATTGAAAAAAGTTTCCTTCTTCGCCTGTAGCCAATAAAATTACAATTTTTCTCATTTAAAAATTAACCGTTCGTTATAGTTGCCAAAAAAGGGCAAGAGAAGGAAAGGAGAAGTAAAATGATTGATAAATTACCATTTTTTCCCCCCTTATATCAGTCGAGAGTCGCCTTTTTAAATCTTTTAGACGGCAAAATTGACATTTCGTCCCTTATAAAGAAGCTGACGAGACTGCCCTCGTTTTCTCCATTCAGACCAGAATCGGAAAACTTCATGTACAATTTATATAATTAGCTTTGTCCCAACCGCAGTTTGGAACTGGTTTGAAACTCCTGGAGCATGCGCAGAACGAATTGTCCGTCAAATCTGAAGTCTGACGTCCAATTCTGCGCAACCAAACCAGTTTCAAACTGTGGCTGGAACAAAGCTATTATGTAATCAAATCTTCATTAGCTGGATATCTCTATTTTCTTCGTTTCTTAGGATATAAAATATTTAGGGAAGAAAAACCGTTTGAAAGAAAAGTGCTTGCCCGAAGCTGGCTCAATATAAGGAGGAACAATATAAGAGGGGGAAGTATTAAGGAGGAGAAGTTGAAGGAGGGGAAGTATAAAGGATGGGAAGTTGTAGGAAGGGGAAGTATATTGGAGGAGATGTTCAATGATGGGAAGTACAAAGGAGGGCAAGAACAATTTCAAACATTTAGACAAATTTTCCTTTTTTTTTCAAAAAGATTTTTTTTCCTTTTTTCTTCGAAAATTTGCAGTTTTTTTTAATAGTAAGTAGCAACGAAGAAATAATGGGCTTTCTCGCCAAGGGATGCCTCTCTCGCAAAGGGTGGAAGTATCAAATTTCTCCCTACTAAATGCAAAACAAAATTTTTTCCATTAGACCAAAAATTCGTAAAAAATAAAAGGAGTGTTTGGTGAAAATCGGACCAACGCAATTTTTAAAATTTCAAACAGACACATCTCCGCCATTTTTTCGAAATTCTAAAATCGCCCTTCATTGCGAGAGGAAGATTATGTGAAAATGTACAAATCGGGTGAAAATTGCGGCTGTAAAAGGTTCCAGAGACGGACAGCCGGCACCACAGACAATCTATTTCCCGCAGACCCTTTTATAGCGGCGTGCATAGAGGGTATCGCAATAACTTCTCTCTGAGAAAGTTTTTAGTACGCTAAAGCAATTTACGACGAAAATTCCATGTAGAAGCCGTTCTTAAAGGTACAAGCGTTATTTTTTTTTGTTCTTTAGTTTAATATTTCTTTTTAAATGACCGAGCAATTTAAAAAAATAAAGATACGTATAAGTGTTTAATTTTATCGATTTCCACTTGTTGCCAGTCTTTGGGTCACCCCTATTACATTTTATGGGTCAAGTTTTAAATTGTAAAAATAATAAAATCGGTCAATCAATTTTCCCCTCTTCCAAAAACCATACACGGAAGGTATTACAATGACTTCTCTTTGTGGAAAAAAACTTAAATAAAGACATTAACTGAAGAAATTACTGTTCGGCCTTTTAAAAAACAATTTGGTGTCATCGAGAAAAATTTCTTCTGTTTTACTAGCGTTATTTGTTTCTGTTTTTTTTTCTCCCACGTTCACCGCCTTCGCCATGTTACAAATCGAAAAATGAAAGAAAAGAAAAAAAAAATTTCCGTCCACATGTCTCACCCACATTATTTGTATGTGAGACTTTTATGGACAAACGAACTTACAATAACGCTACAAATCATGGCCATCTTCTATTTCCTTGTCTCAAAATTTAGCTAAATTGTAAACTTTTTAAATCACTTATTTAAAAAGAAATGTTCACAAAGAGAGTGTATAATACAGGGTGGAAACTTTCCCCCCAGGTTAACTCGAAAACGAATCAAGAGGGACATAAAGTACGGGTTTCTGCTTCTAACGAAAACTTCCTTAAAGAGAAGTAACAATAAAGGAGGGGAAGTATATGGGAATGGGAAGTATATAGGAGGGGGAAGTATAAAGGAGGGGAAGAATAAGGAAGGGGGAAGTTTTTTATTTATTTTTTTTTTTCAAAAAATTTTCCGGATTTTTTTTTTTACAAATTTTCCGAGTTTTTTTTCTTCGAAAAATTTTCGAAAGTTAATTTTCGAAGTTCTTTTTTTCGGAAATTTTTTTAAGTGTCAAGGTAGAAATAATGGGATCTTAGGCCTACGGATGTGCCTCTCGTGTTGGGTAGAAGTACTAAATTTCTCCCTACTAAAAAATAATAATAATTAAAAAGTGGCAATTTTTATACATCAAAATTCTTAAAAAATATAAGGAGTCTTTGGAGAAAATTGGACCAACGGTTCGGCCGCAGCAAATTTTTTAAAATTTCAAACAGACATATCTCCGCCATTTTTTCGAAATTCAAAAATCGCCCTCGTTACATTCTTCTACACCGACCTTAGAAAATTTGATGAAAATCGGATGAAAAATGGGGCCGTAAAGTGTTCCGGAAAAAAAATGCTAAGGCCGGAACCACAGACAAAGTTGATTCGATTTGACACTCCGGGGTCAGGAAAACCCTTCCCCAAAAACCCGACGTGGAGGGTATCACAATAACTTCTTTAAGGAAGATAAAGTACAGCCCACCCTTAATTTTGAGCGTTAATTACGAATCTCAAAACGGTGTTTCGATTGCGTATGCGCAGAACGTCCAAAATCAAAATTTCCCCTTTAAAAAGGCTATAACTTCCTTAACTTAAATGGGAACCCCTATTTTTGATTGCAGATTCGGATTCTGCAGACAATTTCAAGTAGAAAATATTCCTTTTATGTTTTTTTCGAAGTTTTTTTTCTATCCAGAATAAATTAACTCGTCATCGAGATCCTTGCAACCATGCTTCCATTTTTTAATATGTAACTTTTTTTGGAAGAAAGTTTGTTATAACCGTTGGTCTCCAGGACACCACAGGGTCTCCCAGACTCCCGTGGTGTCAAAAAGACCCATCGTTTTCCAGGTTCTATATTTTGGAAATGGGGTATAACAATAACACCACATGGGAAATGTACAGGAATGTACAGTTACAATAGCCTTTTTCCAAAGGATGTTTGTACATTTGAAAAAGTTGAGGCAGAAAAAATAAATCGAAGAGCATATAAATTGATTTAAACGTCGAAAAAATCAACGCATAATATATTTCGAATAGTGGTTCTCATTGAAAAACGAGAGAAATATTTATCGCTATCCATTCGAGAAAGCAAATTGATTTTGGATCGAATGATAATTTATTGCATCCTACGGGAGCCATTGACGTCTTCAAGTACGTGGGGTTCGTACTTGCCGGTCAATCAACTGGTTTTTAACTTTTCCTACAGACTTTTTAACTTCCACAAGTTATTGTGATACCCTCCACGTCGGGTTTTTGGGGAAGGGTCTTTCAGACCCCGGAAGTTCAAATCGAAACTACTTTCAACTTTGTCTTTGGTTCCGGCCGGCCGTCCGTAGCATTTTTCCGGAACACTTCACGGCCACAGTTTTGAACAGATTTTCACCAAATTTTCTTTAGTCGATGAACAATACAGGAACGAAGGCGATTTTTGAGTTTCGAAAAAATAGCGGAGATATGCAAAATTGCGCTGCAGCCGTTGGTCCGATTTTCACCAAATACACCTCATATTTTTTACAAATTTTTGGTGTAATAAAAAATTTTTGTTTTGTTTTTTTGGGTAGGGAGAAATTTGATACTTCCACCCTTTGCGAGAGAGGCATTTCTTGGCGAGAAAGCCCATTATTTCTACCTTAATACTTAAAAAAATAAATAAAATTTTTAAAAAAACTTAGAAAATTTTTTGAGGAAACAAATTGTAAAAATCACAATAACTTCTTTAAGGAAGTTAATAACTTGGAAAATTTTTCGAAAAACAAAAAAAATTTTATGAAAAATAAGTTTGAAAATTTGTTGAAAAAAGTAATTGTGTAAATGCTTGAAATTATTCTTCCCCTCCTTTTGTACTTCCCCATCCTTGAACTTCCCCTCCTTTATACTTCCCCCTCCTATATTGTTCCTTCTCTTTAAGGAAGTTTTCGTTGGAAGCTCTTCAAGCAAGCACTTTTCTTCAATTTTATATGGGCATATGCATTATTACCCACAGACCAAGGTTGAAAAAGGCACTTTCTCAAAAGTAAGTTATTGTAAGTCCCTCCATGTCTGATTTTAAGAGAGGGTCTTCCAGACCCTTTTGCCGAATTGTCTGTGGTGCCGGCCGTCCGTCCGCCTAGCAAAACCCAGAGATTTCGATGAATATTTCCTTCGCTATGATATCGTTTATACACAAAAATATTTCTTATATGCCCGTTATAAATTTTAAAGTTTTACCTTGGAAGGGTCCTTTAGATACCATTGTGATAGGTCCCACGTTTTCGCTGCCCACGAAGTGTCCAAATCGAGTGATACCACCGGGTTCACATTCATACTCGAATTAAGAAAATAACTGTTCTTCATTTTCATCTATGGCAAAATTTGACGCAATTCCGGGCGGAAAAAAAAGATGAACTAGGGGAAAAAAGAAGAAGATACTGAGCGCGAGCTAACCAGGGCACGGGTGGCGAATAATGGCGTCGTCATGGCACCCTTAGGCCAAACAAACTTCGGGTTTTTTTGCTTGATGATGCTTTATAGTCTTCGGGGTCACGTGGTCACACTGGATCGCATTATTAACCCAGTTGTATTGGGGGGGGGGGGGGGGGGCTTTTGAGACTTATGAGCCATTTTCCTCGTTTTCTGGTGTAGAAACACCAGTTTTCGGGCGTTTAACATTTCTTTTTTGCGTCTTTTCCCTCAATATTTTGGTGTTCAAAAACCCGACGTATCTCACAATAACTTCTTTAAGGAAGTTAACACCAATTTTCATGTGCGTTCGGGCGTTCAGCGACTTTTTTACGATTTCCTTTCTTCGAAATCTACCTATTGCAATGGGGGCGTTTTTCGCTTCACCCACTGGACACCCGCATCAAAAACCACCCTCATCTCAAAAGTTTATATATTCTGGCTGGGCGATAACATTCATTTTAACTTCCAGATGTTATTGTGATACCCTCGACGTCGGGTTTTCGAGGAAGGTCTTCCACACCCCGGAGGGTCAAATCGTTGAGATCTATATCGATCTCAACTTTGTCTGTTGTGCCGGCCGGCCGTAGCATTTTTTTCCGGAACACTTTACGGCCACAGTTTTCATCCGATTTTCACCAAATTTTCACCAATTACTCCTTATATTTTAAAAGAATTTTTGGTGTAAAAAAATTGCCACTTTTTTTATTATTACCTACTTTTTTTAGTAGGGAGAAATTTCATATTTCTACCCATTACGAGAGGCACATCCCTAGGCCAAAGAGCCCATTATTTCTACCTTCACACTTAAAAAAAAAGGAAACCCGGAAAATTTTTCAAAAAAAAAAACTTAAAAAATTTTTTGAAAAAAAAAACTTAGAAAATTTTTTGACAAAAAAAAAACTTGAAAAATTTTTCAAAAAAAAAGAAACTCGGAAAATTTTTCGAAAAAAAAGGAAAATCCGGAAAATTTCTGGAAAAAAACTCGGAAAATTTTTCGAATAAAAATAAAAACTTCCCTCTTCCATATTCTTCCCCTCCTTTATACTTTCCCTCCCTTCGTTGTACGTTCGTTCCATTATACTTCCCCCTCCGTTATACTTCCCCCTCCTATTTACTTCCCCTTCCATATACTTTCCCCTCCTATATTGTTACTTCTCTTTAAGGAAGTTTTCGTCGGAAGCTCTTCAAACTAGTACTTTTTTACTAATTTTTGATGTAAAATAATTTTTTTTTTTTTAGAGGGGAGATATTTTATACTTCCACCCCTTGAGAGAGACCTCCCTTGGGCAGAAACCCCTTTATTTTCTACCTTGATACTTTAAAAAAATACTTTCAATACGAATACTTAAAAAAATTGAAATATGTAAACTTAAAAATTTTTCGGAAAAAAAAGAAAAAAAAACTTCCCCTCCGTCTTCCTCCTCCTTTATACTCCCCCCCCTCCTTAAACTTCCCCTCCGTTATACGTCCCTCTCCTTAATACTTCCCCCTCCTATATTGTTACTTCTCTTTAAGGAAGTTTTTGTTGGAAGCTCTTCAAAAGTACTTTCTACCTCAATACTGAAAAAAGTCTTGTAGGGAAGAAAAGTGGTTGAATTGGACTACGTTGAGGAAGCTTCAGACTTTTTTTTCTGTGGTTTAATAATTTTGCCGATCACAAGAGTCTTTCTTCTCAAGGTCATGGCTCTAAAAGGTCGTAATTGTAATACCCTTAAACCCTTGTTTTTAGAATTGAAAACACAGCATGGTTTCTACAGAAAATGATGTACCTAATATTTTTTGGTACATGGCCCTCCAAAACTAAAATGTAGGCCATGGACCTGTTTTTCCCCCATCACCTTCATTCAGAAACGTCCAGGTTCCTAATATTCTTGATTTTTTAGTTAAAAAACAAAAAAAAAAACCTCATTCATTGGTCAAATCTGAATGATTGGTCAAATCTGTGATGTTTAGAAGTCAACATTAGCTTTGTTCCAACCGCAGTTTGAAACGTCTGGAGCATGCTCAGAAGAATTTGCAAATTGGACGTCAGATGACTTCAGATTCGACGGAAAATCGATTTAATCATTTTAATCAATCAATCAACCAAATCATTTTGCGTATGCTCCATGAGTTTCAAACTGCGGTTGGAACAAAGCTATTAATTATGACTTGTCGGACAGGTCGCCGATAGAAATGAACTCGGAAGGAGTCAACGAACGGGCATCCTAGGAGATAAATAAAATAAAATAATGGTTCTATATTTATCTTCGGAAAGCCCTGAGGGCAATAATTGTCGCGTGGGCATTGGAAAGCAGACAGTGAGTCAGAGACTCGTTTTCCTTCAAGTGATTGCTATATAAGGCTTGCCCCCTTCCCACCGCCGAAACTCTTCATTTTAGTAAACGGCAGTCACTGTCAATTATGAGAACCTATTTAAAATATTTGACGGAGATTGAAGGAGTATTTGCGCCTCAAAATAAAATTTTTGTCTTCCGCTTTTGGCAAACGGAAAAGGGAAAGCTCTGGTTTCGCCTAAACAAGGTTTTTTTGTCACCTTAAAGTGTTTCTAGGCCAATAAAAACGGGTATTAGCCAAATCTCTGAAACGCCCAAAATGAAAAGCACTAAAGTAAAAGTACTGGTTTGAAGAGCTTCCAACGAAAACTTCCTTAAGCAGAAGTATCTATATAGGAGGGGGAAGTATATAGGAGGGGGATGTATATGGAAGGGGGAAGTATATGGGAGGGGGAAGTATAAGTGAGGGGAAGTATATGGGAGGGGGAAGTTTAAGTGAGGGGTAGTATAACAGAGGATGAAGTATAACGGAGGGAGAAGTATAAGGGAACGAAAGTATAACGGAAGGGGATGTATACGGGAGGGAAAGTAAAAAGGAGAATTTTCCAAGTTTTTTTTGTCGAAAAATTCTTTAAGTTTTTTTGTCAAAAAAAAATTTTTTTAATTTTTTGTCGAAAAATTTTCCGGGTTTTTCTTTTTCATCGCCAAAAAAATCGCCCCCGTTACATTCTTCTTCACCAGCTAAAGAAAGTGTGAAAATTTGGTGAAAATCGGATGAAAACTGTGGCCGTAAAGTGTTCCGGAAAAAAAATGCTACGGACGGCCGGAACTACAGACAAAGTTGAGATCGGTAAAGATCAATATTCGATTTTACCCTCCGGGGTCTGGAAGACCCCTCCCAAAAAACCCGAAGAGGGTATCACAGTAACTTCTTTAAGGAAGTTAAAAGTCGCCAAAAATCAGGAATTGATTCTAAATTTTTTTAGATGTCATAAAGATTTTAAAGATGTCATTCTCGCAAGGGCTGGAAGTATCAAAAAATTATTATTTTTTCAACATTAATTATTATTTTAGTAGGGAGAAATTTCATACTTCCACGCCTTAAGAGTGGGACCTCTCTTTCGCAAAAATCCCATTATTTCTACCTTGATACTTAGAAAAATTTTCGAAAAAAAATCTCGGAAATTTTTTTTTTAATTTCTTCGAAAAAAAAAAAAAATTTTTTTAAATTTTTCGAAAAAAAAAGAAAAAACTTCCCCCTCCGTTATACTTTCCTTCTCTTATACTTCCCCCTCTTCAAACCAGTACTTTATTAACATGAGGATTGTTTAGCGGGTTTACGCCCAAAGAAATAAATTGAATCCGGCGGTAAAAAAAAGAAAAAGAGAAAGAAGGCGCTAGTGTCATTTACGAATCGATTCTTCACTTTTCGGCCCTCGTTTCCCGACTGGGGGATTACATTTTAGTTTCCGCAAAGTCAGGAACTTCATTAAAATTTCGTTATCTAATTTTTGGCTTCTCGCTCTGGGAAATGGAAACGAACGGCAGAGGATTCCGGTGATGTAATTCGCGGACTCTCAAAAAAATCGAAGATCTTCCAACGTAAAGGTAGAAGGGAAAAAAAAGGTCAACAATTCGAAAACCCTCAGAAATGTCGCAATTTCATTATCTACTCAAGTGTTAAATTGTGTCTATTTTTTTATTTCCCTCGCGGCGTTTTGTGATTTTCAAGGAACTTTTCCTATTATCACTCTGGAGATAACAGCTTGAAAAGTGCAAGGTTGAGATTTGACACGGATATCATTTTAACCTACTCGAGTTTCTAAATTATGAATTAACTTTTTTTTAATATTCCATAAAAGATTGAATATTGAAAAAAAAAATGAATAACAAAACGTCAACGAATTCTGTCGACTGGATTTTTCCCAAATTGAGGAAGCCTTTTTGTGGTTCCTATCTTTGGAAAATCGCGAGTAGTATTACTGTTACGGCTGTCGGGCTGTTCAGTAAAATACTTATCGGTAAGCCATATTTTAATTTTTTGTCAATTTTATTCAAACTTTTTTTTAGGTTGGCTGAATAAGTCGCAATGTCATAATCAAATTTCGTTTAGTCGCGTTCTTGATAGGCCGAGGAACGTCCCGCTCATCACAGTCTCCAATCATGATTCCTGCTTCGACGATCCTGGAATTTGGGGTGAGCAATTAGAATATTATGGCAAAAGTTTGTCTATCTGGTGCCCATATTGAATTGTAAAACATCAAATGAGCCATGGTTAAAATACGGTTTTCTTCATATATCTTAAAAACTATTAGGTTTATCACAAAAAATATTAAGTACAAAAATAATCTTCATTTAATTTCATACAAAAAGTGTTTTGGACATAATCTTGCTAAAGTGAACGGTTTTGGAGTTATTGACAAAAATGTTTTTATGTTTCGACATTTTGTGACCGATTATCAAATAACTTAAAAACCCCTCCTATCAAGATAAAAGCTTAGTACAAAATTAATCTTCTTTTTATTCCACAAGTTTTTTTGACACCAAAATGTTCTATCCGGTGCCCATATTGAATTATAAAACACCAAATGAGCCATGGTTAAAATGCGGTTTTCTTCATATATCTTGAAAACTATTGGGTTTATCACAAAAAGTATTGAGTGCAAAAATAATCTTCATTTAATTTCATACAAAAAGTGTTTTGGACATAATCTTGCTAAAGTGAGCGGTTTTGGAGTTATTGACAAAAATGTTTTTTGTTTCGACATTTTGTGACCGATTATCAAATAACTTAAAAACCCCTCCTATCAAGATAAAAGCTTAGTACAAAATTAATCTTCTTTTTATTCCACAAGTTTTTTTGACACCAAAATGTTCTATCCGGTGCCCATATTGAATTATAAAACGCCAAATGAGCCATGGTTAAAATACGGTTTTCTTCATATATCTTGAAAACTATTAGGTTTATCACAAAAAGTATTAAGTGCAAAAATAATCTTCATTTAATTTCATACAATAAGTGTTTTGGACATAATCTTGCTAAAGTGAGCGGTTTTGGAGTTATTGATATTTTTTGTTTCGACATTTTGTGACCGAATATCAAAAACTTTTAAAAACAGATTTTTGATTTCCCTAATGTATGGCTCAAATGATAGATTACAATCATAAGTAAAATTCGAGTACGACTATATTGATTAAATAATGTTTGGTTTCAGGTTGTTTAAACTGGCGACATGTTTTGAATGGGAACAGAATGCGATGGTCTCTGGCGGCACATGATATCTGCTTCACGAACAAATTTCATTCGTACTTTTTCATGCTTGGAAAATGCATTCCTGTGATACGAGGAAATGGGGTTTATCAAGTATGTAGAAAATAAGATAAAACGGTTTATTAATTTTTTTCTTAAAGGATGCGATAAATTTTTGCCTTGAGAAACTCCAGCAAGGAGAATGGGTCCACGTTTTCCCTGAAGGTCGAGTGAATACAACGAAAGAATTCATCCGATTGAAATGGGGCGTCGGGCGTATGATCTACGAATCGCCTGTTACTCCGATTGTCGTTCCTATCTGGCACGTCGGGATGGATGAGATTCTCCCAAACGATCCGCCGTACATTCTCAAAGCGGGCAAAAGGGTCACGTTCAATTTCGGCGAGCCGATCAACTTCTCTTCTCTGCTCAAAGATCTCAAAGCGGCCCGAGCGAACGCTGAGCAAGCTAGAAAAGCCATCACCGACAAAATCCAAAGCGAACTTATGAATTTAAAATCACAGACGGAAGCCTTGCATAAACTCTACCATACCAAATCTTGACACTCAAAACCAAAAAGTAAAATTCAAAAATTTAGTCAATACTATAAGGTTTGTGCGAATAAATTGAAGAAGTAACTTTCATTTTTTTTTTTCTTTACTTATTAAACGTCTTTATTTAGTTTTTAAATTTTTTTTAAGTCTTATAAGACTATAAAAGCAATCAAAAACGACATTAGTCCATAAATAAAAATCATTGCCTTCTCTATCCTAAAATTTTCCTTCTTCATTTTTAGAAATTGACTATATTTCACTGTCTTCTTTTATTTTCCACTGTTCTTCCTTTTTTTATTTTTTGTTTTGTCGTTTTGATATTAGTCCAAGTTCAAATAAGGCAATCTGATGATTTTTAAAAATGATATATAGAATATTAGACTGATAGTATAATTATTTTTTCCTTCGGCTTTTTTGTATGCACTCATCGAAAAATTTTATTTCAAACTTCGCATCAACCTTGCATTTTCTTCTTATGCTTTTCCATGACAAAAGTAGATATCGAACATTCCAAAAGGTCAATAATTCTTTTTTTGTTAGTTATTATATCCTTACATAATTTTGTGATATTAAATTTTACCCTTATTAACCGATTGAGGGAATTAGGTCTTCAGAATTGCGATGGCAGGGGTCAAATTCAATTGTTTTTAGCTCTTTTTATAACCCTCCTCCCTGGTGTTCTGGCAAAACAATTTTACTGTCCATTTTCATTTAAAAGAAGGCAATTTTGTATTTTTATATCATAGATTAACAAATATATCATACTTCCGTTTAATTCCTTTGTTATCGGTTGTAGTATCAAATATAGTGAAGATGTCTTCATGCTATCAAATTTTTATGGCTTAATAAATTTAAAATGTGATTTCTTAAGTTTGGCTCATCATGTCAAATTATGAAATATTATCAATTTTCAAACATGTATGTCAGTTGATACTCTTCCTGTTTTGTTAATGTTTTAATTTGTTGCAATAAAATATTGTTTTAAAAAGTTTAATTTGTTTTCATCGGACCAAAAAATCATTCCCATCAATTGAAAGGTCCTAACTTCACAGCAACAAATATTTATACAAATAAAAAAAAATGCGATTTTAAAATGGCAGATTGTTGCCAGTCATAAAATATTTTATTAATAATAACATGTTTAATAAGTTATAAAATAAAATTTTTGATTTTTAAACAATTATTATGGTAAATTGCACGTATTGAGCGGAAAGTATTTTTAGATAATCAAGAATCTCCAGGGGTACTTAAAGAGTCGTGCGTCGTAATTCCAAGGGCAGAAATCAAAGGCAAACCGCCATCTAAAACCTCATCCTGAAAAACAAATGCATATTTTTATTTTATTAAGATGAAGGGAATAGTGAAGAAGAAAGATGACGGAAAAGGCTGTAGCGGGATAAGAAGCACTTTGGCCAAAAAAATTTCAGAAGATGCCACTTTATGTGAATAAGAACTGACATTTACTATAGTATACCTCATACATACCTGCATTCTACCACAAAAAATTTGAAAAAAATTAGTAGAGGTACATTTTAGGTCCTTCTAAAGTTCCATTAATTTGGTGTCGTCACCTTAAAGGGATCCATTTTTAACTTCCTTAAAGAAGTTATTGTGATACCCTCCACGTCGGGTTTTTAGGGAAGGGTCTTCCAGACCCCGGAGGGTCAAATCGAATATGGATCTACACCGATCTCAACTTTGTCTGTGGTTCCGGCCGGCCGGCCGTCCATGGCATTTTTTTCCGGGACACTTTACGGCCTTCAAACGATTTTCACCAAATTTTCACACAAACTTTAGCCGGTGAAAAAGAATGCAACAAGGGCGATTTTTGAATTTCGAATAAATGGCGGAGATATGTCTGTTTGAAATTTTAAAAAATTCGCTGCGGCCGAACCGTTCGTCCGATTTTCACCAATTACTCCTTATATTTTTTAAGAATTTTTGGTGTAAAAAAATTGCCACTTTTTCATTAGTGTTTTTTTAGTAGGGAGAAATTTCGTTCTTCTACCCATTACGAGAGGCACATCCGTAGGCCAAAGAGCCCAATTTCTACCTTGACGCTTAAAAAAATTTTCGAAAAAAATAACTTAAAAGTTTTAAAAAAAAAAAGCGCAAATTTACAAAAGAAAACCAGGAAAATTTTTCGAAAAAAAAAAAAACTTCCCCCTCCGTTATACTTTCCCTCCCTTACACTTCCCCCTCCTTTATACTTTGCGTCCCTTATACTTCCCCCTCTGTTAAACTTCCTCAAACTTTTACTTCTCCCTCTGTATACTTCCCCAAACTTATACTTCTCCCTCTGTTATACTTCCCTAACTTATACTTTTCCCTATGTTATACTTCCCCATCTGTTATACTTCCCCTAACTTATACTCCCCCTCTGTTATACTTCCCCAAACTTATACTCCCCCTCTGTTATACTTCCCCCTCCGTTGTACCCCTCCGTTATACTTCCCCCTCTTATATTGTTACTTCTCCTTAAGGAAGTTTTCGTTGGAAGCTCTTCAAACCAGTACTTTCTGACCTCTCAAAAGAAATAAAAATTAATTTTTCACACTTAGAAGTTAGGGAAAATTTTCAAAAAATTCTCAAAAATGCGTCTTTAGATGCTAAAGAATTTAAAAAAAAATGAGCTCTGTGGGATCATAAGTTCTCGAGATATTGAGGTTTTTCTAAAAAAGGATAAACACGTTTTTCTCGAAAACCGTTTGGTTTTTTGATCTGAAATTTATGTCAGTTCGGCATCTTCTGGAATTTTTTCGGCCAAATTGGAGTAAGGGTGTCCCCCTGAAGTAACTCACTTGTGGTATCGGACTCGGTGGTAAAGATGAATGTGTAGGCGAAGGTTGATTATAAGGAGTAGGTGATGGATTATTGAGATAAGTAGGAGAAGCGTTATTCAAATAAGTCGGCGACATCTGATTCGATCGAGGAGGAGGAGATTGCTGGTTTACTGGCTCAATCGAAATACGTGGTCGAACAGGTTGATCTAAATAACCGAAAAATATAAAAAAATAATTATTTAAATAAAGATACCTTGTGGTGCGATCTGTGGTTTAACTGCAGATTGAAGTTTGTGAAGAACTTCGACCATTTCAGGCCGATCTTTCGGCCTTTGAGAAACACAAAGTTTGCCCAAGTTGATGAACGATATAAAAGTGACGCCATCGTCGGGCCCTGCCTTCAAATCCATGAATTCATGAAGCGCCTCGATAGGGATCGATTCAATTCTTTTTTTCTACATTTCAAATTTTAAGATTAATAAATTAATAAAAATGTGATAACGTACCAGAAACTTTTCTTCTTGATTATTATCGTAAGCTCGCAATCCGGTGGCTAATTCGAATAAAACCTTTAAATCAAAATATTAATTTATAGCATTTTTATTTCGCTTTTCTTACGACTCCGAAGCTGTAGGTGTCGACTTTTGTGGAGGATCTTCTCCCGCGAAGGAATTCGTCTGGTAAATAAGGCTTCGTTCCATGAACTCGGCTGACTTTGACGTGCGAATATTTTTGAAGTGGACCCTCCCTAGCGAGACCAAAGTCGCCAATTTTAGGCACTAAATATGGATCCAGAAGAATGTTTGCACTAAATTATTTTTGAGTATTGAAATCAATAAATTGATAAAACCTTTTGATATCTCCGTGGATGATCGGCTTTTCATTGAGTGTGTGCAAATATTGGATACCACGGGCCGAACCAGTGGCTATTGAATGCCTTTGAGTCCAATTTAAAGGCTTCGAGTTGTTCTAAAATGTAAAAATTAAAAAGATGTCTTATTTTTTGAAACTTACTTTGCAGAGGAGCCGATCTTCAAGGGAGCCGTTCTGCATGTATTGATACACAAGGCAGTCGTGAGGGCCGTCGATGCTGAAGCCGTAGAGCGGTAAGACGTTATCGTGGCGAATTGAATTGAGACATTTAAGCTCAAGCAGCAACTGCTCTCTATGTGTTTTCCATGTATCAACCAAATCGTTTTTCTACAATGAGATCAACAATCAAGTTTCTTTCAATTTTGTAATTATTTATGAAAACTTCTTTGTGGTTATAGTAGTCAAACCTTATCATTACTGATACAGAATTCTGAAAGACCATGTTTCCAAGAGTTTTTCTTATTTTCAATCAAAAGTTTTAACACTATTGTGGTTTATTTATTAATAATGTCGATGGAAAAATCTCCGGCTAAAACCTTTACCGAGTTTGATAAAAAAAGGAATAGATTTTTTAAAAATCAAGAAAAAGGACACAAAAGCTTTAATTTAGTTTAGTAGGCACCTATAACTATAGCGGGAGATTTATCCTACTTAACGAGCATTTTAACGACCCTTTATTAATTTTACATGAGTTGTAGAACCAATAGCACTATCAGTTCGATATCTAACGTTTTAGAAACCGGACATAAAATTACTAAAATCCCCAGTCAAAAACAATGAAGAAACTCCCAAAAAAATGGGGTCCCTCTGTTTATAAAAAAAAAAAAATAAAAACTCCTGAAAATGCGATAAAAATGTTATTTCTTTGTTAGAAAACTCCCAAAACTCTGGTAAAAATGGCGGTTTCTGGTGAAAACGCCCACGTTTCTCTAAAATGTACTAAAATGTGGGAAGTATCTAATTTTTAAGTCTAAAAACTTTTTGTATTTTGGGTTTCTTATCTCTGTTTCCAGCGATTTTCAAGCTTTTCCACGGATCCCATGGAAGTTGTAGGCTGTACAAAACTCCTTTTTTCTAAAAAGAAAAAGTACCTGAGCTTCAAGCCTTTTGATTGCGACATGAGTGTTCTTCCAGATTCCTTTATAGACAGCACCGAAACCTCCTTTTCCTAAGAGTTGTTCCCTCGGCCAACCATTTGTCGCCCTTTCCAACTCGATATAATTGATGGACGGACTCGAGTGTTCAGCGATCGTCGCATTCGACTGGTCTAAAACAAAGATATTTAACAAAACAAAAATTTAAAAAATTACCTGATGTTTTTCGGGATGGTTGGCCACCATGAGCGTTCGGAGGCATTTGAGAGTTGCTCACTTTCTCTTCTCGTCGCTCCAACTTGTTCAAGCAATGGTCTTGTTTTTTAAGAGAGTTCAAATTTCCTTCTCCAACTTTCACATCTTTTCCACCCTTAAAATTTAATTGATGGATTTTTAAATCAATAAATATGTAAAGTTTACATGAGCCAAATGAGGGCCTGGAGTGTAGCCATTATTTCGATTTTTTCTAGGCGACAAATTTTCGTCAGCTAAAATGTTACTGAAGTTTTCCTCTCCTTGATAGATTAAACTATGATATTTTGGATCGACTGGAAAAAAAATTAATTATAGTGAAAAGAGATTTTTCGAACCTAAATTTTTTATCGCCGTCATCGCCTGGTGATGCTGCATTTTCGCAAGGTGGCCAAAGAGTTCGTGAACTGTGTGGTTTTTCGTGCCCCATAATGAGAGGAGTTCGTCAGTCGGGGAGCGACTTCGTAAAACAGCCTGGCCGACAGTATTCAGCGTACCGACATCAAAGTTAAAATGCTCTCCACCTAATCAAAATAGCCTCGTTACTTAAGCAATTCAATTTATGGGTCAAAAAGCGTTTTTTATCAGTTTTTATCAAATATCTTGAAAACGATGAGGTTTAGCTCAAAATGTATTAAATATAAAAATGATCTACATTAAATTTCCAACTAAAAGTATTTAGCACATAACTTATCTAAAGTGAACAGTTTCGGAGTTATGGACCTCCAAAAAAAACTTGTTTTGTTCCTTTGATATATCACTCATATTGAGTGACAAGAGCAAGTATTGAAAGCGTAGTCAAAAAGCGGTTTTCATCAGTTTTTATCAAATATCTTAAAAACGATGAGGTTTAGCTCAAAATGTATTAAATATAAAAATGATCTACATTAAATTTCCAACTAAACGTATTTAGCACATAACTTATCTAAAGTGAACGGTTTCTGAGTTATGGACCTCCAAAAAAAAACTTGTTTTGTTCCTATGATATATCACTCAAATTGAGTGACAAGAGCATGTATTGAAAGGGTTGTCAAAAAGCGGTTTTCATCAGTTTTTATCAAATATCTCATCACCTCGCATATTAGAGTATGTAGCGCCCACTTTTTGATTTAAAATCTTTTACGTCTTCTGTCATTTTTACCTTGGAGAAGAAAAATGCTTACCAAGTTCTTCCCAAGCGTTATTTATGTCAAGAATTTTGCAGAGGACTTTCCTTTCAGCGTAGGGGATGTTGTAGACGTACATATGATAACGGTCGTTTTTTGACATTTTGAAAAAAACACGTGAATCCTCATACAGAGAATTTCGAATGGAATACTTCGAACATAAAAATTATTTTAGAAATAAACACTGTTAATGGCTGTGGTTTAAAAGAGAAGAAAAATAAATGATTAACTTTAGAAAATCAACAAGTTGAAGTGCTGGAACCTCAAGAGTGGACTAATCACAGGTTGGCCTTTCATAATTTCCCTGTGGAACTCGGGGCATTTTTCAAGCATTAGTTGAATGGGTGCAGGAGGACCTAAACGCCCAAAATACTGAAAAAAAGGATTTTTTCGGTCGAACCACAAAAACGTGCAGAAAACTGATTAGATTTGGGAAAAGACCGAAAATGGGGGTTTCTTGGTCGAAAAATTAGGAAGCGTTACAAATAATCCAGTGAAAAATTGAGATTCTTGGGCAAAAGCTTGAAAATTGATCAAAAATGTCGAGGAAAGCGCCGATAAATTTTTTTTTTTAGTAGGGAGAAATTTGATACTTCCACCCTTTGCGAAAGGGGAATCCCTTGGGCAGAAAGCCCATAATTTCTACCTTGATACATACAAAAAAGGTTAGAAAAAAAACAGAAAATTTTTCTAAAAAAAAAAACTGAAAAATAGGAAAAACAACTTAGAAAATTAAAAAAATAATCAAATCGTAAAAAATGTTTTCGAAAAAAAAAATGCAAATTCCAATTTAAAAAAATATATTCGAAAACAACTTTGAAAATTTTTTGACGAAAAAAGTAACTGAAAATTTTTCGGGGAAAAAAATTGGATTTTTTGAAGAAAAAAGGTGGAAAATTTTTGAAAAAAAAAAAATTGGAAAAATAACTGAAAATTTTAGGGGGGGGAATGAAAATTTGTCTAAATGCTTGAAATTATTCTTCCCCTCCTTTGTACTTCCCCCTCCTTAAACTTCTCCTCCGTTATACTTCCCCCTCCTTCTCTTTAATGAAGTTTTCGTTGGAAGCTCTTCAAACTACTATACTATATTATAGAGGCTTTCTCGTTTTTTTTTCATGATTCTCGGTTTCCATGATTTTTAGTCGATTTCCTCTAATTTTATCCAATTTTCCTAAATTTTTGTGGTTCTTTCCATCGAAAAACTCATAGTTTGCAGTATTTTGGGCATTTTCTCCTTTGTCCAAAACCTCCAATTTAACGTATTTTCATGTAATCTTCAGCGCCCATGTCCTCCTTGGGTATTATCATTGAAGTTAAAAATAGGTGGTTGAGTTCTTAGAAATGCTCTGAGGATCCACTGGGAGGCCAATTTTTGGTGAAAATTTGTAACCCTCGGTCTAAGTGAGTGCTATGAGCAAGTTGGTGGGATCTGGTCACCGGTGGTTGGTAAGAAAAAGTAATTTTTTTCCAGGTAAATACGAGGGGGGTTTGGAAATTTATTCTCGTTATTGAGTATAAAGTGACGCGGGGGAAGAAACTGTTCCGCTCTATTCCGTCCGGGTGGCTGTCAAAGGGTGTGTTAATAATAATATTAGTAAACGGGGGCTGCGGTAGCTGAAGCGAAAACGAGTTCATTTCCCCCGATTAGGAGACGACGAAGAAGGACGCATGCGTTCGTCCTCGGCGTCTCTCATCTTCATTTAAATTTCCGCTTTTCCGCGGCGTCTTCAAAACGTGACGATGTCCATCCCTCGCGTATCCCCCCGCCTTTCGAGTCGCCACTGAAAGAAGTCTCCGGTATGGCGTCCGTCAATTTGACCGGTTTCGACTTCGAGAATAAAGCGAACGCTTCGGAAAATTTAACGCATTTCGAGATATGGGAGCAGTTTTCGAGTATGAGCCAAAGCAAAGCGATATTAGCTTCGGTACTTTTGCTTTTCTCGATGGCGACCGTTTTCGGGAACAGTCTAGTCATCGCCGCAGTCGTTCGGGAAAGGTACCTTCACACAGCCACCAACTATTTCGTCACGTCGCTCGCCTTCGCAGACTGCCTCGTCGGATTGGTGGTTATGCCCTTTTCCGCCATTTATGAAGTGTTTCAACACAATTGGTTCTTCGGTCTCAACTGGTGCGACGTTTGGAGATCGTTGGACGTCCTCTTCAGCACCGCGTCCATCTTGAACCTCTGCGTTATCTCTTTAGACAGATATTGGGCCATCACCGATCCCTTTATCTACCCGAAGAGAATGAGCGATTATCGCGCTTGCCTTTTGATCGCCGGAATTTGGATTTGCTCCGGAGCGATTTCTTTTCCGGCGATTCTCTGGTGGAGAGCTGTACGGACGGAAACCGTGCCAGTCTTCAAATGTCCGTTTACCGACAATCTCGGCTACCTGATATTCTCCTCGACTATTTCTTTCTACTTACCCTTGTTCGTCATGGTGTGCACGTACTACAAGATTTATCGGGCGGCCGTGCAGCAGACGAGGTCGTTGAAACTGGGCACGAAGCAAGTCATGATGAATTTCACGAGGGGAGAGATGGAGCTGACGCTAAGGATACACAGAGGAAAAGGGCTAGGGTGTGAAACAATCGAGAAAGAGCTCTCCGACGAAATGGACGACGAGAAAACTTCCCTCCAGCACAACGGCGCGTCGAGAAACTCCAAAGATCAGAACAAAAACGAGAACATACTCCACGGACGTCACATGGGCAAAAACTTTTCGCTCAGCCGTAAACTTTCAAAGTTCGCCAAAGAAAAAAAAGCCGCGAAAACGCTCGGAATCGTCATGGGAGTTTTTATCATTTGCTGGCTTCCTTTCTTCGTCGTCAATTTACTCTCGGGATTCTGCACCTACTGCATTTACGAGGAGGAGCTCGTCTCGGCGATCGTCACTTGGCTCGGTTGGATTAACTCCGGAATGAATCCCGTCATCTACGTCTGCTGGAGTAAAGACTTCAGAAGGTAACCTTATATTTAAGAGTAGAGCCAACTAAATTCCGCCCCATTTTCTCCTTCCAATTGAAGGTAAAATAACTTCAGTGTACCTTCAACCACAAATCCTTAGGTTAAATGTATATTTTGGAAAAAATAAAAGATTGGACAATAAATAATTTATTCTTTAATTCCTATAATCTAGAGATGTAAAGTGGTTTTTTTTTTTCACAACACAAAGAGTACTAAAATAATTAAGAAAAACAAACTAAACAGCGCTAAGAACAAAACATTTATAAACATTTAAGTAATAACATAAAAATAAATAAGAAAGTTTATTCAACTAAATAGCACCGTTGAAATATCATTGACTTGAAATTTTGATTACAAAAAAGTGATGAAAATGGTACAGTGAGGAACATGTAGATGATGGAATTTTAAATATTAGACATTTGATTTGTAAAATTATTTTAAAGACTTCTTTATATTAGATGAAGCAAAAAGACGTCCTAGGCCATTTAGGAAAGCTACTCAAAAAGTGGTTCGGTTACCACTTCAAAAATAAAATAAAGCTTCTCTGGTTGGCCGGCATCACAAAATTTTTTTTATTAATATATTTTATACAAAAATAAATTAGTGGCCATGACTAAATAAAGTCTTAATAAAAAATAAGAGAAACAACCATGCCAACCAAATAATTGACTGAAACCCTGAATACAAAATAATCTCGACAGTCGATACTTTAAGGGTGGCTCAGTTAACATTAATATGGTGCAATTAGGTCCTTATTTTTATTGGCCCATATTCAGTGGTAAAACGACGTGGAGAATGGCAAAAATTTCATAGCTTTTTATCCCCCTCCAAATATCTCAAAAACTAGGAGGTTGAGCGCAAAATATATTAAGTACAAAAATAATCTACAGTAAATTTCCAAAAAAAAGTGTTTAGCTTAAAACCTTTCTAAAATGAACGGTTTCGGAGTTACAACCGGATTTTGTTCTTAAAATATTTTTGATATATCATCAAATAACTCATAAGCCGCTGGTCCTAGATAAAATAATAAGAACAAAATTAATCTTTATGCAATTTCCTATAGAAAATGACTTATACATTTTGTTCTTAAAACAAAATAATGTAGGGTCCAAAATCGAATTTTAACAAAATCCTCAGATTTTCAAAAAAAAATGCTCACTTTTCAGCTCGGAAAGTAATCAGGGATCGTTTTAAAGGTGAAAATATTATGAAATGTTTTTCAATCCGCTTAATTTTTGCCAAAAATTGAATGTTTCATTTTTTGGCCAAATTAAACCGAAATTTCTTGGCGCAGATTCCGGTCCGAGAAAGTCGAAAATAAGTACAAGTTAATTTATTAAGCGTGATTTATGGAGAAATTGTTTTTTAAAAAATCATAACTCCTGGAGTGAGGACTTAACCGTACCACTTGCTAAACTGGGCCTCCTTAATACACTTTAAAAATTCCAACAGTTAAAATGGCATTTCTCAACTTAAAAACAAACATTTCAAACTTAAAGCTCGTTAAAACACAAATTAATCAAATGGTAACATTAAAAAAAAAGGCTTCATTGAAAAGAGAGAAAAAAAAACTCATTTTCAATGAGTAAATAATTAGCCTCATCTAAATAAATAAAAAATTAAATGATAGTATAGTTTATGGTGGTAATACACTTTAGATTAAATTTTAATTATTTATTCTAGGCCGAAAATAGTGTCTAAATTCATTTGTTGACATTTAGATAGTAAATGAAAATTTAATGAGGACTAAAACTCGGTCCAGCGATCAAGAAAAGCAGACGTGATGTGATTGTGCCGTCAGAGTTAGATAATAATTCAATTTATGTACTATAGAATTAGAAACATGGTTTAACTAAGACTAAAAAAATTAGTGAATTAAGGCCCCAAAATTGAATTTCACTGGACATTTTTGCTCTAAACAGTCTTTCTAAGCCTATAAGTGGTAAATACAAGGCAATTTTATTAAATATCCACAAAAAAAAGGAAAGAAAAAAAACCAGGACGCTACACAATAAATAAAAAGATTCTTCACAGAGATTGAAAAATGTTTTCAGCACCAAAGTTAGAAAGACTTATCAGATTCTCTTTTTAAAAATACTAAATGTTTATTTTGGAGGTTATACGAAATTGGTTTAATGTAGAAGGTGCATAAAACTATTTAATAACCAGAGAAACAAGCCATTCATAGACAAATGAGTGAGTGGAGATAAACTTAGAATTTTTAAAAATTAGATAACATTTATACGGATTTTTGAAATCTTTAAATATTTATTTTTAAATAAAAAAAAGTTTAAGGATAGTTAATAAACTATACCTAAATACAAGTGCCATGTTTAGTTATTATTAATTGAGCTCAACTGTAATATTATTCTGTTAATAATAAAAGTTGCCAAAATAAAATAAAATAAAGAAATTGAGAAATTTTCGAAAGAAGAAAAGAGATGAAAAAGCAGGGTAAGAGGGGATAACCTTAAAACGTCAACCTCTTCCCTTCCTGGAAATAAAATTACAGTTAAAAAGAAAGAACTCTTAAAACAAGGCTCTTATAGTAAAAAGTGAGTTGGACACATAACCCAAAGATCGTAGGTTCAAATCCCATAGAGGCCTAAATTTTTTTTCTACTACTTCTTTCCTAATTTTTTCGCTTAAAAAGTAAGTAGTTATTTGAATTTATTGACTTAATTATTCGGATCGACAAATAGAAAGAAAAAGACTTTCTTACTACAAAAATCATGAAAATTTAAGTCGGAGAGATGAATTTTTAAGTTTGAACGGCTACCATTGATTTCTGCCATTTAGAGGTTAGAAAAAAATTTTTTTAAACGGATTTGGACAAAAACAAGATTTCTTAAGTTTTTTTAGGCCAAACATGACTTAATATTCGACATATTGAAATTTAGTACCTGTGTTGCCACTACTTTAGGGCCCACTCACATCTGCCTATAAAGGCTATAAAACCGGAAGTAGAAAAAGAAATATCAGTAATCACAGAAAAAATAGTGCACTTTCCATACAAGGCAACCATCTAAAATGGTATAAAAGAGTTATATAACAAACTGACAGAAAAAATGTTAAAAAGAAAACAATTTTTTTAATATATGTTAGAACCCCATGTACCATCTTGATGAATTTGATGAGGTTGAGTAACTGTAATATGAAAATTACCTTGTAAATATTTAACATGAACATCATGGTAAATATATGTTTAATTTGATTCGAAAAGATGAGATTACTGGCCGGTCGGTTTTAAGATTTCAGCGACCCTTTCGCTTTTTACGAGGGAGCCACTGTTTTTCGGAAGGAAACCAGCGCATTTGACACTTTTACAGTGGCAAACAGTCGAACTCAATGAAACATCAGCATTTCCACTAAAAAAAAAAAAATTATTTCATCAATTTTAATCAAATTTTTTAACGTAATTTACCACAAATTCATGAAAATAAACCATAAATTTTAAGAAATTAATTTTAAAAATCAAAAATTCCTATCCAAAAATGAAAAAAATTAAAAAAAAAACATAAGTTTCTAGAAATATAAGGTGAAAAAATCATAAATACCCTAAAAATTCATAAATACATTTTATTATATAAATGCCTACTCCATTGATTTTCAAGTAATTCACACTTTCTATAAATTTCTATAATTCCATTTTTTTAAAATATGAATTTGTAGAAATAACTAAACTTTAATCAAAAAATAGTATGAAATTTCTGGAATCACGATTAAAAAAAAAAAAAAATCTTTTTTTTTTGTGAGTTTCTAGAATTTAGCAATATGAATCGAATGTTTCGAAAAATGAAAAGCACTCTTAACGTAAAAAAGAAAACGGAAAAGAGGCCACAAAAAAAGATTACTGAATATTAAGACAAACGAGTAAACAGAAAAGTAGAAAATGGAGAAGTAAAGTAATAAATAGAACGTCTTTCTTAAAATAAAGTACTTGTTTAAAGAGCTTCCAACGAAAACTTCCTTAAAGAGAGGTAACAATAAGGGAGGGGGAAGTATAACGGAGGGGACGTAAAACGGAGGGGGAAGTATATGGGTGGGGAAGTATAACAGAGGGAAAGTATAAAGGAGGGGAAGAATAAGGAAGGGAGAGTGACAAGGTAGAAATTATGGGCTCTTTGGCTCTTTGGCTCGGATGTGCCTCTCATAATGGGTAGACATATGAAATTTCTCCCTACTAAAAAAAAATTAATAATTAAAAAGTGGCAATTTTTTACACCAAAAACTTTTAAAAAATATAAGGAGTAAGGTGAAAATTAGCCTAGTGAAAATCAGATTAACGGTTCGGCCGCAGCGAATTTTTTAAATTTTAAACAGACATATCTCCGCCATTTTTTCGAAATTAAAAAAATCGCCCTCTTTACATTCTTTTTCACTGGCTAAAGAAATTTGTGTGAAAATTTGGTGAAAATCGGTTGAAAACTGTGGCCGTAAAGTGTTCTGGAAAAAAAATGCTACGGCCAGCCGGAACCACAGACAAAGTTGAGATCGGTGTAGATCAATATTCGAATTTACCCTCCCCAAAAACCCGACGTGGAGGGTATCACAATAACTTCTTTTAGGAAGTTAAAATTGGCTTATGATTTTTTGATTACAGTAGAACCCCACTAATCTTTCACTTTTGGGACCAGGAGTCGGAAAGCAAAAAAAGGTCGGATTATTCAGATACGCCCTTAAATACATTTAAAAAAGTTGCCATCCGATTTGAACTTTCATTTTTGGAAAAATTTATGTAGTACTAAAAAGTCGCCCATCGATGGGGGTTCCACGAAAATCGAGGGGTCGGGTTATCTGGAGTGATGGAGCATCTAAGGGGCAGATTAGAGAGGTTCTGCTGTACTTAAATATCTTTAGTGTAATTTAACTATGAGGGAAAGTAAGTTGGTTGGATGGTATACCTGTTGTAATGGTAGGTCAACTCTTGGCCGGCAGGGACATCTTGATGGGTAAAAATGCATATTTTTGGTATATTCGTCGAAGCTCGGACGGGGATGAGACTGCAGTTGGGTTCGCACGAGTGGTTAATGTAGCGGCCGATGTTACCGAAAAACGTAGCATCAACGATAGTCTCGATGACTTTGTCCGCACAATGCTCAGTCAAAGAAAGGATGTAGGTTCCGTTCCCGCTGTTCTTTTCCAACCTACCATCAGCCTCTTTGCGACCAATCAGCTCTCCTGTATACTCACAGATGAATGTTCCTAAAACTTCAATTATTAAATTGATAGAAATTATGTGGTTCACCTTTTTTTAAAAATGCCGTCGTAATGACTCCGAGACCTTTTGGAGCGGTTTCGGTGACACGGAGCGATTTCGAGGGTCCACGCTGTACAATATCGTTGGAGCAAGTAGCGCTACATTTGCATCTAGCGAAACCGCATTCGAGGACGGGCAAGTTTCCGAAGAGTTTCTCATCGAGAAGCAATCCATGGTCATAGTTCCGCTTGAATTTTCCGACGCATTCGCAGAGTTCTGCTGAATTGCAAGCGCCATCCGGGACATCGATGCATGAGCAGCTCATGTCGAACGTCGAACCGCTTTCGCTCAAACCCGGCCCGTCTACGCATTCTGCAGAGTAGATCAACTTCGGATCCAAATGCCAGTATTCATCATCAATCAACTTATTCATTTTCTCGAAAAACTTGACGTCCCAGAAAATGGAAAACCAGCCCCGAAGACAGAAAAACAAACAATTACTCACGCCAGATTATGAGCTTTTTATCAATAGGAAGTAATAAAATGTGCGATATTTCATTTAAGATTAAAGAAAAACTGGAGATTACTCATTTTATAAAGGGTCGCCGGTCGTTAGCTTCAACCCTGTTACTCAACGGAAACAGTGTTACCGGCTTTCCGTATAAAAAAATCCCGAGTAAAATCAGTGGTGCGGACTTTTTTTAAAAAGCTTTTTTTTTACTAAAATGCCCATATTGAGTGTTAATAATTCTCACCCCTGGCGTAAAAATGCGGTTTATATCAAAGATCTCGAAAACTACGAGGTTTATCGCCAAAATTATTAAGTATAAAAATAATCTAAATTAAATTTCCAACAAAACATATTTAGTACATAATCTTGATAAAGTGAACGATTTCGAAGTTACAGCCCAAAAAGGTTTGCCCTAGCGAGATAAATACTAAATACAAAATTGATCTTTACGCATTTCTCTATAAAAAACGACTTGAACATTTTTTCGTAGAACGAATAGTTAAGGAGATATGGACCAAAATTTTAACAAAATTCTTAGATTTCCAAGAAATGTTTATTTTTCGGCACGTTCGAAGCTCGGAAAGTTATAATCTAACGGATCATTTTAAATCTAGTAAGATTCTGAAACTTTTTCAAGTTGCCCGGATCCGCTGTCTAGAATACATTTTTCAAAAATTAATTTTAAAATACAAAAATTACAGAGTATCACAATAACTTCTATGCATTCGGAATTTTTGAAAGAAACAACGCGGGGCTTGAAATAGGCTAAACCTTCATGACGTAAAAGTCAGGCGGGAAATCGTAGCGCCTTAAAATCCGGAGTCTCAAGTACGAAGAAACCGTCCCCTGTGCCAACTACTTGAATGAAAATACGTTGCATTTCTACTTCGAAGAATATAAATAGCCGCTCGATTCTAATATTGATAAAAGAGGTAGCATTCGAAAGGACTGAAAAGTTCAATATCTCCGGTTCAAGACCATGAACTGTCGCCGCGGCATTACCAATTTAGGCGCCCTTGAAATTATTTTTATTGCCCAAAATTGACAAAATGAAAACCATATTTTCTGTTTATTTTTCACCTTTTGATACAGATTTGGGCGTATGAATGCTTGAAAAAAGCTAAGGTACTACTATAATCTTCGTTTCCCCTAAAAACATCCTAAACACCTAAAAGCATTTTAAATTTTTTTAATAAACTCCATTTTTTTTTCTTTTCAGGGCATTCGCAAGGATTTTATGTATCTGTCAAAGTGAAAAGATGAAATCAAAGCACAGAGGTGCTCTAAGAGCAAAATACAGTACAGTAAGTTATAAAATTTTTATGAAAATTGTTTTTTATTACTCCTAATCTCTTTTTTATTTTAGTGTTACGGAGCACATTCGATGGTTCTGGCACCGGCCTCTCTCACCTATTCAACTGTTTGTCAACAGGAAATGTACACAATGTAAAAAAAGGGGGAAAAGTAATAAAATAAAAATAAGTACCTACTTTATAAAAGAAAGTGTCATTACTCATTAGTGATGTGTAAATTAGTAAACCTATTTATAAAATATTTGATGTAAAATATAGTACCAATTAGGTAATTTTAAACTTATGTAGGTGTAATTTTTACCTCTGTATATAATACTAATAAAATAGAATTTTCATTTAAAAATACTGAGAACTCTAGTTTTCTTTGATCTCCTCAAGATCTTTAGACCATGTCGGTGCAGCATTGGTGTCGCTGGAAGATTATGGTCCCAACTTCTTTTCTTACCCCCATTTCATTTTATTTTTGAACTATAAGTTAATTTTTAACTTCACCACTCATTTATTGTGAAAAACAGCATTTTTTTCTGAAAAAAAAAAAAAAAAAATTATAAAATAATGCTGTTTTATCGATTTGTGTTGCCTCCTTAAAGGAAACTATTTTTTTCTGACCTCTCAAAAGATATACAAATTAATTAAGAAGTATTACGGAGGGGAAGTATAAGGGAGGGGAACTATAACGGAGGGGGAAGTATAACGGAGGGGGAAATATAACGGAGAGGGAAATATAATGGAGGCATATAGAGAAGCTTCCAACGAAAACTTCCTTAAAGAGAAGTAAAGATATAGGAGGGGGAAAATTAACGGAGGGGGAAGTATAAGGGAGGGGAACTATAACGGAGGGGGAAGTATAAGGGAGGGGGAAATATAAGGGAGGCATATAGAGAAGCTTCCAACGAAAACTTCCTTAAAGAGAAGTAAAATATAGGAGGGGAAGATTAACGGAGGGGAAGTATAACGGAGGGGGTAGCATAAGAATGGGGAAGTACAAAAGGAGGGGAAGAGTAATTTCATGCAATTAGAAAATTTGGTAAAAATCGGTTGAAAACTGAGAGGCACCGTTACTTCCAATCTTTTCAGCCATTCATCTAGTTTAATTTCGACCAACAGGTAGCAGTCAAATAGCAATATCTAACCTAGACGTTGAGCATGAAAAAACATTTTATAGTTTTTCTTTAGGTAAATAAGCCATCCTCGGAGATATCGGATGGGGGAAAAACAGTCAGAAATCACGCAACGTCGCCTGCTTCCTCAGATATCCGAATGTCAATAGTTATTTGAATCCAGAAGATTCAAAATCGACAGATTTTATTTCAGATTTAAATGTTTCCGTTTTTATATTCGCGAAAAATGTAGAAGTAATTTTCTTTCATTACTCCAAATTTTATAAAGACGACCCAAAATAATTATTAATAGAAACAACTCGTCTGACGTAGAAAAATATAAATCTTAATTTAATTTTAAAACTTTTGACAACTAAAAAAAAAATCTCACACAATTTGAACAGAATCCAAGGATTATGCGTAAAAAAACTAATTGAAAAAAAAATTTCTTCAGTTTTTTCACAAACTTATTTTTTCTGGAAAGTATTCTGGCCGAAAAAATCTTGAAAATATTTATAATTTAAAAAAAAAAGTTTTTGACCTTTGGTTTCAATTTAGGGCTTTTTGAAAGTAGGCGATTTAACTTCTCTTCTCGTGGTTTCTGGCAACCGCCGTCAATTTCATCGTCGACCAGTGTTTAAAATTCGTTATTGGCCTATCAATCGCAGACTTTTAGCGAGTTTCGAGCATTCCACCGAAAAACCGATTAAGGGACCGGAAAATGACAGCAACTCCCGAGCGGAAATGGATCTCCAGTTATTGTCGGAAAGAAGTTTGGAATTCCAGATACAATTTATGTAGATTCTGATCATAAAAGAGAAAATAAATTCAAAAAAATTAATTTTACATTTAAAAAACGTCTTTACATTCTAAATTTACTGCCAAGCAAACAAAGATAACTTTTCAAGCAAATATGTAGTAAGAAATTAAAAGAGTTCATTGACGCCTTTATGTAAATACCCAGCTTGTTGATGATACAAAAGAGAAGGATTTTTCTATTTTTTTTCTCTCTAAAATAGAGGTCATATTACTAAATTTCAACCAAGGTAGTTTAAAGAGCTTCCAACGAAAACTTCCTTATAGAGAAGTGACAATATAGGAGGATAATTTGATGGTGCAGTTTAAATATACAGGGTGCCCCCAAAAGAACCTAACTTCGTTTTTTTTTTTCAAATAAGAACCCCAATTTTTAATTTCAGATTCGTTATCTACGCAAAATTTCAAGTTGATTTGACTATTCATCCATTTTTGACAACTTGAAATTTTGCGTAGATAACGAATCTGAAATTAAAAATTGGGGTTCTTATTTGAAAAAAAAAAACGAAGTTAGGTTCTTTTTCAAATAAGAACCCCAATTTTTAATTTCAGATTCGTTATCTACGCAAAATTTCAAGTTGATTTGACTATTCATCCATTTTTGACAACTTGAAATTTTGCGTAGATAACGAATCTGAAATTAAAAATTGGGGTTCTTATTTGAAAAAAAAAAAACGAAGTTAGGTTCTTTTTCAAATAAGAACCCCAATTTTTAATTTCAGATTCGTTATCTACGCAAAATTTCAAGTTGATTTGACTATTCATCCATTTTTGACAACTTGAAAAAATGTCAAATACGTATTATCATAAAAAATTGGTATTTTTTTTACATTAATTATCCTTTTAGTAGGGAGAAATTCTATACTTTCACGCCTAACGAGAGGGACCTCTCTTGGGCAAAAACCCCATTATTTCTACCTTGATACTTTGAAAATTTTTCGAAAAAAAAAGCGCTTTAAAAAAGAAAACTCGGTAAATTTTTCAAAAAACGAAAATTTTTTTGAAAAAAAAAAACTTAGAAAACTTAAAAAAACAACTTCCCCTCCGTTATACTTCCCATCTGTTATACTTCCCCTCCCTTATACTTCCCCCTCCTATATTTTTACTTCTCTTTAACACTTCGTTACTCACGTGGACAAAGTTACAAGTTTACTCACCTCGGGTCTGGGCGGACCCGAGTATTTAAATTAGTGAATTATTGTCCAAAACGATGTAAACTTATTAAATACTCAATTTTTTTGATCACTTTTAACGTTTTTCTTTTGATTTAATAAATTTAAAAATTGGAAATCAATTATTTTGATTATTTAATGATGACTTGAAACTTGCTCCTCCAAAAGTGTATTCCTTCAATCTTACACTTTTCAAAAATTGATTGCATATATAACTAACTTCCAATTGCTTTTCAAGCTGCTTTTTTTAAATAATTGAAATGCTAAATATTCTTACAAAAATTACACATTATGCAAAAAAATACGTTATATATTTGGAAATTGAAATTAAATATTCTAAAAATGCAGTATCAATTCATTATTTTTGTAACATGAATACTCACCTCGGGTCAAATTGACCCGAAATTATGTGGTTCTATTGGTTCAAGGAGTAAAATGGCGGGATAAAATGACGTCATCGGGTCCCTACGGACCCGAGGTGAGTAACCACGTATCAATAAAAAAGGGGGAAATTAGAAAAAAAAAATTATATTCTTGTTACGTAGTTACTCACGTCGGGTCAATATGCCTCTCTTAGCTATAAATTTTAGTATTAGAAAGTAAAAACATAACCTAACAGTAGCTCTTATCAAATAAATAGAATAGATAAATCCCATTGGGCAATTTGAGAAGCATAAAATTAAGAAATATTGAAAAAACAGACAGTCGGGTCCGCAGGGACCCGACGTGAGTAACGAAGTGTTAAGGAAGTTTTCGTTGGAAGCTCTTCAAACAAGTCCTTTTTTTTTTTCAAATGTAATTTATGGAAAATGTCAATGTGTCTAAGGATTAGTTTCGTTTGAACTACGGCTTCTACAAAGCCATCCGCAATGAAATATTGATGGATAAGTTCACGCATGACTCGAGACATCGCAAAAAAAGGGGGAAAAATGTTCATAGTTCTACACGTCACCTATGACCTCATCCCGATGGAGTTTTCCAATTTTACCATATAAAACATTAATAAAATATTTCAAAGAGCTCTTCGATATGTAAAATAGATGAGCTTTTATGATTGATGACTAAATTTAAAAGGGGCGTCTGTGATAATTAAAAGACTAACTAAATGATCATCGGAGCCGCGGATGCTGATGGAATTTTGATGTCAAATTATGTTCTTGAGATGGAATTTTCAAATCAGAATTTGAACCTAGTATATCGGCCATTTTGACATCGAGCTCATCCGCAATTACGTGATTAAAATTATTTTCTTGCTCTCCGGCCAAGATTGTTTTTGTGCCAATTGTCTTCTTCGAAAATGTTTCCACCTCAAAAAAATTGTTCATTTTATTTCAGTAATAACTTTTTTTTCAACAGTTCTTTTAATCATCGGACTTTTTTAAAATATAAAATTCGTTATTTAGACAGATTTTTGGGAGTTTTCCACCATATTTAACAGGATTGTCGTTACTTTTTCCTCGGTTTTTTGACGGAGAAACTGGGCTGCGGCCGAACCGTTGCGTTGGCCCGATTTTCATCAAATACTGGTTATAATTTTTACAAATGTTTGGTGTAATGATAAAAAAGTACTGGTTTGAAGAGCTTCCAACGAAAACTTCCTTAAAGAGAAGTAACAATATAGGAGGGGGAAGTAAATAGGAGGAGAAGTATAACGGAGGGGGAAGTAAATAGGAGGAGAAGTATAACGGAGGGGAAAAGTATATGGGAGGGGAAGTATAACAGAGGGGGAAGTATAAGGGGAGGGAAAGTATAAAGGAGGGAAAGAATAAGGGAAAGGGAGGGGGAAGTTTTTTTTTTGCGAAAAATTTTCCGGGTTCTTTTTTCCGAAAAATTTGTTAAGTGCCAAGGTAGAAATAATGGGCTCCTTGGCCTAGGAATGTGCCTCTCGTAATGGGTAGAAGTATGAAATTTCTCCCTACTAAAAAAAATGATAATTAAAAAGTGGCAAGTTTTTTACACCAAAAATTCTTAAAAAATATAAGGAGTACCTGATTGATGAAAATTTGGTGAAAATCGGATTAACGGTTCGGCCGCAGCGATTTTTTTTTTAAATTTCAAACAGACATATCTCCGCCATTTTTTCGAAATTCAAAAATCGCCCACGCTACATTCTTCTTCACCAGCTAAAGAAATTTGTGTGAAAATTTGGTGAAAATCGGATGAAAACTGTGGCCGTAAAGTGTTCCGGAAAAAAATGCTACGGACGGACGGCACCACAGACAATGTTGAGATCGGTGCAGATCCATATTTGAATTGACCCTCCGGGGTCTGGAAGACCCCTCTCCAAAAACCTGACGTGGATGGTATCACAATAATTTCTTTAAGGAAGTTAAAAAGTTGGAAAAATAACCCAGAAAATTTTTCGAAAAAAATCCCCTTCTTAAACTTTTGCTCCTTTATACTTCCCCCTCCTTAAACTTCCCATCCGTTATACTTTCCCCTCCTTGATACTTCCCCTTCCTATATTGTTCCTTCTCTTTAAGGAAGTTTCCGTCGGGGCAAGCTCCAGACGCCCCGTTCTCTTCGTGTGTCCTGGCTGGGCGAAGAAATTCTTTTTTTCTACCTTGATACTTAAAAAAATGAGTTGTCTCCTTCAAAAATCAACCCTTTCGGCCATCGATTTCTCGCAGATACCGAAAAAATACCTTGGAGGGTATCACAATAACTTCTTTGAGGAAGTTAAAATTTTGCGTAGAGGCGGGTAAAATTATATAGAGGAATGCGGCCACCCTGGGAATACCGATAAATCCGTACATGACTCAAGGTTTTAAGCACAGGCAATAACCCATCTCAAAATAACGCGCATTTTCACTTGTTGTCTTTTGAATAATTGCACTTTTCGTTCTCAAAATTTGAACGTTGGCCAGAATGATGCTCTTCCCGCTCAAAATGGTTAGAATAACGCGAAATTGGGACTGCTCTCAGTAATCAGAATTTATCATTATTCTTGAGGAAAGTACAAGTCTGTCGCTTGCCCGGTATCTTCAAGTAGCACAACTTTCTTCCCCAAAATCAAGGTAGAAAAAATAAAGTCTTCACGCAGCCATGCATCACGGAACGGGCTAGAACCCCTCCCATATTTAAAAAAATATTTTTATCCAATTTCTCAAAAATCTGCATTACTTAGATAATTCTAATTGTTCGAAACTGTAGAAACGGGCGAGAATACCAAGTGTTCACTTATCCGAGCGAATTGATTTTGATAGGTTTTAATCATTAGATTGATTGCTTTCCAATGTCGCTATTATGCAACATATACTAATAGCTAGCCTATTCAAGGTCATCCGGGTTGTTTGTGCTTTTGCTATTAATAGCTCTTTGATGCAAGTTATTAAAATATTTTTGATCTTCGGGTTTGTTTTGATAAATAATTTACGCCGGAAACTTGAAGGCGAGTGTACGCCAGTGGAAAATTTTTCGAAGAAACCGTGTGGACAGTCGGCGTAATATATGGGTTTTTGGTCTTATGTGCACGAGTCAATGAGATTGCGAGCCCTTCTCTCCCTGACCCACCCCTTCCATCCACGATATGGGGGGGGGAGGAATCTGAGTGTGCATGATGTCTTAACCCTTTCGAGACCGCAGGCGACTATAGTTGCCATTTGCCCTGTTCGTTTGGAGACCGCAGGCGACTTAAGTTGCCCAGCAGCGCCAGCGGGAAGCCTCTCTAAATAATTTAATAGCTTCGCTTCCCATGGCGCTAGCGACATGCAAAAACGGGCAATCTGTTGGGGAAGAAATGAACTACGTGATGATCGCATCACTCGTCGCTTTCTGTGCTTTACTTGGCGCTGGGAGCGGTCGGGGAGAAGTGAGGGGCAATGAGAGTGGGAAAGTGCTGCGCCAGTAGCTCAGAGAATCCGGCGTCAGACGCGGTCTCGAAAGGGTTGAAGACCCTTTGGAAGTGTATACGGTCGGTGTGCTATATCGGCTTTTGGTCTTATGTGCACGAGTCAATGAGATTGCGAGCCCTTCTATCCTCCCTGATCTGAGTGTGCATTATATGTCCTCGCGATTATTTAGAACGCAAAAAGAATCTTTCGAATGCTAAAAGGTCGTAGCACCTGAAAGATATCGTGACGATCCTCTGAGTAATCTTCCCGAAAAGGTTTCCTCAAAATAAGCGGGCGTTCGGCGATTGTGAGATTTCCCCATCGGAACATTTCCCGTAAGGAAGCCCATTTAAAGGCGACCTCACTTCCCCTTACGACCCGGCCACCGGTAACGAAGATCCGTTTCGGACAAAGGCGAGCCCTTCACTGATTACTTCTCTTTTCGCCTATAAAGCTTTGTTCCAACCGCATTTTGAAACTCCTGGAGCATGCGCAGAAACGTTTCTCCATCAAATCTGAAGAAGTCGAATATGACTTCCTAAACTTCTTCTTCCTTCTGCGCATGCTCCAGGAGTTTCAAAAAACTGCGTTTAGAACAAAACTAATGGTTGAGATTGATAAATTTGAGTAGGTAGGCTTTTTAAAGAATTTGACCGCTGTCTATAAATTTAGGAGTGGAGAAGATTCGTCACTGATGTTCCAAAGGAGAAGGAGTAATAGCCGAACACTTGTGCTAAAAGGTAGCCTTTAATAATTCATGAGGAATGAAAATTCCTTTTTTATTTAAAAAGGTGACTGAGTTTAAGATTCATCCAAAATAACGTTAAGAGCTGACTAACATCTGATCCTTAAAAGGTTCTTACTTTTTTCCATGTTTTTCACTACTTTTAAAAACTGCGCCGCGGACGAACCGTTTCACCAAATTTTCATTTTTACTCCTCGGAATTACTACTCGGAAAATTATATATATAAAAAAAAAAAAACTCGGCAAATTTTTCGAAATAAAAGTTGGAAAATTTTTCGAAAAAAAAAAAGAAACTCGGAAAATTGTAAAGAAAAACTCGGAAAATTTTTTGGAAATAAACTTCCCCTTCCGTTAGACTTCCCCCTCCTTTATACTTCCCCTCCCTTATATTATCCCCTCCGTTATACTTCCCATCTGTTATACTTCCCCTCCGTTATACTTCCCCCCTCCTATATTTTTCCTTCTCTTTAGTGAAGTTTTCGATGGAAGCTCTTCAAACTAGTAACTAGTAAAAACAAAAAACTAGTAAAAAACAAAAAAAATGCTACGGCCGGCCGGAACCACAGACAAAGTGGAGATCGGTGTAGCATTTTTTTCCGGAACACTTTACGGCCACAGTTTTCAACCGATTTTCACCAAATTTTGACACAAATTACTTTAGCCGGTGAAGAAGAATGTTACGAGGGCTTTTTTTTTTTTTTGAATTTCGAAAAAATGGCGGAGATACGTCTGTTTGAAATTTTAAAAAATTCGCTGCGGCCGAACCGTGAATCCGATTTTCACCAAATTTTCACCAGTTACTCCTTATATTTTTTAAAAGTTTTTGGTGTAAAAAAAGTTGCCACTTTTTAATTATTAATTTTTTTTTAGTAGGGAGAAATTTTGTACTTCTACCCATTACGAGAGGCACATCCCTAGGCCAAAGAGCCCATCATTTCTACCTTGACACTAAGAAAAATTTTCAAAAAAAAGAACTTAAAAATTTTTTTAAAAATAAAAAAAAATTAAAATTAAAAAAAAAAACCGGAACATTTTTGGACAAAAAACTTTGAAAATTTTTCGAAAAAAAACTTAAAAAATTTTTTTACAAAAAACTTAGAAAAGTTTTCGAAACAAAAAAAATCGAAAAAAAAACTAGGAAAATTTTTCGAAAAAAAAAAAAATTAAAACTTCCCTCTTCCTTATTCTTCCCCTGCTTTATACTTCCCCCTCCTTTATACATTCCCTCCCTTCGTTATACTTTCGTTCCCTTGTACTTCCCCCTCTGTTTTACTTCCCCACCCATATACTTCTCCCTCCGTTTTACGTTCCCTCCGTTATACTTCCCCCTCCTATATTGTTACTTCTCTTTACGGAAGTTTTCGTTGGAAGCTCTTCAAATAAGTACTTTAATTTGCTAAAATCGCTGAGATCATCTAAATTCTGGTCTTCATCAAACACTCCTTAGAAAAAAAGAAAGAAAGAAAAAACATTCGAATTTCGCATGTTCCCCGATAGCAGGAAGTGGTCATTGTAATTAGTATTTTGTCACCGTATCCAAATAATAATAGGGGAGAAGAGTCGAAAATAATTTCGTTCTACCAGCTGAAGCAACAGGTCTGCGGAACGCATGGGAACGCACGTGCCGGCTTGGGAAGGGACTTGATTTTCCTTCGTCGATCAATTTGCGTTTTATTTATTTGAAAAGGGGAAAGTAAAGAAAAGTCGTAGCTGTCAAATACAAAGAGGGGAGGCCGTCGGCGCGGCGGGAAGAGGGGAGTCGAATGACCGACATTTTATTTCCAGTTGTGGGACAAGGTCATCGCTAAAGGTTGAAAACGGGGCGGTGAAGGACGTTTTCGTTACCTAAGTCGCCCCGAAAAAAAAAGAATAAAAATTTTTATTCTATCACGAGTACTCGACGTGTTTGGTACTAAAGGGGGGGACGAAATAAATTTTCTGTGATGTTAATAACGGAGAATCGCGTTGTCGCTATGGCGGGATCTGGAAACGTATTCGGCGAGGTGGAGGTGGCCGGGGGCCGCGTGGTGGAAGGGGCCGGGGGCGACGCGGGCGGGGGTGGCGGCAGCCGTCGTGGTGGGGGCGGGAGTTTCGCCGATCTTTACAATATTCGAGCCGCCCGTTTCAAGATGGCAGCCGACTCGGCTCTCGAGACCTCTTCCACTCCGGCCGAAAATCCGGATTCCCGTAAAAGGCCACACGACACAGACGCCGAGGAAACGAAATCCAAAAAATTAAACTCCACCTCAGGTAATCCATTGAAATCAATTTAATTCCCAGTTTTTTTCTCTCTTTCCTATTTAAATCATCCCCTCCTCTTTTTCGTTTTCACTCCCCTCTTCCCCTTTCGCCCAATTCTGTTGTCACTATCCTCTTTCCTAAGGTTATATTTTGATAAGGATTTCCTATTAATTTTTTTCTTCTTCTTCATTCTACATATTTCTCCCCATATTCCACTTTTCCGTCCTACCACAAAATTTCCCTTTTCAAAACTACGTTTTTCTCTCTTTTTATTTCATAATTAAAATTTTTTCCTTATATTTACAACTAGTTTTTTTTTATTTAATTAAATTCTAGTTGAAGCCCTTGAAGTCTGTGTCCTAGTTGAAAAGGATTTTTTTTTTCTCTCCCTAATCGAAAAATGGGGAGGGGAATGTAGTTCAAGTGTATCAATTAGAAATTGCGTTAATGACCTTGATTGAATTAAAATCAGTTGTTGTTTTCCTGGCAGATTTGTTTGAAAAATCTTTTTCTTTTCATCTCTTCCCAACATTTTTTGACAAATTTTTTAATTGAAGTACTAGTCTGGAGCAGGCCCCCGACGGGTATTAACTTGAAAAGAAGGAACAATATAGGAGGGGGACGTACAGCGAAGGAGAAGTGTAAGGAGGGAGAAGTATATGGGAGGAGAAGTACAAAGGAGTAGAAGTGTAAGGAGGGGGAAGTACAGCGAAGGATAGGTGTAAGGAGGGAGAAGTACAAAGGAGGGGACGTCAAATTTCAAGCATTTAGACTTTACCTTTTTTTCCACGAAAAAGTTTCCAAGTAATTTTTCCTTTTTTTCAAAAAATTGATAAGTTTTTCAATTTTTTTTTATTTTTAAAAAAATTTAAATTTAAAAAGAAAACTTATAAAATTTTTCGAAAATAAAACTTCCCCCTCCGTATACTTCCCCTCCCTTGTACTTCCCCCTTTGTTATACTTCCCTTCCCTTTATATTTTATTTCCGTAAAAAAATTGTCTAACTTTTTCTGGGGTCTTGAATAGCTTTCCCCAAAAACCCGACGTCGAGGATATCACAATAACTTCTTTCAGGAAGTTAAAAAAATAAATATCTGAACCGTTGAAATTTCTTTGTTTCTCATGGAAATTCAGGTGTTTTGGTCACTCAAAAAAGCTCCGCCTCGCGACCTCTCCGGGACGTGAATTTGATTGCCCGCTCATTTTCCCACTCGTTTATTTAAATCAATTTCCGTTTTTACGTTGTGTCTGTTAATGAAATCTCGATGTTTACAGTCAAAAACCTCGAATTTTAAAGATAAAATTAGCTTTCCACAAAGAGATGTTATTGCATTACCATCCATGTACGGTTTTTGGGCCTTCCTGCTACTCTGTCTGTGGTGCCGGCCGTCCGTCCCCTATTTTTTTCTTCCAACCAGCTACTCAGATTCGGGAAATTTTTTTTGAGAAATTCGTGCTGTTTACGCCTTTTCCGTGTGGCCTAGCTGGGCGAAGACTTTCGTTATTTCTACCTATTTAAAAAAAATTTTAAGCTTTGAAATCGCCCTTTGGGGTTATCGGTTTCCTTGCTGTACTTAAGATACCCTATCACCCTTCCGCTGCAGCATTTCCAGCTGAAATTCCCCCTTCATGATTAAAAAAAAACAACTAACATTTTGTACTCCTTTTCTTTTTCCTCATATTATTACAAAATTATTTTCTTAAAAGTTAAAATTCTTTAAATAACGCTAAATCGTCATTTTTTGGCTTAAAGCCTCCCTTACTGTATTAAAAATCTTGTTTTCGAGTGTTTTTCAACCGTTTTTTTTGTATAAAACCACCCGTTTTATCAATTTTTTGAGCGAGTTTTCGGTCTTTATCCTTGATTTGCAGGTTTCAAAAAAGCGTATTACCAGCTGTTAAGGCATTTAAGGAGGTATGATGGTTTTTAAGTGAGTTGCTTTGCAAATTTTTCGTTGTTAACAACGGTTTTCGGTTTTTCCCTTCTATCTCGGAAACCGTCGCTCAAAACGAAAAAACGTCTTAAGTAAAAGTCGTAGCTACGGAAATTTCCTACAAAACAGACCTCATTGGTTTTTTTGTCAGAGCAATACTTAAGGAGATATGAGGGTTCTTAAGTGAGTTGCTCTGCAAATTTTTCGTTTTGAGCAACGGTTTTCGGTTTTTCCCTTCTATCTCGGAAACCGTCGCTCAAAACGAAAAAATGTCCTAAGTTTCTTTGTTATATTATTTAAAATCTTTAAAATCTAAAATTTCTTTATTTATTATTTGCGTAAGAGCAACATTTAAGGAGTTATGAGGTTAAAACCTTCATATCTCCTAAAATATTGCTCTGACGGAAAAAACCAACAAGATATTTTATGTAGTAAATTCTTGTAGCTACAACTTTTACTTAGGACATTTTTTCGTTTTGAGCGACGGTTTCCAAGATAGAAGGGAAAACCGAAAACCGTTGCTCACAACGAAATATGTACAAAGCAACCAACTTAAAACCCTCATATCCCCTTAACATCTTTTTACCGGGCTTTGGGTAGTTTTCTTCGATTTTTTGGGTCTTTATTCTCGATTTGCAGGTTTTCGAGATGTTTGAATAGGCGAGCCGAAGAAGTCTCGAAAATTAGAAACCGAGGAGAATTACAGGTTCTATTATTGAATTCAATTGACCTACGTTTGTATTCATCCTAAACTGTCAGATGTAATTGGAATTCTATTTTACTTTGGTTAATTCGTTCCTTTGTAAACCCATTTTAATAATAAAGACTTCCTACGTAGTTTAAATAACGAAAAACCCTAAATGCTGAATTTTATGACTTCGTTGGGTCGCTCGCAATTCTCTATTTTTAATTTGATTAGCCCGCTTCCTTTGTTTTTCATTAATTTAACCGATGTTTTAAAATTGAGGGGTTTTACTTCCTACGGTTTTATTGAAGGAAGTGTTGGAATCGCGCCAAAATTCGTCCGATTCCGATGGCACCATCCATCTTCCTCGCTATTTTGTTAATAGAATCCACATCTTGTTTGTTTATTATCGTCATTGATGTTCGCCAAAAAAAATTATCTTGACCTCTTACTGATTAGAAGTTCAAAGCCCTTTTAGAAGCAATCTCCCAGAAAAGGTAGTTCGTTTTGATGAGTAAACCCACAAAATCGATAAACATTGCAATCTATTGATTAATATCATCCCAATTTGATTGAAATCGTCATTTTAACTTGCAGTTTAAAATCTTTTTTTTTCTGGAGAGCTCTACGGATTACGACTAAAAAAATGGCCTCTACCCAAAAAAAAAACCACGACCCAAAAAAATCTTTAGATGCATCGTTCTATTTAAACACGTGTGGGATATTGCCCTGATGGAATCTAAAATCATTAGTATCTTCTTTTTTTTCCAAAAAGAATATAGGTCAAAAGTTATTATCATTTTAAGATTAAAGTAATTGAAGAGCTTCCAAAAACTATACTATGAAGTGAAGTAACAATATAGGAGGGGGAAGTATTAAGAAGGAGAAGTATAACGGAGGGGGAAGTATAAGGGAGGTTTAAGGAGGTCTTTTAACTCTTTAAGTCTTTTAAGTTTTCGGAGGTTTTTTTTTTTTCGAAATTTTGTTTTTAAGTATCAAGGTAGAAATAATGGGATTTTTGCCCAAGGGAGGTCCCTCTCAAAGCGGATGGAAGTATGAAATTTCGCCCTCCTAAAAATGATGATTAATGTTTGGAAAAAAAATTTTTTCACCAAAAATTCATAAAAAATATAATGAGTCCACTTTGAATTTTTTAAAATTTCAAACAGATCTCCGCCATTTTTACGAAATTCGAAAAACTTTTAGTTAATTTCTTGTTTACCGACTAAAAAATTTGGTGAAAATCGGTTGAAAACTGTGGCTGTAAAGTGTTCCGGAAAAAATGCTACTGCCGGCCGGCACCACAGACAAAGTTGAGATCGGTGAATTTTTCGATTTGACCGAGCGGGGTCTGGAAGACCCTTCCCCTGGAAGTTAAAAATCACTTTAAAAAAGCTGACCCATAAATATTTGTTTCCTCATTTAGAATGACTAAAAAAACCTAAGAAAACGCTTTTATTGTTATTTTTGTTGAAAAAGGCCACTAAAAATGGCGTTAGTAGTATGTGATAATACTCTAAAATTCTTGGTTGGTCTCCTCTTTAATTTCTCTTTAAGAAAAAGGTTGTTTTGAGAAACCTTTTTTGTTTTTAAATGTTATTTATGACTGCCCTGGGGGTGAAAATGGCCCATTCTTTTCAACCGATCGCAACTAGTCAACAACCATTCTTCTCAAAGTCCTCAAGGACCTCAAGTCTAATCAGATGTAAATAACTCAAAACTAATATTGAGAGTTGAGAAAAAACAAGGAAATTGATGTTTCCTCCCAATGAAAATTGTTTTTTCTAACTCCTTGGCCTTCGATTAAATCTCTTCAACCTTTTTACCCTCTCCTTTTTCAAAATTAACTTTTTTTTTTAATGTTTAGGCGGAAATGATGTCATTTACCACTTCAAAATTCTTGTTCCGAGTGTCGCAGCGGGAGCGATCATCGGGAAAGGCGGAGAAACGATCGCCCAACTTCAAAAAGAAACAAACGCCAGAGTCAAAATGTCGAAAGCGAATGATTTTTATCCAGGTGCGTTTTAACAATTTTTTTTCCATATTTATTTTAAATCTTTTGGTTTTCAGGAACTTCTGAAAGAGTCTGTCTAATATCCGGTAATATTGATTCCATAATGGCAGTTTTGGATTTCATCACATACAAAATACGTGAGAAGCCCGACCTAGCGAATAAAATGGGGAATGAGTGCGATTCGAAAATAGGAGACCGAGAAAAGCAGGTTTGTTTTTTTTGTTTTTTTTTTTCTTATTTCCCATCGCATTCATGTCATAAAAAACAAGGGCCATTTTTGTTTTCTTACAAAAAAAATGTCATAAAATGCATTCTGGGGGTCAGCTGCATGTGATTCGCTCATTTCTCCCTCCTCATTTCCAAAATGTTGCTCAGTCTTGGAGTTAAACCGTTGAGAATGGCCCATGTTTTTATTGAGACTTAAGAGATAAAAGTGATGGTTTGTCGCTCTTGCAGGTGAAAATTTTGGTACCGAATACAACAGCTGGGATGATTATCGGTAAAGGGGGTGTTATATAAAACAATTAAAAGAAGAGAGCGGTGCTTACGTCCAGATATCGCAGAAAGCGAAAGATCAATCCCTTCAAGAGAGATGCATAACCGTAATGGGTAATTTGAAAATCCCCACTCCATATCTGAGTGATTAATTATTTGTATATGTCTAGGTGATGTAAGTAGCAACAAAAAAGCGTGTGCCATGATCTTAGCGAAAGTTCAGGAAGATCCTCAGAGTGGTAGTAGCTTGAATATCAGTTACGCGGACATCTCCGGCCCCGTAGCTAATTTCAATCCTACTGGATCTCCATTTGCTCAATCAACGACTCAGCAACCATTTGTCACAGGTGCATCAATTACATCTCCAGTTCCATGTAAGCTGATCCGACTAATGCCTCTCATTACCTATTTAACTTGTGTCTAGATATTTGTGTATATTATTCCCACCTATAACATGTCCATACATTTTCTCACGTCCACATTTCTCTTCTTTTCTAAAATTAGTCTCATTTAAACCATTTTTTGAAAAAAAAAATTCTCTTTCACTCTCAGCTTGCAGGTCAATAAATATCCTCATGCTTAAGCTTAAAATTTACTGATTTTTTTCCGTTTACATTCTCTTGGCCCATTTTTTTTTGTCAAAGTTCTTGGGTTGCTTATTATTGAGCTTATATTCTCTTATCTCAGCTTAAAAGCGCTGTTTTTATCAATAATTTGGGTTTCCTACAACTTCCTCATCATTTATTTTAGTTTCATTTTTAAATATTAAAATAAATTATTCTATATGCCCCATAAGTCTCAATCTTATTCATAAATTCTAGAAATTAGCAATAAAATTTATATTGTTCGTTTATTTTTAAATATAATTTAACCCAAATTCACTTTACAGAAATCATAAATTATCCGAAAATAATTGAAATCTTTTTTTTTTCATAGACTTTTGAATTTCAAAACAGAAAAGTTTCTGCAATGATTTTCATTTATAAAACATGTTTATGAATTCAGGGGTAAAGAATGTTAATTTAAAAACGCTATCAATTTTATTAAAATTTTGAAATTTTTCTATGAACAAACTTGATATTGATATTTTATTTTTATCTCTTTTAAGCCTAATATTCTACTTCCATGTGAGCTATCCTGTATTGTTTAGTTGTAATCAAAGTAGGGCAAAAAGGAATCAATTATTGATCGATTACTTTTATGTGTGATTACTTGATTATTAAATTAATATTACTTTGAACCTGATTGCAAGATTACAAAAAGTAATCGATTACTCTCATAATCAATACTCTCAAAAATTTTAGGCACGGAAAAGAGTAATTATTAAGTAATCTAACAATCTGAGAGCGTTTTAAGCCAGGAAAAAGTAATCATAGTAATCATTGAGTAATCTATCACTCTGAGAGCCAGAAAAAAGTAATCATTGAGTAATCTAACAATCGGATAGGTTACTCAATGATTACTTCATGATTAATTTTTTCTGGCTCTCAGAGTGATAGATTACTCAATGATTACTTTTTTCTGGCTCTCAGAGTGATAGATTACTCAATGATTACTTTTTACTATGCCTTATGCATTGCTAAACGCTTAGAACTCCTATTTTTAATATTTAAAAAATCATCTTGAAGTAATCAGATTACTTAGGTAATCGGTTATTTTTTTAAATCTATTGGGGTGATTACATTTTGTAATTGATTACAAAATTAATCAATTTACTTAGTTGTAATGGTGATAGTCAGATTAAAATAATCAAAAATGTTGTCGGTTACAAAAAAAGTAATCGATTACGCCCTAGTTTGGTTGTAATATGATAGTTTAAAGAAAAGGAAGAGTATTTGAAAAACGCAAAAATACTTAAATAAATATGAGGACCATATTCTTGAAATACTTATAAAGTTAGCGAAGAATGCATGATTTTGTTGTTAATAAAATTAAAAGAAAAACTTCTTTTATCTTTCAAGCTCACCGTCGCTAATTAACACTTAGGAGCCCCCTGAAAAAATATTTTAAAAATCAACAGAAATGACTAAAAAAAAATTTACGTTAAAATTGTCGTCATCCACATCATATTATAATGATTTTAGGGGCAGGACTAATAGAATCATCTGGATTAGCTGGTATCACATTGACCATCAATTTGGAACCTAATTCTTCCCCACCGCAAGCAGTCGTATCACAGGTTGTGAATGCTATTACAGTCGCTTTGGGCAATTCAGGATACCCAGAACTTGCAAAAGCCGAGATTTCCTCCGCCATAACCACATTAGGAAAGTAAGGAATGAAAACATTCATATTTTTTAATTTAAAAAATTTTTTTTTCTAACATTACGCGGAGTTTTATTAATTTAAAGAATAATATTCTAATGATTTCTCCTCTTTTTATTTTCTTCGCTTGCAATCATTGTCATCGTATTGCTACTGTAGTTTCCGACTTGTAAATAAGGACGAATTGAATCAGCCAAGTACATTAATTCTTGTACCCATACAGCATTACATACAGCATGTCCTGCATATTCTGTCATTAATTATTTACGTTTCCATTGTGCAAATTCTCAACACTTGTATTTTTGTATATAAAAGTTACCCATATTTCTGTAAAGGGTATACGTAGATATTCAAATTCCTCACATAAATCCCGATAAAAGATATTCAAAGTCAAATTTTGTGTCGCCCATATGATTTTTGTACCAGAACTTTTGTTTTACTAATATATATATTTTTTAAAAGATTTCTTCTTCTTCTTGATAAATGAACAACGAAACTTGTTTTTCTTAAAGTCTTTAATGATTTATTTGCTTACCAGGTTTTAAAAATTTTGTATAAGGAGGCAAAGCTGATTCAATTTAATGATATATTTAAGAAAAATTTAAAATGCTATATTGCTAATTTTTTTTTATATTTTTAGATATAGAATGCTTGGGGTGTGCTTCACTGGTAATTCTCCATCGGCGGCGTATGTCGGGTTAACGATGGACGGGACGCAGACTTCAAACGGAGTTTTCGGTCCGATCGGAGGAGCGACAGCGAGGACCGTCTTAGAACTTGCTCTTGAACCGTTCCGCCACACGACTTCTGGAGCAAGCTCGCCTCCGCACATCAACAATAACACATTTGCCATCCCTAATCATGATCAAGGCGACAAAGGGAAAGAGCCTCGAAAGGTATTTTTCTTCAATCATTGGTCCAAAATCATTTTATTTCCAAGAAGTGCTCATTTTTCAGTACCTTCCAGATCAGCTATCTTTAAAAATTACAACAAATTGATATTTTCAAAAAAATTTTTTTATGGTTCGTAACCCTGAAACCGTTCACTGTAGGAAGATTAGGTGCTAAGCACTTTTTGTTGGAAATTTAATGTAGATTATTTTTGTACTTAATATTTTTTGTAATAAACCCACTAGTTTTCGAGCTATATGATAAAGCTGATAAAAACCGCGTTTTGATACACTTTTCCATTTGGTGTGATTTTTAACCAACTAATGTGGATAGAACATTTTTATGTTTTCAAAAAAAAAAACTTAAAGCTCTCCCTTATCTATTTATAATTGTTCAATTTTTATTTTATTCAGGTCGAAATGGAAATAGCGGAAGCGATTGTCGGGGCAATATTGGGGCCCGGCGGTAGGTCTCTCGTCGAAATCCAGCAGCTTAGCGGAGCAGTCATTCAGATCTCAAAAAAAGGGATTTACGCACCCGGAACTCGAAACAGAGTCGTCGCCATCAGCGGCTGCCACAATTCTGTTAACACTGCTCAATATTTAATAGAACAGAGAATAAAAGAAGAAGAAATAAAGAGAACCCGTCAAAATCAATTGTTGATGCTTCATTAATGTTTTTATATATGTTAACTATTGTTGTAGATTTTTAAATCTTCTATTTTTGTTTCTCTTTAGAAACTGTTATTGAGCAATTGATTCAAAGTCATTATTTTTTATAATTAACGGGTTATGTAGATGGGTTTTATTTTTCCAGTGGATAATTTATTGTTTTTTTTCTTTTTCTTCTTAGCTACCCAAAAAATGGGTAAGATAATCTCTTTTAATTGATTTTTTTTATTATGAATGTTTTTTGCTGAATTGTCCACTGATATAAGAAAAGTTGCCTCATTAACGAAAAAACGTTAGAAATACTTTCGTTTTACATAGTTTATTTTGTTAGGCAAAGGAGGGTAAAAAGCACAAGAGTTAACACTAGGAATATCACTGTTTTATGTATCTTTTTTTTCTCAGATCTGATTTAAATATTCGTTAACAAAAAAAATACTTATTTAATATTATAAAATAGAGAGTTTATTGAAATGGGAAATCGGGGGCTCCATGTTTTTAGTGTTGTGATAATTTATGATTACCGTTTTTTTTATTTTAAAAATCTCAGTGGTTTTTAAAAATTTTACATTAAAAATTACGTTTTTTGGCATTCGGGCCTACAAATTGGAGCTTATATTGATTTCTTGCTTACTAAGTCAATTTGGTAACATTTTTTTTTTTTTTTTTTTTTTTTTTTTTTTTTTTTTTTTTTCTCCCCGAGTCATCAATTCGTGATATGCAACTTGGTTTTAGGCTTTTCATTGATGGCTTTATTTTTAGTAAAAGCTAGTATAAATGTTGTATATAGGTTGTCTTAATCTGAGTAATTTTGACATCAAACTTTTTTTTTCTCTAAGAAACTTAACAATTTAGACTTTAAATCTCCATTGATTTGCCAAGACAATCGATACTCAACATAAGACCTCGGTAATCTTTTTTTAGCCAAATTTGGCCTACAGTTACCGTGGTATTTGAAGTTAAAATTTCTGCCTGTTACCTTACGTTAGTTACTACTAAAATATAATTTTCCATTCCATTAGAGCGCTCAAAATAATATTTAAAAAAGTTGTACTTTTTAGATTTTAAGTTTTTTTCTCTTTGCAATAGTGCCCCAAAAAAAGGCATTTCAAGCTCAGATTATAGCCTATCTTGGCCTAATTTTCTGCATACATTTTTTTTGTTCCATACAACATAACATCGAATCAAGCTGTCCATAGTTTCTCAAGATTCAAATCTGCTTAATTTTTTTTTTTATTAAAGCCTAAATAAAGTACCTAAAATGGTCTCTGATTAAATAGAATAGTTTAGCTCTTTCTTGATTTAGAGAGATTTAAAAAAAAGTAGATTTAGGTAAACTATTTTTGTTTTCTTTTTAACTTTCTCAAAGAGAAGTTATCGTTTTTTTCAACACATCTTCACGCAATTTTTTTTAAAGTTCCATCATTCATAAATCACTTTTTTTTTCTCATCTCACGCTTCCCCCAGCCTATTTTATACTTCATATATTTTTTTTTTTAACCCTTTCAGGTTGTGTCTGGGACACCCTGTATATCCAGGCGGATTTTAAACTACACAATCAAATTCTTTGATTAAATTAAGGGGGGTTTACATTTAACTTTTTTCGTAAAACCACTTTTAACGCTCTCCCAGACGCTTGCCATGTGTTTCCGGACACCCTGTATATCGCACGATAACTTGAGTAATTTTACTTGACAAACATGAAATTTATATTTAGCGCTTTTAAACCAATTGAGTTCGTTAACGACTAGAATCGGACCAGCGGTTATGGTACTTACTTAGGGCCTAAACTGCGAATCTCCAACCGTTCATCCTATTGCTTTCAAACTTAATAATGATGTTATGCGGATGGCTAAGATAGACTTGACAAGGATCAGCTGGATGCAATGAATTTGAATCTAATTAAAAACGAATATTTTTGAATTTTTACCGGGAACATGATTTTTTTTCTTTAATTTTTTAACAGATGATTTTTTTTTTTCGATTTTATGAACTTCCCAGGTGTACCATCTGAAAGAAATCAACCTCTTTAGTCCTGCTGCCGCGGACTACTTTTTATTTAGACAAATCAATGATTTTTGGGATTTTTAAATTTTTTTTGTTTTCCGCCCACCCGAAACTAAAATAAAAATCTTTGAAATTGTGCGAACTTTTAGAAACGAAATTACATCATAAGAGCAAGAACAATGCTCTCAACAAGATAATAATCGCCTCAATTATATCAAGGAGATGTAATTGTCTAGAATCTTCAAAATTCTTCTTTTTGTGGAAATGAAAATTGAAAAAAATACATTTTTTACCTTTTTTTATTAAACAAACCGTGATATAATATCCAGGGAATCTGAACTGTAGGCTGAGGAGTCCAAACTTAAGTCTTTAATGCCGTAAAGGGTCTCCAAGGAATCCCAGCGGGTCATTAAAGAATCTAACTTATCGAAAAACGTCCGATTGAAGAAATATCCAAAGAGTCTTCACTGAAGTTTTTAGTTTCCAGGGAATCTGAACTGAATTTTTCAAATGAACCTTTCATCGAAGAATCACCACTTGGAAGAGACCTCTCAAGTGAATCAGTGCTCATGCTTGATATCGACCGCATAATTGACTTTTGTTTTTAAATCAGAGGATTACATTTGAAAAACAAGCTATCTTATCACTTTTTGTTTATATTATTGCGATAAGTACTTCATAAGCACCAATACTCTGGTCAAAACGCCCAGACTCCTCTAAATGCTAAAATGTAGTATCTCGTTTTTTAAGCCCAAGAACCCCCAGTAAACCTAAGAAACCCCAGACAAAAACCAAAAACTTAAAAATTCTCTGTCTAAAAATACGCTAAAAACATATAGAAAGACATTTAGATGGCCTGAGAGTCTTAAGAGCAGTTTTTAAAAGAAAATTTTATCTTTTTTTGTGAAAAAAAGACATTTATTATTTCTTGCTTCAAAGGAGTTTCAAAAAATATGGAAACCAACAGTTTTTGTATTCAAAATAAAAGTTGTGTTTGGCCATTAGAGAACATCATTAACAAAAACGATGTCTTAAGCTATTGTTTGTTCATTTTTATAAATCGTTAATTATTCTTTCAAAAAGAAGACATCGTTTATCAGGAATATTCATGATTTTTTAAATTTATCAACACGTCCCGGTTCGACGAACTTGCACTTTTCGCATCTTCTGGGTTTTAGGTCAACTTTTTTTGGACCTGAAGAAACTATCTCCGTTAACTCTTAAGAGAAAGTGGTCTTCAACCACCTTTTTCCGTTAGATCGAAAGTAATTTTTTTTTACTTTTTCCGTTTTAAAAATCGCACTTTTAAATTTTTGGCCTTTCATGTATGAACGTTGTGTAGGAAAAAAAAAAACATTTCATTCATTATGAGAGAAGAAGAAAATTAACATTTGTATTATTTTTCTTTTTTTTTTTTTTTTTTTTTCTTTTTTTCAACCTATAGATGTGAAATAAACATTACATTTCATTGTTGTATTCATGGACATTTCACTTCATGTACATTACTTCCTATTTTCCTTGACCTTTTTTTTGTTTTTCCTTTTTTTTTTCATTCAAGCTCAATAAGGCTCAAATTTATTTTTGTCATATCGTTTGTGATCTTGACGCGTTTTGAGAAAGTGACGCACTGATAAGTCTGATATGATTAGGTTACCTAATTTAAAATTTTCTTCAATTTTAACTATGAAAAAGAAAGAAAGGAAATTATATCGTTTATTTTATTCATTTTTTCTTTTCTTTTTTTTCATGTTTTGGGGGCGTCTAATGTAAGTTTTGAGATTTAGTTTTGAAAATAAAAATGAAGTTGAAATTTCAAAAGAAAAGAAAATATATACTATTAACACTTCAATTGATTTATTAAATATCCCTTTTACCTAAAATTAAATTATACAGAGCCTTTAGATTCCTTGTTTGTGATGAATCAAAAGATTTATTCTGGAATGCAGAGTATGGGAGGGGGAGGAAATTCCTTTTAATCAAATATTTGAAAATGGTTATTAAAAGGTAATTTTTAAAATAAAAGATAAACCATTATTTTAAATAGGCAGAGAATTTCGAAAAGAGCACAATTTTTAAGGCAAAAGAAAGGTTTGATGGAAATCCGATGAATATTGCAAAACTGAAGAACTTGATGGCCTCGCATTTTCTCAAAGGTGAGGAAGAATAACTTAATAAGAAAATTAAAAAATAAATAAACAACTGCCCAGTTGGAGTTGTATTCATATTTCATTAGGCGTATTCATACGAAAAAAACCGGTTTTTGTCACTTTTTATCAAATATCTCGAAAACTATGAGGTTTAGCGCAGAATGTAGTAAGTATAAAATAATTTAAATTAATTTCCAACAGAAAATATATAGTGCACAGCCTTGCTAAAACGAACGGTTTCGGAGTTACAGTAAAAAAACGTTTTTGTTCCCATGACATTTTAGATCATCAAAACTCAAAAACCACTGGTTCTAGCGAGATAAAAACTAAGTACAAAATTAATTTTTATGCAATTTTCTATAGAGATAACGTATTTTTCTCTTAGAGAGAGTAGTTTAGAAGATATGACCTCTCATTGATATACATATTTTTTTCGTAGACTTTTTCTAAAATGAAGTTTAAACAAAATAAAGGTTTGTAACTTAGAAACCGTTCACCTTAGCAAGATTTTGTAGAAAACACTTTTTGTTGTAAATTTAATGTAGATTATTTTTGAACTTAATGTTTTTTTAGGTAAATCTCATAGTTTTCGAGATATTTGATTGATAAAAAAATTTTTTTTTTTACTATTTGAGACGTCGCTCGGGAAAAACTGGGACGGCCGGCACTACAGAGAGCTTCATGACCGGATACTGGAAGCTTCTGTTCTGTCCCCCATACAATAAATCTTTTTGAGATCATCCTATTTCGGATAAAAGTAGGGAATTTTGTGATTTGGAGAAACTGGGCTAAACTGGTGAATAACCATGAAGCGTGGAACCACCTGGGGAGTGACAAGTGACAGGTCAATCACCGAGATTTGTTGATTAAATTTTTCTTTTTCATTCTGAAACTGATCGAATAGTCGGGAAAAGGCGGCGGTCGAGGAATTTCGAGGTGCGGGAAACCGGTCTGGTTTAACCGGTGAAGCTGTCGTCCTTCGCCTTCCGCCCCTCCGATTCTCCATCCCGTCTTTCTCGTTATCAGTTTTATTTCCGTTTTTAATGTTTACTGTCTTCTTCCCCGGCCACCAGACAAGTTCGCCTTACGTTTTTTTTTTTAAACGTTCATTCGGAAACTTTTTTTATCTCAAAGATGTCCATCATCGGAAAGGTTGTTAAAACTTCTATTTCATTTTTTTTTTAAATTTATTGTCCATTATTTCAGCCAATTCTTTATTCTTACTGGAGGCTCATGTTCTTGGAGAGTGAGAATAGGCAAGTCACTTTAATCTTCTTACCTTTTGCATTAAGCAAAATCGGGTTTTATCAGTTTTTTATCAAATATCTCAAAATCTATGAGATTTAGCCCAAAAAACATTAAGTTCAAAAATAATCTACATTAAATTTACAACAAAAGTGTTTTGTACAAAATCTTGCCAAGGTGAACCGTTTCTGAGTTTTACCTTAAAATAAATTTTGTTAAAATAGAGTCGAAAAGTCTAAGAAAAAAAGTATTTATGCCATTTTTTTTAGATAGATTGCATAAAAATTAGTTTTGCATTTTGTCTTTATCTCTTTAGGACCAGTGGTTTTTGAGTTATTTGATGATATGTCTGAAATATCATAGAAACAAAAACTTTTTTGACTGTAACTCCGAAACCGCTCGTTTTAGCAAGGCTGTGCACTAATATTTCCTGTTGGAAATTTAATTTAAATTATTTTTATACTTAAGTTTTGTGCTAGACCTTATAGTTTTCAGGTAAACTTTGCATCCGTGTTTTTCATTCAATATGGGCTTTTGGTGAGGCTTTTCAGTAATTTTTTTTCCTTTACAGCATTGAATCTAAAAGAAATACCATACGATATAAAACCTGTAAGTTTGATAAAGCCGGCGGTGAACAGCATAGTAATGAATTTAGAGAAATTAATCCAATGGAACATGTCCCTGCTTTGCAGATAGATGGCCATACACTTATAGAATCGGTATTAACATTTTTACCTAAAAATAAAAAAATTTATAATTTTTTTCAGTTAACCATTATGAACTACTTGGACGAAACGACCACAGAGACCTTTACTGCCGCAAGACTTTTATAAAAGAGCCAAGGTAAATTAATTTATAAATAGAAAAATTGAAATTTTGTAGGTGCGAGAGGTTTGTGATGTCATCGCTTCGGGTATTCAACCTTTGCAGAACTTAATCGTCCTCATTTATGTCGGAGAAGAGAAAAAAAAAAGAATGGGCTCAACATTGGATAACAAGAGGCTTAAGAGGTAGAAAATCACATTTTTTATATTATTCTCTACCTTTTTTTAGCTGTAGAAAACTTTTGTCTTCCTGTGCCGGTAAGTACTGCGTAGGCGACGAAATACAATGAGCGATTGCTGTCTGATTCCTCAAGTTTTCAACGCTCGTAGGTAAATAATAACAATAAATAAAATTATATTTTTTAAACAAATATTTCCAGGTAGATCTCCGACCCTTTCCCATTATACTGAGAATAGACCGAGAGCTTGAAAATCATCCTGCATTTAGAGCAGCTCATCCTTCCAACCAACCTGATTGTCCTCCAGAAGCAACAAAATAACCAAACAAAAAAAATTAATTTTTTTACACTATCAAAAAATAAATTGTATTTAGATTAGCGCTGATTCTTTCAAAGTAGACTACCATTCGGTAGTTTAAAAAAAATCAGTTCTCCTATTCAGTTTATTTTCAGATTTAAAAAAAACACCATTTTTTTCAATGGAAAAAAAATTTTTGCTGTTGTCTGTGGTTATAATTTTCTAGCATTTTATTTTTATATTTTATATGCTTATAGTATGATTTTAATAGGTTGAAAGCCATTTAGTGTTTTTTTATTTTAAAATTTACTTTTGTTTAATTCATATTCTTAGTACGTGACTGTATGTAAGGATAATTTTTGCTTTTTGGCAGTAATCTTTCTGATAATAAATATTATGCTATGTTAGCCTGAGATTTTTTTCCCTTTTCATCGAAATTTTGGTACTCAATAGTGCGCCAGGTATTTCAAAACTTGCCAATTTTGCAAAATTTGAAAAAAGGTGCTTGCCTCAACAGGAAGTAAAAAAGGAAAGTCTTAGCCCAGCCAAGGCACACGGAGTGAATTTCTCCCTATAAATTCTATCAGGACATAAGCACATAAAATAAAATTTTTGACAGACTCTTGACATTTGCGAGGTAACTATGAAAGGAGATTCTGCGAAAATCAGATCAGCATTTTAGGAGCTTTCCTCAGCTTTAATCAACTTTTTGACTGCTGAAACTCCCTTTTACAGGATGCAGTTTCCCAAGTTTTTTAACTTCCTTAAAGAAGTTATTGTGATAACCTCCATGTCGGGTTTTTGGGGAAGGGTCTTCCAGACCCCGGAGGGTCAAATTGAATATTGATCTTTACCGATCTCAACTTTGTCTGTGGTGCCGGCCGGCCGTTATGCCGTCTGGCCGTTTCGCTGTCCGTAGCATTTTTCCGGAACACTTTACAGCCACAGTTTTTTACCGATTTTCACCAAATTTTCAAAAAAATCTTCCTTAGTCGGAGAACAGAATGTAACGAGGGCGATTTTTGAATTTCGAAAAATGGCGGAGATATGTCTGTTTGAAATTTTAAAAAATTCGCTGCCGCCAAACCGTTAATCCGATTTTCACCAATTACTCCTTATATTTTTTAAGAATTTTCAGTGTAAAAAATTGCCACTTTTTAATTATTATTTTTTTAGTAAAGAGAAATTTCATACTTCTACCCATTACGAGAGGCACATCCGTAGGCCAAAGAGCCCATTATTTCTACCTTGACACTTTTGAAAAATTTTCGAAAAAAGAACTTAAAAAATTAAAAAAAAAAAAGTAATAAAGCGTAAATTTAAACAAGAAAACCCGGAATTATTCGAACAAAAAACTTAGAAAATTGTTCGGAAAAAAAATTCGGAAAATTTTTTGAAAAAAAAAACAACTTCCCCCTCCTTTATACTTTCCCTCCGTTCGTTATACTTTCGTTCCCTTATACTTCCCCTCCCATATACTTCCCTCTCCGTGGTACGTCCCCCCCCCCCGTTATACTTCCCCCTACTATATTGTTACTTCTCTTTAAGGAAGTTTTCGTTGGAAGCTCTTCAAACCAGTACTTTTTACAGGGGTTTTCTCTCTAACTGGATATTTTCGACATTTCAGGATTTTTAGAGGTTTCTGGACCTTTTTATTACTCTTCTCTTTGAGGAAATAAAAGTACCAACACATCCTTCATTACACTTTATTTAGTGATGCATACAGTACTTTAAGTTAATTACAAAAATTTTCTCATAATTTCTTTCTAATTGTCCATTTCTTTTTAAAAAAAAAAAAACTATTACAAAAAGTGTCATTGCGTTCTATTTTACGTATGCACACGTGAATATAAACTAAAGATTGCAATAAAAAATACTAAATAAATAAATAACAAATGAACGTAATCTGATTTTTAAAAAAATTTGATTGCTAACAAGTGTTTGTAGGAACCAACATGAAAAATCACTCAAATTATGGATACATAAACAAGATTTTATTTTTTTTAATGTTCAAAAAACTGAGAGGTCACCATTTTTTCCATTCGGCTTATAATAATAATTTGTGTAAGACTTGAGCCAAATAAACCCTCCATTTAGTATTTTTATCAATAAAAATCTTGTTTATATTCAATCCAATTGTTTTAACACTCAAAATTGGTTTCTAACTTGCATAGGGGCGAAGGAATTTCAGCCCTTTCAGAACGCCAGTCGAAGTGTTATAACTTATGTACAATAACAATTATAATTAAAAAAATTAAAGTACAGCCATTTAATTGCATCAGCTTTTTATTTTTCAACACAAAATCCCCCCAATAAAACTTAAAATAAAAAATAAGAAAAAAAATAAATCACTCAATAAAGCTACTCTGCTTTTAAGGGTAAATTTCTGCATATTATCACAATAAGACGAATTATTTTTAAAAAACCCTATCGTGAAAAAACTCACAACGTGATGAAACACTTTTGAGGTAAAAAAAGGTTTTCCTTCTTATTGTCCAGTGAGATTTTAATTTAATTAGCGGCCCAAGAATATAAAGAAAATTTAGAGTTCTGAATTTTCTTAAATTACTTTAATTGTTGGGTTACAAAATAGTTTAAATAAATGGCATAAATTTTCTATCTGAAATTTATTTACAATATTTCTCTCTCATTTTCAGCAACGATACGGAAAAAAAAAAGACATTTAATTTTATAAATTTTATTTATAAATTTCTAAAATAAAAACCGGCCAATGACCATACATATTCGGTTAAAACCGTCTTCAATTAAAAATTAGGAAATCTTTTAAATGGGGATAAAACGCACCAGTATATCACATTTTCTATATGTTGAGAGAAATGAGAGACGGCTAGGAAAAACTGTGATTATAAATAACTTTTTATTATAAAGAAGAAAACAGCTTATATTCCACAACCTTGGATGATACAAAAAAACGTTTTTTTTAATTTTTAAAAATACAAAATTTTTTTTTTAGTATTGTCTTTTAGGTCGAGCGTGAAGCACGAAAAAAAATTGAGTAAAGACAAGACTGCTAGGTTTACATAAAATTTATGTAATAAAAATATCTTCTGGATTTGAACTTATAATAAATAACAATAAATAATTTGAAGAGAAATGCGTTTTCTTTTTGAAACATAAATAAAATTTAGACAGAAATTTTTATTGACAGGAAGGGGATGAAGAAATAATTTGGGAAACTTTCAATTATTGGTGGAAGCCGAGGAAGTCTGTGAGTCGATCCTGAAGCCATTGACTGAGTGGTTCGGCTTTCGAAGGTGGGGCGCCAGATTTGTCACATTCGGGAAGGTACTCTTCGCTTCTGATGCAGAAATAAGATTTGATCGGACTTCTAAAAAAGATTATTTATTTTAAAATAAAATTATGAAGTATATAACTTGCCTGCACATAGGGCATGTGTCTAATTTTCCGAAGCAGGAGGCACAAATGCAAGTATGCCTGCATGGAAGCAAAGCACGCGAAAGAGGGAAAAACTGGCAGACGACGCAGAGTTGCTCCATGTTATCTCCCATCAAATCGAGGCCCGTTTCGTAGCTCAAAGGATTACCCGTCGCAAGATAAAGTTGCTAAAAAATGAATATTTGACCTTAAGCACAACTTTGCTGTATTATCCAGTTTAGCTAGCTAATAAAATGGCATCATATACTAGAAAAACCATAATTCTGTCACCTTATCAAAAAGAGGACCTGAACGGTGCAAAAATATGGCAGAAATTTTCAATTTATGTAAAAAGTTTTTTTTGGAAACCCCAAAATAGACTGATGGGATTTTTGAGAGGTAAAACACCAATTTGTGAGTTCAGCGAAAAAGGGTAAAAAAGGCGGTTTTCAGCATTTTTACTTAAATATGATAACAAATTTTAAAGTTTTTATTAAGGAAACGATTAGTAAATCCAAAAAACTTCGGCTGCAGCTTTCTAAATTCGCCAACGTTAAATTTTGAAACTTATAAAAATTAGAAAAAAAATTCAGGCAGCTCTAAATAGAATAATGAACCTATACAGGGTGTCCCAACTTGAGTGGACCAGCAACTTTACGGCAAAGCGTTTAGTTCTAGAAAAAAAAAGTTAAATGAAAACCACTCTAGTTGGGACACCCTGTAACCCATTGCATTGCCCCTCTGCGTTCTGATATCAATTATCCCACTTCTGATATCGGTTATTCTACTAATTAACAGTTCGAATAAAAAAAGGGACTTTTTTGGATGTCGACTCCACTAGATCAAGCCATTTTTATGCCTTTTAACGCATGGCATACTAAGTTTATGACAGAATATTATTTTTTAATGATATGCTTACTGGACCAAATTTAAATTTAAAATTTAAGCCCTGCCAAACCACAAAAAGAGAGAGTACCTTGAGGCAAGAGAGCTGGCCGTTGGCCTGTTTTAGGTACTGAGCGAGAATACTCGTCGGCAGCGTGCAGACACTATCTTTTATATGGACGACATTGATAAGCGCAACCTGAAAAAAATAAAAAGCTTCAGAAAATATGATATCCTTAAAAATCTTACTGTCTCGTCAGGATGAAGTGAACCAGGAGTATCCCTGACAAGAAAAATGACCAAAGGGTAGCAGAGTCGAGGTGGAGTTCCCAAATCCAACGGCTCCTTCGGAAGGCTCATCGTCAACACTTTGTCTCCATGACTTGTGTCTCTGAAAAACAAATATTTTTTAAAAAACCTGCTAGAAATTCGTAAAACAAGAAAAAATTCCAGAAGATTCCTGTGAATAAGTACTGACATCAGATCAAAAAAACAAACGGTTTTCAGGAAAAATGGGTTTATCCTTTTTTAGGAAAACCTCAATGTCTCAAACTTTTTTTTTTTCAAATTGTTTAGCATCTAAAAATTTTTTCCAACCTCACTTCTTTTTATGGAGAAAAAAAAAAGCTTAAAATTCAGGAAATTTTTTACAAAATACTATCCTACCACCTCGAAAAACATGAAAAACTTATGAGAGGTACATTTTATGACCTTCTAAAAGATCCAGGTGTCTCCACCTCGAAGGGAACCATTTTTTTGACCTCTCAAAAGTCATAAAAATTAATGTTTCACACTTATAAGTTTTGGGAAAAAAAAATTCAAAAAATTCTCAAAGATGCGTCTTTAGGTGCTAAACAATTTGCAAAAAAAATGAGCTCAGTGGGATCATTATTTCTCGGGATATTGAGGTTTTTCCTTTTTTAGGAAAACCTCAATTTAGGGTAAACTATGTTAATTTTATTAAAAACTCATTTTAAAAAATTGTACGTATTTCTAGATCGTATAATTATGAATGCATAAGTTGTAGATTTAAGATTATATTTAATGAATACGCTAAAATCTGAATAAAAAATGTTTTAAAATTAGAAAAACGTATTGGGAGAAGTTAAGATAGTGGAAGGGATTTAAAAATACATAGATTCCGTTTGTTAAATGGCGAGTTGCGTAAGATTGAAGGTCAGTCGTTGCACTTGGATATATACCGACGAGAAACAGTTATTCTGGGGAGTAAGGAGGCCAATCGTAACACGCTGTTAGTCACTCGGTCAAAAGAGCTTCTGCAATTCACGATGGAATATTCGAAATCACAGACCACAAGATTAAGGGCCATCGCCCGAGCTGCTTCAAAAAGAAGAGATCGCAGCACTTTCGCCCCTAAAATCACTTTCTTATATTTGAGCACAAAAAAATGCTCGGAAATTTTTTTACATAAGATCGTTCTCGTTGTCTAGGCGGTCTTCGGAGCAGTTTTTCCGAAAAATTGGAGGAGAATGCCGAGAGTGAAAGAAACTATCCTCCCTTTCGAGATTTAGCAGTCCAAAGGGTTATCGGGAACTTGGTTTATCAGGCATTTTTTTGGGGGCCACAAAGGCGCCAGAGGCCTCCCCTCTCAGGCCACCTTTCTCGTAGAAGGATCACGTACGCCCATTGTCGCTCATAGTCAAAATTCAAGACGACGTTTTTAACACTCAAAGACACAGGAAATTAAAAGATTCCTATGCTTATAGACTTTAAGAAAAGAAAACCAATTCTGCTCTGGAAATCATGTTTTAGATCCTCAGGACTTTGAAGGTATTTAAGGAGTTTACAGTCAGCAGACCAGTCATCATCCGGACTTTGCTCTGCCTAAGCAGGCTGTGAATCCATCCAAAGACCATCAATTCTGTATAGAACGAATTCTATTTTCATTTTAAAAAAGCCTTAAATATTCATTAAGAAGAAAGTCCAATATAAGTAGGTAATTAAAATAATTATCATATTAATTTCTGATCTGAATTCAGTTTAGAAAATATGACCTAACATTCTTTTTCTATTTATTTTAATCTATCATTTAGCCAATAGAAATAAGTTATTCCTATTTTTGGCAAGCATTTTCATTGGAATAAAGCAAGGTCGACCCTCGAAAAAAATGGCGAATATTTTTCAAAAACGAAACGAAAAGAAACTGGTTTGAAGAGCTTCCAACGAAAACTTTCTTAAAGAGAAGTAACAATATAGGAGGGGAAGTATATGGGAAGGGGAAGTATAAGGGAACGAAAGTATAACGAAGGGAGGGATAGAATAAAGGAGGGGGAAGTATAAAGGAGGGGAGAATAAGGAAGGGGGGAGTTTTTTTTTCAAAAAATTTTCCTAGTTTTTTTTGGAAAAATTTTCCATTTTTTTTTACAAATTTTCCGAGTTTTTTTTCTTTTCTTCGAAAAATTTTCGAAGTTTTTTTAAGTTCTTTTTTCCGGAATTTTTTTTGGAACCCCCCCGTCGGGTTTTTGGGGAAGAATCTTCCATACTTCGGAGGGTCAAATCAAATATTTTAGAGGATGACTTCAGAAAGTGACCAAAAGAGGAATTTTCCCCTCAAATTTGGGTCATTTTGACGACTAGAACGTGAGGACAAGGGGACACGTATACGTGTCGACATAATGTGGTTCGCCATAATGCATTTGACCATAAAATAGCAGAAATCGCGAGTTACCGTTCACCATAAAAAAAATATCTGCAACTCAACATCAAAAATAGCCGAAAATGTTCACCCATTTTGAACATAATACATCTCACCATAAAGAAAAGATTTAACACTTGTCGTTACCGACATGAAATTTGTCGTTTCAACACAACGCAGTTGAACAGAACTTGTCGTTGCGCCATAAAACTGTTTCTGTCGTTTCGGCATAATACATCTCACCATAAACTAGGGACAGCGAAAGAGCAAGCCTACTGCCCCTAGTTTATGGTGAGATGTATTATGCCCAAACGACAGAAACAGTCTTATGGCGAAACAACAAGTTTGAAGAGAGGCTTTTATGGTGAGAAGCGTGGTGTGGTGGTGTGACTTTTGTTGTGTCGATATGCATTTATTGAAAAAGTCGTTTATGGCGAAACGCTTTATGGTGAAATGCATTATGCTCAAAATTTTTGAACTTTTGAGAGATTTATGTTCAATTATGCCAAAACGCACTATGATGAACTACAGATTTTTTATGTCGAAATGCAGATTTTTATGTTCAGGGTGAAAACTTTATGTTGAACGGTATTCTCCCGCCTCGTGTCATAAAACGAGCTGATCCCATTGGCTGCCTGCTTGCTTTTCCTAGTTTATGGTGAGATCCTTTATGATGATTATGGTGAACTTTCAAGTTTTAAGGTTTTTGTCGTTTCGTCATAATCGCGTTTTAAACGGCGAAAATAGACTTGTTCTTTCGCTGTCCCTAGTTTAAGGTGAAATGTATTATGCCAAAACGACAGAAACAATTGCATTATGGTGAACTATAGATATATTATGTCGGAATGCAGATTTTTACCGTTCACTGCTTTAGGGTGAAATGCGTTATGTTGAATGGTGTTCTCCCGACACAACCCTCCAAAATGGAATAAAATGATTTTCTCGGTCGAAAGTCGGACATAATTTACTTTCCGTGGCTTTTGAAGAACGTAAGCGAGCGATTTCGTGTCGGAGCTCGTTGTCCCCCCGACGGCCGCCAGCCCGAAATATGATTGTAACGACGATAAATGTCAAATTTCGTATTGAACGCAACGACAGATAAAGTAATAAATCCATTTATTTTCAACTCCATAGGGGGTGAATCAAGATGTTATACCAAGATAAGAATATCGAGCTTTGTTCTAATTCCCAAACGAGGTTTCGACTTTTATTCAAGCCATCAACTGAATTTCCCAACTAATCATCGAATACAGAAATTAAAAACAAAAACGAGAGTTACAAGCCGGAAGAAAGGAGCGCAGGTTTGACGATATTCCGAAGAATAAAACGCGCGAGCGCACGTATTTTCTTTTTCAACTTGGTTCCCTGATACCGGAAGTTTAGCCGGCGAGGCGATTGTATGTCTAAGCTTGGGACGTTTTCACATTTACGGCAACGTACAATTCATGAAAAACTTGACATTTTTTTTTTTTACATCGAACACAAAAGGGTCTCGTTTTCTAACTTTCGGCCTTGGATAATTCGCGCGTTTCGTACAGTCACGAATTCTTAAAATAAAAATAAAAAGGGCTTGTCGACGGTGGCTTACAAGTTCTTCATGTCACTGGTTTCTTTCTCAAAAAGAAGTTATTGTGATACCCTTCATGAGAATGTTTGTGGTTTTTTTTTATCGCTAACAAGTTTGTAGGAGGAAACGACGGGAAATTTTCAACCCATTCAAAAAATCTAAGAAAAAAAGTACTGGTTTGAAGAGCTTCCAGAGAAAACTTCCTTAAAGAGAAGTAAAAATATAGGAGGGGGAAATATTAAAAAGGGGAAGTATAACGGAGGGGGAAGTATATCGGAGGGGAAGTATAAGGGAGGGGCAAGCATAACGGAGGGTGAAGTTTTTTTTTTCGAAAAATTTTCCGAATTTTTTTTTGGAAGTTTTTTTTTTTTAAATTTGCCCTAATTTTCTAAGCTCTTTTTTTCAAAATTTTTTTTTAAGTGTCAAGGTAGAAATAAAGGGATTTTTTCCCAAGAGAGGTCTCTCTCGTAAGCGGTGGAAGTATGAAATTTCTCCCTATTTTAAAAGGAGTGCAAAATTTGCAAAATAAACCGGCTCCGTGGCTAGTGGGTTCAGTCTTGAACTCCCACCACGGAGACCGGGGTTCGATCCCAGATTGGGTATAGGGATTTTTGGTTGGAAGTTAAATTCCAATTAAATATCCTTCTACAAAATCTGTGGATAATTTAGTTAGGCCACTCCTCTGGTAGTTGGTCCCGAAAAAAGGGCGCCACGGCATTATGGCGAAAGCCCCCGCCTGGGTCCAACCCCCCTCCCCCCTTGTGACGGCCTGAGGCCATCAAGTATCAAAAAAGAGTAGATTAACCAATAGGAAGAGTAAGCCTCTTGCTCATTGGTTATATCTACTTCTTTTTAAAAAAAAAAAAAAAAAAATTTGCAAAATTTCTCAACGGGGAACTGCGAGACCCTATCCCAAAACATCGTAAATGGAGGGAAATACAATCACGTTTCTTCAAACTTAAAAATTCTCTCAATAGAAGATTTTTGAAGAAAATTTTGAATTTAGGGAAAGACGATGAATGTATGGACTTCCATTTAAAATCTTCAAAAGGAGGACAAAGCGAGAAAAGAAAGAAGAAAAAGTCGGTGAATGTGTTTATAGGGCTCGAAGGCGTATTGTCTGGGTCAAACGCTTATGTAAAAACCCGGAAGATACGAGAAGTCTCGACCACTCTTACCCACATCTCCTTCAGTTTATTGCGCAATCTTTTTAAGAGTCTTTGAGATGCGCTCGGAGAATAGAGACTGATAAGAAGGCGACGTTCCCCCTTTTTTCTTCTTCACTTATGGATGATAACCACATTTAAAAAAGCGAGTGCTTTTAAGAAATATAACCGACGAAGCAACAACATCAGAAGTATTATTTTAGGGTGATAAGAGTAGAGCATTTTTTTTCATTTTCTGTTGACTGCATTTTTAGTTTTAACCGATTCGGGCTGACCGAACAAGATATTGACGGTTTTATGCGAAAAAACGAGGTTGTAGACTAAAAAAAATCATAACTCCTAGACGGAGCGACGAAGGGTGCCCGAAAAATCAGGGTTAACTCAGTTTAAGGTGCCATCTCACCTAAATTTTATTAGACTCCTCTATCTTCACTGTGTGAATAGATATTTGGCATTAATGTTAGCGCTGCCACCAATAAAATTTTAAAAATGATCAGATAGCGAAGTCACTAATATATTTTGACGTTCAAAACTATGAAATCTGACGTAAAATAGGATGCCAAATCCGACCCTTTATGAAAGTTTTTCTATAAATCTTCAACAAACAAAAATTTGGCCATTTTCAAATCAATTTTTTTTTCTGTTCAAGTTTTAAAAAAGTTCATTTTCATCCCGAAACGTCGAAAGCAGCGGTCAAACCCTTTCATTTTCGAAAAATTACAAATCAAAAATTCAAGTTAAAAAAAAACTTCCTTAAAGAAGTTATTGTGATATCCTCCACGTCGGGTATTTGGGGAGGGGTCTTCCAGACCCCAGAGGGTCAATTCGAATATCTCGACTTTGTGGTTCCGGCCGGCCGTCCCGCAGTATTTTCCCGGAACACTTTACGGCCACAGTTTCCAACCGATTTTCACCAAATTTTTACCAATTGCTCCTTATATTTTTTACGATTTTTTGGTGCAAAAAAATTATAAATTTTCTACATTAATTATCATTTTAGTAGGGAGAAATTTCATACGTCCACCCGTTACGAGAGGGACCTCGTTTGGGCAAAAATCCCATTATTTCTACCTTGATACTAAATATTTAGGTAAACTTAGATAATTTTTAGAAAAAAAAAACTAAGAATTCTTTTAGAAAACCAAAACTCGGAAAAAAAAAACTTATCACTCCGTTATACTTCCCCCTCCGTTATACTTCCCCTCCCTTATATTCCCCCTCCTATATTGTTCGTTCTCTTTAATAAGTTCCCGTCGGGGCCAGCTCGAGACCAATACTTTAAAGCACAATACATTTTAGCCGCCAACATCACATTTTTCACAGAATTCAGTAATTATCTTGAAAACGAAGGACTTATCTAAATTCAATTGCCGCTTAGAAAAATGCATAAAATTTAAAATTAAAAACCTCTTAATTTAAATCAATTAACTTAATAATGGATTTAATTACTAACAAAATTATAAAATTAATTTAAAATTAAAATTTTATTCATATTTTTTTCTCAATTTTTTCCTGTTTTTATAACTTTATGTTGATGGCCCACCAGTATCTTAATAAATGAAATAAATATAGAAAAAATTTTTACCTTATTTCGCTTCCATTCTGCTGATAATGACCGAGGAGTAAGGACCCCTGGTCTATGGCACTGTTAATAATCGTCCAGGGTCTCCAAAGAAAAAGATGAAGCTCCCGAATCGACACACCCCAATACGCTAAAAGTCTATAGCACACTTGACTTGACACTGTACACCTCACTTCTGAAAAAAAAAAATTTAAATTATTTTTTAAGCTTAAAAAAATGGGGAAACTACGCTTATGTAATTATGGAAATCCAATGATTTCGGCAAATCTAGGAATGAACAGCTTCCGCCCCACCAAGCGATGAAACCAAAGGTTTTATAAGAGGAAACCTCTCCTGGAACGCCGTCACGGAGGCTTTGAGGTTATTTCCAAACATGCAAACACCCTTAAGCAACAGCTCCGTTTTTTTTAAGAAGAACCTAATAAATAATAGTTATGTTCCAACCGCAGTTTGAAACTTCTGACGCATGCGCAGAAGGATTTGGGCGTCAAATTTGACTTCGTTCAAATCGTTTGTCCGTCAAATCTAAAATCATTTGAAATCTTCGCCGTTTCAAATCAGTTACAACAAAATAATTCACTCAAAGTCAAAAAATTATAATAATGATATAGCAAAATGATGACACTAAATTTTGATAATTTTTTTAATAATAATAAGAATTAAACGTTGTTTAGTACGTGACGAACGATTCGGTGATACCATAAAATACAAAACAAAATTGAAAGAAAGAAAGAAAAAATCGTGAGCAAAATGATCACGTAAATCACGTTCGGATTGTGCCAGAACATCAAGGAATGTGACTAACAAAATATTATCACAAAAAAAAGGGAGGGAGAGGGAACATTTTTTTAACGATTTAAAATAAAATTGTAATTTTTTTTAATTTAAAAAATTCTTCAAGATGCTTCTTTATATGCCTAACAACCACAAAAAATCTGTAGTCAGTGGGATCATTAGTTCTCGAGATATTGAGGTTTTCCTAAAAAAGGAACCCGTTTTTCTCGAAAGCCGCTTCTAAAAAGTTACGTAACTTTTTACCACTCGGGACCAGAAATAAAAATTTCCCATCTATTTTTTAGCAGTAGTTTGAAGAGCTTCCAAAGAAAACTTCCGAGAAGTAAAAATATAGGAGGGGGAAGTATATGGGAGGGAACATATAACGGAAGGGGAAATATACGGGATAGGAAGTATAACGGAGGGAGAAGTTTTTGTTTTTTTCTAAAAATTTTTAAGTTCTTTTTTTTTGAAAATTATTTCAAGTATCAAGGTAGAAATAATGGGGTTTTTGGCCAAGGGAGGTCCCTCTCTTAACGGGTGGAAGTATGAAATTTCTCCCTACTAAAATGATAATTATAGTAAAAAGTACAGGTTTGAAGAGCTTCTAACGAAAACTTCCTTAAAGAGAAGTAACAATATAGGAGGGGAAGTATAACGGAGGGGACGTAAAACGGAGGGGGAATTATATGGGAGGAGAAGCATAAGGAAACGAAAGTATAACGAAGGGAGGGAAAGTATAAAGGAGGGAAAGAATAAGGGAGGAGGAAGTTTTTTGTTTTTTTTTACGAAAAATTTTCCGGATTTTTTTTTCGAAATTTTTTTAAGTTTTTGTTTTTTTTTTTGGAAAATTTCCTAAGTTTTTTTTTTTTTTTTTTTTTTTTTTTTTTTTTTTTTTTTTTTTTTTTTTTTTTTTTTTTTTTTTTTTTTTTTTTTTTTTTTTTTTTTTTTTTTTTTTCGAAAGTCTTTTTAAGTGTCAAGGTAGAAATAATGGGCTCTTTGGCCTAGGGATGTGCCTCTCGTAATGGGTAAAAGTATGAAATTTCTCCCTACTAAAAAAAAAAAAATAATAATAATAATAGAGTGGCAATTTTTTTACACCAAAAATTCTTAAAAAATATAAGGTGTAATTGGTGAAAATTTGGTGAAAATCGGACCTACGGTTCGGCCGCAGCGAATTTTTTAAAATTTCAAACAGACATACTATTAGGTATCTCCGCCATTTTTTCGAAATTCAAAAATCACCCTCGTTACATTCTTCTTCACCGGCTAAAGAATTTTGGGTGAAAATTTGGTGAAAATCGGTTGAAAACTGTGGCCGTAAAGTGTTCCGGAAAAAAATGCTACGGCCGGCCGGCACCACAGACAAAGTTGAGATCGGTAAAGATTCTATTTGACCCTCTCCCCAAAAACCCGACGTCGAGGGTATCACAATAACTTCTTTAAGGAAGGTAATTTCCCATCGTCAAATACATTTCCATTAATAGATAGTTCCGGGATTAATTGTACCGTACTAAAAGAATATTATTTTATTTTTATAATAAGACAAAAATAACTTTTTTTTGCGGGATCATCCATTAAAGTGCTTATCACATTAGTACGTTTAAAGTTGAAGGGTAAAAATAAAGACTTTTTAATGAGGTAAATTAAAAATATTTTTAACTTATTTTAATTTCAAAAATAAAAGTGAAGAGCTTGTTTAAAAAAATTTTTTGTTTCTTTTTCATAAAATAGATTGTTAAATTAGCTTTGTTCCAAGTTTGAAACTGCTCGAGCATGCGCAGAAGGATTCGAACGTCTTTGACTTCGTTCGATTGTCCGTCAAATCACCTGACGTCCTACGTGCAAATCCTTCTGCGCTCCTGAAGTTTAAAACTGCGGTTGGAATAAGGCTTATAATTATGGCAAATTGTGTGCTTTTGCGTGCGAAAACTGATGAAAATGACAAATGGATGGGTAATGATTGGAAAAGAATTAAGCGTCGGTGTTAATGAGGGTCGACCGCGCCCGGCCCAAGGCGAAGGTCGCCAACGCCAAACACGACGAATTTAAAAGCCGATTTAAAAAGAAAGAAAAGACTTTTAAACTTCCTTAAAGAATTTATTGTGATACCCTCCACGTCGGGTTTTGGGGAAGGGTCTTCCAGACCCCGGAGGATTAAATCGAATCTTTACGGATCTCAACCTTGTCTGTGGTTCCGGCCGGCCGTGGCATTTTTTTCAGGAACACTTGGCGGCCACAGTATTCAAACGATTTTCACCAAAGACCCTTATATTTTTTTAAGAATTTTCGGTGTAAAAAAATTGCCACTTATTAATTATTATTTTTTTAGTAGGGAGAAATTTCATACTTCTACCCATTACGAGAGGCACATCCGTAGAGGCACATTCTACCTTGACACTTAAAAGATTTTCGAAAAAAAAAGAAAACAAAAAACTTCCCTCTCCGTTATACGAGTACTTCCCCTTCCGTTAAACTTCTCCCTTATACTTCGCCCTCCTTTATACTTTCCCTCCCTTATACATCCCCTCCGTTATACTTTCGTTACCTTGTACTTCCCTCTCCGTTATACTTCCCCTCCAATATACTTCCCCCTCCATTGTGCGTCCCCTCCGTTATACTTCCCCCTCCTACATTGGTACTTCCCTTTAAGGAAGTTTTCATTGGAAGCTCTTTAAACAAGCACCTTTTTTTTCAAACGAGGAATGTCGGACTTTCCCGTTATAAAAAGGCAATCCCTAACATAATTGAATAACATTTAGAATTTAGAAATATTTCTAACCTAAATTATTGTATAATAATTTTAAATAATCGTCAATAGCTAAAAGGAGAGAAAGGAAATTAGGAATAAACATAAGATTCTAAAACTTAAATTTTTTTTTAGGATAAACCTAAAAGGATAAAAATAAGGGTTTTTAGTCAAAACTTTTGCGCATAAAAAAACCATCGATTTGTCCCCAAAAAGTAAGATAAAACCTATATTCTGAATGCGTTCAAACTGAATACACGTGGTTTACACACGTGGTTTAAACAAGTGATTTTTAAGTTTATTTGTTATTCTTTTGAACTAGCAAACCTTACGCTAGAAAAGCTGGGAAAATAAATGAGAACTGCAGTTGTAGGGGGTGTCGAAAAATTAGGGAACGAAGAACTTGAAATGAGAAGAAACTCGACAAGGTCGAATAAGCGCGAAGGCCGTCATTCACGTATTCCTCTGGCCAATCAACTCGAAGACGTCTTTTCCGCATAAATTATGTAATGGGGCCCTTTATCGATTAATTAAATAAATAATCTTTTAAATCCATAGGCGAATAATGATCTCTTTTACACGCAAAAGTGCATGTGAGGAAAGTAAAAGCTGGATGGGAAAATCGTTTTTCAAGTCGGCTACCCACAAATATGGCACAGGGCCTTGAATTTTGTATTTTCTCTAATTTACAATCAGATTAAAAAAATAACTTTTATTATTCTCGAACTGATTTATTTCTTCTGATTTCAAATCGATAAACGCTATTTTCTTCTGAGCACTAAAAACGCCATGGGAGTCTATCGAAAGGCCATCAAAAACCATCGAGGGTAGCACAAAATAAATTTCTCTGCTTATTAAAACTTTTCGTATCAAAAAGGATTCAACCCAGAAATTTTAGAATACAATTTTCCAACATTTTTTAAAGACAAAAAGTAACTAAAAGTCACTTTTTAAAAAACAAAAAATTCGTTGTAAAAGGAGGAAATTCAGCCAATTTATAATTAAATTTCTTCGTTTTGAAATCTCCAATTTACTTCAGATCTTGAACGACCATTATTTCATCATATATTTAAAAGAATTTTACACCACTTAATTCTATCGAAATTTATGTAACGTAATTTAGGCAACTCAACGAATTTCGCCCTAACGACCGATTAAAAAAAAATCGAAAGTTTTGATTCAACCTAAAAAGAGAAAAACATTTTGAAGTAAAAACAAGAAAAAAATCAATGTTAAATAAAATCAGAGTTTAAAAACAGGCTATTGTTTTTTTTAAACCTTTATTTAGACGAAGGTTAGGGGATAAATTGGCGGGTTTTTTAATTAGTAATTAATTACACGTTTCAATTCGAAGGGCTCTGGATTATCATAAATTCGTGACGCATTTTTTAAAAAGGAACAGAGTAGTCGGTTATGACGATTAGGACGAAACGAGAATAGTTTTTCGATTTGAGTATAATAAAATAAAATAAATAAATAATCATGAAATTTGTTGAAAAGTAGATTTTTTTCTTCAATAAATTTAATTCATGCAAGGAGAAAAGGACGAACCAAAAATTAAGCCGCAAACAATAAAAATAAAACACAAAAACAGACAGATCACCATTTTTGCGAAATTTAAAAATACTCCTAATACCGGATTTTCGTCGTTTTTGACGGTTTTTCGCCCGAGAAACACCCGGGTTTCTTACTGAATTTTCGTCGTTTTGGGCGGTTTTTCGCCCGAGAAACACTCTTCCTGCAAGATTTTTGGCGTTTTTGACGGTTTTTCGCCCGAGAAACACCCTTCCTGCAAGATTTTCGGCTTTTTTGACGGTTTTTCGCCCGAGAAACACCCTTCTTACTAGATTTTCGTCGTTTTTGAGGGTTATTCGCCCGAAATTAAAATTCTTCTTCTTAGAGGAAAGAGTAATGATTAAAAAAAATATTTTTCTTCGGAAGGGCTTAAAGGAACAAAACCCCATATTTTATTTTGATAAAAACGTTTTCTTTTCTTTTCTAATAAAAAACTAAATTGTATAACGGGGGAGCAAAAAAAAGGGACTAAATATTTGTTTATTGCTCATTGCACAATACGATTTCCTAACGCCACTGTTTCTTCCATCTCGTTGGAATATCTTGACAATCCCCAATAAAAATATAAAAAAAAAAGCTATTTTATTAAGAAATTTCAGTATGGGCAACTTTTTTTTTTGTCTTCGAAGATTTTAGGTTGTCGGCTGTCGGTCACACACGGGGGGGGGGGGGGGGGAGCGGCTCAACGCGTCCACTTTATTTTTACGGCATTGCGACACGGGGTTTTGTCTTTCGTAATGGCCTTCCTTTTTTTTTTCCCGGAGGATCTGTTCCCTGAATAAACTGGGGTCGGCAAGAAATCGCCAAAGAAATATACTTCCCCTCCTTTATACTTCCCCCTCCTATATTGTTAATTCTCTTTGAGGAAGTTTTCGTTAGAAGCTCTTCAAACTAGTAACAATATAGATGGTATAAAGGAGGGGAAGTTCGGAGAGTGAAGTATAACGGTGGAGAAGTTTAGGGAGGGGATGCTCAAGGAGGGGGAAGTGTAAGGATGGGGAAGTACAAAAGGATACTCAAGCATTTAAACAAATACTTTTTCAAAAATTTACCAAGTTATATTTCAAAACGAATTGCCATGGTCGGACGGTTTCAGAATGGACCATACAGAATTACAGCAGATTTGCGCAATCCTAGTTGGAATACCTAAGTCTTTAAATTTTTTAATTTGATAGTTCTTAGACTATTGTCATGAAATTTATCAAATTATCGACGATTTAACTGGTGATAAAAAAAAGAATTACGAAACTGCTAGAAGGTCAAGTAGAAAATTGATCATTATTCACAAGGTTTGCGAGTAACAAATGTCTTTTTATTTAAGTCCAATTAACTTTAAGGTAATATTTTATTAAATTTAGCAGGGAGCTTCTTATTTAAGAGAGTGATCAATGAAGCCACTACTCACAGAATTTCTATAAAATGGGTATATCTTCAGCCACCAAAACTCAGAAAAATTAGGCGAAAAGGAGCGTGGGCAGCCCGTGGGAAACAAATCGAGGAAAACGCCCAAAACTCCGGTGAAAGGGGCCGAGAAAATAGGAATAACTTAACACAAATGGCGCGAAAGAGTGGTTTTGTGGGCAATAAACCGAGAAAAAGGCACAAAAATCTGGTGAAGTAGATATCTCTCGGAATATTGTCAGTAGAGAATAAGCAAGTACTAGTTTGAAGAGCTTTCAACGAAAACTTCCTTAAAGAGAAGTAACAATATAGGAGGGGGAAGTATATTGGAGGGGAAGTATATAGGAGGGGAAGTATATGGGAGGGGAAGTACAACAGAGGGGGAAGTATATGGGAGGGGAAGTATAACAGAGGGGGAAGTATAACAGAGGGGGAAGTATAACGGAAGGGGGAAGTATAAGGGAACGAAAGTATAAAGGAGGGAAAGAATAAGGGAGGGGGAAGTTTTTCTTTCTTCGAAAAATTTTTTAATTTTTTTTTTTGAAAAATTTTTGGTTTTTTCCCTAAAATTTTCGGGGTTTTCCTTTTTTTTTTCTGAAAAATTTTTTAAGTTCTTTTTTTCGATTTTTGTAAGCGTCAAGGAAGAAATAATGGGCTCTTTGGCCAAGGGATGTGCCTCTCGTAATGGGTAGAAGTATGAAATTTCTCCCTGCTAAAAAAAATAATAATTAAAAAGTGGCAATTTTTTTACACCAAAAATTCTTAAAAAATATAAGGAGTAATTGGTGAAAATTTGGTGAAAATCGGATTAACGGTTCGGCCGCAGCGAAGTTTTTAAAATTTCAAACAGCCGTATCTCCGCCATTTTTTCGAAATTCAAAAATCGCCCTCGTTACATTCTTCTTCACCGACTAAAGAAATTTGCGAGAAAATTTGGTGAAAATCGGATGAAAACTGTGGCCGTAAGTTTTCCGGAAAAAATGCTACAGCCGGACGGCACCACAGACAAAGCTGAGATCTGTAAAGATTCTATTTGACCTCCGGGGTGGAAGACCCTTCCCCAAAAACGAGGAGGGTAACGGAAGTAAAAAAGGTTGAAATATTTGGGTTTGCAGGCCAATAAACCGACGAATATAGCAAAAATTCTGTGGAAAAAGGGTGTTTCTCGACCCCCAATATTCAGATAAAGAAGGTGAGACTTAAAAATATCTCAAATTATTCGCCCATAAATCAAACTGAAGACGGAAAAATAACTTCCGATATTCGAAATTAACACCTCTGGAAGAGATCCTGTGAATTCTCTTTCCGTGTAGGCATTTTATCGGAGGGAAACGTGGTATTCTGAGTGGGAATAAACAGAAACGTCGTCGTAGATAAGGAAACCTAATTCAATTTTCCTCAATGTTTCAACGAGTTTGGACAAGTCTCGAAGGGCTCAAAACATCGGAATCATTTTATTTAGATTGAAAATCGCTTTTCTCTACAACACGCAGGCCCGTTGTTTATTACTTTTCTCAAAATTTCCTTGAAAATCCTTCTTTGCATTTCGCGTTTATGAACCACCCTTGATATGTTCCTTCAAATAAAAAGGAATTTCGGACTCCCCTATGTTTTTTCAAAGTAGCTACCTTAAGGAGTCCTCGGACGAAGGGCTCTCACTTAAGGAATGGAAAAAGAATATTCAAGGTATCCTTTTGGTTAAGGAAAGGTTTCAGGAGCCCTCGAATCGTTTTTTACTAAATTATTTTGGAGACTAATTTCTTGGAAGACTTTTTCCTCGTTTAGGTCATTAGCATTTCGCGATCTGCAGTTAATCAGGGCGTTGGGAAGGCCCAAACTCGTATTCCAAGGTCACCCATAGCGCATCATCCAGTGCTAAAATTTATACAGCGAAAAGCCAAAAACAAATCGATTTTAGGAGTAACCCCTGGAACCGATGAAAATAAACAATTTGATATTCATTGGTTCATTCGATATTATCCGCTTGTCAGGATTCGTTATACGAGAGAATGGGGACTCCAGAGCTTAGAAAAACGATCAAAACAAAAAAGGTTGCCTCCATTTATAGATCTACGGGTTTTCCTCGGTTTTTTGGTTTTTTTTTCTTGGGAGGAATAATAATCGGGTTTTTAGCGGAGGGTCAAATCGAATAATTTACCGATCTCAACTTAGTCAGTGGTGCCGGCCGGCCGTAGCATTTTTCCGGAACATTTTACAGCCACAGTTTCCAACCGATTTTCACCAAATTTTCACACAATATAATACTTCAAAAAAATGGCGGAGATATGCACGTTTGAAATTTTAAAAACTGCTCTGCGGCCGAACCGTTGGTCCGATTTTCACCAAATTTTCACCAAATATTCCTTATATTTTTGACGAATTTTCGGAGTAAAAAAAATATTTTTTTAGTAGGGAGAAATTTGAAACTTCCACCCTTTGCGAGAGTGACATCCCTTGGGCAGGAAGCCCATTATTTCTGCTTGATACTTGATGGGAAAGTTGTCGATGAATCATGAAGAAGATGGCTCAAGTCCATTATTTTTCGTCTTCAAATATGAAAACAAGCCTCTCGAAAAACACTTTTTTTTCCCTTTCTTTATTTGTCAATTCTACATGAAGATCTTTAACCATGAAGATTTTTCCTCTCTCTAAAAAGCTACTTTGAGAGCTGCATTTTGAGAAAACCATCAAAGCAGAAAAAAAAAAATATTTTTTTAGTAGGGAGAAATTTGAAACTTCCACCCTTTGCGAGAGTGACATCCCTTGGGCAGGAAGCCCATTATTTCTGGCTTGATACTTGGAAAAATTAGAAAAAAAAAACTTAGAATTTTAAAATTAGAATATTTATTTCATCAAAGAGTTACATATAAAATTTAAAAAAAAAAATCAATTTTTCAAAACGATTTTTGAGAAAATTGCAATGTTTCAACGATTATTAGAGAAAAGCAGAATTCAATCACCTTTCTTCCCCATTAAACTGCAATAATATTCGCTAAAAAATCGTAGAAAAAAAGATGATTTTCCCTAAAAATCGTAAAAAATAAGTTCTTTAAGGAAGTTAATAAGTAGTTAGGGCCGAAGGTCTCTTTAAAACTGATAGCTTGAATATTTTTGCTGGAGAAAGAAAATTCCTCAATGGGGATTGGTGAAGACCGGACCAATTGCGGGCTGGAGTTCGGAAAATTCGGTGAACGACAGAAGCAATTTATTAGAGTTTTTACTTTTTTTAAATTTATTGATCAAATATAAATGGAGAATGACGTTTTAACGCTTGCACGCTTCCAGGCTACCTTGAATCTGTCACGTAGACCGGTCCAATTCCAAGAAATCTAGAACCTTCCCTTACTTATCGCTGAATTAATTTTTCTTCTTTTTTTTTCTCGAAAAAAAAAAACCATTTCGTAATTTCTCGTTAAGTGCAATATTTATGCAAAACTAGAGAGTTTAGCCCACAATAATTTTTGTTTTGTTTGAATTCCGCGTTTTGTTCCTACTCATTTTCTTCTTTTCGTTGTATGTAAATTTGTTTTAAAATAAAAAAAAAATGAAAAGACAAAAAAGAGACGAACAATGGGAAAGTTGTCGATGAATCATGAAGAAGATGGCTCAAGTCCATTATTTTTCGTCTTCAAATATGAAAACAAGCCTCTCGAAAAACACTTTTTTTTCCCCTTTCTTTATTTGTCAATTCTACATGAAGATCTTTAACCATGAAGATTTTTCCTCTCTCTAAAAAGCTACTTTGAGAGCTGCATTTTGAGAAAACCATCAAAGCAGAAAAAAACAATTTTCCTAAGGAAACCCAACGAAATGTTAGCAGTTTTTGATAAAAAGGTATCACAACATTGGTCATTTTAGGAATGTACAAAGTGTATTTAGGGTCGGAATGTGCAAAAAAATTAGCGGACTGCCAGCCAACCCATGATATCTCCATTGACTATTTGGAAAATAAACTTAGATTTCTGAGAAAAGAAAAATAGAAAAAAAAGTACTAGTTATGAAGAGCTTCCAACGAAAAATACCTTAAAGAGAAGTAAAAATATAGGAGGCGGAAGTATTAAAGAAGGGGAAGTACAACGGAGGGGAAGTATAACGGAGGGGGAAGTACAAGTGTCAAGGTAGAAATAATGGGATTTTTGCCCAAGGGAGGCGTGGAAGTATGAAATATCTCCTTACTAAAATGAAAATTAATGTTAAAAAATGATAATTTTTTACACCAAAAAATCGTAAAAAATATAAAGAGTAATTAATAAAAATTTGGTGAAAATCGGACCAACGGTTCGGCCGCAGCGAATTTTTTAAAATTTCAAACAGACATATCTCCGTCATTTTTTCGAAGAAAAAATCGAAAAATCGAAATGAAAAATTAAAAAAAAATGTTGGGGAAATTGGTAAATAAAATATGATTAAGATTATAATCGTAATCGTTAGCATGATTATGATTATGCCCTAAGTACAGACTAACCTGGAAATAAAACTAATGAACATAACAGTAGTTCAATTCTAATTAAAAATATAGCCTGTAACGGAGGATAAGATGAGGAAGTAAAACGGAAAAAAATACCGCCATAACCGCCTCTCCCCAGTTTAATCTACCGTTAACATCTCTAGCGGTTCTTCCCTCATCGTCGCCCACAAGTTTTCACGAAAAAGAATCGCCGAAGAAAAAAATGGAGAGGGTGCAATAAAAATGTAAATCGCCCGTTTTTCACAGATGTGCTTTCTAAAACCGGTCCTACATTGACCTATTTCGAATTTTTTTTTTTTTCGCCCAGAACATTTTTGGAATAAATAAGGATACATGCAAATATTATGAAGGAATCCGGAAAAAACAATGGTAATAAAGATTTTATCATCAAGCGGAAATGAGAATGGGTTTCGTAGGTAACTACCCATGAAGACTTTTTTTTGTTTCTAAAAATTTTTTTCACATAATATACCTACGTATCAATAAAAGAATAAAATATATTAAATTTTTCTATCAAGGTAAAAAAGTACTGGTTTGAAGAGCTTCCAACGAAAACTTCCTTAAAGAGAAGTAACAATATAGGAGGGGGAAGTATAACGGAGGGGACGTAAAACGGAGGGGGAAGTATAAGGGAACGAAAGTATAATGAAGGAAAAAAGTATAAGGGAGGGGGGATTTTTTTTTTAGAAAAATTTTCCGAGTTTTTTGTGGTTTTTTTTTGAAAACTTTTCGAAGTTCTTTTTTTCGAAATTTTTTTTAAAGTGTCAAGGCAGATATAATGGGATCTTTGGCCTACGAATGTGCCTTTCGTAATGGGTAGAAGTATGAAATTTCTCCCTACTAAACAAAAATAATAATTTATTAAAAAGTGGCAATTTTTTTAGACCGAAAATTCTTAAAAAATATAAGGAGTATTTGGTTAAAATTTGGTGAAAATCGGACCAACGGTTCGGCCGCAGCGCAGTTTTTAAAAATTTAAACGTTCATATCTACGCCACTTTTTCGAAATACTATACATATTAATGATCATTGTGTGAAAATGGGTTGGAAACTGCGGCCGGAAAGTGTTCCGGAAAAATGCTACGGCCGGACGGCACCACAGACTAAGTTGAGATCGGTAAATTATTCGATTTGACCCTCCGTTATCGCAATAACTTCTTAAAGGAAGTTAAAAAATTGAGAAATGGCGCTCAAAATTAGGGAGGAATGGAGCATATTTTGGCTCTTTGCTTCACCCTGAAGGCCAAGGCTCCGGGCCGGCACCATCAATAATTTATTACCTAAACCAAAATACTAAAGTTGCATTTTTTATACATAATATTTCTTTAAATGTTCGGGAAAACTATTTTTTATTTTAATTTCATAAGTTCTATTTAAAAACGTGCGATGTGTAGTATTTATTGGACAGACGAATTTCGTACTCTCCTCCAGTAAATCAAAAACCGCAAATATTCTAAACAAAGATCGAAGATCTAAAATTAAAAACCGCAAAAAATGGAGGTCGAAAAAGTGAAATATTTTTAAGGAGCCACAGGGTTAAAAAGATCGAAAAGTCGGAAGCCAGCACCGGTTGTTAAGCAAGCAAAAGAAAGAATATTTAACGATGGACTGTTTAGGAAATAATCGTTACGTCACAACCAGTTTACGAGCGAGGCTTTAGACTTAAGCAAGAGAGGCTTGCGGGATAGCCCAAAAGACGTTAAAAAAATGACCTTGAAAGTGAATATATATCTAATTTATCTAGAACTCGTATCTTCAGGTCAACGAGCTCCGCTCATCCAGCGTCTTCCTCAATGGACCAGGTTGTCAAAAGCGGTTTTTATCACTTTTTATCAAATATCTCGAAAACTATAAGGTTTAGCGCAAAATACACTAAGTACAAAACTAATCTACAGTAAATTTACAACAAAAAGTGTTAAGCACATAACCTTTCCAAAGTGAACGGGATCGGAGTAAACTGTAATACAATTTTTAAAAAATCTCAAAAACTTCTCGTTTTTCTGATGGGAAACTATTAATCGCACATAGTCCGTACTAGGCTCATTTTGCAGTTAAAAGACTTAGAATTTATTTTACTTTAGAATCTATTCCAATCGCCTGGACACGCAGCATAAAATTCCTTTTCAAAAAAGCCATTTTTTTTAAGTAAAACAAAAGCCTTTTTTGTTCATAACTCCGAAACCGTTCACTTTAGCAAGGTCATGTGCTAAACACTTTTTGTTGGAAATTAAATGTAGGTTATTTTTGTACTGAATATCCTTTGCGCCAAGCCTGATAGTTTTCGAGATATGTGAGGAAAACTGATATAACTTGAATATAACTTCTCAATAATAAAAGAATCATGTTGGCACCGCAATAAATTACAATTAGATGAAACTACGTTAAAACCGAACAATAAAATTACGACATCAAATTCGTGTATCAAGGATGAATGTTAAAAGACAAAAAAAACGTCCCGTCTAAATCTCTAGATGATTTCACGATGAAAACAATGGAAAGGTTCCCTTGAACTCTTTATTATTTTAAGAGTCTATAATCCATTAAAAAGGCAGCATTAGCATCTGGAGTGCGAAATTAATTATTGTAAATCGATTAGACCATGGAAAAAGTTGAATAAACATAGCGATAAAGCTCAATTGGATAGGGAAACTAAGATTAAAACAGGCCGTAAAGCCCATAGGGATACGGACGGCCGGCACAACAGACAGCCTGTTTTCTGGGGTATGCAAGACCCTTTTCGCATTATGGAGGGTGTCAAAAAAAACTTCTCATTGATTTGACCGAAGTTTCTAATAGATTTCACTTTTGTGGAACGAATTAATGTAAAAAATTATGTTATTCTTTCATCATAAAATTAAGTTGGGCGCCTGCTTTTATTATCCAATATCCGGACTCGCGCAATCTCATCTGTCCTAGAATTATTGTACTTTTTTTTACTTCATCGATATTTATCATTTCTTTCTTTAACCACTTATTTTTGAATAGATCGAAAATTGAGAGGTGAAAAGTGACACCATAGGTTGTAGTGGAGAGGGAGAAGGGAGTCAAAAAACGGTTTTTATCAATTTTCCTAAAATATTTCGAAAACTATAAGGTTTAGCGCAAAGGACATTCAGTAAAAAAATAATCTACGTAAAATTTCCAACAAAAAAAATTTAGCACATAACCTCGCTAAAGTGAACGGTTTCCAGGTTACAGTCAAAAAAAGACCTTTTTCTTACTCTTACTTAATCTTACTTAAAATGTTATTTTTAAAATTAATTTTCAAAAAAATTATTGTACATTGCGGATGCGGGCAGTCTGCAAAAGTTTCTATGTCTTACTAACTTTCAAATGACCCTAGCTCTGTCCGATTTTCGAGCAGGAAGCATTTTTTGAATGTAAGATTTTTGTTAAAATTGTATTTTAGGCCATAACTCCAAAACTATTCGCTCTACGAAAAAAGTGTGTGAGTCATATTCTATAGGTAATCGCACGAAGATTAATTTTTACGAAGTCTTTACCTCGATAGAACCAACGGTTTTAGAGTTATTTGTTGATATTTCAAAAATGACACAAAATACTATTTTTTGAAGGATCGTAACTCCGAAACTGTTCACTTAAGAAGGTTATGTGCAAAACATTTTTTGTTGGAAATTTATCGTTGATTACTTTTATACTTAATATATTTTGCCCTAGAACTCATAGTTTTCGAGATATTTCATAAAAACCGCAATTTGGCACCAAAGAACAATCCTCCAGATCTTTTAATTTTTTTTAAGAATAATTTTGCGGGGATAAATTGGGCCAAATTGAAAGTTAACGAGTTACTATTTTCGAAGCAACTGTTTTATAACCGTCATCCCAAACCCGAATTTTTTACGTTTTCTACATCGAGTTTTGTAAGTAGGTACAATCTGTTTAAAAAAATATTACGATAAATTCTTAATACCAAGAGTTACGGTTAACCTCACTATGACCTTTTAGGATTTGAACTATTGCATATTAGCCTGATCCCGTTTTATACAGACCTTTTACATCCCTGCGGAATATTCTATATCCAAGAATTCATGAAGATTTTCAAAGAAAAATATTTAAACAAAAAATTTATTAAAATAAAAATAAAATAGTTATTTATTTCTAGATATTCATAACCTTTTTAATCTCTAGACATTCTTAAGGTTTCCAAATTTCCGAAAATGTATTTTTTTTTTGTATTTTTTTGTATTTCTTCCATGAATTTGTGGGTCGTAAAAAAAAAAAAATACTATATAGTTTGAAGAGCGTCCAATGAAAATTTCTTTAAAGAGGAGTAAAAATATAAGAGGGGGAAGTTTGGGGGGAAGTATTACGGAGGGGGAAGTATAAGAGGCGTAACTATAACGGAGCGGGAGGTATAAAGGAGGGGGAAGTATAACGGAGAGAAGGAATGTTTTTGTATTTCTTCCATGAATTTGTGGTTCGTCAAAAAAAAAAAATACTAGTTTGAAGAGCTTCCAATGAAAACTTCCTTAAAGAGAAGTAAAAATATAGGAGGGGGAAGTTTGGGGGGAAGTATTACGGAGGGGGTAGTATAAAGGAGAGGGAAGTATAACGGAGGGGGAAGTATAACGGAGAGGGAAAGGTTTTTTTTTTTCATATTATATTTATTACGGAAATTTCAATGTATTTATCAATTATTAAGTTTGTTAAGAGGGAGAGAGAATGAAAAAAAAACGGAAATCCCACGACCGGTTTCGGCGTAATACGCCTCATCAGGTGGACTACCTGTTTCCTTATTTTTTCACTCTCTTTTCATTTTCTACTTGACCTTTTTTTCCGAAAATTTTCTAAGTATTCTTTCGAAAATTTTTTAAAGTCTCTAGGTAGAAATACTGGGATTTTTGCCCAAGGGAGGTCCCTCTCATAGCGGGTGGAAGAGTGAAATTTCTCCCTGCTAAAATGATAATTAATGTTTAAAAAAATGATAATTTTTTTCACCAAAAATTCTTAAAAAAATATAATGAGTAATTGGTGAAAATTTGGTCAAATCGGACCAACGTTACAGCCGCAGCGAATTTTTTAAAATTTCTAACAGACATATCTCCGTAATTTTTTCGAAATTCAAAAATCGCCCTCATTAGTTTCCTGTTCACCGACTAAAGAAAATTTGGTGGTGGATATAAATATGAATACGAATGTATTTAGAATGATAAATTATGAATTTACGCCCAACTTTGCATCAAACTGGCATTCAAATCTTATTTTCTACCCCTAATTAGAATCGATTAAAGGAAACTCGGGTTGGTGGCTGCATTAAACTTTAAGATTATCCATAAAAGGAGAGAACCAACTTTTTTTTTCAATGAGGGTATACAATGTGACGTTATTTAGCTTTAAGAATAGATTATACACATTTTTAAACGCAAAATTTTACACACGAAATTAAAAGACAGATGGTTTTTGAGGGTTGGGTACAAAAATAGAGCAACTGCGACAGCCTGGAGTGAAGAATCCAATTTTTTAAAAAAAAGAGAGCAAGAAAAATAAGGATGGAGAATTTCGAAACGTATTTTGGAAGGGCCGTCGATCTTGTGATGCAAACGCGTTGCGGAGACGAGAGTGAAATTGAACGAACTGCTTTCTACAGGACGTAAAACGATGTAGCCGAAACCGGTTTTTCGGATCGTGGAAATCGAGCTGACGTACGGTTAGTTAAATATGTGCTTTGGTAAACTGAAATGGAAATTTGTTGAAAAGCAAAAGTCGAAAACTCGTTTAATGACCGAGAACTTGGATTCGAATCAGCCGCTACTCAAATGCCCATTATAAACGTTCTGGTACCGCCCCAGATGGAACTTCCGCAAAAAAAGAAAAATTATCATCCAAGATGGCATCCCAACGCGATTAGGTCCGCACCTTTTATTTTTCGTTTATCGAAAGAGAATATCAAAAAGCTGTTTTTATCCAATATCTCGAAAACTATGAGGATTAGCGCAAAACGGTTTGGTCCCGATTCAGCGCCTCCCAGTTCGGCGCCTGATGAGAATATTACCTGTTCAGACCTTTTTGAGTCCCAGATTAGCGCCCGTAGGATTAATAACATTAAATAAAAACAAATTTTTTCCCACTTCGGCGCCTCCTACTAGAAAGGATGTTTTCATTTTTATCAATAGTGTACGAAATAAAAGATTTAAAATGGAATATTCAGTAACGTCAAAAATTGACTGCGAAATGGCAGTCATAAAGTCGATTGAGGGAGTTTATCTTACTTTCATGACGAAGAATTTTCTTCTTTTAACGACTACTTTAACGAAAAACGAATGTGGAACTGTTAGAACATCCAACTGCTTGGAAGGTTGGCATTCGTGGATGAGGAAGAAGCTTCCAAAAGTTACGCCAAACTTGGGAGACCTCATAGGTCTCCTTAAAAAAGAAGCAGCCGTCGTTGAATTTAATATTATTAGAAATGAGCACCATATCGACATTAAAAGAAAGAGGACAAAGGATCAAATCGTCGTCGAAAAAATTAATAAAATAGTACACAATTTTGAAAAAAATATAATTTGTATTGACAAAGCATTAAGTTCATTAGCTATACTCAGCAAACTGAATTAATGACATATATGAAAGTGTAAAAATATAATAAAATTTTCCTATTCTGTTTTTTTTCTTCCATTTTATGGCACGCGCTGAAGTGGGACTGCTAGAATAATAGGGCGCTGAACTGGGACTTTTAACCCTTGGGCGCCGAACTGGGAGGCGCTGAATCGGGACCACACCGCGCAAAACATAATAAGAATAAAAATAATCTAAATTAAATTTTTAACAAAAAATGTTTAGCACATAACCTAGCTAAAAAGAACGGTTTCCGAGTTACAATCAAATCCGAGATATTTGATTTGATGTCCGAGTAAAATTTGAAAAAGTTGGAACATCATAAACTAAAAGCGATATGAGAGTTTCCATCAATCGAAAAATAAAAAAAACAACACTTAAAAAAAATTTTCAATAACTACCAAAGATGACTATAACGCGGAAGAGAGGGGAAAAAAAGAAGCAGATAAGCAAAATCAGTGAAATTTCTCATACCTTAAAATTAGAATACATAAGGAAATAATTTGACGGCTGTCAGTAAATCATAGGCTTAAAATTCAAATCAAATTTTTTCCCATTTTTTAAGATTACGTATGTTTTTGGTTTTTTTTTTAACTCCCTCAAAATTATGGACTCCACCTCACATTTTCTGAAATAGGCCTAAGATTTTAGGGTCCACACCTAAGGAATTAATTTATCGTTTTACATTCTTATATAACATTGGGACGGTTTTTAAGGAAAAATTACAATCGAAGTGGAACCAGGGCCGAATAAAGTTCCGGTTTGAAGAGCTTCCAACGATAACTTCCTTAAGGATACAGGAGGAGGAAGTATTAAGTAAGAGAACTAAATTTTTGTAAAAGTTGTGAAATAAATTTGGTGGGTATCGCAGTAAGTCTTGAGGAAGTTAGAAATTTTAGGTATTTTTTGTTGTTCGTTTTCTGTTTTTTGAAAAAAAAAAAATAAAAATTAAGTACCTAATAAATCGCCATTTTATTTTCCGTTAAAAAAATTCTTGAGGAAGTTAAAAAAAAAAAAAAAAAATTATTTTGAAAATTTTATATCAAGGTAGAAATTCAGTACGGTTAGCCAAAGAGAGGCCGCCCTCGAGCCGGCGAAGTGACTCACATTTCTGCCTAGAAAAATTATTAAGTAAAAAAAATTTTGGAAAATTAAAATTTTAAAAACATGGAAAATTTTTAAATAATTCAAGGAATGTTTAGTGAAAATTTGGTGAAGATCGGACCAACAGTACGCCCACAGCGCTCATTTTAAATCTTTGAACAGTCATATCTCCGCCATTTTGAAAAATTTCGAAAAAAGCTCTCGTCATTTTCAAGATTTCTGTGAAAGGAAGCTTGTGTATAAATTTGGTGAAGATCGGATGAAAATTGCGGCCGTGAAGTGTTCCGGAAAAAGTGGCGACGGACGGCCGGACGGCCGGACGGCCGGACGGCCGGACGGCCGGCACCACAGACAAAGTCAGGATCGGCAAAGATCACTTATCAGATTTATCCTACGGGGTCTGGAAGACCCTTTTCTAGTAACAGGGGGTCGGAGGGTATCACAGTAACTTCTTGAGGAAGTTAAAAGAAAGATGGCCTTGTTTCTTTAAAAAAAAAAAAAATAGTTCAAGATCTAAGTAAATTTTAACGCAAAGCGTCTAATGAACCGTAGCTGCAAAAAAAAAAACCCGACCTGGAGGGGTACCACAATAACTTCTTCGGAAGTTGAACATTTCGTTTTTGAGTTGAAAGTCCCCGAAAGAAGTTTTTAGTGGTCGATTTCGAAGAAAATGTTGTTTTTTGGAAAAAAAATTATTAAACCAACATCCGAGCAAAAAAAGTACTTGTTTGAAGAGCTTCCAACGAAAACTTCCTTAAAGAGAAGTAACAATATAGGAGGGGGAAGTATAACGGAATGGGAAGTATATGGGAGGGGAAGTATAACGGAGTGGGAAGTATATGGGAGGGGAATTATATCGGAGTGGGAAGTATATGGGAGGGAAATTATAAGGGAACGAAAGTATAAAGGAGAATTTTCCAAGTTAGTTTTTCGAAAAATTTTCCAAGTTTCTTTTTGAAATATTTTCCGAGTTTTGTTTTTTCCCAAAAATTTTCCGATTTTTTTTTTTTCAAAAAATTTTCCGAGTTTCTATTTTTTTTGATAAATTTTCCGATTTTTTTTTTTTTTTTTTTTTCAAAAAATGTTCTAAGTTCTTTGTTTCCGAAAAATTTTTAAGTTTTTTTTTTCGAAAAATTTTACGGGTTTTCTTTTTTAAATGAGCCCTTTTTTAAGTTCTATTTTATCGAAAAAAATTTTAAGTGTCAAGGTAGAAATAATGGGCTCTTTGGCCTAGGTATGTGCCTCTCGTAATGGGTAGAAGTATGAAATTTCTCCCTACTAATATGATAATTAATGTAGAAAATTGCTAATTTATTTTAGACCTAAAATTTTTAAGGAGTATTTGGTGAAAATTTGGTGAAAATCGTAGGTACCAACGGTTTGGCCGCATCGCAGTTTTTAAAATTTCAAACAAACATATCTCCGCCATTTTTTCGAAATTCTCTTTACATTCTTCTTCACCGGCAAAAGAAATTTGTGTGAAAATTTGGTGAAAATCGGATGAAAACTGTGGCCGTAAAGTGTTCCGGAAAAAAATGCTACGGACGGACGGACGGAACCACTGACAAAGTTGAGATCGGTTTTTTTCGCTGGTATTTTTTAGATCGGTGTAGATCAATATTCGATTTGACCCTCCGGGGTCTGGAAGACCCCTCCCCAAAAACCCGACGTGGAGGGTATCACAATAACTTCTTTAAGGAAGTTAAAAAAAAAAAAAATAAATAAAAAGGTAAAAACTTCTGGCAAGTTAAAAAGGCATTGTAAATAAGGAAGTTGGATAGTAGGTACTTTTTTTACGAATTTTTTTTAAACTTAAAATGCACATAACTTTTAACCTGTAAGAGATTTCCAAAAAACGTAACTTATACAGAGTAAAATTTTATCTATTTTTTTCATATTTTACACAGTCCAGGGTGACCCTCAAACTCGCCAAAAACGCTATTTTTGGACCACAAAACATATGAAAAAAACACGTGAAAATTATTTTTTGATAAAAATAGTTAAATTTTACAAAATACGAGAGTAGCGACAATAAAACTGGCGAAACATCGGATGTTCGGCACACTCGACCTGAAAAAAACCAAGGTTTCCAAGGTCTCTGAAATCGAGGTGAAAATATACTGTTTCCAATTTTTTTTTTTGTCCCCGCGACGAAACATCACATTTCGCTAATAGGATGCTCGTTATGTTGGGCAACCGTTTGCTCCATCGGATATGCAAACAAATAATGGACAAAAAAAAACAAGATCCGATCAATTTTCAAAACGAAATTTTTTTTAAACAGGGTTTATTTTTCAAAATTAAATTAGTGAAAAAAAACTGGGTTTATCTTTCTTAGAAATTAAATTAGTTCAAAGGTGCTAAAATTAGTCTAATCGCCCGCTCATTTCGACAAGGTCGTGAATGTCGACTAATTTTAGACTGAAAATTTTATTTTTCTTTCTTAAAAAAACGTTTGAAGAAGGACTGTTACACGGTAGAGCCCAAAAAATACGGTAAATTAACTTTTTTCAAAGCCCTCCAAGATTCAAATCTCCCACAGCTATGAAAATCAAAAATGCGCAAAAAGAGCAGCAACTTGTTTGAAAAGTACTAGTTTGACGAGCTTCCAACGAAAATTTTCTTTAAGAAAAGTAAAATATAGGAGGGGGAAGTATAATGGAGGGGAAGTACAACGGAGGGGGAAGTATAACAGAGGGGAATTTTTTTTTTTTTTTTAAATTTTTGGTTTTTTTTTCTAATTTTCATTTACAATAAACCTGTACAAAAACAGACGTTAAAACAAATAAAACAGACAAAGTAGAGATCGGTATAGATCAATATTCGAATTGACCCTCCGGGGTCAGAAAGACCCTTCCCGAAAAACCCGACGTGGAGGGTATCACAAAAACTCTCCAAAATCAAACAAGCTCTCCTTGCGAGATGAAAAAAATTAACCCCCCTCGTAATTTCAAAAGGGCTCTCCTTAGGCAGGACGCAGTGCCTCTTGTAACAGATTTTTTTGTAATTGAAGTGTTCAGTAAAAAAAGTTGGTCCATCCTTCTGCGGGCAGAATAATCTGACTATGAGTCACACCGAAGCGAACCCATTGTAATAAGTCATTGAACTACAAGTATTTTGATCTTCTTTTCAAGGCTTCACTTGACCAAAGAGTCCGCCAAGAGAGGGGAAAAAATGGGGCGATTTTTAAAATCCGTTATTTTTCAATAATTAAGTATGAATTTATGAGTCCTTTTTGAGTGAATTCATGTAACCCTGGCACTCCGACATGTAAAAAGTTGTGAACTTAATGGGAAGGGCGTATCTCAAGATATGGAAGCCACTGACATTTATTTTTAGGTCATTATAAAGTAGCTCAAATGGCATAGTCTCCTCGAAAGTAAGAACAAAAAATGCGTGGGCAAGGAAAGCGATAATTTTTGAATACCGGGTAGTCGGCAAGAGTTGCAAATAAGTCGTTTGACCGGACTCAAGTTACGTCAGAAGCCGGGTGAGCGTTACGTCACTACGTCATTTCTGTGTGAAAGTTCATCTGTCAGAAATCGAACTATCAGGCAAGCACGGATTGTCCCACTTCAAATCGCATCCAGAAACTACATGAAGTTTAACAAAATTTTAATTTTCAAATCCTAAATTTTATTTTGATTTTTCTCTATTAGAGAGGTGAGTAAGCTATTTTATAGAAGTACGAGTTCATTCAAATCAATTGAAACATAATATTCATGAACAAGACTTTCAAACAGAGTAAATGAGAAGTTTCCGTTATCACACAGCATCCCATCATGAATTTATTTCAATGAGTCCGAAAATCTACCTCGCAGAGCGAACGTAATTTACGGTCGGGGGCCAAACTTGAAGATAACTATGGCCATTCTTAGCAAAGGTTTATTGGCCTAAAAGTGGGGAAATCACCTAAAATCAGGAAAAGAGCGATTCTTCGTCAAAAAACTGATAAAAACGCCAAAAAATCATAATTTTCGAAGGGGTTTTCAGCATAATGAGCGAGGAAGACTCCAGAAAATTCGAGAACAAGGAAATGGGGGGTTTCTTCGTCGAAAAAGTGAGAAAAAAATCCCAAAAATCGATGAAAAAGGGATTTCATGACAGAAGAGAACTCTCGGAAAATCGATCATGGAGGATAATACAACAACATCCTTTTACGAAAGAGCGAAATAAACCAACCTTGATAAGACGATGTTGATGTTTCTTGGAGCTTAAAGGTGAACGGGATATGGACTTTCATCATTTTCATCTGAGGTATACGTTGCTGTACGTTATGGACGCTCCCGCTTCCGAACATAATGTCTTCACCGTGAAGCCAAAATATCGTCATGTGCCTGAAAAATGGTCCAGCGTTAATAAAATTTATAAACTTTACACAAACAGATTTCCACCATTTTTGTACATTTCGAAAAAAAATCATTTTTTTGTTCGAATGATGAAAAAAATTTTAGGTTTTGTTTTTTGTAAAAAAATTTTTTTCTCTTCGAATGCTTTTTTTTTAAGTTATCAATTTTTTTCGAAGGTATCGAGGTAGAAATAATGGGATTTTTGCCCAAGAGAGGTCCCTGTCGTAAGGGGTGGAAGTATGAAATTTCTCCCTACTAAAGTGATAATTGATGTTTAAAAAATGATAATTTTATTACACCTAAAACCATAAAAAATATAAGGATTAATTAATAAGAATTTGGTGAAAATCAGACATACGATTCGGCCGCAGCGAATTTTTAAAAATTTCAAACAGACTCCGCCATTTTTTCGAAATTCAAAAATCGCCCTCGCTAAATTCTTGTTCACCGACTAAAGAATATTTGGTGAAAATTGGTTGAAAATTGTGGCCTAAAGTGTTCCGGAAAAAAAAGCTACGGCCGGCCGGCTCCACAGACAAAGTTAAGATCGGTATTCAAAATCGATTTGAACCTCCGACTGGAAGACTCTTCTACAGAAACCCGACATGGAGGGTAAAACAATAACTTCTTTAAGGAAGTTAAAACCAAGGAAAACACCCGAAAATTTAAATTGGGGGCGGGGAGCCTTGGCCTAATGACCAAGGAAAACTCGTTCAAAAAAATTTTTTAGGCCAAAAAAAAACTTATGTAAAAGGTGGTTTCTCGGTCCAAAAATTGAGAAAAAAATATATCCAAAAAGGGCTCTAACTTCCAAAAACGGAAGAGGCTCTCCCAAAAAACGGAACATCGAGGGTAATACTTAAAATTCTATTTCACTAAGTTAAAATAGTTCAATCCTTAATACGGTAAAAAAAAACTATTCCCATAAGGAAAATTATGTAAAAAAAATTTATTGGTGTTTTTGTTTGCCTTTCAAGGTGAGTTTCTCCAAGAAAAATATAACGTTATATATTTTACATTTGATTGATATTACAAAATAACACCTAAGTAGTTAAAGTTATATTAAGAGATTATTTTCTTGGCGAGATACACAAAAGGATACCAGGAAGAAATCTCAGGTATCCTTTTACGCTAAAATTATTATTTTTTTTTATATCTTTTTGTCGAAGTTACGTGTTCAAATTTTTTGTTGTTATAAAAAGCCTACGCAGCCTTCAAAATAAAATGATGCTACCAATTAAATCACACTTTATTGAGGGAAGAAAAAGAAAAAAAGAAAAAAAAAAAAAAGGGAAAAAAACGCCCAGTTTGTCCCCGGCCTGAAACGTCCAAAAACAGAAAGAACAAGAAAATCCTTGATTTGCATCAATATAAAAAGAAAAAAAAAGGTCGAATAATTTTAATTGCCAACAAAAAAAAATGATTTTCTTTTTTTGTGGTGGATGGCCTCTAGGAAAAGGACTTTTTTGATAATCCACTCAATGATGTCGAACTAGGTCATTCATTAAACTCATTTTTTATCATACTTTCAGTTATTAAAAAAAACATAAGTTAGGTCAACAGCAAACTCAAGGACGAAAGAATTGTTTATTCTTTTGTTTTTCTTTCCATGGATGCAGATTCTATAACGGAGATCGCATTTAAAACGAGAAAGTGAAAGGAGAGTCTAGAATTTCTCAAGTTCATTCCCATCGATTTAAAAGTTCAAACTGCAAGGAAACAAAAGGTTTTCTACACCTTATTTTTGGAACCCTTCTCCGAAAGTGGGATTTGCGACAGTTTTGGACGAACCGGAAAAAGGCGAATTTTTTTCCCTTCCTTTCTCACGATCGAATTGAGCACCTTTCTTTTTCCCAGAATACTTCCAATGTAAAACCCCGCGGAAATGATTCCAAACTAGATTTTAAAAATAAAAACTTTATGAACAAAAATTACGGTTACATAACTACATGGTAAAATCATAAGACATCACCAAGAAATTTCTTATAAATAAAAAGTCAAGCAAATAGATTCAGACATATCAATTTTAAAGAGAAAAGGAAAGTTTGTTAAGAAAAGTAGTAGTTTGAAGAGCTTCCAACGACAACTTCCAGAGAACAACAATATAGGAGGGGGAAGTATAAAGGATGGGGAGGTATAACGGAGGGGGAGGTATAAAGGATGGGGAGGTATAACGGAGGGGGAAGTATAACGAAGGGGGAAGTTTTAATTTTTTTTTTCGAAAAATTTTCTAAGTTTTCTTTTAAAATTTGCATTTTCTTTTCAAAATTTTTTTTAAGTATCAAGGTAGAAATAATGGGATTTTTGCCCAAGGGGTCCCTCACGTAACGGGTGGAAGTTTGAAATTTCTCCCTACTAAAATGATAATTAATGTTAAAAAAAGTACCTAATAGTTTGAAGAGCTTCCACAAAAACTTCCTTAAAGAGAAGTAAAAATATAGGAGAGGGAAGTATAATGGAGGAAGTATAACAGAGGGGGAAGTATAACGGAGGGGGAAATATAAAGGATAGGAAGTATAACGGAGGGGGAAGTACTCGTATAAAGAAGGGAAATTTTTTTTTCAAAAACTTTTCCGATTTTTTTTGAAAATTTAGGAGGGGGAAGTACAAAGGAGGGGAGGTATAAAAGAGGGAAAGTATAACAGAGGGGGGAAATTTTTTAAAATTTTAAAATTTTTTTAAAAATATAAGGAGTATTTGGTGATAATTTGGTGAAAATCGGAACAACGGTTCGGCCGCAGCGCAGTTTTTAAAATTTCAAACGTGCATATCTCCGCCAATTTTTCGAAATTCAAAAATCGCAGACGATGATTTCTTGTTCAACTATTCAGGAAGGTCGTGTGAAAATTTGGTGAAAATTGGTTGGAAACTGTGGCCGTAAAATGTTCCGGAAAAAATGCTACGGCCGGCCGGCACCACAGACAAGGTTGATTTCGGTAAAGATTCTATTTGACCCTTACCCAAAAACCCGACGTCGAGGGTATCACAATAACTTCTTTAAGGAAGTTAAAAATGTTCTTTATGGTGTCCATAATGAGTGATGAAAAGTGAACAAATTGATTTTAATCAGTTTTCATCAAATATCTCGAAAACTACGGGATTCAGAACAAAACATACCAAGTACAAAAATAATCTACAGTAAATTTCCAACAAAAAGTATTCAGTGCATGACCTTGCAGAAGTGAACGGTTTCGAAGTAACGAAACGTTAAAAAACAGTTTCTTTTAACAGAATCCTTCGATTTTCAAGAAATCGTTTAGGAGGACGTTCGAAGCTCCTGCTTGGAAACGATTAATTGGACCGAGTCCGTACCAGAAAAAGACCAGTGGTCTCAATCGTCGCAGTACAACTTCAGTATTCATGAACATTAATATACACAGGGTGTGCCAGCTAGAGTGGGTTTATATACAAGATTTTTGACCTCCCCGAGGATTCCAAACATCACAAATTCAAGCATCCACACCGAAAATAAGCCAAATTTCGCTATTTTTAAAAGTTAGGATAAGTCAGGTCAGAAATTTGGCCCGTCGAACACCCTGTACATTAATAAATAATAAATGTAAAGCTTAAGAATATGAATACAAGTATGAAGTCATATTCATATTATCTAGAAACTATAAATTCATAAATAATTCATTTTTAGGAGTTAGAGAGTTGACTGTGCAATTTTTTTATTGGTGTTGAAAATGAGTTTTTTTATTGGCAACTAGTACAAATTTATGATTTTTTTTAATGAGGTTGTAATAAATTACGTTCAAAAAAATTAAATATGTAATAAAAATAAAGTTATTGATATATGAAATATTGAATTTCTAGATATTCAAACAAATTTTATATGAATTTCTAGAAATAGTAGATATGAAGCTCGTATTCATATTTATAAATAAATTCGTATTCATTAATACTGACTGTGCTCCAGACTGAATCTCTTATCAGTTCAGACTGAATCGATATGACCTTGATATCTTACAGCAAACAAAATTTGACGTTAAAAATCAGCAAGATAGGGAACTTTTCTTTCACTCTGTTATTTCTCAGAGGTGCGAAAATCTTGCGTAATTTTACATTTAGGGGAAAAACGTTTTTTCCGCACTTAAAAAATAGAGAAAAATGAAATACTCTTAATAAAAATAATCATTTCATGACAATCTGGAGAGTCTGATAAAGATCCGCTAAATTCGGGGCGAACCGTTAATCGACACAAAAATAAAAAGAAAACTTTCAGGGCAATTTTTAAGGAATCGTTCGGCCAAAAAAATGAATAAAAAATCGAACGAAAACTACTGGAAAGTGAGGGTTTGATCAGATAGAGAAGTGCCGGAAAGTGAAACTGGAAAAGTTGTCATGCGGACAGTGAAACTGATAAGGAAGTGATAACAGAAATAAGGCCTTTCGAGAGAAAAAGAAAAATAAGAATACTCACTTCATAATGAAGACGACCATCACACAGAATAACACCAAAATCCCGATGACGGAGAAAATATAGGAAACCTCAGCGACGGAAAAGAGCATCGCGGTCATTGCTACAAGCATCGTCCAAATTTTTGATGAAACACACAAAAATGGAATTTAGAAAAAAAAAAGTTTTTTGAATAAAAAAAATCCGATTTCAACATGTGTCGTTTTTGAAATAGTTTGAGAGAACGAGAATTGTCGAGAGAGCCATGCTCGGAGTGAGGGGAGCGGAACGAAATTACGGTTCTCGCGAAATGATTAAATTGAAAAGGCGAAGCGGACGTAGCTTCCCCGATGTCCAAAGAGCGACTGATGTCCAAACCGATTGTCCGAACTCTGAATTTTGTGAGAGGCGAAAACGGCGGAGGGAGTTGAGAGGAGAAACCTTCCCACTCGGCCTTTTTGTCAGCGGTCTGATGTACCCCGCGTACCCGCCGCGATAACAACAGAGGCCTCCCAGCTGATCGTCACCCCCCACCAACGCCGCCGCATCAACGACCACTTTCTATCTTCACTCCCATCTATTGGCTAAAAGAACAACTATCTCAACAAAAAATAAATTCCTCCGACGAAAATTACCATTTTGAGGAGCTTCCAACGAAAACTTCCTTAAAGAGAAGGAACAATATAGAAGAGGGAAGTATTAGGGAGGAAGTTTAAAGATATAGAAGTTTAAGGAGGGGGAAGTATATGGAAAGAGAAGTATAAAGGAGTCGAAGTTGTAGGAGGTGGAAGTGTAAGGGCCCTCCATTACGTATAAGTTGTAGGAGGGGTAATTATGAGGGTGGGGAAGATGTTGGAAGAGGAAGTAGGTGGGACGGGAAGTACTAGGGAGGGAGAAGTATATAAGAAAAGAACAAGTTGGGTAAGTTGTAGGAGGGGGAAGTAAAAGGAAGGGAAAGTATAAAGGAGGGGAAGTTTAAGTAGGGGTAGGATGAAGGTGGTGAAATTGTAGGAGGGGGAGTATAAACCAAAGGAATTTGTAGGAGGGGGAAGTGTAAAGATGGGTAAGTTTAGGAGGGGGAAGTATAAAGGAGGTGACGTTGTAGGAGAGGGAAGTATAAAGGAGGGGAAGTTGTACGATGGGGAAGTATAATCGAGGGGAGGTTGTAGGGGGAGTAAATGGGAGGGGAAAATGTAGGAGGAGGAAGTATGAGGGATGGGAAGTTGTAGGAGGGGGAAGTAAAGGGAAGGGGAAGTTGTAGGAGGGGGGAGTAAAGGGAAGGGGAAGTTGTAGGAGGGGGAAGTAAAGGGAAGGGGAAGTTGTAGGAGGGGGGAGTAAAGGGAAGGGGAAGTTGTAGGAGGGGGAAGTAAAGGGAAGGGGAAGTTATAGGAGGGGGAAGTAAAGGGAAGGGGAAGTTGTAGGAGGGGGAAGTAAAGGGAAGGGGAAGTTGTAGGAGGGGGAAGTAAAGGGAAGGGGAAGTTGTAGGAGGGGGAAGTAAAGGGAAGGGGAAGTTGTAGGAGGGGGAAGTAAAGGGAAGGGGAAGTTGTAGGAGGGGAAGTTGTAGGAGGGGGAAGTAAAGGGAAGGGGAAGTTGTAGGAGGGGGAAGTAAAGGGAAGGGGAAGTATAAATAGGGGGTTAGTATAAAGGGGGGGAGTTGTAGGAGGGGGAGTAAAGGGAAGGGGAAGTATAAAGGAGAGGAAGTTTAAGTAGGGGGTTAGTATAAAGGAGGGGAAGTTGTAGGAGGGGGAAGTATAAGGGAGGGGAAGTTCATAGAATGGGAAGTACAAAGGAAAAAAATTTCCAGCACTTAGACCAATTTTCCTTCCCCCCCCCCCCTTTTTTTTTCTTTTCCCTTTTTTAACTTCCTTAAAGAAGTTATTGTGATACCCTCCACTTCAAAAATTTTCTAAGTGTCTAAAATTTTCTTTTTAAAATTTCTCAATTTTTTTTTTTTTTAACGAAAAATTTCCAAAGCTATTTTTTCATGTTTTTTCGAACAAAAAAAATGTTATATTGCTAGCTCCATGAGAGAAGTGAAATTTAAGTTGGCGACGTTGGCACTTTACAACCTTTGACGAAGGAATCAAAGAAGAAGGTTTAAATTTATATTTTCTTTTATTTTCGTCGTCATTCGTCATGCCATTTCTCTTATTTTTATTTTAGATTTCATTCACAGTCTTAACAGTTAAATACTTATTTTCTATGTGATTCATATCTTGTTGATTGACCCCTTCCTTTCTTCCGACTGCCAGTCGATTCCGTTCACTTTTAATTGACGATTGGCGACGAACAATCGACGAACGATGGCAGAATCGACTACGACGAGCGCGACGCCTTCCGACCCGAACAGAATGGACAAATGTTTCGAGAATTACATTCTGGTCGACGTCGGGGCGAATTTAACGAATCGAAAGTTCATCCGGAATCTCGAGTCTGTCGTGACGAGGGCCAAAGACGCTGGTGAGTACGAAAAATCAACATTTTTGTCTGACTTTAGCTGTATTTCATAGTGTTTCTTATGGGGAAACTAGGTTTTCTGCTAAGCCATGTCATCATTTCATTCGGCAAGTGATCTGAATGATCTAGATTCTGCCACTTCTTCTTTTGTGTTTTTAACTTCCTTGAAGATGTTATTGTTTTACCCTCCACGTCGGGTTTTTGGTCAATTCGAATATGGATCTATACCGATCTTTGTCTGTGGTGCCGGCCGGCCGTCCGTCCGTTGCATTTTTTCCGGAACGATTTACGGCCACAGCGCAGTTTTTAAAATTTCAAACATGCATATCTCCGCCATTTTTTCAAAATTCAAAAATCGCAGACGATGATTTCTTGTTCAACTATTCAGGAAAGTTGTGTGAAAATTTGTTAAAAATCGGTTGGAAACTGTGGCCGTTGAATGTCGCGGAAAAAATGCTAAGGAAGGGCAGCCGGCCTGACGGAACCATCGACAAAGTTGAGTCGTCGAGGGTATCACAATATCTTCTTTAAGGAAGTTAAAAGTATATTAATAAAAAAATAAAAAGGTTTTTCTGTATTAAAATTTTTTTTCCGAAAATAGAAGAAAGGGCAGTTTGGCCTGGCTGGATGATGACATTTTTTCTACCGTGCAAATTTTTTTGACGTTTATTATTATGTTTTTTTAAAATATAATATTAGGGATGAAAAATAGTAAAATTATGATCTAAATGTGTACTTCTTTTTAATCAGACTTCAGATAATATGTTGAATTATTATCACATCCTTTTCTTTTAAGTTATAATACTTCTTTTGTTATCTATCTTCAAACTTTAAAGTTATCTCAGAGTATATATAATTTTAGTGCAACTAGGCAGAAAAAAAAGTGGGCCAAACCTTTCAATTTGTGGGAAAAGCTTTTTGACAATGCCAAACGTTATTATCAGTTTTTATCTAATATCTTGAGAACTGTGAGGTTTAGCTCAAAACATTCATTATCTGCATTAAAAAAAACTACTTTGAACTATCACTTTTTGTTTGACATTAAAATAATATTAATTTTTACTTAATATTTTTTGTGCTAACCCTTTCGAGACCGCAGGCGACTATACCATTCGCGCTTTTCGTTTGGAGACCGCAGGCGACTTAAGTTGCCCAGCAGCGCCAGCGGGAAGCCTCTCTAAAAAATTGAATACCTTCACTTCCCGTGGCCTAGCGACATGCAAAAACTGGCAATCTGTTGGGCAAGAAATGAACTACGTGATGATCGCATCACTCGTCGCTTTCTGTGCTTTGCTGGGCGCTGGGAGCGGCCGGGGAGAAGTTAGGGGCAAAGAGAGGGGAAAAGTGCTGCGCCAGTAGCGCAGAGAATCCGGCGTCAGACGCGGTTTTGAAAGGGTTAAACCAGAGATTTTTGGTAAAAAACCACACCATTCCCCTTCGCTCTTCCAGACCCAGATGAAATATTTTGGCATTTTCAAAAAGCCATTTGTACTATTAGGCTCCTACCTTGAAATTTTTCTAAAATAAACTTATTGTTTATAGGGGTGCAGAAAATTATCGTCTCAGGTTCCTCGTTAAAAGGGAGCAAGGAGGCCTTAAGACTGAGTAGGATATATCCAGGAACTATTTATGCGACTGCTGGTAATTATTTTATTTATTTATTATTTTAATTTAAAAAAATTGTTATTTTTTTTCTTAACTTAAGGAATTCACCCTCATGAAGCTAAATCCTGGACTGATGAAACTTATGATGAATTAAAAGAAATCGCGATGAACTGCGAATGTGTCGCCATTGGAGAATGTGGTTTGGATTACAACAAAAATTTCAGTCCGCCTGAAATTCAGCGTCAAGTTTTTGAACAACAGGTACCTTAATATCTTACATATTTCATGGTGTTCTAAATTGTAGTTTTATCCAAAATATAGGTGGGCTGAATGTTTTTTATCCCGCAGATCGTTTAAAAGAAAAATTAACTTTTTTTTCCTAGTTATTTTTCCCTCAATATCCCTATTTTTCGCATTACCAGGAGTTTTCCTCGGTTGTTAGACCCCCCTTTTTTTCTCTCTTTCTTTTTAACTTCCTTAGAGAATGATTGTTTTACTTTCCACGTCGGGTTTTTGGGAAGGGCCGTGCAGACCCCGGAGGGTCAAATGAAATCTTTACCGATCTCAACTTTGTCTGTGGTGCCGGCCGGAACACTTTATGGCCACAGCTTTGAACCGATTTTCACCAAATTTTCTATAGTTGGTGAAGAAGAAAGTAACGAGGGCGATTTTTGAATGTCGAAAAAATGGCGGAGATGTCTGTTTGAAATTTTAAAAAATTTGCTGCTAACCGTGGGTCTGATTTTCACCAAATTCGCGTTATATTTTTTGAATTTTTCAGAAAAAAAAGGAAAATTTTATGAAGAAATAAATAAAAAATAGAAATTTTTTCTAAATTCGAAAATACTTGAAATCATACTCCTCCTTTATACTTCCCCCTCCTTAAACTTTCCATCCGTTATGCTTCCCCCTCCTATATTTTTCCTTCTCTTTAACCCTTTCGAGACCGCAGGCGACTATAGTTGCCATTCGCGTTTTTCGTTTGGAGACCGCAGGCGACTTCAGTAGCCCAGCGGCAAGCCTCCTTAAAAAATTTAATACCTTCGCTTCCCGTGGCGCTAGCGATATGCAAATACTGGCTAATCTGTTGGGAAGAAATGAACTACGTAATGATTCGTAGCTTTGCTGGGCGCTGGGAGCGGTCGGGGAGAAGTGCGGGGCAAAGAGAGGGGAAAAATGCTGCGCCAGTAGCGCAGAGAATCCGGCGTCAGACGTGGTCTTGAAAGGGTTAAGGAAGTTTTCGTTAGAAGCTCTTCAAACTAGTACTTTTTTCACAGGATTTTCGGACTTTTGAAAGTTTGCTTCGGTCAAGAAAACCCCAATTTACCACATTTTTGTGAGTTTTCTCAATTTTTGAACTGGGAAACCACCTATTACAAACTAGTTTGGCTTTTTCCTCAGTTTTTGGCCTAAAATTTCCGATGCAAGCTTTCCATTATGCCAAGAATCCCCTCTTCCTTTTTTTATAGGATTTTCGGGCGTTTTTCCCCTTTTGGCTATAGAACCAGTCCTAGAGCAATTTATTTTTTTGTCTCATTTTCATCTCCTCTGACTAAAGGACGGGTACACCTGAATTAAAGAATGTTTAAAATTAATATTGAAAATTCATATCCTATCTAAAAATAATTTTAAATAAATTCTTTTAGGTTAAACTTGCGTGCCAACTACATAAGCCATTGTGCATTCATGAACGTGATGCTCATGAAGATTTAGTTTCGATTCTTCAGGATTATGAAGGCTCTCTTCCACCTTTAGTTTTATATTCTTATACTGGCTCATTGATTAATGCTCAAAAATACATTCAACTTGGCATGTATCTATGTATAACAGGTAACTTTGTTTTTATTTGAAAGTCTTTTAAATTAATTTTTCACCGCAGGGTTTTTAACGAAAGATAGTTCAGAGGATGGTGTGCAATCTCTATTAGAAAAAAATTTGGTGCCATTGGAGCAGCTTTTGGTGCAGACCGATTCTCCGTTTATGTACCCGAACGCACGAGCGGCCAAACTTCCTGAACGAGTCAAATCTTCGTTGACGGAAAGGTGACCACAGCGAATTTCTTGGACTGCTAATAATGTTCTTTTTTTTTCAGGTCTATGTCGTTTTTGCACCGCTATTGCACTTTCCAGAGAAATGAACCTTGCTCGCTTCCTGCGATCGTCGAAATGGTTGCGGCATTTCTCAACCGAACTCCTGAAGATGTAGCGCTCGCTACATCATTTAACGCTCTCAAACTTTTCGGACTTAGTTAAACTAATCCTTTGTATTGTCAGGGAACATTTTCTTGAATAACAAAAAATTAACTGAAACCATCATAATCTTCGAAGTTTTAAAATCTTCTACGATAATTATTATTTTTTAAAAAAAGTGCCTTATTTGTGTGTATTGCTCAAAACCAATGTTTAAAGTAATTCTTTTTTATCAACAACCAAAACTGTATTTTATTAACCATTAATTTTTAAAATGTCTGCCTTTTTGTGCTTCCCATGGAGCAAAATAAGACTGAAATTCTAAGTTTTAAAACTTAACGATAGCGATTGAATTAGGAATCATTTATTTTTTATTTTCGGTCTAAAAAATATCCTTTTCTGACAGCCTTATCTGAAAGTTTTAGAAAACTTTAATAATTTAATGTTCAACATGCCTAATGCTTTATGATTTTGGATAATAATATTTTTGGTTTAAACAAACATGGGCTTATTTTTCAAATGCAGAATGTATTTATTATAAGAGTTTGGCATAATCCATATTGCAATAATTATGATTACGATTATACACGATCACAGATATACGTAGAAAAAATTATGTATAAATCCTTATAAAAAAAATATGATTTTTACTTTAATTTTCGAAAAACAGAAAAAGAAAAAACATTTTTCCTAGAGAAAAAGCCAAGTAAATCATAAGCATATCCGAAATCGTAATCATTAATCAAAATCATAATTATCATAATGAGAAGATAATGCCTTTCTCTGTTTATTATGTAGGTAATTTTTCGCCCCATTGAAGAATGTGTATTGCAGGGGAGCCGCTTTTAATCATTTTAATTTTTTTTTTTTCACGAAAAAAAAAAAAATCTTTTTTTTTCCTTTTAGAGCCTTCTATTGGCCTGTGGGAGTGGCTTTAACTATTCTAGAGCCTTCTATTGGCCTGTGGGAGTGGCTTAAACCTTTCTAGAGTTTTCTATTGGTCTGTGAGAGTGGCTTAAACCATTATAGAGGCTTCTATTGGCCTGTGGGAGTGGCTTAAACCATTCTAGAGCCATCTGTTGGCCTGTGGGAGTGGCTTTAACTATTCTAGAGCCTTCTATTTTTTTTTCTTCTGGAAAGAATGGGATGTGGGTGAAACCAAATTAGTCCTTTCCCATTTGTGGCTGTTCAGTTCGTCTGTTTTCAAAAAATTTTATTTTGTTATAAAAAGTTTATTTTAATCTCCTAAAATTTGGTACCTATGTTAATTTTTGTCCAAATAACTTGGGAACCCAAATATTTTTGTTAATTATTGAGTTTGTTTTAAAGTTTTTCTCATAAAAATATTTATATTATCATGTTCAGATTTCCTTATTTTATAGTGAAATGTTTTAACATAGTAAAAGGAGAAATAAAAAATATATTTGAAGTATAGTTGTGTCATTTTATTTTAAGACCTATTTAACTTCAAAGAGAAGTTATTGAATTACCCTCCATGGACGGTTTTTTGGGAAGCAGCCCCGTATTTGTAAATATGCCTTGAAACTCTCCTTTCCTTTCCGTCAGCCAATAAGAGCCCTTCCTTTGAGGATTCCTTTAAGTTACTCAATTGCCACCTTAAAATAAAATCATTCTAGAGCTTTCTATTAGTTTGTGGGAGCGACTTAAACCATACCAGTGCGTTCTAATGGCCTTTGGGAGTGGCTTAAACCATTCTAGAGCCTTCTATTGGCCTGTGGGAGTGGCTTAAACGGCCTCCTATTGGATTTATTTTGGGGACTCTCCGGAAAGCGTTCTTCTTGTAAATATGCCTTGAAACTCTCCTTTCCTTTCCGTCAGCCAATAAGAGCCCTTCCTTTGAGGATTCCTTTAAGTTACTCAATTGCCTCCTTAAAATAAAATCATTCTAGAGCTTTCTATTAGTTTGTGGGAGTGACTTAAACCATACCAGTGCGTTCTATTGGCCTTTGGGAGTGGCTTAAACCATTCTAGAGCCTTCTATTGGCCTGTGGAAGTGGCTTAAACGGCCTCCTATTGGATTTATTTTGGGGACTCTCCGGAAAGCGTTCTTCTTGTAAATATGCCTTGAAACTCTCCTTTCCTTTCCGTCAGCCAATAAGAGCCCTTCCTTTGAGGATTCCTTTAAGTTACTCAATTGCCTCCTTAAAATAAAATCATTCTAGAGCTTTCTATTAGTTTGTGGGAGTGACTTAAACCATACCAGTGCGTTCTATTGGCCTTTGGGAGTGGCTTAAACCATTCTAGAGCCTTCTATTGGCCTGTGGAAGTGGCTTAAACGGCCTCCTATTGGATTTATTTTGGGTATTCTCCGGAAAGCGTTCTTCTTGTAAATATGCCTTGAAACTCTCCTTTCCTTTCCGTCAGCCAATAAGAGCCCTTCCTTTGAGGATTCCTTTAAGTTACTCAATTGCCTCCTTAAAATAAAATCATTCTAGAGCTTTCTATTAGTTTGTGGGAGTGACTTAAACCATTCCAGTGCGTTCTATTGGCCTGTGGGAGTGGCTTAAACCATTCTAGAGCCTTCTATTGGCCTGTGGGAGTGGCTTAAACGGCCTTCTATTGGATTTATTTTGGGGATTCTCCGGAAAGCGTTCTTCTTGTAAATATGCCTTGAAACTCTCCTTTCCTCAACAAAAAAGGATACCTTGAAAATTTTCTGTTCCTTAACTTAGGCATTTTGAAATCAATTATTGTGTCGCCGTCAGCAAATAAGAGCCTACCCTTCGAGAATTCCTTAAGTTTCCCCAGTGGCCACCTTGAAAAAGGTGGATTCCTTTTATTTGAAGGTTCACTTGGGAAATTCACAAAAAGAACAAAAACGAAACGGGAGTTTTTTTCAACCGGCACCCCTGATTGCAAGCTTGTTTAGTTTACAAAACCACAGAACAACAAAAACACCAGAAAGATATTGCTTACGGGAGAGTTGTAAATCCTGATAAGCTTTCCCTTTGACTCACTTGAGTGCGCGGTGGTCCACAAATCGGTGTTCAACATCCTTATTTTTCTTTTTCGATGGTGGGCTCCGTGACCTCGAAGTTTCCCCACCCCTTCGAATGTTAAGAGGGGAAGTAGCGAAAAGGGGTTTATTTTGTTTAAAATACTTTTAACGTTTCGAGTTTCGATTTTACCATCCATTTATCCCACTGTGCGGTATTCCACGAAATAAAAATATTAGTAACATCAAAAAATTTGAGTCATATTATTTTTTATTTATAATAATTAAAATATAAATTATAATTATGTACATATAAGTAATCTAAAAGTACATATTATAAGTAAAATAAAAAAAGCCCTCTTTATTCCCTTTGTCCGAGGACCAGGACGCCGAAGAACCATGGCAACCCCCAGCGTGACCCAGTTCGGCTGGTCTCAAATTTAAGAAAGAAGGATTGGAAGAAGTTAACATGCTTTTAAAATTAAATGTACTCATTTCAATATTTTAATTAAGTAAATAATAATAATTAGTAATAGCATAGAATAAACAAACCCTCGGTTTGTTGAAGACCCAACAACTTGGTCTTTATTTTATGGCCGCGCGTGTTAAGGCGTTAATCCCAAACATTGCGATACGGCGTTCATCAATGGGGTCCAGGGTTCAAAGCGGGCCTAAGCGGGCCTCCCCCAAATTGAACCTTAATGGATTTTTCTGACGGAAAACACCACTGACGCGAGGGGGATTAATAAACTCTTAAGCTTGAAAACGGTGCAGCACATTAGATTTAACTGCGAAGGGCTACCTATAGCACCGCCCCAGGATACAAAAACAAATGAAAATGTTCAAAATTCAAAATTTACAAATGTTTAGTAAGCTCCTGTTTAAACCAAAGTGTTTAACAACTAGATTTTCATAGGTGTTGCAATACTTTTGACGGGGGAGTGTATACAGGGTGTCCGGAAACACATGGCAAGCGTCTGGGAGAGCGTTAAAAAGTGGTTTTACGAAAAAAAGTTAAACGTAAACCCCCCTTAATTTAAATCAAAGAATTTGATGGTGTAGTTTAAAATCCGCCTGGATATACAGGGTGTCCCAGACACAACCTAACTTCGTTATTTCAAATGAGAACCCCTATTTTTTATTTCAGATTCGTAATCTACGCAAAATTTCAAGTAGATTTGAGTACTCATATGACAATTTTGGACAACTTTTAAAAAATGTCAAAATTTAGCGTTTTTTGCGCTAAAATCCGTTAAAATTGACCTAGGAGACTCGTTTTTTTTTTTAATTCCACTTATTTTTTCCCGAAGAATCCAACTGTCTCAAATTTGAGCATCTTCGCATTCTGCATCACGAGATTTCGTCGCTAATGGTCTTTTTTCAAGTTAGAACCCAAATTTTTAGTTCAGAAATGAAAATTAGCACTTGTTGAAAGGAATTTTTCTTTCGGACCACAAATTTTGAAAGAGCTACAGCGTCTTTTGTGTTTATGCATCAAAAATTAAAATTCCGTCAACAAATCGCTAATTTTCATTTTTGAAGTATGGAATTTGGAGTTAAACTTGAAAAAAGGCCATTAGCGACGAAATCTCGTGATGCAGAATGCGAAGATGCTCAAATTTGAGACAGTTGGATTCTTCGGGAAAAAATAAGTGGAATTAAAAAAAAACGAGTCTTCTAGGTCAATTTTAACGGATTTTAGCGCAAAAAACGCTAAATTTTGACATTTTTTAAAAGTTGTCCAAAATTGTCCAAAAAATAGGGGTTCTCATTTGAAATAACGAAGTTAGGTTGTGTCTGGGACACCCTGTATATCCAGGCGGATTTTAAACTACACCATCAAATTCTTTGATTTAAATTAAGGGGGGTTTACATTTAACTTTCGAGGATGCTCTACATAGAGAATTCTTTATTTCTAAATTTAGTGGTGATCATACATCCCACACATTCATAACAATAATAATGGGTATCGCTTGTTCATTTCTTTAAAAAAATTGAAATTTGAAGTGAGTATTTAAGGTTTCAAATACGCAACAAGAATGGAAGGACATGATCCTTGCAAAGACGTAATGAATTTTTAAATTAAAGGCGCCAGGAAAGTATCCACTAGTGTTGCGCTCTACAGCTAGTATCAAAAAGTAGCGATAACTTGGGGTCACGACTCGTTTCCTTATCAGTTGGAATCCAAATAGGTAGTCGCACTCTGGTGATAATATCCAAAGCTGAGCGAAGCCGATTTAGAAAAATTAACCTTACATTATCCTTCTGGTGTTATTGTTGTTCTGTGACAAAACATAAAAATTTGACCGATATTAAGTATCAACACTCACGTAACCGGTCGGTTAATAACCGGTTCGTTTTTAAATCCCAATCATGAAAAAATTGAATTGAATTAAACTTTGGGCTTTTAAAAAACATTTTTAAAGTATAAAAATATTAATGTTGAGGAAAAATTAAAAAGAATGAGCAAAAAAAAGATATCCAGTTATAACAGAAGCTACAAAAAAAACCGGTTATTTGAAACTGATCAGTTATTGTCCTCTTCTATACGATGGAAATTGCAGAATCTCCTAATGTCAAATCAAACTTATACTGTCGTTATTCATAGTTTTTGTTGTCTAGTACCTTATTAATTTTTTAATCGCTTTTCCGTTTTTTTAAAGTGACGAATTTTCGCGTAAAATAATCTAAATTAAATATTCAATTTTTGTCTTTGTGATATTAGATCTAAAAAGAAAAGATTCTTCGGGATTTTGTGGTAAGTTCAATCCACATCTGTGGCTACGATTGCTTCGGAAATTGTGGTGATGGCGAGACTTGATTTAAGGAGTTTAAAAATTGTTTTAATAATTCAAAATTGATTCTTTAAACATAAATCAATGAAATCAAGTAAAGAAATGAGTTGGGAAAGGAAATGCTGAAACTGCCTCTTTTCTCATGGCAGAAATGGGGATTGAAAAAAAAAAAATGTCAAAAGTTACTATTGCTGCAAATGGTGAAAGATTTTTTAGGAAAATCTCAATATCTTGAGAACTAATGATCCCACAGAGCTCAATTTTTTTGCAAATTGTTCAGCATCTAAAGACGCATATATGAGAAGAAATGGGGATTGAAAAAAAAAAAATGTCAAAAGTTACTATTGCTGCAAATGGTGAAAGATTTTTTAGGAATACCTCAATATCTTGAGAACTAATGATCCCACAGAGCTCAATTTTTTTGCAAATTGTTCAGCATCTAAAGACGCATATATGAGAGTATTTTGAAATTTTTCCTTAACTTTCAAGTGTGAAAAATTAATTTTGAGAGCTCGGAAAAAATGGTTCCCTTTGATGTGGCGACACCAAAATAATACAGCATTTAAATCGACCTAAAATGTACCTCTCATAATTTTTTCAGATTTTTTGCGTTGGTAGAACAATATTTTATAAATTTTTTTCTGAATTCTAAGCTGTTTTTCGCAATAAAGTAATTGGTGAAGTTTAAAATTATTTTTATTATGAAAAAACTAATAAAATTGTGTCTGTATAAATTATGACACATCTCAGGATATCGAGTATCAAACTTCCCTTATTCTTCCGATTTTTTATTCATTTAATTGTTTTTATTGTTTTATATTATTTTTTAACAATAAAATTAATGTTTAACTTCACCACTCACTTTTTACTGCGAAAAACAGCTTAAAATTCAGAAATTTTTTTAATAAAATACTGTTCTACCACGAAAAATCTGAACAAATTATGTGAGGTACATTTTAGATCCCTCTAAAAACTGTGTTAATTTGGTGTCGCCACTTCGAAGGGATTTTTTCTGACTTCTCAAAAGTGATAAAAATTAATTTTTCACACATAAAAAAAATTGAAGGAACCAATCACATCAATGGATACAAAATAAAGAAGGATTTTTAAGGAAACCTTGAGAAAAATGTTCCTTAAGGAACGTTTAAATGGCCTAACTATTTAAAAAAAAAACTATGGATTCTGTCAATCATCAAATTGATCTTTTGATTTGTTTTAGGGATTAAAAAATGGCCGATGGAGACAATTTATCATGTAAAGTAAAAGGTAATTCAACACTTAATAAAATTTTGACTTTTGGCCTCATCGCTCAACTTTTTTTGCGACCAACTGCTAAAAAAAGCAGGCTTAACCCTTTCGAGACCGCATCTGACGCCGGATTCTCTGCGCTACTGGCGCAGCACGTTTCCCCTAACTTCTCCCCGACTGCTCCCAGTGCCCAGCAAAGCACAGAAAGCGACGAGTGATGCGATCATCACGTAGTTCATTTCTTCCCTAACAGATTGCCAGTTTTTGCATGTCGCTAGCGCTACGGGAAGCGGAGGTATTAATTTTTTTAGAGAGGCGTCCCGCTGGCGCCGCTGGGCAAAGTCGCCTGCGGTCTCCAAACGAAAAGCGCGAAGGCCAACTATTGTCGCCTGCGATCTCGAAAGGGTTAAAGCCTATTTTTTGCCCCAAACTGCTGGTCCACTGGCTCACCCTGTATATTAAACTAAAAATATGTCTTGCGATAATTTTTAGATTATGGAACCATATACTGGAAGCACCTTTTAAAAGATGTCGAGTCTTCATCAAATGAGGTCTACACAATGTGTAAAAAGACACGAAACTCATCCGTCTGCAAAGTAAGAAAAATGGAATAAATTTTTAAAAATTCATCCATAATTTTTTAGGAGATGATCATAAATTTTCAGCATTTAGTTTATGACTTCAATAACTTATTAGGGTATTTAGAATCCAAAGAAAATGGTGCAGAGGTGCAGTTGTATAGATCATCTATATTCACTTCAAGCAAAGAGGTATTCTTTTTTTCTCTATAATTTCCCAATTTATTTATTTATTTTAAGGAAATAAAAGTGGATTTGGAGTTACCGAGGGTAGATTATTGTGAAAGATCAACTCAGACGGAATGTGAAGGTGAAATGCCTAAAAGTGGTGTGAATGTGATGGCGCCAGTTTTTGTACCCGCAGAAGATGAAGAAGATGAAGAAAGATTCAACGAAGAGAACATTGATGAAGATGATGGATGTTTCCCTGTGATTGGTGATTTCAACGAAGAAATGACTGGAATGATTTCACCGTATTTGTGTTCAAGTCCTGATTTAGTCGCTCCTTCGTTTGGAGAAGGTCCTTCATTTTCAGAATGCCAACCGTGGCACTTTTCTCAACAGCCTTTTACGCCATATTCACATTTCCATGTTGGCAACAACTACATTCCTCCTTCAGCCCTTCCTTTTGCTCCTATGAGCAACGTTGTCCCTTACCCTCCAGGAATTCCAACTCCAATCGTAAGCGGCATATCACATTCCGCCTATTATTACAATAATAGTTACCCGCAAAACTCATTTGTATCATACCCAAGTTCCAACGTTCAACCTAAAAATAAAAAGAAATCTGAAAGAAGAGCACCGAGCGTCAAATCTGAAAAGTCTCAGGAGAGCAAATTGAGCAACACCGTCAATAATTTGTCGACCCAAGAAGAAACAAAGCTTACTAACGTCACTCGAGATAGTTTAAACAATGTAAAAGAAGGCATAAAAATCTCCACTGTTATTGACAACATCTCTCTTAACAAAAACAATAATATTTCCGAAAATCTTAACCCTTCCAAACCTCCATCCGAGAGAGACAAAACTCCCGAGACAGCCGCTGACAAAATCGATAACAAGTTAGAAAATAATTTGAAAGAAGCTCCGGAGGTTTCAATTTTGGGATTATCTGAAGCTGAACGTCTCAAACAATTCCCAGAACTAAAACCAGACAATCGGCTCATAAAGAAAAACAAAAGTAAGTTGAATTCTATTCATCCTATTTATATTCTTATTCGTTATTCTTTTAGGGTTTTATACAAAAAGCCCCTTAAAAACAAAGGAAATTATAGGTGAGTATTTTAATAATTGAATTGAAAAATATTTTTGATTGATTTTCGTTAAAAACCAGGTCCTTCCATAAATCATTCTTGAGCTTGATAGATTGTATGAAACGAATATGAAATCATTATTATGTAGAATATGAAATTTATTATTTTTTTTATTTTCACAAAAGGGACATAATTGACTCCAAGTTTGTTATAAAAAAATCAGAAATTTTCAGAAATCCATAGAAAAATTTACACAATATTTAAATTGTATTCACCACTCTAGAGCTTTTTATTGGTTTGTGGGAGTGGCTTAAACCATTCTAGAGGCTTCTATTGGCCTTTGGGAGTGGCTTAAACCATTATAGAGGCTTCTATTGGCCTTTGGGACTGCTGAAACCATTCTAGAGCCTTCTATTGGTCTGTGGGAGTAGCTTAAACTATTCTAGAGCCTTCTATTGGCCTGTGGGAGTGGCTTAAACCATTCTAGAGCTTTCTATTATTTTTATTTACTTATTTTATTTTATTTTTTTACAATAAAATCTGTTTTTCTGATTTTTAGGTTTTGATAAAAAAAACTGGTACATGAGTACATGCGGTAAATCAGTAGCGGAGAGTACGCCTGCCGTCCCTTTGATGGAAACAACATCATTTCCCCCTGAAAGAAATTTGTTGCCTCAAACGTATTCATTAGTCGCTGAAAAAAGCAAAATCGTTGATCCTAACAATAAAAATTTGGTGCGAGATTGCCCTCCTAAAATTAAAAAGGAATCAATATTAAATCTGAAGTAAGTATAGAAAAATTAATAAATAAATTCTCTAATATCTTTATTTTTAGACGAGTAAGAAAAATACAATGGGCAAAAAACCAGAAAAAGTCGAAAAAACAAAAGTAAACATTTTTCCCCCCCAAAGCTCCTAATAATTGCGATTTTCACAGGTTTTTGTTCAAAGTTGCTTTCGTGATTCTAACTTGGAAAGGAGCAAAAAGGGAAAGAAAAAACTGCATGAAGGTAACTAATTATTATTATTTTTAATCTAAATTTTCTATTAAATTTTAGATGGCTGGGAGACCGTTTGTTATAAAAGAGAATGTAGTAATGGAGTGTCCGTCCCCAGCTCAAAAGATCCTTTTAACGCCAACAACAAAAGTCTGAAATCCACAGCAAAGTATGGAATCGATAGCTTTTTAAGAGCTTCTTAATTTTTCTTTCAGTAACAACGGTGAAAATTCCAGCAAAAAAATTTCACCTCAGATAAGCAATGGAAATGAAACTGTCGTTTATGAATCAAAAATGAATGTAAAACCGTTTAATCTTCCTCATCAGTCCAATGATAATGAAGTCGACATTCTGGTATACTCCTCATTAAAAAAAATATTATATATTTTTTTTTGTTTTTAGGGAAAAGACACTAATGAAAGTCTAGGGAGTCAATCAGAATCAAGTATTTCTCACAAGCATGATGACTTTATGCTTTTGACCTCCTCGTTTTTGACATTCGGTGATTCATTTGCGATAGAAATGACGCCTGATGAGAAAGCCACAAAAGCAGAAGGGTTCACCGAATTTGGGCCTAATAATCATATAAATATAAACGAATTTTTCCACGAAAATAACGCAAAAGACATGTATTCTGAATTTATGGAATATCTAAGCTGTGAGTAAAAAGGGAGGGGGAAGTAGAGGGTATATTTTGTTATTGTTTCAGGTATTACGTGGGCCGCACAAGTCGATGAGATAAGTAACTTTGCCACTCTTTTGGCGAAAGACTCTCCTCAATCATGTAAGGTTCTTTAAAATGGACTTTCTGTTGCTCATAAACAAGGAAATGGTTAATTTTTAATTTTTCTTTTAGTCATCGACTCATACTCGTCACCTTCAATCGAGCATTTTGAAGAATTCCTTTCCGGGAATCCTGAACGAGCTCTTGAATTTAGATCGGAAATTTCAAATAAGTATAAAAGATTGAAAGACACTGAAGAAAAACAGCAGCAGGCTTACGAAAAAAGGCAGCAACTCCTTCAATGTAAAACTGCCAAAGTCAGGGAGTTTGTCCAAAAGGTTTGTGTGATTTCCTAAATCAGGGATTCCCAAAATTATCAAGCGGACGTCTTTGTGGAGCACACATTTTACCTTATTCAGTTTTTGCGCCTTTATAATTGAGTGGCTGATTTTTTGGGGAAAATTTTTGTGCTCATAAGTTGTTCAAACCAATACTTTTCGCTAACAAAAATCAACTGAGGTTTGGCTAAAAACTTAAGTTTTAGCTAAAGCTCTTAGATGTGAGAGACTTAAAGATTTATTTATTTTAAAATAGGTTGAGGAAGTGAGAACAGCCAAATATAAATTGGCTTTGGAAATGAAAGCTCAGATCGACAAGAAGTTGAAAAAAGCTGAAGAAAATCGAAAATTGCATTTAAGCATTATCAAAAGGAAGGCTCATGATGAGGAGGAGAAATTAAAAGAGATCGCCTTCATAAATGAACTTGAGGCTCAGAATCGACGTCACGATTCTCTCATACTGAGACAGGTATACTCTCTTTTCAATGGGGATCTCAACATCTTTGAACTTTCTAGGAACAAGAAGAAAGGCTCCAATGTATGCTGGAAGAGCGACAGAGGAAATTCGAAGAAAAGGCCGCAAAAGATGCAGCTGTGGAAGAACGTCGTAGAGTGCTTGAAGCCGAAAGAAAAGTATGTACCAAAAAGGCCTTTTTAAAACTAAACTTTTTAAATTTGATAGGCAAAACTGCAGGAGATAAGTGAAAAAAGGAAGAAGAAAGAAGAAAATATTGATCTCAAGCAGCAAGTACGAAAGCAGGAGCGCCAAGTCATAGCCAGAGAAAAAGCTAGGTATGATAAACGAATGCTCCTCCCATATTTAAGGTGTAAACCCTGATTAGTCATTGGTGTCATTCAATTGCCCTCTTTGGTTTAGTTGTATTAAAGATTTGCTTTAGAGAGCGGGAGGAGCGTTTACTCGCCATCCAGGCCGCTCAGATTGCTAGCATGGAAGAGCTACAAAAACGAATTCAACAAAAACAAGAAGAAAGCGCCCGTCGACATGAAGAAAGCATTGAACTCATCAGGCAGAAAGCTCTGGAGGTCGGTTTACACAAAACACTCGAAGACTCCCCAAGTTCAACATCTGTAAAACAAGTAAGTAAACTAATAAATCTCTTTTATATTTTATTCTTCTTTTTAGGACGACCAAACCGAAATTGAATCTCACCATTATTCCTATAACGAGTTGATCCCTGCTTTCAAAAAACGCTGTAAAAAAATACGTTCACGAATGATTTCAAGGTATATATAATTTATATTTCTATTTATTAAACCTCTCATTCATTTTCAGAGGCGTAAAATTTTGTAGTGGTTTAACATTTGATGGTTCTATTGACCATATTAAAATGTGCTATGAAGTTCAAGAGTTAAATAAGTTAGTCACTTCAACCACCTTCAACGATAAAACTAGTTGTTTGATTAACTCGCGATTGACAACCATAAAGGAATTGATTAAGCAAGATGTATGTATTAATTTATTGTAACATTTTTTTCACAATTTTTTTTTTGTCAGGAAAATCAATTCCGTCTTTTATCAATAGTAAAGGATTCCTTATCTGCAGCGACTTTATGAAAAGGCTCTTACAACCAGATGATCTCGACAAGTTACCCACTCTATTTGTTAAGTGAGTCTTCCTTTTTTTTATTTTCGCTTTTTATTTTTATTTTATTTGTGATCGTTTTATTTGGGGATGTGACTTTTTTTATTTCCAGGCCTTTGCAAGTATTAACAGCTTTGTTTGACAAGCTCTGTGCTGCGAGTGTTGAATGCTTCAAGTATTTATTGTCTAGCAATGATTTAATGCTTATACTCGATTTAGTTCAGCTGAGTTTTCTGGTAAGTTAAATCATTATGTTTGCTTTTATTAATCGTAAAATAACTGGACTTCTTTCAAATTTCTACAATGGTCAAACTCAATTTAAGCATTTACTCAATTTCCCATTTTTATACAATTTTGTCTTGTTTTGTGGCTTTTTAGCTTATAAATTTAAAATATATTTATACGTACAGTTTATATTCTAGTTATTTCAGGGAGAAGAAAATGTCTCCTACTGAATAAGCTCTGTTAAAATGACCGCTTGACCTAGCCACGCCCCTTTTCCTCCTATAAAATTAGAATATTCACCTTAGGCCACTCCCCTTTTGATAGGTCACGCCCTTTTTTGATCTCCTCCTTGTTCAACTTGTGAACCTTTTCCATGTCTTTTTAGCTACGCCTCTCTTCGTTCCCACTCACCACAAATCTCTTGCCACTGGTTATTTGGAACATTCTGAGTGGATTCAGGTGCTAATTTTTAGCATGCTGATTGCTTTTTCCTTCATAATGTCTAAGCTGCTATTTCTACTAATGTAATTTTTTTTTTCAGAGACTGAAGCAGCAGAAAAAAAGGGCCGATTGGTTACTCTTAGGAGGCAAGTGTATCTAAAACTGCGTTGGGCGTATTCATATTTATAAATCTAAAACTTATGAATATGAGTACGTTCGTTTATAAAATCTGGAAATTTATAAAAAAAAAATTCTGTTAGGATTTTTCAAACTTTTAGGAATTCCTAGAAAAGCTTATATCTAGAAATTCATACTTACGTGAATTTTACTTAAATATTTTAATTAAATTTGAATAATTTTATCAAATTATTTATGAAATATCTGCAAATAGATAATTGTTTTAAAAATACATTTATGGCTCAATTCATTATTCTAAAATCTTCAAAATGAATGTTGTGTTTTCTTATTTTACAGAACAACTTAGTGGCCTCATCTTAAACACATTCAACTGCATAAAAAAACATCTGGAACCTGGCGACGATTTGTGTATTCAAGACGCTGTTGGGTATGTTGCGACTCATAAAATAGTGTAAAAATTTAATTAAAAAATTAATTTTTGTAGCTATGTCATTTGTTCTGGAATTGTAAGCAGCATTATCGATATGCTCCGTGCGGTCGTAATCGAAGGAAATGACTTTGTAAATCCGTTGGTGGCACCAAGCATTTATATGTTTTCATCCTTAATTTGTCATAAGTATGTTTGAAATTATTTTTAAACTGCCTTATTGTCTTCTAAAGGTTTTATTCGGATGATCTGAGCAAGCTGTTGAAGGAGACCGATTGTTTGGAAACTGTTTATCTCCTCTGCGAGTCGCTCCAGAAAATGTCCGCCGCAAATGGCTCAAAATTGCCAGATTTCACATTATCCATTATAACAATGCTTGTGAAATATGCCAGTGTTGACATCACTTCATTCCAAGTAAGTCTTCGAAACTCCCCCTTGCCATTATTTGCCTTTTTAGAGTGTTTTAGGAGCAGAAGGGATGTCACTGCAAATCAGAAGTATTGCTAGCATAATAATTACTTTTTGCACAAAAAATCCTAAGTGGGACACTCTTTTACTTGCAATGATCCAACTAATCGGCTATTTCTCAATAAGGAACGATAAAAACCAGGTAAAATAATATTTTCCAAGGCGATTGAAAATAATGTGATTTTCAGGCTGTCCTTCAATCAGGACAACAGCCAACGGTCCTCCAGCTATTGGTTACGCTGCCTTTCCAATATTTTTGTAAGGACGACTACAAGATAAATCTTTTCGCGACACTTTTAGCTTGTTCCTACGAAAATCCGGTCAACACCGCCGTCGTCGAGTCAGAACTTAGCTATGATGTAATTTTTGTATTTTTTATTTATTCGTGCAATTTATTAAATTTTATGAATATGAATACCTATATACATGTTTTCATATTCATAAAATCTAATATCTGAAAAATGGTGCATAATGGTAAATTATGTTAATCAGATACACATTTTACCTGCATCACCAAACATATAACATTAAAAAAAGGCGTTATTCATAAATTTTAGATTAATGTATTCATATTCATAATTCTTGTGTGTTACAGACTTTGGAAAATTTCGCCTCGACTTGTGAGCCTGGAAAGAGTGCACTTCTTGACATTTTTTATCGTCGGACAAATGAGAAGCCAAAAAAGAAATCTAAAAAATCAAAAAATCTGAAAACAGCATTATTGCTCAAGACTTGCCAAAGTATGTCAGTCACCATCTAGTGAAACGTTGAAATGTGTCGAATCTGGAGGGAAAATTCCCGCTGCCGAAACATCCAGCGAAACGTTTAACACTGTCGAATCTTCGGACAAAGAGAAAATTCCGAAAACGGACCCCACAACTGATGCCCTCAAATCCAACCATGTGGCATCTCGATGACTTTCCATTTTCCTACATTCCAAACTCCCAGTTTTTCGGAATCAAAAACCAACCATTCCAAAAGCGCATTTCTAAATTATTTTTATACACAAACCTAACAATGTTATAACAATAAAATAGATTCAATAATTATTGACATTACTATATCATTTGCTGCTAAATCTAACGATGTGATGGCAATATAAGGTAGGATAAGAACTTAACACGTTTGCTGTGGAAAATGCATTATGTGAATGGCTCCTACGGCAGCTTAAATGGGAGCTTGTTTTTATAGACGCACTCCATGCATCCTCCGCAAAGAAAGTGTTAAGAAACAAATTCTCACTACTTATATTAGTTCATAAAGGTTACTAACGTATTTTATTAAACCTTTAACTCCCACCTGTGATTAATCATTTTTATACAATTTTTTTTTTGTGTAGAAAGATTAGGTTTGTAATAATTAACTTTAAATCTTATATTTCTAGTCATTGTTAAATTTTTTACTTGATTTACATAAGTTTTCTATATTAAAAACTAATGAGCTTATCTTTTATTTGTATTTAATACAGTTAAAGGAAATCTAAAAAGAAATTATAAACATTTGTTACTAATTGACTTTTAGTTGCCCTTTTGTATTTTGCAACTTTTGGTAAAAATGGCCACCTCTGAGAAGCAACACAAATTCTAGGCTGATAGTGACTACGGTTCTCCAAGAACATTGATGTTTATGAGCATGTAATGAAAAAAAAACCAAAATTCCGGTAAAAATGGCAGTTTTTTTGGTCAAAAGACTATTGTATTTATACAATTTACGTATAGAGGGAAAACGTGGTTAAAATTATTCCGCTAGTAGCGCCACTGTTGCTTCTACGCGGGTTCTTACTCTATTGCTCCCTTCTTGTGCTTGTTATCCTAAGCGTACCTTCTCATTGCGTGACTTGCGTTCCTCGTGGATCTCGTTTCTCAAGTGAGTCAATTTTTTTATCCTTATACATCCTTTCTATTTATTATTAGTTATGTTTATTTTAAATTTAAATTAGTCTTTTCAACCATTTAGGACGTTTTAAAATCATTAGAGGTTCAATTTGTGTTTTGAGGGAATAGTTATGAACCAAATACTGAGTTGCTTGCTTGCCACGCTCGGACCGTCCCGTTATTGATGTTTTATGGAGGTTTTTAAACTTTTTCCGTCCTCTAAGGCTAATTTTGTCCCTTTTTAGTCTATAAAATTGTAATTTTCATGGTACATTTCAATTTTTTTCCCAAAATATGGTTTAATAGCTAGCCTCAAAATCGCAAAAAAACAAAATTTTGAAGGCCTAAGATAAAATTCAGGATACTAGAGGACAAAAAAATAAAATCAGGCATTGATCCCAAATCATCTGACTGAATTTTTCGGGCATCGAAAATAGTGTTTTCTGCAGTTTAGTCTTGCTAAAAAGTAAGACTAAAAAAGAAAGTGAAATTTTAGAGAAAGTAAAAAAATTCTACCTCTTTTTTTTTTTTTGAAGATTCGATTTAGAAGAAAATAACCCTACCTTTAAGAGGTATAATCGAAGGGAGGAAAGGAGGTAAAAATCAAAGGGGATATGGTTTTAAAAAAGAGTAAAGTAATCCTTCTCCAGAAACATTGTGGGTTCTCTTTGAAGAAGTTGAGGAAAAAACTGGATAAGATTTATATAATTAATACGTTTTTATCTTCATTTTAGATCCTAAATTATGGAAGACGAAATTCTCGAACTGTCGTCCCCGACTTTACATCCTTACATGATGAGACGCATGGCGGAGTTTCGCGTGAACGGAGCCTACTGCGACGTGACGATTACAGTTGGCGATAAAAAATTTAAGGTTCACAGACTCGTACTTGCTGGACGAAGCCCATATTTCGACGTGATATTCTCAGAGAATGTGAGAGATATCCAAATCGACGATACCGACCCTGTCGTTTTCAACGAATTTCTTGATTACGTTTACACTGGTAACGCGAATGTCGACCAATACGCTTATGGACTTCTTCAATTGGCAGAAAGATTCCTGGTCCAAGAATTAAAAGAGATGTGTGAAACCGTACTCTCGGCTAAGGCCAACAATAGCAACACAACTGTCAGGTATCTTCAGCCGCCTCCTCAAGACGATGTCGACATAGTTCATATTCGCCGACTCCGTCGAAAGCGACAAAACTAAATCCATTCGATTCAAAGTTTGTCAGTTCTAAGGCTTGTAAAAACGATGAATAATCTAGCTTGAAAGCTTCGACTCTTTGTAAGAATTTTTCTAATCTTTTGTATTTCTGAAACTAATAAATAATAAACTGAACTTTTTTTTATTCCTCAAACCGCCATATAATCAGAGGCACTTCTAGATAGTGAGTACGATCCATCATAAAAGTTAACAAGGAAAATTAAAATCAAAACTTGCAAATTTATTTCTGTCAATTATAAATAATAAGGATATAAAACAAAGATACATAAAGTATCACAAACAAAATGGGTTTCACAGTAAATTAAAAAAATGAAGTTTCGCCTACCCTTTTTCCTTTCAATGGACGAACAATGTAAGCAAAACAAGGCTATCCTATGCAAAAGAAAGTAGAAATTTTTTTTGGCAAAAATATAAAATTTGCTCTTATTTAAAAAAGGAAAAAATAGGTTGTAGAAAAATTTTTTTAGTTAACTTTTTAAAAATTAGGTTCACTTTTTTTCTTTGCAAAATTACTGCACTATTGATGTTTTCAAGCGTAAGTGCAAAAGTCTGTTCTACAAAATTATTTTGGATAAAATTTATTTTTACTGAATATAATACCTGTTACATTTTGAAAATTTTCGTTTCTTAAAATTTACAGGTTACTTTTTTCCTTCTCTCTCTCTCTCTCTCTCTTAAAGAGCCTAACACAGTAACTAAAAGTCTATAAATAATCAAAGGTAACCTATTTTTTTTCTTGTTTAAATATTATATTATAATCATTTAAAATTTTTAACACGTTTAACGGAACACTATTTACTATCATAGGTTTATAGAAAATTTTTTTTTATATCGTGGCCGATTTAGAAAAACTTTTTAAAAAAATTAGACATGGAAGTGGTTTTGAACCGACCCACAGGGGTGAACATGAGGTTATATTTTAAAAAGAAAAAATGATAAGTAGGTAATTCTGCGTTGTGATATGAGAGGGCGCTTCGCACCCCAAAAGCTGTAAATTCCGGGTAATTTTTCTAAATCGATGAGGATATTAATCTAGGAGTCGAGTTATTGGGATGGCTGAGATGGTTCTTGTATGTTGGTCGTCCAGTAATCGTGGAAACGAGTGTTCGCTTTATCCATAATTTCCTCGCCGGCGTTGTTACCCTCGAAAGAAAATGACGGGTCGTCCAAGCAACGGAGATCCCCGATCGTTTTGTCCCCTTCGCTTTTGTCATCTGAAAAACAGAAGAAAAAACCGTCAAATGTTGTTAAAAAATTTACATCTTCCGAAATGTGAACTATAAACACATTGCAAAATCTCGAATTTCAGCCAAAATAAAAATATGTAATAAAAAATTGGTGTCAGGAGCTATCTCCGACGGGAACTTCCTCCAATTTAACTGCAGTCAGGTTTTTTCAGGCAATAATTGTTTTTTTCGAGGTTGCTTAACCTCAAAATTAATGGGCAATGATACAGATAAGCCAGAAAGCTCGTCACAATTTTTTTTTTTGGTTTAGAGACGCACAAAAATAGATTTCTCCAACAAAGTACCGAGAAAAACGCCACAAATTGGAGAGATTTTCGGTTAAAATAGACAGGAAAGTAGTGCTCTAGAAAAAAACTGGCGAACCAGGCAACCTCATGATTGCTAAACATATTTTTTCCTCCACGTGCCCCCAAAATGGAGGGTTTCACAATAACATCTCTTTGAGGAAGTTAACACAGGTGCCTAAAAAAAGTACAGTGCTCTGATTTAGGCTTCCAATTTTGACTGTGCACAAAAAATAAAAAACAACATTAAAAGCTTGAAATGGACTTTTTGTTCCGGAGTTTTGAATATAGTGAAAAGGGCAATGCGTGTTAAACTATAAAATCTGCTCCCTTTTTTCAACTTACCCATAATAGCGACGAGTTTATTTTTATTTTTAAAGACAACAAAGAAATGAAGGAAATTCTACTTTTTATAATGCATAAGCGCTAATATTACAGCCTCCTAGAAAACGAATCAGAATTATGTCATCTTAATTAACATTCGTGCTTCATTAAAAGTAAAACCGTTATTTTTCGATTGAAAAAGTAACGAGTTCGTCAAAAAAGCCTAAAATCTCTTGTAATAAAAAGGAAATTGTCTCAAGGACCACCATTTTTTAGAATTCTTTATTACGCATTTATTTAAGGATCATTTAATCGAGCGCACATGCGATAAAATAATATTAAAAAAGCCTCATTCAGAGAAAAATCTGCCAAAATAATTAAAAAATGGGTAGGGTAAGCGAAAGCAAAGGTTTTTACTGTCGAAGAAATCGTTGAACTGCGACATCAACAACTGGCTTTGGAGCAGAATTTTTTATTTATTTTTAACGCCAACATTATCTAGTGCCCATAAAAAGTTAAAAAGAGACTCAGAAAAAGTTCGTTAATGTTTTAGACATCAAATAACTCGAAAACGACTGGTCCTAGCAAGATAAAGACTAAGTACAAAATTAATCGTTACGCAATTTCCTATTGAAAATGACTTCAACATTTTTCTCGTAAAACGACCAGTTTAGGAGATATTTAAGATCTAAGGTAATTTTAAATAAATCCTAAGATTTTCAAGAAAAACTTCTCGTTTGAAGCTATAAGGAGCTATAAGTCGTACGGAGTCCATACTAGGCTCATCTTAAAGGCAATAGGATTAAGAAACTTTTCCAAGTTGTCCGATATCCACATATAAAGCATTTTTCAAAAAATAATAAGTAGCACAAAAATTAGGTACATGTGACTTAACTATAACATAACATTGCGCATACGCGAGCATTCCCGCGTTTTTTCAAAAATTCATCTCTGGGATTTGCCTTTTAAACTAGTTTGAAAACACGAGGGGCTATTTTTTTTTTCTTCTTGCAAGAAAAGGTCGTTTGGAGAGGAATAAAAAACGAGCTGTCGTAACCTGTACCAAAAATTACAATTTTTCAGTAGCAGTTAAAATGGAACTTTGTGAAGTTTTGACACAATGAAAACTCCGAAAACGTTCACTTTAGTAAGTTTATGTACTGAACACTTTTTGTTGTAAATTTAATGCAGATTATTTTTGTACTTAGTGTGTTTTGTGCTAAACCTCATAGCTTTCGAGATATTCGATTAAAACTTAAAAAGTGATAAAAACACCTTTTTGGCACCCTTCTCCCCGCTTTAAAAGCGACTTATACATCTTTTTATAGGAACCAGAGCATTTTTTTCGTCAAAAAAAACTTTTTCAGTAAACTGAAAGGTTCAGCCCTTTTTTTCTTGTCCAATTGATTCTAAAAGCCAGTTGGTAAACGTCAATCAGATTTCTGTCATTTCTGTAGTATTTCATTATATCTAACTTGACCATTAAAAAAAATTTACACCAGCTTTTGACAAAGAAAAGGGGAAAATTTTATGCTGTTTAACGAGATAACATTTTTTTTTTCATGCTAAAAATTTTAAGAAAACAAACATAGATTTTATTCTTTCTCTTTTTAAAATTATAAATGTAAAAATATGATTTGGTACTGTTTTAAATTATAATTTTACCATTTAGATGAGGTGCTGATTGAGACGGGAGTGAGGTAACCCTGCTCTCACTGCGAGCTTTACCTTCGCTTAGTGCTTTCCACTGGATATCACCTTTATAAACAATTCTAAGTCAATCTAAAACTCGATTTTGGGGGATTTTTTTTTAATTGAGAAAATAGCGGCCAACGTCTTTACTTCAAAGGGATTTATGAAAAATTTGACGTAGGGGAAAAAATAAAATAAAAATAAATAAATCCACTCACACTACACTCATTCCCAAATCGACCTTTTAAGAAATTACGACTTTGGCCATGCAAAAAAATAAAAAGGGCTCAACCCCTTTCCATTGCCCTTTTTTCAGAATGAGCGTATTCACTATTCATATTTATGAATACGTATATTTAATAAATCTAAAATTTAAAAATATAAATTCACAAAATCTAAAAATTCGTGAATTTTTTTTATTTTCATTTCTATTTTTACTAAACACAATTCATCCCAAATCCATTTGAAAAATAATTTTTCTGAAATTCATTTTTAAAAAATTGTTTAATGAATTTATGATAAAACGTTAAAAAAATTAAAGACACCATCAATATGATTGAAATCCATAAAAATATTTTATAAATATTAAATAAATTTTTTAAAAAAATATTATTAGCGCTTTTTAAAATGTATAGTACGTTTTTTTTTCAAATGAATTTGGAATAAATTATGTTAATTTTATTTGAATAAAAAAAAATCTGAATTTCAAGGTTTTGTGAATATGAATGTTATGTAACTTTTAGATTTATATGAATAATATTCATATTATTCATAAATATGAATAAGCCCAAATGTGCCATTTTTTAATCACTACGCATAAAGATAAAATTTTAAACAATTTTTTTGACAAGTTGAATGATTAAAAAATTTTTAATGGCTAAAACAAATTTTACTTCAAGCGTGAAAAAAACAACTTTTTCCATAAAAAAATATTATAATTTAATTAAAAAACTAAGCTTCATAAGGCAGAAATATGGAAAAGTGAGCGTTTTAACTTTGATGGTAGTGGTTATGTTATAGAGGTTATAAAAAGAAAAAAAAATGAAATCTATTAAGCTTCAGTTTATCTATTAAGCTTAATTTCAGTTTATTTTTTATTTTAAAAAATAAAAAGATTTAAGGCCAAGCTTTTGTTCCCTAAATTAAAGACCCAAAAATTAATTTAAATAGCGAAAAAAAGCATTTACTTGAATGATTTTAATTTTAAGCTTTCTTAGATTTATTAAGTGTATGAGCCGTTATTGTTTTATTTTCAAAAAACGGAAATTACCTTGAGATACATTTTGTGTAACTGTGAAGGTTTTTCCGGTGTCTAAAGGTACGGTCCAATTGACCGGCTCCGGTGATCTCATGATGATCTGCTCGGGCGATTTGACCCTCGTAGGTTCCGGCGGCGATTTCACGACCGGCTCAGACATAATAACAGCGTCCGTATCTTCTTCTGAAACCCGAAAAGCTCGATAATACCGATTAAAATAAATTAGAAGACTTAAAAAATACAATGCGTTAACACTTTCTCATGCACACAAATTTACATAGCCTATTATATTTTATTTCAACAATTTTTTTTTCCTTCACCTTTATAGTCTATAGACACCCTAAAGAAATAATTCTTTCCTAGGATAGCTTTTTTTCTTCTTTTAAGGAGGTAGTATCTCAAATAACAGGATAGACATACCTTTTATGAAAAATTTAGGAAAGGAAATGTTAAAAATTATTTTTAAGTTGTAGGAGGAAAAAGAACACAAAGGCCCAAAATAATAAAAATAAAAGGGGTGTAAAACAAACCAGAAATAATTTGAGATGATAAATTATTTAATATAATTAAAGTTTAGTTAATAACATTTCAAGATAAATTAGTGTATTTCAGTTAGACTATTATAAACCATTTGAATTTATGGTTACTTTAGATTTTGAAGACGATGGACACCACAAAACACAAATTTTCCGATTCCCTGAGTTTCGCTAAAAATATCCTTATTTACAAAAGGTCCAGGTAAGCAATTCGTTTAATATAACAGGGGAAGACAGTTTCGAAAAGACAAAGTCAAAAGTCTTTTTGAACAGCAAAAGTTAAAAATGGTCTCATAGAGTGAGTAAATCCTCCAATCCTTTTTTTTTCCTTTAGTAACAAGGATAAAAAATAAATAAAAAAAGCCTGAATTTTTCAGGTTTTTCAACAAAATATACTTCGAAGCAATTTTTTATTGATTTGTTAAACTGGATCATCCTACGAAGAAGTAGAAATTGTGTAACTTGCTAACCAAGTAAAGTTAACCTTGTGTAACTTAAAAAAAAAAAATTTTTTTTCATCATGTTATGGCTGTATTCCAATTTTTTTTAAATCTTTTTCTTGCTACTTGTTAAGAGACCGCTAAAAATAGTCAATAATTAACTCCATAATTAACTTAGGTAATGAATTTATGATGTGTAAGTTAATTAACGGAGAATGTCTGAATTTTTACCCAAGTGAAAAATGTAAAATGTAAAAAAAACGTGACCATGCGGGATCATTCTGAGTATTAAGCGTGCATTGCTACATACAAATACTAGAATGCGGTAAAAACCACGGAATAATTGAGAGAATCTTTTTTATGTTTTTATGTGTTTTAAATATCGAACGATAGTAAAATGTGCGAGTCTAATCATAGTGGATTTTAGGATATTGTTGATAATATGAAAATAGAGATGGCCATCCTTATACTTACGGGTTTTTTCGTTATGAGTGTTGTTTGACGAGTTTATCTCTTTGGGTTTATGAGCCGCTCTTGTCTTGGAATCACCGGCTTTTACAGAACCTGTGTTAGGTTTGGTTCGGGTAGGAGCGGTTTGAAGGGTAGCTAAAGAAACATACAGAAGAGAATAAAGCACTAACTAAACACATAAGTTGAGTTGTATTATGTACATTTATCGAGCAAGAACTGGTTCCACAGATTCTCAGATTTCCATCGAAATTTTCATATTATTTCCTTTCCCGATATCTCCTTCAACCTCCGGAATCCGACAAGTATTCTCCTTCTCCGTCATTTTCCCGCCCTCATACTCTCCTTACTCAAAAGACTTTGCCATCCCTACATTTTCTATTTGTGAATTCTAATTCCAAGGCAAAATAAAGAGAATTTAGCTCCCATACAGAAGACCCTAAACCCTAACCAAATTCTCTCTATTTGACATTTTCAACTAAACTACAAAAAAGGCTGCAATCTAAACTAAGTGCTAACCTTATAAATAATATCAAAAGTTTTATTCTATTTTATATTATTTTATTTCAAGCCAAACCTCCTAGGTTTGAAACGGGAAGCCCAAAGTCACAAGGAAATTTTTTTCTTTTAGATAAACAATGAAACTGTCATATATTTTTTTTCTAAAGGTATATTATTTTTAGAATAAACAGGACATTGAAAGCTAAAAATTTATAATGAAGACTTCCCCACAAAACACCTTCCACTGTGCAAACAAAGGCAATAAAAAAAGAGGAAGAAAAATAAGGCATTTACCGCCAGCAATTGATCACTGAAATTAACAATACTTTTTTAAAGCTATGGCAGAAGCTGTGAAATATTTTGGCGCTAAAAAAAATATATGAAAAAACAAAAAGCAAGAATTTTTATCCCCATGGTTAGCAATGATCCACGTATATTATTCAGCACATAAAAGAACAAGAAAAACAATCAAGAAGTTTGAATTGGAGGTCTAAACTTATAATTCCGAACGCAAATTTTACAGTGAAATTTTGGCAGCAAAGGAGATCTCGCTAGAAAAAATTAAAAAAAAAACAAACAATAAAGCAATCTGTAAACCAGTTGTTGCGCTCAGGTAACTAAGCTACGATTAGTTTATGGTTAAAAAAACAACAATGAGCGTCGACATTAAAGCTTAAATAAAATTTTGGATTCCAACCATGTTTTATTTAACCATTAGTTTTTTTTTGTTCTTAATTTAACTAAAGAGCAACTATTAAAATGCCGACAAGCATGCAAGCTAAGAGCAAAATAATATATTTTAAGCACTAAGCATAAATATTGAGGTAAAAAAATTGAGGATTTAACTTTTCATGCGAGTTTATAAAAGGGGGGATTAAGAAAAAATAATGATTTCGACAAACATAGATTTTTTGAAATATTAAAAAATTAAGAATGAAAAATACATTATTTTTATTTTTAAATTAATTATGGGTTCTACAAGCGGTTTCAGCCAAAAATATGAAATCTGAAAGATGATTTTTTTCTTATATATTTTTTTCTTCAGGGACTTATTGTCTACAATTTTACCATCAAACCTACTTAAATCAAACCTTATTTAGTACGGTTGTCTACCATCTTACAAAATACTTTTATTCTTATACTCCTAGTTGGTTTCATTGAGAAAAAATAAATAAATAAAAAAGCATTTTAAATTACTTTTTATTAGTACATAATAATCTAATGTACTTTACTTATTACTTCAATTTATTTACTTAAATATTTACTCTAATCATTTACCTACATAAATTTACCAACAATAAAAACTTTTTTGTCCTTCTCAACTTCTGGAAACTATTGAATTAATAAGGCATTGTGAGAGGGAACGAAAAGTTCGGGAAAGCTGGAAAACGTTAAAAATACGCTGCAGGAGAGGGGTTTATTAAAATATGTATATGGTTGAAGGAAAACTAGCATAGAATATACAAGTAGGAGATGAAATCATTTAGAAAATTTCCAGCTTTCTCTAAATAATTTTTTACACGGATACTGATGAAAGTTAACGAGATTGGGCACTTTTTTGATATTTAACCGCAATTTGACCCATTTTTGATTTTATTAAATTAATTTTTTTAAAAAGAGCTAATTAACGATCACATACGAACACGTTTTGAGGATGGGAGGGGAGAAAACCATTCTCGACTTACTTGGTCTTTCACGTTTTTCCGGAGGCGGCGTCTTTTGGGTATGTTTTGGAGGAGCACGCTTCGGCGAGCCGGCCGATTGAGATCTCCCTAAAATTAAAAATAAACTTTTTTCCCTGTTAAAATTTTAAAATTACCGGTGTAATGCGTCTTTTGAGGGCTTAAACTTGTATCCTTTTCTTCTTTTTTCCTAGGAATCACAGGCTCTAATTTCTCCCTGGTCGGCGAATGCAGTATACCTCCTTCTCCTGAAGAAGAAAAAATTAGAAGATTAGAGGTAGACTAAAACTTGGCAGATATCACCCTTAAATTTTTATTAAAATGAGAAAATTAGGAAGAAGAAAAAGAGAAGAGAAAAAGTGGGATTTGAACCTACGATCTTTTGGTTTCTGGGTTCCCAACTGAGCTCTGGAAGCACCATCGATCTGTTTCCCAAACTTACTTTACTTTATCAACTTATAAAGCAGGATGAGAGGTAGTAACAAAGTTACTCATAACCTACTGGATTTAACCCCAATGCCCTTGTTCTGCAAATTACATTACCCATATAATCATTCCTCCAGTAGGATTTTTGTGGATTAAATACACTACAGTTTAGTTTTTTCATTGTTAATTAATTGGTCATCAATTTGGATTATAATTTTTAATAAATCTAGGGCGCCTAAGTTTTTTTTCTTTTTCCTAATCTTCTCTATAAACTGTTCTTCCATTTCATTAGTACAAATAAAGAAGAAAAAACAAGTTTTTTTCTGTATCTGCCAGTCATCCCTAAACCTATCAGGCCATTGGGTCGCAACTTAACAATAATTTTTTCCCACTAACTTTTGACACTCAAAAGTTATAAATTAAGATACATACCGACTCCAGTTGTACGTTCCAAATGATGTCTAACAAAATTGTCAATCCTAGAGCGATGTGCACCTTCTTTTTTATATTCATCGTAATACTTACTGCCCTGAAAGAAAAAAGTCAACTATTATCATATCCATCATGTTGCCACTGGTATCATCATTTTTCAGGAGAAACAAAACAAAAATGTTAGAAAAAGCGAGATTGTGACTGCAGCCTGCTGGTTAGGGTTCACAATGATGCTTTTTTTTTTAAACTGAGAAAATTAAGAAAGAAGAAAATGGTAAAAAAGTAAGGCCCCCAGTGGGATTGGAACCAATGACCTTCGGGATACATGCCCTATAATCTAAACACCTTAAGTTTGTTACAAAAGTACCTTCGATCTAGGTACTCATCATGGAATAGAAAGGCTTCCAGATGGTAGATTGTTGGGCAAGTAGCTCAAAGGACATAAGTTCCAATCCCACTGGGGGCCTCACTTTTTTCCTACTCTTTTCTTTTTCCTATTTTTTTAAGTTTAATATAAAAACAGAGTTTCCTTTCAGATCTTCTAAACTACCAATGAGATACCAATTCTGTAGATTTATTGTGAAATATAATAAAATGGAGTTAGTTTACTTATTATGAAATGGTTAATGTTAGATACCTTCCCGAGTTTCGTGCTTTGCCAATTTTTAGTTGGAGATGATTTTTTATTGTTTTCCTTTTCCTTTTCTTCTTTAGAAATAGGTCTGTGCGTAGAGGATGCGAGTGAAAGTGCTGAGAGAGAGGAACGACGCGAAACCTGCTCCCAAAGTCCCATTTGCTTGCTATAAAGCTCGGCGATGTGTTCAGGAACTAATTCAGTACCCCAACCGCGGTGCTTTAATTTAGAAAAAAAGTCAATTCAGAGTCAACGAAATGACTTGGACTTACTTTATACTGTCCCGCTTTCTTTCTAAGCTCGATTACTTCAGTGAACCAACTGTCCGGCAATCGCTGTTGTTGCGGCTGCGGCTGAACCGACAAATCTCGTTTACCTTTCGTCGGCCGGATTTCGTTGGAATCGTATTGCGAGAACGGCCTAAAATTTTTCTCGTATTCAGTCTTTATTTTTGATTTTCTACTAAAAATAAAATAAACTGATGATTAAACAGTTCAAGAAGAGAAAAAATAAGCCATCAAATTAAAATATCAAAGAAAAAAGAATGAAGAACTTGAATATATTGTTATACAAACCTCGAATGTAATTTATCTTCTTTACTGAAAGATTCTTCTTGAATTTTTTCTTCTCCAGCATCAGCAGTATCGATGGCACTCACCAAGGGCTCCATTTCACTGCTACCTAGAAACAATGAAAATAAAAGGTTGTACTTTAAAAAATGTTAGAAATAAACAAAAAAAAACCTCTTCCTGATGTCATATTAAATGGGGCTATTAATACAATTTAGTTACCCTCTTGCTGTAACGTTCGTTTTTTGTGAATGGGTGCTATGTTGGACTGGGGTTTGATCGCTCCCATACTCAGCGACTTTCTCGGTGCGCCGCTCGTGTCATCTTCTTTCGATTTGCTCCCTCTCGGCCAAGCGAATTGTAACCTGTATTCAGTACTTATCCTCGAGATAGCGTTTTTTAGGCCTCCGTTTTTACTATTGCAGTTTTCAGTCGGAAAATTTGATATCATCTATAAAAAGAAATAGGTTGGGTTTGCAATTTATAAAAGCCTATTTTTTTCATAGCGTTTTTATGCAAATTGTGATAAGGTGGAAGTTTGATTGGGTTTCATAGTAAAAAATAAAATATCTTAAAGCCATCGCAGCTTCTAGAGCCTCGGTCTATAAATGCCTCATGCAGTGGTCTAAACGTCAATTAAAAGCAATCCTCCCCAAGGAAGTTTTGGCTTGAAATTCCACTAAAACGGGCAGAACCCAAATTTCAAAGATCAAAAGCAGCGGCGGTTATAACAAAGAAAAAAAGTGGGGCTCTTTTATCATGAAAAATGTTGGTCAGAGCACGAACTTCCTGAATCAGTAAATCTTCGGATCAATAAATTCCTTTACCTATCTTAAGAATAGTTTAAAAGCTAAGGTCAATTTTAATAGTTGGTCAGTGAATTCTTCTATTTCACAACCTCTTATGCTATTTGGTATTCCTGGCGGAAGGTTCGTTCGGGTAACTTGTTCATAACCTTCAAATGTGGTGATAGATGCGTACAAACGTGCTAGTCCGCCATTTTTTTCAATGGCTCACTCTGAGAAAGACAAATAAATTATTTTTTACTTTCTAAATGGTTTTTTCAAAAAAGAATTTTTTTTTAACCCAGGTTATAGAAGGCAGATAACCTTCAGATAACCATCTGTGGAGGGTATCACGATAACTTTCTTTTTCCTAACATTGTTAAAAATTAAAAAAAAAATTATACAGACAGATTTCCGCAACTTTCGCAAATTCCGAAAAAAAATGCTCTGGAAATTTTCAAGATGAAAATGAAAAATAAGGTGAAAATTGAGCGAAAATCGCATGATGTGTTCCGGAAAAAACTGGTAACGGGCACCACAATCTTATGAACAGCAAAGATCACTTTTCCTCTTCGGGCTCTGGAAGAACCCAGAAACCGTACATGGAGAGTAATCCAACAACTTCTCTTTGAGAAAGTATAAATCAAGGAGCGCGTTAGCGTTCCGCACCGCCAAGAAATTTGACAGTGGAGTAACCTACCTAAAAGGAAAAAATATAAAATAGAATTTTCAAAAAAGTGAATTTAACATAAAAAGTCTTTAAGTTTGTGAAGCGTGAAATTTTTTTCTGGTCCAAGAGAAGCCGATTAACGATCGCGTGTATGTGACGCGTTGATTAAACAGGAGAGCGTCCACGTTTGGTCAAAAAATCGATAATAAAAACTCACATTTTTTCTAATTACTTTACCTTTGAAGGGTCAGACGTTTTTAAAAAGCGGGATGAGAAAAGACTGGACAAGAACGGAGAAGCTCTAGTTAAAAACTGAAGCTCAAGGGAGCGAATCGAGTTATTAACCCCACCATGAAACCGCCTTCTTTATTTTAAAACCGCTTTAAAAGTCACGAGTTGCCTAGTTTTTATTTTTTCAATAGCAAGAGAAGTTTTTGGGACCACGGAAAGCTGCATCTCATTTTTTAATTGATGTTTTGACGGCATAAAATCGTCGATTATTTCGGAGTTTGGGCAGGGGGAAGAACCTTAAGTGCCCAGAACGATTATGTCACTGAACATCAATGGGGTTTCTCACTGCGTATGACATGGAAAACTGGTAAAAACGAGAAATACGCAGAACAATCATGCAAAAGTTTCAATGGCGGAATACGGTTCATCTTTTTTAGCCCAGCAGGCACCTCAGGTTTTAGGCCGATGGAGAGAATTTTCTTCATTGAATTTTACGGCGTAAAATAAAAAAGGTGCCTGCTATCACCTCTTTTGGGCTCCCGGCTCTTTAAAAAAGCCCCATCATGCTTGGTTCTCAAATTGCAGGAAAAAAGGTCCGCCCTAACCTCTGAGAAGTAACCTCTCTCGTAGCGCAATACAGAAAATTTCTATTCTTCATGCATGATAAAGCAATAATAGGGCAAACCTACATGCTACGTAAAGTAATCGGGTTAAAACTGGGCACGATTGAAAAGTATGGCATCTAGTCTATAAAATTTCTGTAAGGTTTCCCAGACTTAATATATAAAAAAAAGAAACATCAGGCGTTGAAAATGAAGTTTATTCTGTGTAACTTTAGACCTCCGATCTAGGAAACGTTAGCAGAAGGTTTAAAATCGAGCAAGGAAAAAAGAAAGATAAAAAAAAGGGGGAAAATAAGGATACTAAGCGCTAAGCATTTTAATTGTGAGTTACCAATTGTTGTGAGGAAGGATCTGAATCGCTTCTTAAGACGCGCTGGTGCTGAGGAGACGGCGGCTGGTTCGGAGGACCTTCAGATTTACTCCTTCGGCAGCTCCCCTGTTCTCCCTCCCGACCTGCGCACTATTACTAACCCGATTCAGATTCCCATAATGAAATTTTTCTTTCACCAAAAATTTAACGACTAAAATATGATAAATGGAAATGAAACGGTATCCAGCCGCCGGTGATGGACCCAGATGGTATCTTTTAAACTAAAATGCTCTCAAAATTTTTCTGCAGTAAAACACTTTTCTCTTTCACAAAACCTCATGTTTCGACTCTCCTGACTTGCAAGTAACCATTCCAACATAACCTTTCCATATTGAACAGTTAAATCATAGAATTAACTTTTTTTTAAACAAATCTAATGTGAATTCTACTTTTTATTGATTAAAAAATCAACTTACCCAATAAATAAATTTTATTGTTGAAAATAATTTCTTTTACTGTCTTATTATGTTTTAGAAGATTCGAAATTTAGAAAAGTATATCATGAAATACAGTCGCGTCACATCCCGAAAACTGGTTGGGGATGGGAAAAACCACTTGTTCGCCGTTCGGGTCGCGGAACTCGGGGAAGGTTCTACGCATGTTCATCCCCTATCGACGTTACCCTACTAATGAAGGATTCTCAATGCTATTTTATAGTAATCAACAAGTTTCGGTATTTTGAAAAGGGCTGAGGGCAAAACAAAAATGAATAAACAGGGAAAGGGGGAGAAAAAAGCAAAAACCTTTTTCAAGCAACTGCAGAAAATCGGATCCAAAACAAAGCAGATCGTCTACTTACACAAAAAATGGACATGCCAAGCCTTTTTCAAACCTCCTCAATAAGAAAGGGAACCAGTCTTTCCAACACAATCATTTTAAACTCACAGACTAAAAGTATCTCGGCACCCTGCATACCGGTCGACTTGAAATTTTCAGAGCTTACTCAAGTCGATTCTGAGAAGACCTGTATAAAATTTGAAGTCGATCAGTATACGCAGATGGAAAACGCAAATGGTGACGTCCAGTAAACTTGGGTACTTTTTGCGCTTTCGGTCGGGTTTTGCTAGGCGGGGCGGAACGCTACCGCATTCCTGGATAATTTCAAAAAGATAAAAGCTTAAATAGCTAAGATTTGCAACAGAGAAAGCTTTTAACTCCTCAAAACTTTAAATGGAAAAGTTGAAAGCAGTTTCGCAATTTTTTCTTCTGTGGGTGGGGGAAAAAAAACAGCGATATATTTGAACACATTTTCATGCTCATGCCGATATCTCAATTTTAAAACGAAAAAAAGTTGCCTACGTCAAAACTTCGCCATGCTACAAAGGGAAAAAACATCGTGCAAAAAGTAAAATAAAAATAGCAATTTTATTCATACTTTAGATTGATGAAATAAATACGCCCAACTCAGAAAATTACGGGACATCAAGATGCAATGATTCGTCTCCTCTTACAACGAAAATTAAGTCCTTGAGAATTTTTCGATTAACAACTTTTTCCACATTAGCCCAATGATTCCTAGGAGGTTTTTGTCTGTTTTTGTGTGTGTAAAGAAAAGTGTTTTACAAGCAGAAATCAATGAGAGCGTCGAAAATTGGGGATGACTACCAACGGAGCAAACTGACGCTACTTCCGACGAAATGCTCCAGATTTACAAAAGACGTAAGCTCATACAAATAAAGTGCAATAGCGTATGTATGTACAAATGCGCTGACGTTTAGGTTATCTGGTTGCCATTGATGGACGCCGAAATATTGTATACTGTATACGAATCTATTTGGAAAAGTCGGGTTAATTGAGGATAGAATCAAAGGAGAAGGGACACTTTTTCACGATTTTGGAAGTAAGCTTCAAGTTAGAGGGCCATCGAATCTTCAGCCAAAAAAATTTACACTTCACTTTAGGCCCGAAATTGTAAACGTTCCTTGAAACTCTCTTTTCCTTAACCAAAAGGATATCTTGAACATTCCTTTTCCGCTCTTTAACTATTGCATTATCATAAGACAATCCTCCTATCGAATAGTCGCCGTCCGTCTTTCCTCCTGCGCGAAGGCCGAGAAAGAGCAAGGTAAGCATCCTTGACCTTGACTGTCCACGATAGCTTCGATAGCTACCACAAGAAATCGGAAAGAATTGTAACGTTTAAATAAAAAGTAAAAAACAATGAATTGAAAGAGTTTTTACTCTTTGAGCGATTATATTTATTTGGTTACTGATTTATTATGGAATAATAGCTTGAATATACTATGAAGTTAGCAGATTTAAAGTGGAATTTAAAATTATGGAACGTTACTTTTTTTATCTTTTAGATTTGTAATATTTTACTTGTGATATTTCTGAGACTTTTGAGTGGGGCTTTATCTTTTGTATGAATTCTGCTACCCTTGACCCCCATGGTAAAGGATGCTTACCTGGCATTTCGGGCTTCGCGCAGGAGGAAAGACGGCGATCGGCCAGGATTTTTGGGAAGGAAACTCGAAACGAGGAATCCTTTATCACTTCAAGGGAGGCTCATAAATACAAAATGAAGGAAGGACTTTCAAGGACACCTTGAAAAAAAGGGCTCCTTAAGGAACGGTTATAAGGGCGAGACAGTCCATGAGGAATAGTCCGGAAAATCAGCAGCTCCAATTTATTTTTATTTTTAAACAGCTAGCCTACCTCAAAAAACCAATATTTCAAGTACTCAAATTATAAACTGAAGACAATCAAAATACCGCCAGCGAGTATAAAAAAAATTGACCAACAACTCTTCTCCCTCTTGGGAGAAAAAGTCGGCCCGCGGTTATTTTCTGAATCCGAAAAAATGAAGTGGAATATGAAAGGGGATGGGCGTATGACCGAGGCCTTTCGGAAATGATATTAAATAAAGAAACATTTATAAATATTACCCTTGCGCGGTCCAGAGAGGAAGATGTGTGGTAGTAACCTCTATCTCTTTTCGTCGGTATCAAATCGTTGGTCCTGTACGCAAGTGAAGGATTTTTTTTTCGTCTAGGAAGTGCAGGCTCAATGCCGCCAAGACCTGTTCAATAAAAGAAAATTTTTGAAAACTTTCCAATTTATTTTTTATTTTACGTTTCTTTCTTTATAAACTTTAAATAAATTGGAATTTTGTAACTGTGTTCGCAGTGAAAGCGTCAATGGGCAAAGCGAATCCTAGTCAAAGCAATTTGCAGAGCGTTTTCAATAGAGGAAGAGGGGAGAAAAAAAAAAACTCGAGTGATGAGTTCAAATCGAAAGAAAAGAACACGCCCGCATAATTTTAATTTCACCTAATTTACATGTTAATTGAGCCGCATCGCAAGCACTCACCTTTCCTCTCATGAAGAAAGAAGTGAAGCAAAAAGGAAAAAATTTCATGAACACTTTTTTAGTCGAGCACATGCACGTAGAATCCTATTTATTTATTTCAAATATTCATCTCAGACAGAATTTATTTCCAAAAATAGTGAGAGTTGTCGAAAGAGCAATCGACGCTCGAAAAATGAAGTCGATGGGCCGGTTCTGCGCCAGTGGGAAGAACATGAGGTAAAGTCGGCAGATTGGTGGGGATAGGCGAGGCAGGGTGGGACTCGGCGATCTGCTTCTTTTGTGAAGAGAAAAAAAATCATAACTCGTAGACGGTTTTACTCAGTTTATGATGCAGCTTCACCTCATTTTTTAATTACATTCTACACCGGTTGTTGAAATAAAATGTCGAGCCTCTTTAAGCCATTAGCCTAATCGGGTTCGGTCGTTCGCTCATTACGTAGGAAAATTAGTCGACTTAAAAAAAAAATTAGTCCCCCAATTTGAGAAATTAACGGAGTTCATTGCACTTTAATTTTTTTTAAAAATTGATGGATTTGGTCGAAAAGGGCCTCTCCCCGTTTATCAACCCCATACGGCAAATGGGAAACGGCACGGAGGGCCCACAAATCAGGAAAACGAAGAAAGAAAAAAAAGTAAAGTACTGAGTCAAACGCTTTTTAAAAATTCCCAGGGTTTTCAAACATTCGGAGAAACTATCAATTTTGAACAAAATTTTAGAATATTTTTTTTTCGTAGAAGACATCAGAAAGAGGACTATAATAAAAATTTTAAATATTACCTGTTATGGGAGGCGCATTTGTATTTTCTATAAATTTATTTTCCTCCTCCTCTTTATTTCCTGAAACAAGAAAAAAAAAATTATAATTAATTTATTATTTGGTAATTCGTTAATTTCAAAAATAAGAGTAAGTAGATAAATAAAGCACTTGGCAAGCTGGCCCCGACTTGATCTCCCTTGAAGAGAAGGAACAATACAGGAGGGGGAAGTACAAAGGAGGGGAAGTATAATTTCAAGTATTTTTTTAATTTTGAAAAAAATTCAAATTTTTTTAAATATTTCTTTTTTCTCTTAAGTTTTTTTTTTCAAAATCAAGGGACCTGCTGGTTAGACTAAGCCCTCACAACTTCAACGTCTTCATGGCTTAGAAAACCTAGAAAAGGATGAATCTCTGCATGGAGGTTTTGGGAGAAGAAGAAAGAAGATAACCTGAGGAAATTATAAAAATCTTGTGCAATCAAAAGGATCTTCTTTATCACATGCTCATCATATTACATTTAATTCGTTGAATATAATAGGAAGAATTTGGACTTTTCACGCCTGTTGCATGTGGCCTGGATGGGTACTTTAATTTTTAATTTCGTTTTCAGAAGTTATTGTTTTACCCCACACTTCGGGTTTTTGGGGGTCTTCGAATATGGATCTATAACGATCTCAACTTTGTCTGTGGTGCCGGCCGGGCGTATTATTTTTTTCCGGAACAATTTACGGCCACAGCTTTCATCCGATTTTCACCAAATTTTCACGCAATTTTCTTCAGTCAATGAGTTTCTTCAGTAACGAGAGCAATTTTTGAATTTTGAAAAAATGGCGGCGATATGTCTGTTTGAAATTTTAAAAAATTCGTTGGTCCGATTTTCACCAAAAACTCCTTAAATTTTGAAAAAAAAATTTACGAAAAAAAAATGAAATTTTTCTAAATTCGAAAATACTTGAAATCATACTTCTCCTTTATACTTCCCCCTCCTTAAACTTTCCCTCCGTTATGCTTCACCCTCCTTGATACTTCCCCCTCCTATATTTTTCCATCTCTTTTTCGTTGGAAGCTCTTCAAACCAGTACTTTTTTCACAAGATTTCAAAGTTTGCTTCGGTCAAGAAACCCCCTAATTAACCACATTTTTGTTAGTTCTTCTCAATTTTTGAACCAAGAAACCAAAAAAATGTTTTTTGAAGGGAGAAATTTCATTCGTCCACCTTTTGCGAGAGGAAATTCCCTTGGCCAAAAAGCCCATTATTTCTACCTTGATACTTAAAAAAAATTTTCGAAAAAAGAACATACAAAATTTTTTGAAAAAAAAAGGAAAAATAACTTAGAAAATTTTTCGGGAAAAAAACAAACTTAGGTTCACCACTTTTTGAGGGAGAAAAAAAAATGAGGGAAATTTTTCTAAATTCAAAAATACTTGAAATTATACATCTCCTCCTTTTAACTTTCCCCACCCTGATACTTCCCCCTCCTTAAACTTCTCCTCCTTAAACTTCTCCTCCTTCATACTTTCCCCTCCTTTAAACTTCCCCCACCCATATTGCTCATTCTCTTTAAGGAAGTTATCGTTGAAAGCTCTCCAAACTAGTACTTTCTACTTTGATCGAAAGAAAAGTGGGAAAACCTTTTTTTTTATAGACTACTAAACTGTACCACCCCGTGTATACCATTATTTAACTAAAGACCCGTGAACTTCAATCGGAAAACCCTTCGCCCTGCGTTCTTTATCGATCATTTCTTCGGCGTCCGTCTGTCGCCTTTTTTTTTCCGCGGCCGTTTGCCTTCTTCAAAATTTTCAAAAAATGAGAATTTGGCAATTTTTCAAGGGGGAAATTCTTTCTAAAGTTCCTTAAGAGAAGTAATTTAGGACAAGGATTTCAGGATGTTTTTTTTAAAGAAGAATATTTACCGAATTCATTGGTTTGCGTGAAGAAACCCCAGGAGACGGAGCCGTCTTTCGAACTCGTAAAAATACTTAGGAAAGACGTTTTCCCCGCCTCGGTCATTTGCTCAAAACAGCACATGCCTATAACAAAAGAAAATTTCTTCCATTTCGAGAAATTTCGGGAGAAAATTTTTCGGACTTTTCAAATTTGAGGAGGAGGAAACATCGAAAACATTGGGCAAATCAAAAAGTTATTTCTCTAATATCAAAAGGAAAAGACAATTAAGGAAAAGTTTTCAACTTCCTGAACGATTAAACAGTTTTTATTCAAAAAGTCAACACTTTGCACACCGAGAATTTCCTTGGTAAAACTTAGATTGAATGTTAGAAAGTTCTAATTTGTCTTAACTTTTAACTTTCTCGAAGATAAGTTGTTGTATTACCCTCCACGTACGGCTTTCAGAAGAGGGTCAGAAAATTTTTCAAAAGACAAAAAACTGAAAATTTTTTGAAAAAATGGGAAAAATAACTCCTTTTCCTTATACTACCCCTCCTTGAACTTCCCCTCCTTTATACTTCCCCCTCCTTTATTGTTCCTTCTCTTTAAGGAAGTCTTCTTTTAAGCTTTTCTTTTCTACTTCCTTAAGTTATTTTTTGAGTAAGTTTCCGTCGGGCCCATTGAGGGGACGAGGAAAAGCCGAACGATTTTTTAATAAACGATTTTCGTCGTATAAGAGTTTGAAATAGGAAAAGCTCGAGTCGGGGCGCGGATCGATCGAGGCGAGCTAATATAAAGTTGACCTCGAAATTGAACAACAAATCAAAACGGCTCACCAGGGATTAAGGCGACAAAAAGGACAAAAGCTCAAACATCAAGGTAAAACTGATTTATTAGAAATAAAAATTTCAATTTCATAAATTCCAAATCTTAATACCTCGAATGCACCACCGAAATGACGGACGAAACGCCCAAGTTGTGATCGATAATAACGTATTTGGGGAAAGTCCAAAAGTTAAAATGGTTCCCAATAAAATGCGATAACGGTGTGTACACTTTCTGAATTCGGCCGATAGGATATCGGATGATAGTCCTTGGCCGGCCTCACTCTCTTGAAATTGGAATCCAACCCTCGACATATCCAGCTCTCTCAGTTTTTTTTTTCCCTTTAACGATCGTATTTCATCCTCGCTCCCACATTGTCTAGTTAGTATCGATTTTTTTTCACTTCAAGAGAAGTGACTTCATGTGACTCTGGAAAAAGGTTGAGATCTGTCTGTGGTGCCGTCTGTCCGTCGCCGGTTTTTCCGGAAGGATTTTTAACTTAAGACGTTATTTTATTACCCTCCACGACGGGTTTTTGGTCTAACATACCCCGGAGGGTCAAATCGAAACCCCGATCTCAACTTTGTCTGTGGTTCCGGCCGGCCGTAGCATTTTTTCCAGAACAATACGGCCACCATTTCAACCGATTTTCACACAACCATCCTGAAAAGTTGAAAAAGAAATTATCGTGGCGGTTTTTTTCATTTCGAAAAAATGGCGGAGATATGGCTGCTTTAAATTTTAATTTTCCGGAATACTTTATGACTACAATTTTCCTTTAAATTTTCCGAAAAATCTTTTTGAAAGAAAAAAAAACTTAAAATTTTTCGAAAAAAAAAAACACACACACAAAACAACTATGTACCTACTATTAATACAAAATGCGACAAACAAACAACAAAAAAACGGAAAACTTAAACAAAAAACTGCAAATTAAAAAAAATCTTTAAAAAACTTAAATTTTTTGAGAAAAAATGGAAAAATAACTTCGAAAATTTTTTGAGAAAAAAATATGAGGGTTTTAAGTTGGTTGCTTTGTACATATTTCGTTGTGAGCAACGGTTTTCGGTTTTTCCCTTGTATCCTGGAAACCGTCGCTCAAAACGAAAAAATGTCCTAAGTAAAAGTTGTAGCTACAAAAATTTACTACATAAAATATCTTATTAGTTTTTTTCCGTCAGAGCAATATTTTAGGAGATATGAAGGTTTTAAGTTTTCAGACAGGCTCTGTAGGATTATTAGTTTTAACCTTATAACTCCTTAAATATTGCTCTTACGCAAATAATAAATAAATACATTTTTGTAGGAAATCTTTGTACCTACAACTTTTACTTAGGACATTTTTTCGTTTTGAGCGACGGTTTCCGAGATAGAAGGGAAAAACCGAAAACCGTTGCTCACAACGAAAAATTTGCAAAGCAACTCACTTAAGAACCCTCATATCTCCTTAAGTATTGCTCTGACAAAAAAACCAATGAGGTCTTTTTTGTAGGAAATTTCCGTAGCTACGTCCTTTACTTAGGACGTTTTTTCGTTTTGAGCGACGGTTTCCGAGATAGAAGGGAAAAACCGAAAACCGTTGTTAACAACGAAAAATTTGCAAAGCAACCAACTTAAATACTTCCATATCTCCTAAAGTATTGCTCTGACAGAAAAAACTAATAAGATATTTTATGTAGTAAATTTCAGTACCTACAACTTTTACTTAGGACATTTTTTCGTTTTAAGCGACGGTTTCCGAGATAGAAGGGAAAAACCGAAAACCGTTGTTAACAACGAAAAATTTGCAAAGCAACTCACTTAAAAACCATCATACCTCCTTAAGGATGTTTTAGTTGGAATCCCTTGAAACTAGTACTTTTTTTTGCAGTCATCTTGAAAATGACGAATGAAGATGACTGATCTTCATTCGAAGATCCCCAAAAACCCGACGTGGAGGGTATCACAATAACTTCTTTAAGGAAGTTAAAAACTGAGGGAATGCACAACCTTGCAATCTATCTACGGAGTGATGAAGACCCTAAAAACCGGACCTTCAGGGTAATACAAAACCTTGGAGAAGAAAATTTAGGCCTTAAGAAAATATTATTCTACTGTCTCAAATCTAGGACGGACTCTGTTGGATTAGTTATTAAGTTATTTTAGGTGAATAAGATGAAAATCTGAGGATCGATGATAATTATGCAAGTCAGACTCGCCCTGGCGTCTGCAGTTGTTTTCATGTTTTAGATTATTACTAATAGAATTAACAACACGCGATGCCATTGCGCGAAAGAAGGTTTGTTTTCTTCGAACTGCGGAAGTTCTAGATTTTTAAAAGAAAAATGTTTCAAGTCAAATCGAAGCTGTCAAACTGAAACTTTGTTTTAAAAAATGAAAAAAATAGTTTCCCGAGGTAAAAAAAAAATCCCCCACCTCCTCAAAACACAAAAATCTCAAAGAAGGTAAAAATTAATTAAAAAGGAAAAAAAATGTCATCCAGACGTTTGTGCTCATTTAAACAAAAGGCGATTGTTTTGTTTTGCAGAGGTAGCGAATTGGATGGTACTTGTGTTCTACTGTCCGAGTTTGCCCCCTTTGCAGCTCGAAAACAGCCGATCCTGCAATGAAGTTGATTTCGTCTAATTTGTAGGAAATTTAATCACCTTTCATTTTTGTATAATACATTTTTTGGCTACGACGTACTGTTTGGAAGATACAGGCGAAAAACCGCGAAAAGTCTCGCCCCATGGTCAACAAATTTTTCTCTCTTTTTTTCGCACTGTTTTCGCCCCCGTGTAGCTCGGCCGATGGTTGTACAAAAAATTTTATTGAACCAAATTTTTAAGAAATTTAGTCAGCTTTCTTTTTTAAGTTATATATTGTTTGGATATGACGTACCGTTTTGGAGATAAAAGCGAAAAACCGGGAAAATTCGCGTTTAAGCCCCCACTCCTGGCCTACCGGTGGTTTTTATGTGGGATACTCATGGGACCCCCAATACATTGCCGTCAAAAAACGGATTTTGGCAGGACATCAGCTGTTAAATTTTGTTGGCAAAGTAGCAGTTAATCGACATTTTGGTAACAGCCGTTTGGTAGAAATTTCGGCGTTAACGAAGCCATTAGGTTGACGTTTCGGCCGTAAAACAGGCAGTATTTTGGCTGTACAATATTTTCCATGCTAAACTGCTGTTAAGTCAATATTTTGGAGGAATCCATAAGCTCGACATTTCGGATATAAAACGTGGTTATTTTGGCTATTAGGAAGGTACTTTTGGAGGGAAAAGCCTTTTGATGGACTTTCTGGGCGTTAATCAGCCGTTAGAAGGATATTTTGGGGTAGAAAAAAGCCTTTAGATCGACGTTTTGGAACTTAAACATCCGGTAGGTCGATATTTTGGCTTCAAAAACGACGTTTTGGCCCTTCATCAGCCCTATCGTGCCAGTTACCCGCAATCCCCGAGTGCCCAGCGATCGAAGTCAACGCAGTTGTTGGAAGATAGGGCAGTTCCGAGGTGTTTTCCTGGTACATAAAAACTAAGGCTAGTTAAAAATAGCGAAATCGTTTCTCTCCCTCCGTTCGCCATCTGTCGTTCAGAACGATAACCGTCACACGTCTTTCCCTTATCGATCCACACGTTTTTCGCTCTGATTCATGATCAGACTCCTTCCCCTTCAAGGACTTTCCATTCAGCGAAATCGATCGGATAATAAAGCCATTGAAAGAAGAACTTTTTCAAATACGAAAGGAGGAATAACCAATAATCATTCAATTAAAACTAACCTGCGACCGGCTGTGGAGGTTGCCGTACGACTTCCTGGCGAGGGCCCGTGTACTCGTGCCACCGATACGTGCTTCTGTATTCGGAATGCAACTGTAACACAAATTAAAGGAAGTTAAAAATGTAAAATTCAAGAAAAAAAATTTTTTTTGGCTGGAAAAACGTTGCTGGAGCAAACGGCAACTTTACAGGAGGGTGAATTTAGTCAAAAAAGCAATTAAAATGGAAACTAGTAAACTAAAGAGCAATATGCAACGTTTTTCTACTTAAACAATGCAAAAACGTCATCAGCGCCACCTAAATGCAACGTTTTCCCACCAAATCAAACCACGGTTTATGCTATCTAGCTGTTAGAAAACTAACTATGTGAAGGTAAAACCGAAAAAACCTCGTGTCCACAGGATTTTTCGGCGTTATCTTCGGTTATTGGGCTTCCCCAAAAATTTGCACGTCTAATTCGACGTCAGATGACTTCAGATTTGACGGAAAAACGATTTGAACGACGTCAAATTTGACGTCTAAATCCTTCTGCGCATTCTCCAGGAGATTCAAACAAGTATCAAACTACGGTAGGAACAAAGATACCAAAATTTAGTACCTCACAGTACCAAACAGCCACAGAGTGCCTTGACAGCCAAAATTATTTGATTAGCAGAAATTTTTATGGACCCATATGTGCGGCTAGAAACAAAAATTACTGGGCTTATAAATTATATAATCACTTGCCCATTAAATTTTGTTTTCTGCACGTACGGGGACATGACAAAAATAATAAGTTATTCATAAAAGAAGTTTTGATGAAAATAAGGGGTCAAGAGACGAAAATGCTTTAAAGGGTCAAATCCCTTGAGGATCGCGTGCGCTCCAAAATCATTCACGCCGCCTTCAAACTAAAAGAGGGTCGCCCAAAACGAAATTCGGAGGCATCATCACCTAGTTTTTTACTTAGAAAATTTAAGTTTTCTTAAAATAGACACATCTTTTGCCTTTTGAAAGGAGTGCGGTTTATGCCTGACCCAATTGGAAGGGATTTTCTTGAGTACCCTTAGCTGTAGCGATTGAAAAAACCTTTTCGAAGATTTAGAAGGAAGAAAATGACCTCTTAGTATCAAAACTAAAGGGAAATCATCGAAAATCAGGGGTTTCTGAGCCAAAAATCGACAGAAAACGCCCGAAAAGCCAAGGGGTTTCGCTGCAGAAAAATGGATAGAAACGCCAGAAAGTTTGGTATAAAGATGCTTTTCCAGCAGCTCAAAGTTGGCAATGATCAGAGTTTCTTGGCCGAAAAAAAGAAGAAAACCGTCCAAAAATCCAGTTGAAACGGTTTTTCTTTTACCGAGGATCGAAAATATCTGGTAAAAAAGGGGTTACTCGGCCAAAGGAAGGGAGGAAAATGTCACAAAAACTGGTGGGAAGTCCAATAAAAATCCAGTGGGCACGACGTTTTTTGGCCGAAAGAGAGAGTTTTTTTGTGCCAAGAAAACGGGGTTTTTTGCCATCGAGGAAAATGCACACACACAAAAAACCGGTAAAATGAGGGTTCCATGGTCGATAAATCGAGTGAAATTCCAGAGGGTGTAAAGAGGGTTTCTAGGCCCAATAACCGAGAAAATACTAGTTTGAAGAGCTTGTAAAGAAAGCTTCCTTGGAGAGAAGGAACAATATAGGAGGGAGAAGTATAAAAGAGGGGAAAGTTTAAGGAGGGGAAGTTCTAGGAGGCGGATGTATAAGTGGGGGGAAGTTTAAGGAGGGGGAAGTACAATGGAGAGGAAGAATAATTTCAAGTATTTATTCTTGAAAACGTAATTCAAGTATGTATTTAGAAAAATTTTCCTTTTTCTTTTTCAATTAGTTTTGCAATTTTTTTAATTTTATTTTTTCAACAATTTTTTTTTATTAAGGTAGAAGGAATGGGATTTCTGCCCACGGGATGTCCCTCTCACAAAGGGGGAAGTATCAAATTTCTCCATACTAAAAAAACAAAAAACAATTTTTTACACCAAAAATTCGTAAAGAATATAAGGAGCATTTGGTGAAAATTTCGTGAAAATCGGATCAACGGTTCGGCCGCAGCGCCGTTTTTAAAACTTCAAACATACATATCTCCGCCATTTTTTCAAAATTCAAAAATCGCAGACGACAATTTCTTCTTCAACTATTCAGGAAGGTTGTGTGAAAATTTGGTGAAAATCGCGTGAGAATTGTGGCCGTAAAGTGTTCCTGAAAAAATGGTACGACCGGACGGAACCACAGACAAAGTGGAGATTGGTTAAGATCAATATTCGATTTGACCCTCCGGGGTCTGGAAGACCCTTCCCCAAAAAAGTGGAGGGTATCACAATCTTGAAGAAAGTTAAAAATGAAATGATGTTGCTCAAGACTCTCAAAGTGGCTCAAGGAAGTTGAGAATGAATGCAATTTGAACACTTGTTTTAGGTATAATAAATAACTTTTTGGTATCTTCTGGAAAATAAATGTTGAAAATGAAAAGGAAAAATATACCTTGTCCACCGGCATTGAAGGGCAAGCGCGACACAGGTTCCAAAATGTGCCAATCATCGAGGCTTTTGATGCTTTTAAGTCTCGAAATGGATTTAAAAAAGAACGCGTTTCGAGTAGTGAAAACGGGAGAGCGGGAGTTTGAGGTCGGAGAGTCGAAATGTGACTGAGAGGCCGAAAGGGAACCACTTTTAAATAGGGTACATTTCGGAGTGGCGAACTCGGCGGGCAGAGGAGGGAGAGCGGGCGGTAAGAACAAGAGGCGAAAGGTTAGTCACTCGTCTACCGCAGTCTGCATCGGATCGATAAAAGCGACGGGAGTCAGCCGGAGGGCGGTAGGTTGGCCGGGGTCGTCCGCGGGGGTGGCTCTGCAGTCGCCCATTTTCGACTCTTCATTTCTCCTCCTCGACAGAAGCGCTCCTCCATCTAAAAATAGAACCATCTTCTCATCCAATCGGAAACAACCCACAAGAACTCTCAACCCTCAGAAAATAAGTTTCCGAAATAATTTTTTATTGAAAGTACGAAATTCGAAGTCAGTTTCGTTTATTGAAGCAAAGGCACCGTTTGAGTCCGCCTTATTTCAGGTGAAGGTGCTTACTGAAAGAAAGAAAAAATCAATGAGTACAGTTAGTTCCGGACCTTTCAATTTATGGGAAAACATTTTTGACCTTTTGGTCAAAGACTTTGTCCCTTTGATTTTGAGGAATATATGAGGCGCTCCGGATACGAAGGGCGAACTCGACATCGGACAAATTTTTTAACTTCCTTAAAGAAGTTATTGTGATACCCACGACGTCAGTTTTTTTTTTCATTTTCAGATTCTAGACCTCTTGGTGAATACACCCATATAATTTTTATGTTGAGTTCGCCATTTTTTCCCCTTTAAATACGTAAAAACCGAAACTTTAAAATTGTCGAGTTCGCCCTTCGTATCCGGAGCGCCTCATATAAACCTATATATTCCTAAAACTATCAATTTATTTAAAAATTTTTTAAATAAATTGATAGTTTTAACCCTTTTTGGACCAGTTTGCACCGTAAAAAATGCGAAAATTTGTCCGAGGGTACCTTTCCATCACTAAATACTCGCTATACTCGGTGGTTCAGAATGTATGGATCACCCCTTTTCTTTTTTAAATTATTTAAGGTTATAATATGAATGGTCTAACCAACTAGAAACTTCGCGTAGATAACGAATCTGAAGAAAGAAAGAAGAAAAAAGTGTTTGAAAAGCTTCCAATGAAAACTTCCTTAAAGAGAAGTAACAATATAGGAGGGGGAACTATATGGGAGGGGAAGTATAACGGAGGGTAAAGTTTTATTTTTTTTCGAAAAATTTTCCAACTTTTTTTTTTTAGAAATCCGAGTTTTTTTTAACTTCCTTTTTAAATTTGCGCTTTTTTTTCTGAAAAATTTTCTAAGTTCTTTTTTTTCGAAAATTGTTCTAAGTATCAAGGTAGAAATAATGGGATGTTTGGCCAAGGGATGTGTCTCTCGTAACGGGTGGAAGTATGAAATTTCTCCCTACTAAAATGATAAATAATGTTTTAAAAAAATCTTTACACCAAAAATTCTTAAAAAATATAAGGAGTAATTGGTGAAAATTTGGTGAAAATCGGACCAACGATTCTGCCGCAGCGAATTTTTTAAAATTTCAAACAGACATATCACCGCCATTTTTTCGAAATTCAAAAATCGCCCTCGTTAGTTTCTTGTTCACCAACTACAGAAAATTTGGTGAAAATCCGGTGAAAATTGGTAGAAAACTGTGGCCGTAAAGTGTTCCGGACGGCCGGCACCACAGACAAAGTTGAGATCGTTAAAGATTCGAATTGACCTTCCGGGGTCTGGAAGACCCTTCCCCAAAAACCCGACGTCGAGGATATCGCAATAACTTCTTTTAAGGAAGTTTAAAAGGGTTCTAGTTTGAAACAACTAAGTTGATGTCGCTCTGGGACACCCTGTATGCCAAAATTAAAATTCGTTAATTTCAATCAATTCTACGTCAAAAAACAAATGGGGTTAAATTTTTTCTCGATTTTAAATAATTTAAAAATTAAAAGGGGAAATCCATTCATTCTAAACTGTATAAATCAATAGAAAAATAGCAAACCAAATTTTCATAGAAATAGTCATATTCTCTGCAAAATCGAAATGATTTGACTGGAAAATGAGATTCTTCCTCCGGCGAAATGAAGGTGAAACAAGTTGTTCCTTTAGTATAAACGCCGTGAGACTCTCCCATGCAAAGCCTTGGACCAGTTCTCGAAAACGCAACTTCAATACGATAAACTGTATCTTTTTCCAGTTTCACGTGACGATCGAACATCACCAATAGGTGCTCTCCAAAATCGAGGCGAACACCCATGGTGTAGTATGAATATATTTGAGCCCATTCTTCATCTCTCACGCAAATAGTTATTCCGTCGACGTAAAAAGGCGTTACGTTTCTCGACCACTGATGGGCCCCTTTTGGCGGCGTCAGCATATTATTGACCTGGAAAAGAAATAAGTTTCTCGGAGATGGAAGTATCGAATGGAAGGATCGGGCGAGATCTCCTCAATCTTGTAGTTCAGGATGGTAGAGGTTGAAACATTGAAAATGTACAATTTACTCTAAGTTTAATTCACTATAATTACAGGCAGAACAAATAATTATGATAGTAACAATTCATAAGGTTTAGGCAAAGGCATAAATGAAGCGAAATATAACAAAAATTAAAATAACTCTAAGGTTGGGAACTTAGAGAATCCACATACAATTTCCGCTGTAATTACTGTATTACAGGCAGTACAAATAATAAATTATGACATAGTAAAAATTCATAAGGTTTAGGCAAAGGCATAAATGAAACCGACAAAAATTTAAAAGAACTCTAAGGTTGGGAAGTTAGAGAATCCATGAACTTCTGCTGTAAACCTAAGCTTCGCACTGAACATGAATTTCCAGTCAACACCCAGGGTGGCTCGGATTCGGGGGTCACCTCATTGCCTAAGTCTTATTGTAGACGTCATCATTTGCGTAAAGCGAATAATGGTTATGTAGCATCCGAAAATTTTAGATACCAGTCGAGTTAACTCTAATACATACTTCAAGTCCATTTAAATAGATGGGCTCATTCACTGTGAATTTGCATGACTGAGATTCCTCCTCGTAGTAAGCGTGATGTTCCCACGGCAAATCTAAGACGAAAGATTCGCTCGGGTTGTTTTTGTGTTGTTCACGTCTTTTGCACCATCGGAAGCCTTTGGGCCAGGGAACATTCTCGCCTTCTTCCCTCGGCAAGTTCGATCCACTCAAATTCGCCAGAATCGAAACGATTTCATCTTGTGTCAGGAGACCTGTTCTGCGAACTCTCAAAAAATCATGCGTTGTCATTTCGTTGAAGAATATTTTTGACAAAATATTGCAGACAAGTTTCGTCCTTGGTTGAGATTTCAAGACCATTAAGTCGAAAAAACTCAGATTTCCTGGGCATTCATCAAATTCTTCGTCACCTTAAACACATAAAATTAATGACCTGTGCTAAATTTTAACTAAAAGCACAACTTTCAAACACCCTGTCTCTAAACAGAACGTACCTTAGGCTGCTTGTGGGTATCCTGACAGGGCACCACCCTGTCAGATATCACCTAAGGAACATGGGGATCATCACAGAGGTGAGGTGCAGACTCTGCGATGAGTGTTCAGAGACAACAGAGCACCTTTTGTGCGAATGCGAAGCACTCGCGAGGAGAAGGTACCTGCACTTCGGTAAACCACTCCTCACATTGGCGGACCTGAAAGGCCTTCTGGAAACTGATGGAGTTCATGAGAACTCTACCAGTCTCCAGAATCTGATCCCTAGAGTTGGGGCAGCACAATAGATCCTTTAGGATTTAAGTGCGCAGGGGCTACTAAGTCAGCACCACCCCCGGATATAAAAAAAAACCACCACTTTTCATGAAGTTCTTGACCCAAAGACACACTGCTTGATACAGAAAAGACTCCTCGACATTCAGTTCAGTCTGGTCCAGAATCATTAATATTGCCTCAGGACTTAGATTCATCGAATCCTTGCTCTTGAAAATACCATTCACGTTATCCAAAATACCCTAAAACAATTATTTTAAAGTACAGTTCACTGAAAGAATGAACCTTTTTAAAGAAGTCATCCTCATCAGCCAGGCCAAAAAATTTGGCCATTTCGTAATTACTACATGCATCAATGTTGTATTGCTTGATATGATTCAAGCAAAACTCTTTCAGGTCATACATCATGTACTTTTCGCCCAAATAATACAAAGACCATGCTTCGTATTCTGAAGTTATATTCGGCACAAATTGATATACGAACCTAAAACAATTTTTTGAGGTTAGAAAAGCTTGGACTTAACCAAAAGTTTGATATTGTAAATAATTACCTCATGATCGCTTTTTACTCACTTCAAAAAATAATCCATTGTTTCAAACGTGGAATCCCTTATGGTACACGTTTTAGTGACGAAATTTTTATTTTCGAACATCCGTTCAAAGACCGGGCTTACCATCGACAAAACGAACGAATGAGCGTTATAAACCTATGAAAAATGAGAATAAATAAATAAAATTAAAGTTGGGAAAGAGGTTTTAGTGTTTTCTACTAGAACGCCGAAAAAAATTCACCTTTTTCTTGTTTTCGTAAACAACGTGAATTTCGATGTCCGTGCTAGAGTCGTCTAGGTACAATCTTTGAATTCTCCACTTGAAGGTTCTTCCTTTTCTAGCCTTGAGTTTCACCAAGTCCATACCTCTTACAAACGTCAGACAATATTCAATAAATACCTAAGAAAAAAATTTAAAAGTTAGAATATTATTCGAACAAAATGACAAACTTGGAACTCTGCTAAGAACGCCAGGATTTTATTTTAAAAAAAATCACGATTAATGCTTCAGTTTCACACGGAGGAAAGTTGGAAAAAAAGACAAATTGGAAAAATAATGTGAAACCTCGTTTTATCACAGCTTTACATATGGACCCCAAGGGACACCATTGGCCGATTCAGAGATGTCGTCATCGTTGCTCCGCTGGATCAGTTATCACGGTTATTTTATAGCATTGACAAAACACTTTCAGAGACATAGGATGCTTAAAACCTAGGTGTTAGTGTGTTTTGCCTATGTATTTACCTAAAGACGAATTCACGAAAAAGATCCAGTGTTCTCCCCATGCTTGGACATCATAGTCGTTCACTGCTCCAAACACGTTCCAAGTTATCAGTAACCGTGCTGTAACCACAGTCCTGCGACTACTGCAATTATAAGAGAATACTCAGATAAAAAAAAAGGTTTTTTTTGCAGACATTGGCGAGTTTAGCTGAAGATCTCATGTTAAGTGACAACTTAGAAGCCCTTTAACTAAGGACCTAAATACTGCGGACATTTAAACGGCTGTTTGCTAGAAGATTTGAAGTCAGTTTATCAGAACTTTTAGTCTAAACAAAACTATTTTTCTTGCCAATTTGAATCAAAAGGGTAGTTGAAAAATAAGAAATAAACATTTGCTTTAGACAATGTTATTATTTTTAAAGAAAAAAAGCTCATTTACAGCGCTTAAAAAATACATAGAAATTTGTATACAATCGAACAAAATTAAGAATACAGTTCATCATTTACCTAAGCGGTAGGTAATTTTCTTAAATTTAAAAAAAAAAAAGAATTTCAGTTACCCAAGTCATAAAAAAAAGTACTCAAGGAATTAAACTTGGAAGGCTACAGAACATTTTGAAATTCAACTTGTCGTGAACTTAACTTAAAAAATAATTTGTTTTCTGTTATTCCTTAAACTAACACCTAATAAGAAACTTCCAAGATCTCAAAAATGTGAAGAATCGAGAGAAGATCAGCTAAAATTCTTAAAACTAGTTAATACTATCTAAATCTAAACTTTGTTTTCTGTTATTCCCAATGCGGACTAAAACTTGTTACATTTTAAGTCCAGAACAGATCCTTCAGAATAAGTAAAAAAGAAGCCAGGTTGTAAGAATGGCAATGAAGAATCTGTTTTAAAAACACTTATAACTAATCCTTATTCTATAAGTTCACAGCAACAAAATTTCAATTTGCTTTGATACCTTCGAACTTTAATTCCTTGAATGCTTAACATTAAATTTAAAAAAAACTCATATAAAAAATTAGGATGATGTTGATGGAGCAGGTTTGGTATCATTTTCATTTCTAAAGAAAAAAAAATTATTAATTTGAATGATTTAAGTACAGAAACCTACGATGATCCTTCAATGGGCAGGGAAGGTCTCGGCGGAGAATTGTA